>OY728129.1:570268688-571518688 GCA_963277665.1 Viscum album
ATTGTTGGAATGAAAATGGGATTTTATGTTTTAAAAAAAATGTAATTTTTTATTGAAATGTAATTTTTCTAGAAATTGGTTGTTCTTTGGTTATCAATAAAAGTTTAGTTTTATTAAAAATAGTTTATATTGGAAATAGAAGTATTTTTCATAAATGGTGTTGGGGTGAGTTCATGCTTAAAAGGCCCTTAATAAGGGGCACGTGCCATTGGGGTACAAGGTACAAGACCATGTATCATGGGCGTGTCTCATTGGGAAAAAAGGTAATTGGATGAGAGACCTCTCATGCATATGGAACTATCAAACAAAGCATCAATGTATGTGTTTGTGGTGAACTATGGAATGGATATGACAAATGATTAAAGTAATTGATTTTAATCATTGATTAGTTATTTTTCTAGAAAAATAAAATTCTAAAATTTGGTTTCATTTAGTTATGTTTTCACTTGGTTACAGATAGTTTTTGGAACGTTTTTATATTTGGTTATAAACTATTTTTTTAAATTGATTTATATAAATTATTTTATATAATGTGGCCAACTTCTCTATCCATGTGGCATGAGTAGGGAAGTCATTGGGGGAAAACCTATTCTGTTTTACACTCACTCATACTTAGGAACATTTTTTTCTTTTATGGATGATATCTTATGGGATAGGGGAAAAGGTAATGTTCCCCATGTTTTTAGTACTATCTTGTGATACATAAATTGTTCATTGACTGTAGATAATGGAGCCTGTAGAGTATGAATTCTTTTGGCCTTTTGAGACACATGATTTTTTATCCACTATTTACATTAATACTAGTTTTTCCTTCCATTTTAGTACACGTTAATATGTTTTTAAGATACAATGTGTTTCTTAATGGTCTTTCTTTTGTTCATGCGTCATTTAGTAAATGGTTTGTCTATGGTTTTTTGGTTTTTAATTTATTTCTAAAAGTGTAAATCTTCCACCACTTGTATTTGAAACCCTTCAGCATTTATAACCAGCCTTCGTAGGTTGGGGGATGTCGATTAAGGCCATGTAATGACTCTATGTGCTCTCAATCCAATGAGATTGAGCATGTAATTACAAATGGTACCACTCGATTCATTCTTTTGAGTTAGAAATGTTATCAACTTGTTCGGCCCCTTCCCAACAAGTGGTCATTAGTGTTCATAGTCTTAGAGTTGAAATTATTTTTCTCTATCAATTGGGATAAAATATTAAATAGTAGTAGGATTAATGGAACTTGAAATGTAGAACATAAAAAGACATACCTAAATGTTTATTTTGACCTTCAATTTACCAGGTTTTTGGGTACATAAGTGTGTGGAGACAGTCCAAGGATTGAGGAATCTCATTGTCATGGGTTTAACCAATGAGACAAGAATGGAATAAATTATGGATGAATAAATTCTAATAATGACTCCATACATCACTTTGAGGAATGATTCATGTGTGAAAAAGTGTTGATTTTTTAAAAAGTATTAAATAGTTTTAAAAATGAATGATTTTTAAAAAGGTAATGAATATGGTATTTTGAAAATGTTTTACTTTTCAAATAGAAAGGATGAATGTTTTTAAAAATGTATAAACAAGGAAAAATTTTGTTTTGGAAAACAATGTTGTCATAGTTAATGTGATAGAATTTGAAATTCTAATCCATCAGTTGCACGAGAGTTGGATTGCTGGTGTTATTAGTTGGTATAGAAAATGTCATAGGGTAGGCGTCGCTAAAACAAACCTGGTGAATATGCATAGAATATATTGTACCTAAACCACGGGTGAACCAATAGCTAGTTTAGAGTATTTTCCTTGCTCTTCAATTAGTGGATATAGGGATCGGAGTAATGAGCCAATACATGTGGGTCATACCATCATGTTCATGAAGCAGAATCCACGTAACTACCTGGGTGATTCCAAACACAAAAAGGAAGAGGTGAGGCTAAGTAGGACGAATCATATCACCAATTTCATCAGCACACCAGTGGAGATAATGGTCAAGTTGGTGACGTATATGCTCTAGAATCGTTCACAATAGTGGTGGGATTTATATGTACATTATAAATTGGATGAAGGCCATATATAGTAGAATTTTTAAGGATTGTTTAACAAAAAATTATATACTCACACATTTAAGATCTAGAAAATGAAAGACTTCTATATCTTTAAACAATAGAGTCTCTCCATCCCAAGGTATGGAGAAAAATTCATGATTTTAGTGTCCTTTTTACCTAAATTTGCGTCAAGTGCATCTTTCAAGGCACACATCTTCGAATCAGAGATTTGGAAGGTGATTCGATCGATGATTTCAGTACTCTATATAATTGATTATACAGAGATTGTGAACATAGCGACTATGGCTAAATGTGATATAATGGGATCTATTGGATGAGTTATGATGATACCCACAGGGAATGGTGGGAAATGAAACTAGAGAAGCAAGTGGAAAAAGGACACTTATTTCTAAGGTTGGAGAGGAAATTAGAATTTGACGTCGGGATCAATGAACCTTCCTCCATGACCAAGAGAAATGTATTTTTCTATCAATCTTGTTATCTTGACAATATAAAGAGAGAGTGTACATCAATACCTAGTTCATTTAATTATTGCAACAATATGGTACATATTCAGTGCTATTGTAATAGTGCTCTTTGGCGTGGTGCTTGTGACACTTCACAAATGTCACTAGCATCGTATCCGTCAACATGGAGAGGAAAGAAGAAACAATATTTTAAACAAAACATATATAGACATGGTGATTCTAGAAATATCATGACTCGAAAAATAGGGAAATAACAGCAAGACAACAAATATAACATTGTGGATTCTAAAAATTTTTATGGAGATGACATGTTGATTGTGTATGATCAAGATAAACCATCTATGGTGAGGTGTACATTTTTCTGATTTCCACCCTTGTGAATGTGCTTTTCTATATGGGTGCATCACTTTCTTTCATTGCTTCTCATCCTGTTGATTTTCTTTGTTTAATGTCGGAAATGATTTCTTCTATTATAAAATTCTAATAATCTCTTGGTGGAAGATAATCTCAAGACATTGTGTTTGGAGGATGTGTTATATCTATTGATGAATTTGAGCTAAAATAGAGTATCTTGATATTGAAAAAATATGTTTATATTATAATCTTGGGTATGGATTGGTTGACAATGTCTATGTCTCACATCAAATTTTCTAATAGACCAATTAGTTTCCTAACTGAGGACGGCTTCAATCATCTCTTCAGAGGAGAAAGGATGGTAAAGAAAGGTGAAAAGAGCATGTTGGCACCATTGGTGGGAATTATATCTTACCATATTGTATCATTGACGTTGTTATCAATGGAATAAATCAAGTAAAATAGTTTTCTAGGTGTTGTGAATCAATTTCTAGATGAATTTTGTAACAAAATCTCAAGGTTACCACCTATAAGGGAAGTTGAGTGCATGAGTGATCTCCTTCAGGGGACCATTCAAATTTTCTTTTCGTTTTTTTGGATGTAAACAATAGAGTTAATATAATTGAAAGTGCATTTGGAGGAGCTATAAAGAAAGGGTTTCATTCAACCATGTACATCTTAGTGGGTAGAACTAGTCTTGTCTGTGAATAAAGATGATGGAACTCTTCAGCTATGTTTTTATTATCATAAAATTAAACAAGTTACAAGAAGGAACATATATCCACTTCCACTGATTGATGATCTATTCGATCAATTAAGGGGAGTGTGGTAGTTCTCATGGACTAACTTGCAATCAAGATATCACCACTTGTGAGATCTTAATGATAGTATACCAATGAAAGCTTTCAGATACAGATATGGCCACCACAGATATGTATTCATGCCTTTTGGTCTAACGAATTCTCCATTGATCATCATGGATTTGATTAATCCGATATTTCATCAATATCTGTATTATTTTGTTTTGTTGTTTTGGGAAGAAAAATTTGTGTATTCAAATACAAGGGTAGACCATGAGGAGCACCTGTAATCAGTGTTAAGAATCTGAGAAATCAATGTTTGCATGAAAAGTTATCAAATTATGACTTTAGGATGCAATAATACTGCTTTCGTGGCCATGTGATGTGTAAAAAAGGTGTTTCCACTGATCCAAATAAAAAATAATTTGTTATCATGTGGAAACCATTGAAAAATTTCATCAAGATATAATTTTTTCTTCCCCTATCTAGTTACTACAAATGCTTCGTGTATGATTTCTCACTACTAGATTTTCTAATTATAGCTCTGACAAAGATTAATTATCAATTCTAATGAAAAGTGGAAAATTATAAGTGTTTCTAGGGGCTGAATGTTCGGAATACATCAGTACCTATGCTGACTTTTCCATGATTTGGATTGGGTTATGTAATGTCTTGTGATGCATCAGGATTAGGGTTGTGTTGTTTTCTCATGCATTGAGTCGATGTGGTTGCTTATAGTTCATGGTAGTTAAGATTACATGATAAGAATTACCCAACATATGACTTGGAGATAGTGGCATTTTTCCAGGCTTTAATGACCTTGCGTCATTGTCTCTTTGATGATAAATTCAATGTTTTTACAGATCACTAAATATTGAATCATATTTTCTCATAATGATATATAAATTTGAGTAAAAGGAGGTGGGTTTAATATCTGTAGATGTTTGTCTTTGACTTGATGTACACAGCAAGAAAAGGGAATTCAATGGCAGTTGAATTGAGCGGAATGTCATAGTCTTTCTTGGTGAATTAAGATTTAGATGAATAGTTTTTAATGTCATTCTTATCTGACATGCATGTGGAATTTGTAGGCCAAGGTGAAGATTTAGTGTTCTTTTCAGCTACTCTTGTTCTTGATTTGGTATATATGGTAAAATAAGTGCAAACATCTGATATCAAATGTCTGGTTGTTAGTTCAAAACTCGATAATAGGGAGACCAATGCAGACTCGAAATTAGATAGTAGTTCCGTTTTTTGCTTTATATATTATATGGTTGTACCAATGGCTTGTCATGAACAAACCCATCATGCTTATCACCATTCAATATGGGCTATACATCTAGTTTCACAGAACATTTATAAGTTGTTGTAGGATCAATTTTGGTCGAGCGACATGAAATTGAGGGTGGTTGAGTTTATCTTGAAGTGCATAACTTGTCAGCTAGTGAATGCAGAGAATCAGTGACCTATCGGTATGTGGTATTCATTACCTATCCCAGTGTGGAAATGAGATTAGATAGATATGGATTGTGTTTTTGTATTCCATGAATGGTTCGGAAACACGATTCCTTTTGGTTGATAGTGGATCGACTTACCAAGATGACCGATTTTTTTCCAATTTGTGAAACCCATACGGTTGTGGATATCTAAAAAATATATATCCAAGAAGTTGTTAAGAGTAATGGAATGCAAGTTTCAACATTATCTAAAAGAGATATGAGGATCACGTCTCATTTCATCAAATCCTATCATCAATCCCTAGGGACCCAATTGAATAAGGGCACGACATATCATCAACATACATATGGGAAGTCTGAGCAGATGTTACAATAATTTTAAGACATGTATCAAGCATTTGTAAGGGATTTTGGCGGCTCATGGGAGGTGCATATACCCTTGGTGAAGATCTCATGCAATAACATCTGTCATGCCTTGATACATATGGATTCGTTTGATGAATTGTATGTATTTTCTTGAAATTCTTCACTATACTAGGTGGAAACAGGTAAAACATCACTAGATGGGTTGATCCTTGTCCAAGAAAAAATATAGAATATCTAACTGATTAGAAAGAGGATGGAGACAACTCAATGTCATCATAAATCATATGTCTATTACCATTGAAGACCATTTTCATTCGTTGTGGGTGATCATTTATTCTTGAGGATATATCCAAGTCATGGAAATCATCTTTTTGGAAAGAGTTCAAGTTATCTCCTTTGTAAAATGGAACTTTCTATATACTTAAATGCATTGGAGAGGAGGTAAGTTATTTATAAATACCAACATGGTTTAGTTTAATGCATAATGTGTTCCATGTATCTTAGTTGAAAAAGTATCATCCTGATTCTAACCATTTGATCAGATGGGATGAAATTGACCTAGAGCTAGATGCTTTGTTGATACATATCCTGGTATGGATTGTGGATTGGAAAGAAAAATCTTTATGAGGAAAATTCATTGGCTTGTTATGGGATTTATGGTAGCATGGTCCAATTCAGGAAGAGACTTGGGAATGCGAGTAGGAAATGAAAGCTTAGTGGCCAGAACTCAATCATGGTAGAAAATGTTTTCTACTTTTTGAAGATGGAATGACCAATTGTGGGGAGAATGTATTACCCCCATTTTTTGGTATGTAACCCTCGGTTTATTCTTTTCATGCATATAATTTTTAAGGGTGATGAATGGGAGAGTTTAGAGAATAATACAAGTAGTTTTGAGGCAAAATGGAAGTTGCACTGGTGGCGCACATTTTTTCTAACCATGCAGCCAAATTGTTTTTAATTGGTCCTATTGAGGCAGTTTCACCATCATGGTTGGAGTATGGTTAGGTAGACTATGCATCTCATCCATGGGAGGGTCAGTCTAGGAAGTATCTAATGTATGGATAGAACCAGTTTTGTCTAACCGTGTGAACTAACAATGTGGGTGGTTTGTGTGAGATCATAAAAAAAGGGATCTCACACATTATTGCCTCTAAGTGAACCATTTTTTCTCTTAAGAGTCAATAACTATGTATTTTTTTCTTATAAGTACAAAGAAGCTTCTCTAATCAATCTGGAGGCGATCTGAAGGTAGTCAATGGTGAATCGAAGTCAGATTCTTGAGGTATGTGGTTATTCTTCATCGTTCTTGATTTATTTCGTAGATCTAATTATTATCTTCTCTTGGTTTTGTTTGTCTACATCAATTATCGGTAGATCGATGTGTATGGATGACATGTATGATGATATATGGTATTGATATTTCTAGGAGAATAGATCTAAGGGTGATTCTTAGAAAATTGTCTTAGTTTTCTTCTTTTTTTTCATTCATTGTGGTTTTCAATAGTACCATTGATGTAGGACGCACCATTATTGTCTCGACATAGTAGAACTGATTGTAATGAATTCAAATTAAATTTTTGGTGTTGAATTTATTTTTATTTCTTTAAAAAAGGTGGTGTCTTTGTCAAGGACCAAGACACAATTTATTATTAATGAAATAATGGTGGGATTACATGATTCTGAAGTAAGGGATTTTTTTACAATCCCTTTAATGAAGAGGTAGGAGCTCAATAGGTATACCCTCCTTCAAAGTACTTTCCTAACTAATACCGATGTTAGAAAGACTGTCAGTTACCCTCTTCGCTTCATGAGAGGTGTGTTTGGAGTTGTAGTTGGTCTCCTAGAGAGAAACTAAACATCTCATCCTGAGAGTAGTGATAGGCCAGGCAAGACGAACTTCTCCATTCAAAATATCTTGAACAATGGTGGATGAGTCACTCTCAATCAGATGTTGTTCCAGCCCTTTTTCTTAATGATATACACAACATGAATCCCACCCTTCATTTCTACCTTCATGGACGAGGCCATACCACAACATCCAAAAAAGTATCCATGGCATCGGCCATTAGAATATATGAAAATAGCAACATAACCAGCAGTGCCTGGATTGCCTTTAAAATCTCTATCTATGTTCACTTTAATCCATCCTAGAAGCAATTTTTTCCAGAAAATGTCAAAAGTGAGCTTTGGTTACCAGTAGATACCATCATCTCTGAGGCGATAAAGGATCTCAAAATCACCAATGGAGTTGTCACAATAGGATTTTTGTGTTGAAGGTCATCCTTGATGGCCATTCAAATTTGTGTACAACCTTTATTAAGATTTAATGAGTAATTGTTGTGAATAATTGCATTTATATCATACCAAATAACTCGTAGGAGATCTGCCACCACTAATAAGAAGTGTGTTTTGATTTTTTGTGAAGATTTTATATCCACATATGATTTAATTTGAGCACTAATATAGTTTGAGTATAACCATCTACAGCCAAACATGTTAGTAATATAATTCCAAAGCGCTGAAGCTGTAGCACAAGACAAAAATATATTGTTCGCATCTTCCGTATGATGGTGGAAAAAATGGAACTTAGAACAAAGTTGTACATCGAAATATTGAAGACAAGCCTTATTGGAAACACGATTGTGGGAAATACACCAGACAAGATTAAGTCTCAAAGGCTTAGTCCAGTTCTTATTAAAGTATTCCAACCAAGAAAAACAGATATCTGGATTAGTAATGTTATGATTGTAAAAGATTTTTGAATCAAGGATCCCATTATGAGAAGGCTCTCATATAAGAAAATCATCATTTTCCTTAGATTAATTGTCGATAATGTGCATGATATTATCAGGAAGGTCAGATCTATCAGAATGCATGATATCTTTTATAGTACAATTTGGGTTCACTAGGATGGAGTTAGAGGGAAACGTAGATATAATAGAGACACTGATCCAGTTATCCAACAAAAAGTTTATTGATGAATCAACACTAAAGATCCATCTGGAGTTGGCCATAATGTGATAAAAATATTGTCTAATGGAGGGCCATATTGATGATTGTATATAGTTCAAATTACCTTTCTTAACTTTGTTAGTGAATCTTTTTCTAAGAAAATAAATGGATTCAGAGTTATCATTAATCAATCTCTAAGTGAGTCTATCTTGATGAGCATCGTTAAAGAGACAATGGTTTTTATTACCAATACCACCTTTATTCTATGGTTTTCAACAATTAACCCACTAGATGGTCCCAAGATTTCATTCAAGAATTCTACCAGTCCAAATAAAATTCTGGATGTAAACATTGATTTTTTTATGAAGACCAATAGGCCATTTATAAATCATCAGTGAGTAGAACAACATTAATAAAATAATAGATTTCACCAAATAGATTTGTCCTGCCATAGAGAGGAATTTACCCTTCTAGGAGGAGAGCTTATTGACCACTTGGTCAACAATGATAGAAAAGAAAATGGATTTAGGTATTCCCCAAAATATAGTAACACCAAGGTAATTTAAGGGGAAGGATCCTTCCTTGATATTGATAAAATTGATGATGTCATTTTTTCTATTATGAGAAATATTTTTCCAAATAAGATAAATGGCTTTCCCCATCATATATATTGACCAGAGATCTCTTCATAATGAGTCAAGGCATTTTTAAGATTTTGATTTTTTTTCGCATTATAAGAAAATAATGATGTAACTGGAATAAAAGTGATGTGTAGGAAAACTTATTTTTTTATCCTCCTGAATGGGTTAATGTTTTTTTGAGTAACCATGTTGGTGAGAAGCCTGTTAAGGTAATCCTCTACTATATAAAATAAGATTTCAGATGAAGGATCACCTTCCCTGAAACCCTTGGTACACTTAAAATAGCCCTTAGGAGATACATTTAAAATAATAGAAATAGATTCCGAGTTGAACAGGGACTTGATTCTACTAATGAAAATGTGGTCGAAACCAAAGGCTTTAAAAACCTTGAAGATAAGTGTCCAGTCAATGGTATCATAGTCTTTCTTAATATCTAGTTTAATGGTGACATTACAACCTCTATTATCTTTTTTCAGAATGTTGGTTCATTCCGAAGCAAGGAAAATGCATTCTTGTCTATTTCTTCCCTTTATAAAACCAAATTGATTCCATGAAATTATTTTTTAACATAGAAAATAATGTCTCTTAGCATGCGGTTTAGTGATGATTTTATAGAGAGGGTTAATTAGAGAAATTGACTGGAAAAGATGAATTTCAAAATCATGGGCAATTTTGGGGATTATATTAAGGAATGAGAATTTAGACCATGTGGGAGAACCCCATTAGAGAAGAATGATTTAACAAGTTTGCACACATACATGTTAATGACATCCCAATGATGTTGAAAAAAATCATTGTTAAAACTATCGGGGCTCGAGGAACTATCATGATTAATCCTAAAGATAGTGTCTTTGACTTCTTGGACAAGAGGGATGCCTAAAAGATAGATATTATCTTCTTCAATCACCAAGATATGAGTGATCTCAGGACGAAGTTCTATATTAATATTTGATCCATTGAAAATGTTATTGTATTAGTTGACCACATGAGCGGTAATGGACTCCTCTATTTCAAGGAGGGTGTCATTGTCCCTAAGGAATGAAGAGGATGACAAATATTCCTTATTATATGAAGAGAGTTATAAAAAATTTTGTTTCCCTCACCATCGGAAAGCCATTTTTGTTGAAGATTTGTTTACTAATGTTGTCATTTAAGACCAGGACTGAATTTAATTTTAGAGCAGTGCTGATTTCTGCTTGAGTAATAGTAGAAAAATCAGAGCAAGTACAGCTGTGCTGAATTTGAAAAATCTCTTTTTCAAGGATAGCTATGTCATTTTCCATTTGCTTGTATTTTATGTTGCTCCAACCCTTAAAGAATTTTTTGAGGTGCTTTAATTTAGTAATGCAAGAAAAATAATCATTGTGATGGTTCATAGACTCCGATTAATATTTTACGATGTTAGAAAACTCTATGTCAGAAGACAAAGAATTGTTAAATATAAAAGGATGATTGATTTTCATCTTATTAGAGTTGAGGCTGACAAGGATAAGGTGATGATCAGAATTAAGATCAGGTAAGGTGATAATGGAAAAGTTATCCCAGCAGTCTAGAGCTGGAGAGTTAGTGAAAGACCTATCTAGTTTTTTGGAAACTGCCCTACTATAGTGTCTTCTATACCAAGTGTACTTGGCACCAGTGAGATTAGTTTCTAAGAGATTTAAATTTTCAATAGAACCTCTAAAATATATTGAAGAGATGGAGGAGAAGAAATGACCAATTTTCACACCAGAGTTAAGAATAGTGTTGAAATCACCTAACACAATCTAGGGATCATTTGTGGTGCATGATAAATCACCAAGATCGTTCCAAAGGGTCTTACGGTCCAAATATTCATTTTTGGCAGAGATTATCATACAATGATTAGGCTTTCCATGTAGAGAAAATTAACAAGTTAACATTTGATTAGTTGAAATTAAAGAAATAAAATTCTGTAATGATTCATGATAAAACAACCAAAGGGATTCAATAAATGACCCAGTTTGGAAAGCACCTAGATAATTATAACCATAAGCACATAGATGTCTAAAATTTACAGAGAAATTTATTGATGGTTCAACTATATGAAATAGTTTAGGTTTATTCATCAAAATAAATCATTTAGGAATAGAAAAAGTGTCAGGGCTCACAATTGCCTAACAGTTCCAAAATAGGTAATCTAGTAAGACCTATTCATGGTGCTAAAGCCCCCTTTTTGGATCCACCCGAGCCCCGCTTCCATTGTGATCTTAAGAATTTTTGGGAAGGAGGCTGACTATTTAGTTTAACCTGTTCATTCATATAAGAAACAGAATCTTCCTTAATAGCACCTGTAATAGGAATAGTGTGATTTTTGAGGTGTTTCCAGGTTCTTAGATGGATTAATGTTTTTAACTCTTGAAGCCATAGAGGGATTATCCATTTGGGTAAGAGAGTCATGTCTATAGGGTTGTGATCCCTCTTCCCCTCTTCTTTCTATTTGGTGATCCCTACTAGGTACATTTCTCTTAATGGGAGAAATCTGTGTGTGTAGTGCTATTGTATGTTCACTAATTAGGGGAAGGCCCTTTTGGTGATCTCCACCTAAAATTTTATCTAGTGGATCCAAAAAGTGGTAGTTTTCTTAATTTTAGGAGTTATAGCGTCCATATTTTTCTCATTATCTATAGCAGAATTTGAAGACATGATATTAGAGATACCTGAATTCTGGTCCATCATTTCCGAAGTGGCAGCATCCATAGAAGAACTTCTAGCTTCAGCTTTGTGTCCCATTTCCAGAAGCACGGACTGGCCATACTCTTGTGTTTCGCATACCAGTGCATTTCTAACCAACTGTCCAGTGCCATTCAGAGCTTCAGCATAATCATGTTTCCAATGCAATACATCATTCTTATCTAATGATACACCTTTGAGACCACCATTGGGGATATCTGAGACCTCGTTCTGGGCAGAGGTAACTGAGACTATAGGAATCATTTGAGTTTTCTTACAAGCATCCATAAGAAGATGTTCAGTCTCTTCAGAAATGTATAGGTCAGCCACCAAGTTCTCTTTAGCTTCAACTATATATACCAAGGTCTTACCGGATTTTTCTCCCTGATAGGTGGGCTTCATCATCCAGACTTCCAATTTTTTCTTGGAGACTTATTGAGAGTCCACAAGAATTTTATTATTGTGCTTACGGACCTCCATCCATCCATCATCATTCGGCTAAGAGACTTGCTTCTTGAAAATCCTACATTTGAGAAATGAGTGTATTATAATAATACATAGCTCACAATAAGGAGCCATACGTTCAAATTTTGTTTGGAACTCAGTTTTAAATCCATTTGCATTGAAGACAATTGTCTCTGAGATATTTTTTGTAATATCTACCTCTAACATGACACTATCATTTAATCCCATTTTAGAATTGAGGGTTCTCTGATCAATTTTCAGAGGAGTGCTTATGCCTGATGCAATATCGTTCAAAATCCATGGATGCCAGAAATACCAGTTATGTTTGTGAAGCCTTACCTTGATTTTCACCATTGTTTTCCAAGCATTATTCAGTTTGAACATGTAATCACATTTAAAAATGTGAAAGAGCTTGGTTTGATTAGATGTTATCCAATTTTCCAGGAACAATCAAGAAATTCCTATGGTTTTAAAATAATATAGAAATACCCTTTTCCAATTGGAACAATTTTCTAATATGCAAAGCCCCATACATGCGCAATTATAGCCTTCAAATAAGTATTCAACCATGGTTTGTCTTCTTTTATAAATGGTATGTGACCCATCAGTGGAAACATACAGAGTTTTGAGCATTCATGAAGTGCATAGGGATCGGCCTCAACCACATATCTTCTATCTTCTAGTCACTTGTACAGTGGAACCCTCATTGAGTTAACATTACACGAATATGATCCTTTGATCTCATCCAGAAACGAGATTACTTTAGGCTTATCGATCGGAATGGATTCCTCTAAATTCATTTTGGATTTCAGTCCATCAAGAACATTTTCCTACTTGGGATCAAAACCTGCAATTAGACGACAAGAAGTAGAATCAACAAAAAAATTTAAGCTCCACAAAGAAGAACCCTATTAGCTACCTCAGGGTTGAGAGCTCCATATCAGAAAATCCATTTATTGTTATTTTTTTTTTGAAAACCTGTTGAAAAGATTATTTAGTTATGGTTGTGAAATAACTAAAATTGTTGATTATGAATGAGTTCATTGGTTCATTATTATAAAATATGAATATTAAAAAGGGTATTTTCTTGGTTTTTTTGAACATAAATGGGATTTTATTTTTTGAATAATAGGGAAGGTTTTATTGATATAAAATATTTGTTGAAATTGGTTGTTCTTTGGTTATCAATAAACATTCAGTTTTTTTAAAATGGTTTATTATGGAAGTGGAACTATTTAAAATAAATGGAGTTAGTGTGATTTCATGGATAACATCCCCTTAATAAGGGAAGAGTACCATTGGGGTAAAAGGTGCATGACCTAGGATCAAGAGCATGTGTCATTGAGACACTAGGTAATTAGCCGAGAGAGTGCTCATCAATATGGAACTATCAAATGAAGCATGCATGTGTGGTTGTGTGGTAAACTGTGGAATGGGTATGCCAAAGGATAATAAGATTTTATTTTAATATTTTATTAGTTATTTTTCAATGAAAATAACTTTCTAAAAATTGGTTTCATTTATTTTTTTTTCACTTGGTTGTAATCTACTCTTGGAAATTTTTTATATTTGGTTATAATATGTTTTTATAAAAAAAATTATATAAACAATTTTATATAATGTGTCTTACTTTTCTATAAAGTGGTGTAGTTAGGGAATTCTTTGGGGAAACCTAATAAGTTTTATACTCACTCCTTCTTTGGCACTTTGGTCATTTTTCATATGCTGTCTTCTGGGATTAGGAAAAAGTTAATGTTTCCCATGTTTTAGCACTACCTAGTGATACATGTGTCGTTCGGTGATTGTAGAGCATGGTTTTTGTGGATAATGGAGTCTTTTTTTCTTTTGACTGTCTTCAGTTATTTATACATTTTTAGTTGATATAAGATTTGTGTTCTGTAGTGGTACCCTCTGATATGGTTTTATGATATATGATGTTTCCCTTGGTCTTTATTTTTTTCATGAATCATTTATTTAATATTTTGGCATATTATTGTATGTTTTATAGTTTATTAATAAAAGGGTAAATCATCCCCCACTTTTATTTGAAACCCATCGTCATTTATTTCCATTCTTTGGTGCCCTGGGGATATTCTTTATTGCTATGTAATCACTCATTGTGATCTCAAGACAATGAGAATTAGTGGGTCATTATAGTATACCACTATTTTTACTCTATAGTGAATATGTTGATGATGTTTTTATAATATTTTATTCTACAATTCTACAATAATTATATAGATTTTTTTGGGAACATCCATTTTTTAACACTAAATTTACTATGAGTTTTTGTACAATGTACTTCGTCGCTTGGATAACCTCCTTCGACTCCCTTATTCCCACTACAGTAGATGAAGTCCTCCTTAATTTAATGGCATAGTGGTAACCTCTATGTAATAGTTATTTTCTATTTAAAATAGAAACATTAAATTCTATGTTTTGATCATCAATAAATTCCTCAATTTATTCATTGGTAGTTCAACAATGTATTTAGGTTTTTTTAGATCATTTTTACCCCAATAAGTTGTTTTTCCATATTATATGATTCCCATGTATGCTTCAACCATTCATGTACTATTAATTGATATCCCATCTCCAAATTCCACATCACACAATTCTATTTCATGAGGTACATTCTCCCCAATTATTATCTCTTAATTTCATTTAGTATATCCAATTCATTAGTCATTGTCCACCAAAATATATCACTCAAACACATCTCCCAAATTATTCACTTAATACCTTCACCCATATGATTTATTTAATTTTATTTCTATAATGTGTCACTCAACAATTGCTGATGTGAGAGATCTATAATCCATCTACCAAAAATAGTTAACACTAAATGAGTATATTCAAAGCGTATTTATTAGAAAAAAACAACATTCATTGAACCTAGGCCTATTCAGAATGTTGTGTTTCATTCATCCATATCCACTATAGTATCATATTCTTATTTTTTGTGAATCCAAGTCTTTTATTTGATATAATTATTTATTTTTATGTAACCAAGTCTAACATGTGTTAAATGTGAGTGAGACATGGCCACAACACCCAATCATGAATGCATTAGACAACATATATTTCTTCAAAGTCATAATTAAATATCTATTTGATTAATATATCATGAACTTGTTGAATATTTAATATTATTAAAATAGATTCAAATATAACACAACATCCATCACAACCTAGAATCAACATTGAATAAATTGGCAGGAAACTATTGATCCTTATAAAGATCAACTATTTTGATATTTTCTTCTCAACCCATAATGTAACTACCTAAACCTCCTTTCCCACTAAATTGTCTAAAATTTCCTGGTGGATATTTATAGGGAGTAGATGATTAATTTATCGGAGTTTATGATGGGAATGAGGGCCCCACATCATCTCAAGACATGTCTTCCTTGTGATGTTAGAGGCTCTTCTAAAAGGGAGTGGTAGTGGTATAGGGTGGAAGGACATGGAATAATGATATGGGTAAGGTGTTTTTGGATCCATTATAAAACATTATATGGTTGTGGAAGATTTTTTAGGTGTTTTTTGGAGATGATTATCCTACTGGGGGGTTGTGTCATGGAGACTACAACTGTA
Source organism: Viscum album (assembly GCA_963277665.1). Lineage (NCBI taxonomy): Eukaryota > Viridiplantae > Streptophyta > Magnoliopsida > Santalales > Viscaceae > Viscum > Viscum album. Next base: position 570,284,542 of record OY728129.1, read on the forward strand.
CTATGGGGTCCTGGGTCAATTTTTGATGAATCTGTATATTTATGTACTATTAAATTTTGTATTATGGGGCTATAGAATAACTCTTTCTAGTTGATTTGTGTCTGCAAAATTCTATTTTTTGGTACATTGTGGTGCATTTATGATTTCATAGGATCTATTTTGTTGATATATTGATGAATCTTAGACGGATCCTTGACGGGAAACGCTAAAATGTTATCACCATCACTAATTCATGGCCTTATATTTTCTAGAAATCATGTTCATTTTAAAAACTAGTAAAAACAACAAATATTCAATCTCTTCTGTAATTTAATGAGAAAACCATGTGAAACTCATAATGTTATTTTAACCCCCTATATGTATCATATAATCTAGTCTTTTTAAAATCAACCCAAGTGGGTAAGGTGATTCAGTTTCTTATTTTTTCTATTTTTCATGTTTCATCACATATGAATGGTGATGCTGATGGAAATATATGTTTTTTTTGTATATTAGATTCGATAATGATGTGATTTTGGTTATAGATTGATACAACTATTGTACCTCCATTTTTTTGTTGGATGTTACCTTTCTTTTGGGCCAGTTTTCTACAACGAATCAGAAATCTCCATTTGGGTATAAGGGATTCCTTTGTTTCTCACCTAGTGTATCAAGAAGGATGGGAATACTCATATTTATATATTTTTATATTTTTTTAATATATCCTAATTAATACTACCTATTCAATTTATTTGGTTTTATGGGGATGGGAAATTAATCACATGTTTTTACTACTTCGAAATTTTTAATTATATTTTAAATTGTATAGTCAAAATGATCCATGAAAATTCAATATAAATATGGGACTTTTGTAGTAATGTATTAATGAATTTAGAGTCCATGTTATGTAATTTTTTTGTTATCTCGGTGATTTAATGATATAGAAATACTTATTCACTTATAAATAATTTATTTTTCATGGAAATATGAATTATGTAAGAATTTCATTTAATAAAAAAGAGAAATTGATTAAAATATGCTTCACCAAATCGGAAAACTATTATGTGATTGATATGTAATGATTTATGTGATTGAATGTGTTTTAAAAGTGGTTAACAAGAGGTGGTGTCTGTAGCTGTTTAATAATAGAAATGTTATGGATGTGATTTGATGTAATTATTTTTTGTGTAGTTTTTTTGCATTATTCCCTAGTTATAATGTAATTAATTGGTTAATGATGAATTGAAATGGTATGGGATGAATGGATAATGAATGAAATATTAATATTGGGCTATGTGGATAAATGGATTTGACAATATTTTTAAAATATATGAGCTATAAGAATCAATTTGTACAATTATTGGAATTTTACTTTGATATGAATCTAGAAAATGGCACAAAATTGGGAAATAAGATAGAATTTGTTTACAGTGAGGTATTGTTAGGAATTTAGTAATGGACTCAAAATTTTCAATGTCATTGAGGCCATGGGGTTTACATTTTGATTTGGTGATGATTTTTTTTTGATTTACTCATAGGTTAATATATTTTTATGATATTATAAACACACATTTTATTTCCATGTGATTTTCAATCCATTCCCTAACCAATAGAAGATCCTTGTGCAGATGAAAAAATATATTTAAGTATTTATTTTACCATTATGTCATTGATGAAGATATATGATTATCCTCTCACTCTTCCCCACTCCTGCTTCAAAGAGATTATGAGATAAACATGATGATATGGACAGATGTCAAAAGTTATTTATCGAGATGTTATGTGATTTTATGAACTAGTAGAATTCAAGTGAGGTTTTATGTAATGACCCAGCTTCTTTAGAGATAATGTGGTGACTTCTAGTGGTGGTCATGAATGGAACATGGAGGGACAAGGTTGATATCCTTAATTTTCACAATATTCTACAACACATTTTAATTGATGTGATGGACTAGATTTCTGTGGGTGGGATGTGATGTGAGGTTATTTCATATAGAAGAGGTGGAAGTGATAATAATTAAATCATTGAGGTGAGGTTGTATAAAATCAATTAAAATATGCGGTGGGATGATTATCATCAATATAATTATTATAATTTTATTATTATGGGAAGTGTTATTATGTGAGAATGAGTTGGTGATTATGTTTTTTGATAATTGAACTCCATTTTTTTGTTCGATAATATTCTCAGAAGTAATTTATTTTGATTATTTTCTATTTGCATTAAATAACTTGGTTACCTAATTGAGTACAGATTTATGGTCACACTATATATATTTTAATATTTCCATGAGTATTACTAGGACTGTACTACACAATAATAGATCATTCATCTGACAGTTGACGTGTTGCTGCTTTAGAATTTCTTTTTTGGTATTCACATTTGATGTGTTTTGACTATATCCAATTACATTATTCATACATTGTTCAGTTATTTTTTGTTCTATTATTTTATTATTTCATGTTGTTAGTGATTTTTTATTATTCAAATCTCTTGATTTTTATTATTATTATTGATTCTAATGCGTCCCATTTTTTAATATTATAATACTTTGTGCTAGTTTCCAACCCGAGGCATAATGGAGGTGGGATTGATGGTCCATAATATCTCTTCTTACATTACGATATCATGGTGGGTGGATCATGATAGAATGGTATCAAATCTAGTGTTTGAGATATGTTATGTACTTTAGAGTAATTCATAGTGACGATACATGGTTTATTATAGAATCAATTCTAGTTAACGTAGTTATATTTCATAGGCCCAAGAGAATGGAAAGGATGAGGGATTTTGTGGCTCCATGTGATCATGTAAAACAATTCCAATATTATTGAGAAACTAAGAGAGGAATACCTGTTATAAAGGTAAACACAAAAGAGAGAGATTTGGATCATGGTGATTTTTTTCATGCATAAATTTGGTGGATGTGGTTATGAGATTGTTGTATTATGATAAATGGAATTAAAATGAATCTTAATAACATTTCATACTACCAGGATTATGAACTACTATTTCTGCTTTCAGCTATGGATCTAAATTATTCCCCTTGTGCAGTTTTGGGAGATGGGATTGTGCAGGTTGATCTAGAAAATCAGTGAAGGGATTACCCAATTGAGCTGGTAGATAAGGGCATGAGAACATTACATTAATTTCCAAGGACATATTTAGGTAATTATTGGGGTATTGTTTCAAATATAGAGGTAGAGAGATAATTTTATGATCATTAGATCTCATACATTTTGATCTAAGTCCATGTGGGGTATTGGGTCTCTCTACTAGTCATTATGTTGTGAGTAACTATCCCTCAGTGTTGGATATTATACCTTATTGATTATAATGAAGATGATGGTTCCTTAGATTATAGTCAGAAATTGTTCCCGGAATAGTTTCTTTTGTCAACCACACAGATAGTGAAGAGGTGGGATATTCATTCTTTTGAGAATAGGAGTTTGTCTATTAATGATATGGGGATGCTATTCAAGGATATATTTTGTTTTTATTAGAAATATTCACTTAATCCTATACTCCTTTGATATGTATTTAGGAGGAACTCCATCATTCAAATGTGTATGTAATTAGTCCTCTTATACTGCTAATGATTCTACAGTTTAAAAATATGGACCACAAGACACTGGAAACAAAATCTCATGAGATGGTTAACCATGATAAGAGAACTAGTATGATTACATGAGGATATGTTTTGTTAGTAATTTGTTTCCTCTGTTACGGAGTTAGTGGTTTTGACAATTTGGGATTCAAACTCAGCATCTTAACATCAAGTCACTAGGGATAGTGGTTTCAATTTATTTCATGTGGGATTCAATCAATTGTGTTTCATTTAAGGGGTTCATGTTCATCATTAGAACCAATTCTTAGTGTCCCCTCAAGCATATCTCAGAATATGAAGTCTTGATCATCAGTAGTTTCATCAATTGTTTCTAGTGATACAATTCATATAACATAAGAAGCAAGCATATGGTTCACCGAGTAGAGAACGAGTAGGTATTGTTTGACCAAAGATGTTTCTCATGTTAGTTGTCCTCATATTGGGCATGGACTTGGAGGTGACCAATATAAAAGTGGAATATGAGATGAGTGTGATAAATAGCACAAAGTGGTGGAGGAATAACTAGAGGGGCCCAAGATCATTCTAGGAACACTCGGCTATTCATTTACACTGATTTGTTCCATTTTTTATTTAGGATTTTCACAATTATTTTTTTTCATCCCACAAAGTCCATTTTTTTGGAGAATATGTATATAGTCTTACCCTACCCCTAGTTTTGACTACTCCACATAGAGGTAGGTCATCCTATATGATGTATGATGATGTTGTAGACTAATGATGTGTCATGATCAGTATCATGAGGATCTATTCTTTCATCAGATTGAGGCATTAAATGTAATTATCAACATTGACTTGTTATAATATATGAATTCATTTATCAAATTATTCTTTGTTAGAGACATTATTTTCCATTTTAATGGCTATTGGGTTTTATTCATTGGGGAGTTGTATTTTTAGTTTGATGGTAGATGTGTGGATCCCGAAAATTCATTATTTTTTGAGATATATGTGGAATGAGTGGAATTTCGGGTGGTTGAATATCTTGGGGCTATACGGTAGTTTTTGGATGAATTTCGAATATAGTTTGTTACACTTCCCCCATGATGTGATGTTGAGTTTAGGATATATTGGAAACATAGTGGTTGTTATATTTCAATAGATCCTTATCAGATGGTGCCTATAGATACACTAGAGTTTAGTATTTAGATGGATGATATTATGTAGATGGGTTTCATATGGCTGTATTTATCACCATGGGCTTGTAAATTGTTATTTTTCATGAAGGTGGATTTTTTTCTATGGTTGAGTATAGATTACATGATATTTAATTAGTATTGGATGAAGAATCATTAAATTATTCTTTGGATAGATGATAAATATGAATATATAAGCAGGAATAAGTAGTATTATGTGATAAATATATGTTTTCCATATCCTTAGTGGATCACTATGGAGTAATATATCCCATAGAAAACATTTATATGCATGTATGTGAAATTTTAGTTTTTTTGTGATTCAATTTATAGTTAGTATGACATAATCTTTTTTTATTGGATTCCTGAATTTTTGTTTTTTTAATATCTTGTATAGGTCGTTGACATTTTCATCAATAATATATTTTTTCTACTTGGGTGCATAGGTGGATTATTCCCTTCATCTCAGATATATCATATAGGTTTTTAAACTCCACTAGCTCTATGTAAATATATACAAGTGTTTGTTCTATATATGAGAGGGTCACTTCTTTTATTATGTAGTGCCTCAAAAAGATGTTGATGTGGTCCCATCGATCAATGAGGAAATTATTTCTTGAAAACTACCCAATAATGAGGTGTATGTTCATAGCTTCCATGGACTTGTGTGATATTACTAGAGGATCATATCTTATGTTACAAAGATTTTATCCCTATTGATTGCTTTGACAATGAAGGACAGTGATTTTATATGGACTAATCATTGTCTGGTAGTGTTCAACTACCTGAAGGGGAAATTGTTAAGTGCTCTAGTGCTTCTGTTTTTAATGGAGGGAATGATGACTAAGGTGTTTTGTGACACTTCATTTCTATGATTAAGGTCTGTATTGATGCTTAAAAATAATGTGATCTCTTAGGGGTCTATGAATTAACTCCCTCATGTGCATTATTATGCCAACTATGATTTGAATTTTAAAGTAGTTGTTTTGCACTCAAGATATAGAGAAATGACATGGGGATAGTTATTTGGTCTTCACAAATCATAAGAGATTTAGTTTAATCATTTATAAACATGATATAAATTTTGGAAAATTATGTTGTATTGAGTATATCTAGGATTATATCTAGACAGTATCTTACAAATTAAGAAATTTTAATGTTTTGGATGATACGTTGAGAATGAATTCAAAGAAGGATGTGGTTCAAGAGTCTGGGGAAGCAAGGAATATGATGGAGGAGTTGGTATCTCTGCATCTAGATGTGCATTTAGGTTATGGTGTATGATAGTTATTTCATATTACATTACATCCTTTTATGATGTGGAAGGTATAGGAGTCTGTAACGCCCCGACCCCAGCTGCCCAGAGTCGGTGCATTACTTCGTAACATTGGCATGATCACAAGAAAGATCAAATCCCGAAAGACCGATTGGTTTAGTAGCCTTGGAAACACTAGATATATTCATAAGTTTTACATTACATTATAAAATGAAAAACTACTACATCAACAAATTGTCTCCATAATCCACACTATAAACCCCTCATAATATCCCTGCAAGTCAATCATAATTTACTTTTTCACTACCTGGGAAAAATAAAACATAGAAAAGGGGTGAGCTCAAATGCCCAGTAAGGATAACAATATAGCGGAACATTCAAAATAAGCATAAACATTTAAGGCAATGAATTACTAAAACAAAAGCCTTTTAAAATTGAACTTCAACATAGTATGGCAAAAGTAAAATGAAATAATTCCATTTACTTGTTCAGATGGATATTCTACTAATCGAATAATCACATGCAATATCAATAACCACTTTCATAATGTTGGAATGCATAATGCTAAACTTTAATTACTTTTCAAGGCCTCGTCCCAAGACCTTGGGGCTAACTGTAACCGGAACCCAACCCGGAGTGCCTCTAATAACCGGACACCAACCCGGAGTGCCTCTAATAACCGGACACCAACCCGGAGTGCCTCTAATAACCGGACACCAACCCGGAGTGCCTCTAATAACCGGACACCAACCCGGAGGGCTTACTTTTACCACTCCCTAACCTGGAGGGATTACTTTTACCAGTCCCCAACCTGGAGGGCTTACTTTTACCAGTCCCCAACCTGGAGGGCTTACTTTAACCAGTCCCCAACCTAGAACATACTTGTCCAACACATTCATATAAAGTAAAGATTGAAATATAACATAAACATTCTTATTGGAACTAGCATACGAAATGTCAATACTTTCACCATAAACTATGAATGGTATAAAAAATAGCACATCCACAGTCAAACATATCACAAAACCTTCAAAACAATATAGAAGTTTTGTATCATAATAAATCAACTTCAAATAATCTTAAAATCCATCAAAGGATGTTGACATAGATGAAATCAAAATTCTTTTTAAAGAAGTATCTCCTTTTATTTTGAAATCATTTAAGATCCATATAAAATAAAACATTTTCTTTGAAAATATTCTTATAAGCTTGTATGGAAAGCTTCGATGATTTTATAACGGCGGAAAATAACCGCACCCGCCGTATAAGTAAAACAAACATTCTTACCTCAATTCCGTCGAAAAGGTTAAAAAGGACCTTGTTTTGAAAACGACGGAAAGATTCCTTTATAAACCTCTTATAAAAAGTCAAAAAAGGGTATAAATGACTTTAACCCATATTCTTGTAAATAGTAAAAATGTTTTGAAATACATTTCGAAGAAACATGGATGTGGATGATAAAGAGATCCCAGTAGATTATTACGTATAAACAACCTTGGATAATGAAGAGGTTGTAAAGTAAACCCTTACCTTGTACTTTTCCTTGGTTGGGGTAGGTTAACCTCCTGTATAATGGTGAAATAGTTGTTATTAAATTATACAAGAATCATATATATTAATATGATATCATATATGATCTTTTAACATTGATTTGTTAATAATATCTTAGAATTATCGTCGTTTCGGGAGTTAACTTACTCATTTTCTTTTATATGTTTTGTTACATAAGCCATGGTTGTTGTATCTTATTCATATCCAGAATGATATACAGTCCTTAAACATCATTTTTAAATCATCAAATGATAATTATACTTGAATGGATACGATGGAGAATGAATCTCATCGCGTTCGTGGAGACGGTAGTCCGTACGTACGCACGAGCGACAATATCATTCTTTTGATATTAAAATAATATATAAATGGATGGTATATCATATATACAGAATCATTAACATGTTATATTTATTATTTACATGAGTTACACATCATTATTATACCCATCCAAATAATATTATATTGAATAACAATTACACCACGACGTGGAGACGGTAAGCCGTACGTACGCACGTATGGTGACATGTTATTCAAAGGGTGGATAGAATACTGAATATGATTGTACCATATTTATAATAACATCACAGTATATGTGAGATACTGGAGTTATTATTTCAGAATGGTAAGAACAAAGGAAGAAGAAGTGGAAGAAGAAATGAACTTAGAAAAGGGTGGTGAAATCATTACCTCTTCTTCGGGTTCTTCCTTTTGATTTGATCAAAAGGGCTCCTTAGGTTGGCTTTCTGATCAATCTAAGGCCTCTAGGTTGTAGTGAGGGATGTTGGGAGAGTATTTGGGCAGAGTTTGGCCGAACCAAAAGGCTTTGAAGGTGTGAAGAAATGAGAAGGAGGAGTTCCCTTTTATAAGAGGGGTGAGGGGCACCTTTGGAAAAGCTAGAAATATTAATTTATAATAAATTCATATTCGGTTTCTAATGGCTCCAAAGCTTATTATTCAAAGTTTAAGGTGGGGATAGGTCGAAAACCACTCAACCAATAGAATTTAGACAGGTTTGGGTACTTATATTAACCTTATCTTTAATTATTAACTCTAAGTTAATTAGTTTCACTTTTACAATGTCTCTTTATATTTTTATATAATATGGTTAATAAACTTACTATATACATCCAAGAGACCCCCAAGTGGTCCATTAATGATGAACCTATCCTTATATAAGTCTCTTGGCCGAACATTAGATTTTTAGGAATTTAATATCAATTAATAATATAATATTTGTTTTAATAACTCTTTTATGTCAATTTTGACACTACTCAATAGTTGATTTTTGTGAAACTCATAACAGATTGATTACTTCGAACAAAGTCAATTAAATCAATCCTAATATATCATATTATCCTATAAAATTATTTTAATTCATTAAAAGTTTCATATTATATTTTTTTTGGGTATTTATAATATCAATTATTTTAATTTTTCACTATTATAGTAATTACTGCATCATCATTGTGTCATAAACAAAATAAATTATTTAATGTCTAAAAATTATAAATAAAACATCATTATGTATGAAATCGTTTTAGCTTTCTAATGAATATTTATAATCGAAAATCCAACATGTATAACCCTGTGTAAAAATTGTTCTTCTAAAAGATGTAAGCTTATGCCATTTTTATTTTTATTTTAACTTTATTAATATAATGTGTCCCTACCACATACAAGTGGCTCCAAGGGGTCCCCAAATTGACCCAAGGATGCCCATGGTCGGGTATGTGTCCACCAATAAGGTTAGGACACGTTTTAGGGTAATTTTGTATTATTATAATATTATTTTTAACCCTTATTTACCGGATTTACCCTTTAACCATGGTAAATAAAATATTTACCGCAGTAATTATTCAAAATGTCTAAAAATAAAAGTTACCTATTTACACAATTTGAACATCCTGATTCCAAATATGGAATCCATTTTTCTAAATTCAAAACACAGAAGTGGCAGAAATTAATTTAAAATTAATTCCCGCTGTCAAAACAAAAAGCGTGTTTTTAAGAGATAATAAATATCAAAAGATTGACACTTGTTTATGTTTGGTTTAATTGTAAAATTATGTCCAATGACCAATATTATATTAAATGGTAAAAATATATTCTAAATATACTCAAAAACCACTCAAATTCATAATTTATCACTATTAATTATTTTGATTAAAAAAGTTGTTTTTAATTAAAATTTAGTAATATTCACTATTCATCAAAATATGAAAGTTATCCGAAAAGTACCAAAATTTCACCCTAGACTAATTTTGATTTTCTGAATCCAAAAATGAAGTCCATTTTGAAATATAAAATATATATAATTTCAAAAATTAGTTATTACTATTCATAACGGCTAGTTAAATTGGTTGTTAGAACTCGGTGTTGCGTACAACATACGCTATCACATTATTCAAAGAGAAGCGTACCGTAGAAGCTTGGGATGTTTCATTTTAAATTTTTGATGTCCCCATTTAGTCAAAAAGTTTAAAATATAGTATTTAAAAAGGGTTTACTATTATATTTGATAAAAGTGCAATACTGAAAATGAATTTGTTCTTGCATTATATCTAAGAAACTCATAATATGGATTCTAAAATTATAAGGATTATATAAAGTTTAAAATTTAGTTAATACTATTCATAACCTTTTTTGAACGGCTTGTTTGGTGAGTCATGGTGCGCTTGAACTCGGTGTTGCGTGTAGTGCATGTTATTGAATTATTTTGAAGAAATAACACACTATGAAATCTTGGGGTGTTACATTCTCCCCTCCTTCAATAAATTGCGTCCTCGCAATTTGAAATTGTTCTTCGAAAATAAAAGGTTGAAAATAGAAAATATATTTGTGGGAAAACCCACATCGGAAATTGGTTTACTAAAATTTAGTCTTAATATGAGGAAAAGAGAAATGAAAGGGTCACCACCAAATTATGATCTCGATTAGGAGAACATTGGTGGCAATTAGAGACATATAATTGGAGGAAAAACGTAAATATTTATAGGTAGTGGTTGAGGTCATCAATCACAAACAAGTATAAAATTGAGGTCCTTAAACTCATCAATCTACGATGATTTGAAGTACCATCGGTTCAACAAAATATAGGGTATTGGGATCACACATTTTTGACATTTCAAAATATCTTAGTTGAAATCCCACATCGAAAAATGAATTAATGAGGCCTCTATTTAAAATAAAGAGTGGAAAGTATGAAGATTACCGAAAATAACACATACTAGGGTTCCATGTAGGAAAATATGGATATGGAGGAGAAATCTAACCATCAATCATCTGATGGAGAGTGGTAGAGAACATGGCTATGAAAAGGCCAACAATCCCAAAGCCATAAATTAGTGATGATTTAAGGTACCATCTAGGGAAACATTTTTGTTGTAAGTTCCTTTTATTAATGTTGAGGAATTTATTTATGAGATTGGCTAAGATCATAATGAGATATACTTACTTTATAATCAGAGTTTTATCCATTAATAAGTTTCTACCACAAACTCATCTTTCACTCTAAAAGATAATAGAATGTAAAAAAAATTCTATTTACACTATTCGTATAGGGTTCCAAAATAAACGAATTTATAATTCATCTACATGATATTTTAATAAAAACTACATTATTTAATCCAGGACATCTCATGGTCCAGTGGTAGGTGATACACCCTTGTCGCCCTTCGGTTGCGGGTTCAAGTCTCGCAGCCTTGCCGGACGCGACGGGTTACCGCCCGACCTCCGGGTTGTCCTTTTATGGCAATCCAAAATAATCCAAACTAGAACTATCCAAAATACTTCAGTCCAAAATCACAGTCTAACATTTATAAGGAAGGTAAACATAATATAGATCCTTTTTACCCCGTAATAGCATATGAATACCTTCATCATGTATTACCATATTCCTTATTGATTACATTCATGCTCCCTTATTCCATATAGAATGCTGGATATACTTCATCAATCCAAAAATGTTTTAAACCCCAACAATGATGGAATATACAAATCATTAATCAGTTCCAAGGTAGTCAAGAATATCCAATATATTTTTTCAAAAATAATCATGTATTATTCGAAAATCACTACCTCGGTATCAGAACTATATTATGGTTTATCATTCTCTCAACCATATATTTTCCAAAAATTTATCCTGCTATTGAGTCACTTTTCTTTGTTCCACACAATCTCAAGTCCTTAATGAAATAGTACTGCAGTACAATCCTTATATACTCCATAATTATTATAACAAGTACATTGTTGATACAACACTCAATTGAGATAATCAACATAAGAACTCTAATCATTCCTCTTCATCTGTGGTAGTATCATAACTTGATTATTATCCAATAGCATCATTTGCGTCATAGTCTGATGACTGGGACATAGGTTCGCGTAGTGTCCAAACTCCTTGCAAATGAAGCATTGTACATTTGAAACCATTTTCTTACCCTTGCAGTCACGTACTTTGTGCCCTTTTCCTCCACACTTATAACAAACTCCCATTCCTTTCAGGCAAGTTCCAGGGTGTTTCTTTCCACAGTTACCACATATGGGAAAATTCTTCTTTTCCCTCTTCCCTTTATCCATCTTTCTCTCTTCTATCCTTTTCTTCTCTTGCTTCCCTTCAAAGCCATAGGACTCAGTAATCTCTTTACTTATCTTATCAATACATGATATTATTTCTTCATATGATGATAATACATGGGAGACTATTTCTCTTATAAATTCTAGCTTAAGACCATGAAAGATATGATCCTTCCTTCTCTTTGAATCATGTGTATTTCTGGAGTTCTCATTCCTTCTACTGGGCGCCATTTCTATACCATGGCATAAACTAGATCAGTTTATGAATCAAAATACATAATCCCATACTTATAAAACACTTAACATAAATTGAACTATTTATGGATATAATCCATAATCATAAGAATGTTTTCTTTAAGAAAGTATATACTCATAAACCCTTCAAAATGATTTGTAAAGAAAATGAGAGTTATCCTAAGCATATCCCCCGGGAGTGTCGTAACCAAGAGTGCAGCAAGGCCCGTTGTCGTGCACCAGTTCCCGTTCGAGTCTAGCTCAAAGCGGTGTTTTTGGGTTTTACCCCTAGGTACATCTGTGCCAGAGCCGCCTCTACCAGCTCGTATCCAGACAGGGATGTATTGCTCGGAAAACTCACAAAATCTCTACAATACCAAAATTCTAGGAAGTTCTTCTATACTAATCCTCAAAGTTCATCTTAGGTCTGCGTGCTCTAATCAGAGTTTATCTAAATCTAGCTTCCAAGGTTTGTACTAAACTTCCTCTGATACCAACTGTAACGCCCCGACCCCAGCTGCCCAGAGTCGGTGCATTACTTCGTAACATTGGCATGATCACAAGAAAGATCAAATCCCGAAATACCGATTGGTTTAGTAGCCTTGGAAACACTAGATATATTCATAAGTTTTACATTACATTATAAAATGAAAAACTACTACAGCAACAAATTGTCTCCATAATCCACACTATAAACCCCTCATAATATCCCTGCAAGTCAATCATAATTTACTTCTTCACTACCTGGGAAAAATAAAACATAGAAAAGGGGTGAGCTCAAATGCCCAGTAAGGATAACAATATAGCGGAACATTCAAAATAAGCATAAACATTTAAGGCAATGAATTACTAAAACAAAAGCCTTTTAAAATTGAACTTCAACATAGTATGGAAAAAGTAAAATGAAATAATTCCATTTACTTGTTCACATGGATATTCTACTAATCGAATAATCACATGCAATATAAATAACCACTTTCATAATGTTGGAATGCATAATGCTAAACTTTAATTACTTTTCAAGGCCTCGTCCCAAGACCTTGGGGCTAACTGTAACCGGAACCCAACCCGGAGTGCCTCTAAAAACCGGACACCAACCCGGAGTGCCTCTAATAACCAGACACCAACCCGGAGTGCCTCTAATAACCAGACACCAACCCGGAGTGCCTCTAATAACCGGACACCAACCCGGAGGGCTTACTTTTACCAGTCCCTAACCTGGAGGGCTTACTTTTACCAGTCCCCAACCTGGAGGGCTTACTTTTACACGTCCCCAACCTGGAGGGCTTACTTTAACCAGTCCCCAACCTGGAACATACTTGTCCAACACATTCATATGAAGTAAAGATTGAAATATAACATAAACATTCTTATTGGAACTAGCATACGAAATGTCAATACTTTCACCATAAACTATGAATGGTATAAAAAATAGCACATCCACAGTCAAACATATCACAAAACCTTCAAAACAATATAGAAGTTTTGTATCATAATAAATCAACTTCAAATAATCTTAAAATCCATCAAAGGATGTTGACATAGATGAAATCAAAATTCTTTTTAAAGAAGTATCTCTTTTTATTTTGAAATAATTTAAGATCCATATAAAATAAAACATTTTCTTTGAAAATATTCTTATAAGCTTGTATGGAAAGCTTCGATGATTTTATAACGGCGGAAAATAACTGCACCCGCCGTATAAGTTAAAAAAACATTCTTACCTCAATTCCGTCGAAAAGGTTAAAAAGGACCTTGTTTTGAAAAAGACGGAAAGATTCCTTTATAAACCTCTTATAAAAAGTCAAAAAAGGGTATAAATGACTTTAACCCATATTCTTGTAAATAGTAAAAATGTTTTGAAATACATTTCGAAGAAACATGGATGTGGATGATAAAGAGATCCTAGTAGATTATTACGTATAAACAACCTTGGATAATAAAGAGGTTGTAAAGTAAACCCTTACCTTGTACTTTTCCTTGGTTGGGGTAGGTTAACCTCCTGTATAATGGTGAAATAGTTGTTATTAAATTATACAAGAATCATATATATTAATATGATATCATATATGATCATTTAACATTGATTTGTTAATAATATCTTAGAATTATCGTCGTTTCGGGAGTTAACTTACTCATTTTCTTTTATATGTTTTGTTACATAATCCATGGTTGTTGTATCTTATTCATATCCAGAATGATATACAGTCCTTAAACATCATTTTTAAATAATCAAATGATAATTATACTTGAATGGATACGATGGAGAATGAATCTCATCGCGTTCGTGGAGACGGTAGTCCGTACGTACGCACGAGCGACAATATCATTATTTTGATATTAAAATAATATATAAATGGATGGTATATCATATATACAGAATCATTAACATGTTATATTTATTATTTACATGAGTTACACATCATTATTATACCCATCCAAATAATATTATATTGAATAACAATTACACCACGACGTGGAGACGGTAAGCCGTACGTACGCACGTATGGTGACATGTTATTCAAAGGGTGGATAGAATACTGAATATGATTGTACCATATTTATAATAACATCACAGTATATGTGAGATACTGGAGTTATTATTTCAGAATGGTAAGAACAAAGGAAGAAGAAGTGGAAGAAGAAATGAACTTAGAAAAGGGTGGTGAAATCATTACCTCTTCTTCGGGTTCTTCCTTTTGATTTGATCAAAAGGGCTCCTTAGGTTGGCTTTAGGATCAAACTAAGGTCTCTAGGTTGTAGTGAGGGATGTTGGGAGAGTATTTGGGTAGAGTTTGGCCGAACCAAAATGATTTTAAGGTGTGAAGAAATGAGAAGGAGGAGTTCCCTTTTATAAGAGGGGTGAGGGGCACCTTTGGAAAAGCTAGAAATATTAATTTTTAATAAATTCATATTCGGTTTCTAATGGCTCCAAAGCTTATTATTCAAAGTTTAAGGTGGGGATAGGTCGAAAACCACTCAACCAATAGAATTTAGACAGGTTTGGGTACTTATATTAACCTTATCTTTACTTATTAACTCTAAGTTAATTAGTTTCACTTTTACAATGTCTCTTTGTATTTTTATATAATATGGTTAATAAACTTACTATATACATCCAAGATACCCTCAAGTGGTCCATTAATGATGAACCTATCCTTATATAAGTCTCTTGGCCGAACAGTATATTTTTAGGAATTTAATATCAATTAATAATATAATATTTGTTTTAATAACTCTTTTATGTCAATTTTGACACTACTCAATAGTTGATTTTTGTGAAACTCATAACAGATTGATTACTTCGAACAAAGTCAATTAAATCAATCCTAATATATCATATTATCCTATAAAATTAGTTTAATTCATTAAAAGTTTCATATTATATTTTTTTGGTTATTTATAATATCAATTATTTTAATTTTTCACTATTATAGTAATTACTGCATCATCATTGTGTCATAAACAAAATAAATTATTTAATGTCTAAAAATTATAAATAAAACATCATTATGTATGAAATCTTTTTAGCTTTCTAATGAATATTTATAATCGAAAATCCAACATGTATAACCCTATGTAAAAATTGTTCTTCTAAAAGATGTAAGCTTATGCCATTTTTATTTTTATTTTAACTTTATTAATATAATGTGTCCCTACCACATACAATTGGCTCCAAGGGGTACCCAAATTGACCCAAGGATGCCCATGGTCGGGTATGTGTCCTCCAATAAGGTTAGGACACGTTTTAGGGTAATTTTGTATTATTATAATATTATTTTTTAACCCTTATTTACTGGATTTACCCTTTAACCATGGTAAATAAAATATTTACCGCAGTAATTATTCAAAATGTCTAAAAATAAAAGATACCTATTTACACAATTTGAACATACTGATTCCAAATATGGAATCCATTTTTCTAAATTCAAAACACAGAAGTGGCAGAAATTAATTTAAAATTAATTCCCACTGTCAAAACAAAAAGCGTGTTTTTAAGAGATAATAAATATCAAAAGATTGACACTTGTTTATGTTTGGTTTAATTGTAAAATTATGTCCAATGACCAATATTATATTAAATGGTAAAAATATATTCTAAATATACTTTAAAACCAGTCAAATTCATAATTTATCACTATTAATTATTTTGATTAAAAAAGTTGTTTTTAATTAAAATTTAGTAATTTTCACTATTCATCAAAATATGAAAGTTATCCGAAAAGTACCAAAATTTCACCCTAGACTAATTTTGATATTCTGAATCCAAAAATGAAGTCCATTTTGAAATATAAAATATATATAATTTCAAAAAGTAGTTATTACTATTCATAACGGCTAGTTAAATTGGTTGTTAGAACTCGGTGTTGCGTACAACATACGCTATCACATTATTCAAAGAGAAGCGTACCGTAGAAGCTTGGGATGTTTCATTTTAAATTTTTGATGTCCCCATTTAGTCAAAAAGTTTAAAATATAGTATTTAAAAAGGGTTTACTATTATAGTTGATAAAAGTGCAATACTGAAAATGAATTTGTACTTGCATTATATCTAAGAAACTCATAATATGGATTCTAAAATTATAAGGATTATATAAAGTTTAAAATTTAGTTAATACTATTCATAAACTTTTTTGAACGGCTTGTTTGGTGAGTCATGGTGCGCTTGAACTCGGTGTTGCGTGTAGTGCATGTTATTGAATTATTTTGAAGAAATAACACACTATGAAATCTTGGGGTGTTACAGAGTCTGAGGGGGGTTCATAGGTAGTGGTGATTGATGATCATAGTGGCCATGGTGATGATGCATAGGGATGCATAAAAAAGGTGATAACGAGGTGATGTTTCATGGAAGGTTGTTCATTCCAATATCATCACACATGGGGACTTTGTGATTTTCATCCCACCTTTGGAAATACACTAGGGAGTTTCCAATATTTACCATGGATTTAGGTTGTAGTTTTGGGGGCCTAGGGTTAAATTAGCATATTAAGAGATTGTGGGTTAAATTATGGATATAATGTAGGTAAAGAATGATCATTTTATTTCAATAGGTTTTTTTCAGTCATTAAATGTTCATAAGTGTATTTTTCGAGGCATATCTATGGATTTAGCCACTGGGTTACTCCAAGCATATGGATATTTTGATGAAATCATAGTAATCATGGATCAGTTGATGAAATCAACTCACTTTTAGGAATTCATGGTGTAATAAATCAGGGAAGTTTTTAGACGGAGGTATGTGGATGAGGTTGTGTAGATACATGTATATTCAAGGTACATTGTATTAGATCATGTGGAATGTTTTACTTCATGAATATATATGTGATTTTATCATGATTTTGGAAAATATTTATTCCTCAACACAGATTTACACTGCGAAAACGATAAAAATATAGAGAAGACTATATATATGTTGGATGATATATTTATGGTGTTTATCATAATCATATATGGATATTGTGAACAAAAAATTATATTGGATGAGTTTTCATAAAACAAAAACTATCTCCCATCCATCATCTTGAACATGATTGAGGCTTTATATGAATGGCTGTGTTATTATCACGTGTGATAAGCTAAGTCTAGGGATTCATAATTTCACAACCAATATGTGGTGTACTGAATGAAAGATATGGTTAATCATGTTCATGATATGATAAATTCAGTGAGCTACATATTGATGTTTTATTTTTATCATAGTAGGATATCCTTGGAGTTCATTGGTGCAGACCGTTTTTTCTTTGGGGCTTCCCCTCGATGTGGGATTTTGTGGTTTGGTAGGGTGAGTATGCTCTAGCCCAATATTGTTTTGGCAATTTTGGGGTGTTTTGGATTTTTAGAAAGTTGTATTATTGGTTATAATTTCAACCATGACTAGACCATATATAGGATATCATTCATTTTAATTAGCACTATTGGTATATTAATGAATAATCCCAAGTCATTGAATAGAAATATATAGATATTTTGGATAACATGATTTTCATGAAGTGGCTAGTTGTGATCTTGGATCAGTAAAGGAATGTTTCTTGAGGACAGATCAATCCCTTGGTATTTATTCAATGGAGGAATGGTGGAATGGAGTTGAGAAATTGGGAGAATTAGTCATGGTTACATGATCAATACTTGACGATGGTATGATATTTCCTTTTTTTTTTGTTATTTTTTAAATTTTGATTATTTGATCTTTAGAGGTTAATGATTTATGTGATTCTATCCTTTTTGGATGTGTTTTTTGATAAAAATAAAATTCCTACGTATTGGGAATGGAAAACCAAATTCTTAATCATGAATCATTTTACTATGACACGATTGAAAATATTTGTGAGAGTCATTGTCTCCCAAAGCTGAAAGTATCTTGACATGGGAGATAGTGTTCCGTGTTTTATGATCTTAGCGATATGTTGTATGGTGGTTACGATAATCGAAGGTGTGGGAATTATATGGGATGAAATGATGGAGCATTTTACTATTGTAATTGGGTGATTATTTTTTATTGATGCGAATAATATGGTGTTGTGATGGTGTTTTAGGTGGTTGGGTTTGATGTTGGGGATGTTTTCATTTTGTTGATAGTTGTTCTTCAATTGAAATTATACTCTTGATATATATCATCTCATATTCATTTTTAGACCACCATTTCCATTATATTTCATTTTTTCTTATTATTGATGGTGAGAATAGTTTTCTTGGTATATGATGAAATAACATACCCTTAAATCCAACTATGGGGAGGTCTTGATGTGTTTGGAGGTGTTCAGAAGGAACATGTGGGTTGAGGGTTCACTTTTTAACTTATCTTGGCTACAGTAGGTAGCTTGAGGCTATGGTACGTGGTACTAGTTTTAGTGTAGGGTAGAGGGATGTGGTGTTGTGGCTAGGGTGAGGTGATTTGGGATCCATTTCCAAAAATGGAATGGTTGAGATGTGTCGGTCGAATGAATTGAGGAGAAGATTTTTTTACATCATGGATATTGAGTGGAGACATCGGTTGTGGTGTGGATTCCATGGCGGTCATTTTTTAGTTATTCTTGTAATTTTTTATCTAGTGTGCTATAGTGACCCAAGATTTCCTTACATGGATATTATATAGTTTTTTTATTATTATTCATTTCATTAAAAAATAATCACCTAATGTCTATAATTGTTTAGTTACTTTTGAAACATGGAAGACAGTATTTATACTCAATTAATGATCTTAATTATTCTAAAATATTTCTTTGCATATAATAATCCTATATAAAATTATTCATAATCCCATTGGAAAATGAAACATAAAAATGGATGAGAAAGGATTCTCAGTATGGTCAAATAAAGGAGATACATAGTCTTAACATGAGTATAATGGTATGTGAACATGTTTTTAATGTTTGAAGACAATACCCTACATATCAAATATTGTAATATTATTTCATGGAATTATGATTGGAAGTTCATCATACATCAGTAATAAATAAATCACAGTGTATAATAAATGGGAGCATAAAATAGTTAAAATACATGGAATTCTTGGCATAAACAATAGAATAGAAAATATTATTGTAAGGATAGACACTGATACATACATGAAATATTAGGGTTTGGATGACCACCCATGTTACTACTTCATGCATTTGCTAATAACCCATGCACCGTATTGTTTTAAGGTAAGGGAAAATAACCCATGTACTATCTAGTTTGTAAACATATGCTAACAACCCTTATAAACAATTTTTTTTGTCTTTGTCTAACAAATATGTAGCCCTTTTTTGGTATTGTATTGAAAACTTGTGTTCCATATTGTTTCTAGACAGTGGTTAACAAGCTGTGTACCGACGTATTTTTAGGATTATCTTAAAAATATGTGTACCCACTTTTTCTCAGGCTTGGGCTAACGAGTTGTATGACATCTGAGCTCATATACTATTTATCATTGCTAGATGTATTGGGGGGATATATAGGCCCCACCCATCACATAATGAAAACCATATTTATGTGTCCAAAACATCATGAAATTTAATAATATCATAACAAATAAAATTAAATGGTTATTATTAACATTTAAATGCATTATAATCTATGGAAAAGAGACTGGTATCATAATCATTATACAATAACCCAGGAAAAAGAAGTAGGTATTGTATGAATTTATTCTTCGTATAACCATGAGAAGAGGAACAAGTTTACATTAATATCATGTCATCAAAAAAAAACATTCATAAGAAGAATATGAATGGAATACTTGGATCATAACCCTAGTAAATAATATGTAACATCCATAGATATCATCATAGATAGAAAAAATTTAAAATAACATATAAAACAATTCATGAGGTAAATTACCTTTCAACATAGAAAATTTATTTTTAAAACAAAAAACATTTTCAAAATAAAATTCCTTGAAAACTATCTTATAAAATTATTTAAAACATTTTCTAAAAAATATTATTTTATAATACCATATATTAATAAATGAAGAGGAAAATAAAATCTGGTTTTATTACAAAATTCTTTTGATTGATATAAATAACCTTGAGTGGGAGATGGTACTATTACATGAAAATATAATTACTTCCAAGAGGAAAATAAAATTCATAAAAATTATTTAGAGGAATATCATGATTTTTCAACCATGGATACTTGATCATAAACAAGTGTGATAAATAATGACATCAAAACATAAAACACTTATAACTTTTATAACATTGGATACTAAACCCCATGATGGAATAATATAAAATTAAACCAAAAATATTATGATGATAAATAAATAAAGTATAATATTTATAAAAGGGGTATAATATATAGATTTTTAAATAATATATGTGTATAAAATAATGTACATATCATAGAACGAAAACTATGAGAAAATTATCGTAGCGATTTGGTAACTATTCACCCATAAACCCAAGAAACTGAGAACCTAAAATGGATATGTAAATAAAAATTTATTTTTGATAATTTTCAAAAAATAATTTCTTGGTAAGTATATAACACATAGTATAAATTAGTGGTAATCAGGGTTTGTGTCTCCTAAGAAATAAATGTGAGAGGGAAATCATTTACTACTTGAGTAACATGTGAATGTTGATCTACTGGAAAAAATTATATCAATTTGAAACATCGAATAAAATGAAATAATGTAATTTTATGATATATAATTTCTTAAGGATTTATTTACTCCACAAAAAATAACAGAGTGTTGAATATTCTATAGGTCTTGTAGAAATAATAGTGAGGCTAGAAATCCACTTACTGATTAGTTACCTTTTGAAACATAAACCACATAATAGAGGGATACTAAGATGGATATATAAACCCCAATACTTTTAATTATAGGATTCATAATAAATATTATTTATTATTAAATACAACATGAAAAAGAAATATGTGGTGAATATTGCATGTATCACATGGAAGAAAAAATGAGTTAGAATTTCATTACCTTATGTTTAGACATCCACTGTACACAATAAATCATCATGTATAATAAATATAATTTTATTAGACATATACAATTGAAAAAAGTTCAATTATATCACGTGATATATGATTTTATTAGATGTTTATGTTATCATATTTTTAACAATTCTATGTTAATGTTACTTTTCGTGTAATAAGCGCTTTGTTTTTCATATATGTTTTGAGTGGATATTTTTGGTCCTCTTCTTTTAATAATGACTTACACATTTGAATAATGTTAAAAATGGTATAGATTCCATATTTATTCAGTATATATGTATATATAATAAAATAAATAAGATATAAATAGGAAATTAGATACACCATTCATGGATATTTTAGGCTGTATGTATGCATGAGTATATTTTACACTCTCATGACATATTGAACGAATGAAAAGTAAATGATATATATACATATATATATATAATTAAATTAAAATTTCATCTAATATATATCTCATGTCTATTTTACCCATCCTGGATACATTCAATGTAATGTGTGAATGACTCTCATCACTTCACAAGGTTGTAGCCCGCCATAAACTAGAATAAAATTATTATTTTCCCAAAAAATCAAGATAATGATGGTATGTTTTTTATAATAATTATTGAAAAATAAATATATCAAAAATATTATATTTATCATATATGAGAATAATTTAAATCTGTATTCCCAATACTAAGAAGTGGTAATGTAATATCGAATGCCATTGGTTCTTGAGGATATAGTCCTCTATACATACGAACGTTGATTTTGTTAAATAATTTATAAAACAATGAGGGGATTTTAGGATGTTAAATTATAATAATATAATAATATTATATATAATATTAATTCTTTATTATATAATAATAATATATTAATAATTTTTGGGATTTGGGAAAGAAATAAAACCCAAGGTGTCGTTGACGAACACAATCAATTCTTTGGGAATATCTTTTCAGTTTCCGCCAAAGGACTCCCTTAGTGGTATTACATCCACAAAAAATCCTTATTAGTTAAAGGAATATAATTTTAATGTTTATTTGTTCTTGTTTTTTATGAGACAGTTTTATTGGGATGTTTGAAGAGTGGAGGAGAGTGAATTATCTTTTATAATGGTGGAGGAGTGGCATTCTTGTAAATACCAAAAGGTATGCACTATATGGAGTTCAACCATATGTTACATTTGACCAATAAGAAACGCTTTTTTATAAAATCGGTCATATTATATAAATAGATTTCTAAAATTTGTTTTGTACATGTTTCTACATCATTTTGAATCATATGTTCATTGATTAGTTCATTAGTAAACTCGTTTTTCATTAAATTTTTGTGATTAAGTTTAACCATTTTTTGTAATGATTAAGGTAAACAATTAATTTGGTATTATTATAAATTAAAAATTATACATATTAAAGATATTGAATACATTTCTTCAATATAAAAAATTTATTTGATTGAAATAAATTTAAAATTAATACCACAAATGTGTCAAAGAAGAGGGTTCTTGAAGGAAAAAGATTAGATGTTTAAAATGTTTTTGTATTAAATTTCAATATGAAACTGATTACAAATAGCTAAATTCAATTTGTAAATATATTATTTAATTAATAGATGATAAAACCAAATAAAAAACAAAATAAATAAAAAATAAAAAATGTGAAAATAACTTCTTATTTAAAATTAAATATTTTTAACTATTCATAAAAAAATGAAACATAGTAACGAAATAAAAAGATAATTCTATTTTAATTTTGAAATAAAACATTCAAAAAATAATTTACATTTT
This sequence comes from Viscum album, assembly GCA_963277665.1. NCBI lineage: Eukaryota > Viridiplantae > Streptophyta > Magnoliopsida > Santalales > Viscaceae > Viscum > Viscum album. Next base: position 570,308,140 of record OY728129.1, read on the forward strand.
GAAAAATATAATTTTCAAATTTTTAAGATGTTGTATTTAAATAAATTCCACAAAAACACTATCAAACATCCTTTTAAAAAAATATGTCTTTTATGTGAAAATTTTAGAATTAATCTTATATATTATATAGAAGAAAGATAATATAAATGTTAAAAATTATACTTAATATATAATATATTAATCCCACTAAAATTATTTATAAAAAGATGTTTTAAAAAAATTATGATAAATATTTATTTTCTAAGGAATGGTTTTTATCTGAAAAGGAATTAATTTATTTTAATATAGTAGTTACTCTCAGTTTTAATTAATTGGTAACCAATGAATCCATTTTATATACATTTGTATACCATATTTTCATAATTTAGTTAAATTTATCCATTAATTATAATATAATCGCTAGGATACAAGTATAATAATATTTTAATAATAAAATATATTGTAGCTCAGTAAAACATGGTCTGGTGTATAACACAAGATATCGAAAGAACACAGAATTATGTGTCACACAATCCAAACATACTCTTACATATAATGAATGGTTAAATTTATTTATTGTGAAATTAAAGCCATAAATTAATATTAATTTATTAGAAATAAATTCTTATTAACTCATGGGGTTATATAATACACTTCTTAAAATGAATTTTTCCCTAGAAATTCTTATGGGTTATTAATGTTTTAATACTTGAAATTTATTTTCATGTAAACAATCATCGTAAAATTTAATTCCTAAACATCCTTAAAAATGTTAATTTTGGACATATAATAGATACCAAATAAACTCATAATAAGGATTCCACATTGCATTAAGTGTGCAGGAAGTGAAAGTGTAGAGACTCGAAGCCTGACGTACATTGTCATTACATTACTTTTGCGGAATACTTAATACATAACAAAAACACACACACAAGGATCGTAATAGTTTAGTGTCTTTGGAAACTCGGAACGTAATCTTCTAAACGTGGTGAAAGATCTTCAACATCTCCCATAAAGATCTTCCTTTTTTTTTACCTAAAACCTTTCTTTATATCCTGGGGAAAAGAAAACATAAAAGGGTGAGCTCAAATGCCCAGTAAGGGTATACAAAAGAAAAAAATCAATCACATCATATTCATAAGAACATAACTTTTGGAAATCTTAACCTGCAAAAGAGAGCATAATTTCATAACATGGGATAAATCATAGTAGTGAAATGAAATCCCAATAATCAAAACTTAAAACATGAAGCTTTGTGGCATACACACATAATCATAGAGAATCATTTCTTGTTAGTCAAGACTCATTGCCAAGACTATCTTAGTGGACAAAGTCCCTTTCTGAATCGAGTAACCCTCGTTTCAGTCCTGTTTCACTGAACCGGTATAACCTACCATTTCAGCCATGTCTATCTCATGAGATATAAAATCTTTACCCAATGCATTGGAGGGAGATATAGGTCCCACCCATCTCATAATGATACCATTCTTATGTGTGCCACAAAATCATAAATCATACATCATTACATAACCCATGTAATAAAAATGGGATTCTTAAACAACATGACATCATAAAACCATTCATATAAGATAAAGGAATTCATAAACATAATTCCATCACAACATAGTCAAATCAATGTAAAAATATGGATAGAAACAGAACCTTTTATTATCTTAGATGGAAAATAATTTTGATAAAACACTTGAAATGAATTCTTGAGGAAAATATCCTTTCTTCTTCAAAATCAATTTCTTTTCACAAAACATCATACAATTTTAAAAGAAATAGATTTTATTAAAAATAGTCATGAAATATTTTGGAGGAAGGTTCATGAAAATAAGGCTTCATAAAACATTAGAAATCCGTTCGTGCCGTATAAGTTAAAAAAAACATTCTTTTTACTTTTTTGTCGAAAAAGTCAAAATGTACCTCGTACGAAAAACGACAAAAGATTCCTTTCATTTCTTTTACTAAAAACTCACCAAAGGGTAAAATTGGATTTAAAACCTTGTAGATGGATGGAAATAATATTACATATTGAGGAAACATGGATGTGGATGATAAAATACACCCCAGTAAATACTTACGAATAAACAATCTCGGATAAAAATGAGATTGTGATATTTCCCTTACCTTTGGTCCGACTTGCTTTGTAAGTGTCCGAACCTCCTGTATAATGATTTAAATCATGTTATTGACTTATTACAGAATCATATTCATTGTTATGATATCATATATGGTTCACTTATGACATTATATTACCCGTTCTTTTGTAAATTCCATGTTAAAGAAGCGTTTTGGGTAAAATCGTTTCATTTATCATAGGTGTTTTGACTTGTTGTTCTTGACATCATTATTACTTATATCATAATTTACTCACTTCCAGAATATAAAATATGATTTATATATCATATATATTCAGTATATATATATATATATAATAGGTAGATAAATAAAATGAAAAACACCGTTCATGGAGACGGTAGTCCGTACATACGCATGAACGCTGTTTTCCTTTCCTTATTGTTTTGAAATGGAAGTAAGTAGATGACATACATATGTATATATATACATAAATCCTGTAGCTTTATAATGTCATATATTTCATTATTATTTCTTATATATACATTATAATCATTCTTAAATGGATAACATGGAGAATGAATCTCATCGCGTCGTGGAGACGGTAGTCCGTACATACGCACGAGCGATGATATCATTTCTATAAATATTGGATTGAATTGGAGTGGATTATAAAATATATCAGAATCAATATTATGTTGTAATAACTATGTATAGTTATTCTTTACACCATTATACCCATCCATGTAAGGTGGTGGTGGAAAATAGATTACACCACGGCGTGGAGACGGTATTCCGTACGTACGCACGCGCGGTGATTTCTTTTTCCGTAGGACGGATAGATGGTGAAATAGGGTTGTTTCATAATTATAATAACATATCAGTATATGAGTGATACTGATTTTATTACTTCATAATGAAACAACCTAAGAAGAAGAAGTGGAAGAAGAAATAAAGATGAAAGAATTGGTAACGGTAATTACCTCTTCTTTGAAGCGCCTTTTGGAGACCTCCTCTTAGGGAACTAAAATTGGTCTTTGAGTAAGACCAGAACCTCTAGGATGTTTCTAGGGAAGTGGAGAAGAGATTTTGGCAGGGGTTGGCCGAGCTTGATTGCTCAAATTGGTGTGAGGAGGAGGGGGAGGAGGTGTCCTTTTATAAGGGAGGAGAGGGGCACCTTAGGAATATCTCAAAATATTATTTTATATTAAAGTCAAAATCGGTTTATAATGATTCCAAAGGGTATTATTTCGAATCTAAGGTGGGGAGGGGTCGCAATCCTATCAGCCAATAGAATTTAGACAAGTTTAGGATATTATTTTAACCTTATCAATTAGATTTAACTCTAAGTTAAATAATTTAACTTTTACCATGTCTTTCTGTTTTCTTTCACTATATGGTTAATAAACTTACTATAACATGCCAAAAGAACCCCAAATTGTTTATTATTAATATATATATCCTTATCTAAGTCATTTGGCCGAACCTTAGATTTTTAGGAATACAATAACAATTAATAATATAATATTTGATTTAAAAACTATTTTGTGTCAATTTTGACACTATTTGATATATGATTTTTGTGAAAGTCATAACAGAATTAAATGTTCGAACCAAGTTGATTAAATAAACATTAATATTTCATAGTAACCTAAAAAATTAGTGGAATTCATAAAAAGTCTCAAATTAAATTCATTTGAGCATTTATAACATCAATTATGTTAATATTTCCTTAAAAGGGTAATTACTGCATCATCGTTGTGTCATAAATAAATTAATTTATTTAAAGTCTAAAAATTATAAATAAAATATCATTATGTAGGAAATCTTTTTAGCTTTCTAATGAATATTTATAGTCGAATTTATCTTATGTATAACCCCATATTAAAAATGATTTACTTATTAAACTTTGATTTTAACTATTTTAACCTTTCTTTAAATAAATTAATAATAAATGTCCTAATCTAATCCAAGTGAGCCTAAATGGTCATATTTTATTCCTAAGTTTGTTTTTGGTCGAATTACACTTGTCCAATAGAATTAGGACATGTGTTAGGGTAATATTAATATCATATTTACCCTTAGTTACCCTATTTACTATTAACCGCGGTAAAAAAAAATAAAAAGTTACTATGCACCAAAAATTATTTTCATCTAATTGAACCACATTTTAGTCCTTGATATTAACCGTGTCTGTCGGATTTTCGAAATTCCATTCACAGAAGTGGTAAAATTAAGTTTTATGCAAAATTCAGTTTTTAACCTACCACTTAGTAGTTTCACTACTCATCAAAAATTGTTGTTTTTCAGAACAATGCTAAAATTTCATCCTAAGCTATATTTAATATTCCGAATTCAAAAATGAAGTCTATTTTACCATATTCATAACATAGATGTTGCATTAATTAATTTTATAATTAAATCCCGCTGTTAAAACAAATAGCGTGTTTTTAAGAAACAATATCTATCAAAAGATTGACACTTGTTTATGTCTGGTTTAAATGTAAAATTACATACAATGACCAACATTGTATTGAATTGTAAAAATATATTCTAAATGTACTTTAAAACCACTCAATTTAATGATTTATCACTATTAATTATTTCGATTAAAAAATTTGTTTTTAATAATAATCTAGTAATTTTCACTATTCATCAGAATATGAAAGTTATCCGAAAAGTACCAAAATTTCACCTTAGGCTAAATTCGATACTACGAATCCAAAAATGAATTCCATTTTGAAAAATAAAATTTACAAAATTTCAAAAAGTGGTTATTACTATTCATAACGGCTAGCATATTGTTGTTTAGTGAAACTCGTTATTGCGTACTACACACGCTATCGAGGAAGGTCGCGATTGCGTGTAATGCAAAGCAAGTCAAGGATGCGTGTTGTGCAAGATCCTTTTGGTGTAGCGTATAACACAAGACATTAGTGAAATTAAAAAGAATATTTTTCATAAAATCTTGGGCTGTTACATTCTACCCCCCTTAAAATGAATTTCGCCCTCGAAATTCGTCGGGGTTATAAATGGTTTACTTATTCGAAAGTTTCTTTAATAGAAACCCACATCGTAAAAAGGAATACCAAAACCAATATTTTAAAACAAAAGTATGAAACTTAACGGTTACCCAAATAAACTAATCACTGGGTTTCCACATAGGTGAAAATATGGATATGGAAGAAAAATCTAACCATCATGTTCTGATGGAGAGTGGTAGAGAACATAGCTATGGAAAAGCCAATAATCACAAATCCATAAATTTGTGACGATCTAAGGTACCATCCGATTCACCAGGTATAAGATCACTAGGACAACATTTTTGGTTTTCAAGATCATTTCCCTAAAGTTGAAAATTTGAATTAGAATAAATACTTTCTTTATTTTGGTACAATCTCACTGTTGTTCATGCCTTGAACATTTTCCACTTCATCTCTTAAATAAATGAAGTTTAATTTGTTATTCATGAAGTGTTAGCAGATCATGTGATAGAATGACGGGTCATTCCATCTTTCTCAAACAAAAGGTTAGCAAAAATTATATACATAAGTCTATCTATAGTGAGATTAATCACATATGGTTCCTAAAATGGACTTATACATCATATATCATACTGCTTATTATAATAAAACTAGTTTCTACTAAACAGGGACTTCTTGTAGGCCAGTGGTAGGTGATAAAGGCCAGTCGCACTTCGGTTGTGGGTTCGATTCCCACAGCCTTGTCCGAAGCGATGGGCTGTCGCCCGTCCTGCAGGTTGTCCCTTTTTCTAAAACTACGTTACTATAACATCCCATCAATAATATAGAAAATCTTCTATCCTTAAACAATACTAACTCATGTCCAACATAATCTAGTCTAATATTTAGGCTTATACATAATACTGCAGTCCACTCTCATAATATAGTGACAACGATCACCAGATATTTAATACTGTCATTGATCCCCACATATCATAAGATATGTCTTGTTGGTCACATTCCAAACATTCAAAGTCCTTAATCGTGTATTCTCTTGAATACCTTAGTGAAAACATGAGTTCAGTTAAAAGTTAACACTTTCCACATACCAAAATCCTCAAAATTCTATATACTCAAACCATGATATCACTTAGTCCTTATATCAATCATGAGCTCATGAATACTGTCAAATATTTCATTTTCTCATTTTCCCTTCATTATGCGCATATCATCTTTTTTTTCCAAAAATACCTCAATCACTTCGAATACCACATTAGAGCAATACATAAATATTCCAATACACCATAAAAGTACCTCAACAACATTATTCTTGAATACCAATACATAAACACTTCAGTCCATCCACTTCAATGACTGTCCTGGAATAAGTCCTTCCTTGATTTAGAAGTATCTTTTTAGGTCAGGGCATTGAGTTGGGTAATGCCCATGTTCTCCACAAATAAGACATTGAAATCCATAACAATCTGTCACTCTATGACCCTTTTCTCCACACAGATAACATCGGTCCCTCCATTTGAGGTATTCCTCAAGGTTCTTCTTCCCTTCTTTAGAAATCTCAATCTTCCTTTCTTTATGATCCTCAACATGCGAACATGCATAATAGTTTATCTTCCTCTTCTTTGATGAATTAGTCATACCACTAAATTTCACCTTGTTAATCATATATCGTGATTACTGATTCGGCATAATCACAATATCTTTATCTCTAGGCATCACACAATTTTGTTGCTCATAGTCACAAATTTGTCCATTGGATTCAATGTTAACCGAATTCCTTCTGGTTCCCTCCATTAACTAAAACACAAAAAGAATTTTGTGAGAGGCGAAATCATGCTAGGGAAGACAACATAGTAAAGGGGGAGCACTCTCAATATCTAACATATTAGGTTAAATTCTAAGATCGTTACCGTAGTTCTAGGAATATATCCTATACGTATACTTATCCTTAGGGACATCCCTAGACATACCTTAAAAATATCTCTAGGGATCTCACTAACGTTCTCACATCCTAGTTTCCAAAGGTTGACTAAACCTTTCCTCTGATACCAACTGTAGAGACTCGAAGCCTGACGTACATTGTCATTACATTAATTTTGCGGAATACTTAATACATAACAAAAACACACACACAAGGATCGTAATAGTTTAGTGTCTTTGGAAACTCGGAACGTAATCTTCTAAACGTGGTGAAAGATCTTCAAAATCTCCCATAAAGATCTTCCTTTTTTTTACCTAAAACCTTTCTTTATATCCTGGGGAAAAGAAAACATAAAAGGGTGAGCTCAAATGCTCAGTAAGGGTATACAAAAGAAAAAAATCAATCACATCATATTCATAAGAACATAACTTTTGGAAATCTTAACCTGCAAAAGAGAGCATAATTTCATAACATGGGATAAATCATAGTAGTGAAATGAAATCCCAATAATCAAAACTTAAAACATGAAGCTTTGTGGCATACACACATAATCATAGAGAATCATTTCTTGTTAGTCAAGACTCATTGCCAAGACTATCTTAGTGGACAAAGTCCCTTTCTGAATCGAGTAACCCTCGTTTCAGTCCTGTTTCACTGAACCGGTATAACCTACCATTTCAGCCATGTCTATCTCATGAGATATAAAATCTTTACCCAATGCATTGGAGGGAGATATAGGTCCCACCCATCTCATAATGATACCATTCTTATGTGTGCCACAAAATCATAAATCATACATCATTACATAACCCATGTAATAAAAATGGGATTCTTAAACAACATGACATCATAAAACCATTCATATAAGATAAAGGAATTCATAAACATAATTCCATCACAACATAGTCAAATCAATGTAAAAATATGGATAGAAACAGAACCTTTTATTATCTTAGATGGAAAATAATTTTGATAAAACACTTGAAATGAATTCTTGAGGAAAATATCCTTTCTTCTTCAAAATCAATTTCTTTTCACAAAACATCATACAATTTTAAAAGAAATAGATTTTATTAAAAATAGTCATGAAATATTTTGGAGGAAGGTTCATGAAAATAAGGCTTCATAAAACAGTAGAAATCCGTTCGTGCCGTATAAGTTAAAAAAAACATTCTTTTTACTTTTGTCGAAAAAGTCAAAATGTACCTCGTACGAAAAACGACAAAAGATTCCTTTCATTTCTTTTACTAAAAACTCACCAAAGGGTAAAATTGGATTTAAAACCTTGTAGATGGATGGAAATAATATTACATATTGAGGAAACATGGATGTGGATGATAAAATACACCCCAGTAAATACTTACGAATAAACAATCTCGGATAAAAATGAGATTGTGATATTTCCCTTACCTTAGGTCCGACTTGCTTTGTAAGTGTCCGAACCTCCTGTATAATGATTTAAATCATGTTATTGACTTATTACAGAATCATATTCATTGTTATGATATCATATATGGTTCACTTATGACATTATATTACCCGTTCTTTTGTAAATTCCATGTTAAAGAAGCGTTTTGGGTAAAATCGTTTCATTTATCGTAGGTGTTATGACTTGTTGTTCTTGACATCATTATTACTTATATCATAATTTACTCACTTCCAGAATATAAAATATGATTTATATATCATATATATTCAGTATATATATATATATAATAGGTAGATAAATAAAATGAAAAACACCGTTCATGGAGACGGTAGTCCGTACGTACGCATGAACGCTGTTTTCCTTTCCTTATTGTTTTGAAATGGAAGTAAGTAGATGACATACATATGTATATATATACATAAATCCAGTAGCTTTATAATGTCATATATTTCATTACTATTTCTTATATATACATTATAATCATTCTTAAATGGATAACATGGAGAATGAATCTCATCGCGTCGTGGAGACGGTAGTCCGTACATACGCACGAGCGATGATATCATTTCTATAAATATTGGATTGAATTGGAGTGGATTATAAAATATATCAGAATCAATATTATGTTGTAATAACTATGTATAGTTATTCTTTACACCATTATACCCATCCATGTAAGGTGGTGGTGGAAAATAGATTACACCACGGCGTGGAGACGGTATTCCGTACGTACGCACGCGCGGTGATTTCTTTTTCCGTAGGATGGATAGATGGTGAAATAGGGTTGTTTCATAATTATAATAACATATCAGTATATGAGTGATACTGATGTTATTACTTCATAATGAAACAACCTAAGAAGAAGAAGTGGAAGAAGAAATAAAGATGAAAGAATTGGTAACGGTAATTACCTCTTCTTTGAAGCGCCTTTTGGAGACCTCCTCTTAGGGAACTAAAATTGGTCTTTGAGTAAGACCAGAACCTCTAGGATGTTTCTAGGGAAGTGGAGAAGAGATTTTGGCAGGGGTTGGCCGAGCTTGATTGCTCAAATTGGTGTGAGGAGGAGGGGGAGGAGGTGTCCTTTTATAAGGGAGGAGAGGGGCACCTTAGGAATATCTCAAAATATTATTTTATATTAAAGTCAAAATCGGTTTATAATGGTTCCAAAGGGTATTATTTCTAAGCTAAGGTGGGGAGGGGTCTAAATCCTATCAGCCAATAGAATTTAGACATGTTTAGGATATTATTTTAACCTTATCAATTAGATTTAACTCTAAGTTAAATAATTTAACTTTTACCATGTCTTTTTGTTTTCTTTCACTATATGGTTAATAATCTTACTATAACATGCCAAAGGAACCCCAAATTGTTTATTATTAATATATATATCCTTATCTAAGTCATTTGGCCGAACCTTAGATTTTTAGGAATACAATAACAATTAATAATATAATATTTGATTTAAAAACTATTTTGTGTCAATTTTGACACTATTTGATATATGATTTTTGTGAAAGTCATAACAGAATTAAATGTTCGAACCAAGTTGATTAAATAAACATTAATATTTCATAGTAACCTAAAAAATTAGTGGAATTCATAAAAAGGCTCAAATTAAATTCATTTGAGCATTTATAACATCAATTATGTTAATATTTCCTTAAAAGGGTAATTACTGCATCATCGTTGTGTCATAAATAAATTAATTTATTTAAAGTCTAAAAATTATAAATAAAATATAATTATGCAGGAAATCTTTTTATCTTTCTAATGAATATTTATAGTCGAATTTATCTTATGTATAACCACATATTAAAAATGATTTACTTATTAAACTTTGATTTTAACTATTTTAACCTTTCTTTAAATAAATTAATAATAAATGTCCTAATCTAATCCAAGTGAGCCTAAATGGTCATATTTTATTCCTAAGTTTGTTTTTGGTCGAATTAAACTTGTCCAATAGAATTAGGACATGTGTTAGGGTAATATTAATATCATATTTACCCTTAGTTACCCTATTTACTATTAACCGCGGTAAAAAAAAATAAAAAGTTACTATTCACCAAAAATTATTTTCATCTAATTGAACCACATTTTAGTCCTTGATATTAACCGTGTCTGTCGGATTTTCGAAATTCCATTCACAGAAGTGGTAAAATTAAGTTTTATGCAAAATTCAGTTTTTAACCTACCACTTAGTAGTTTCACTACTCATCAAAAATTGTTGTTTTTCAGAACAATGCTAAAATTTCATCCTAAGCTATATTTAATATTCCGAATTCAAAAATGAAGTCTATTTTACCATATTCATAACATAGATGTTGCATTAATTAATTTTATAATTAAATCCCGCTGTTAAAACAAATAGCGTGTTTTTAAGAAACAATTTCTATCAAAAGATTGACACTTGTTTATGTCTGGTTTAAATGTAAAATTACATACAATGACCAACATTGTATTGAATTGTAAAAATATATTCTAAATGTACTTTAAAACCACTCAATTTAATGATTTATCACTATTAATTATTTCGATTAAAAAATTTGTTTTTAATAATAATCTAGTAATTTTCACTATTCATCAGAATATGAAAGTTATCCGAAAAGTACCAAAATTTCACCTTAGGCTAAATTCGATACTACGAATCCAAAAATGAATTCCATTTTGAAAAATAAAATTTACAAAATTTCAAAAAGTGGTTATTACTATTCATAACGGCTAGCATATTGTTGTTTAGTGAAACTCGTTATTGCGTACTACACACGCTATCGAGGAAGGTCGCGATTGCGTGTAATGCAAAGCAAGTCAAGGATGCGTGTTGTGCAAGCTCCTTTTGGTGTAGCGTATAACACAAGACATTAGTGAAATTAAAAAGAATATTTTTCATAAAATCTTGGGCTGTTACAGAAAGCATGGACATGGAAGATAAAACTAACTCCAAAATACTGATGAAGAGTGATAGAGATGAAGGTCAGGAGAAAATTGGAAAACATGAATCCATAAACAAATGGGGATTGAAAATTTTCATTAATATTTTAAACAATGAATATAATAGGAAACCATTTTATTTTGAGACCCGTTTCTATTTTTGAATATATATTTCACCAGAATATATACATACTTTATTTTATTCCAGTTAATATCCTCTATATCACCCTTTGTTTGTGGCTTAACCAATTATTACTTCATCTCTTACCCCAAGAAATGAAGGTGAATTTTTCATTCATGATGAATTAATATATCATGATATCCATAAATATAATGAATGTTCATTCCATATATCATCAATTAATATCACATCCAAATATTAAAAATTTGTTATCAAATATTAATAAATCCTTATATGGTGTTATTAAACATTAATCTCAAAAAATAATCCAAATGTTAACATAATTGATTCCACAAATGGTTTACCTTGTAACCATTCATAAGATTAAAATCCACTATATTATAAATAAGGTCACTAAATTTCCAAAATAATGTTATCATTATTAAATATATTAAATTAAGTGGCCCGAGATTTTAGCATACCAATCATTTGAATACTGTTATCTTGTATTATCATGAAATAAGTTAATTACATGAATTAACATTAATACTAATTGAAAACATACATGCTTCCAAAAACATAATTCACCCTTTATTCCTATAATAGGCTATAATTTTATTAAAAATATTTTCTATTTGAATATTTTATTCATTATTACACTGATATAATATCATAGTGCTATAACTATTCCGTGAACATTCAATATAGAGATAATAATTTATTTGAATCATATCATGTGAAAAAATAGGATAGAAAAAAATATTTTCATAAAGCTAATTTTCACAAAATCTCATTTGAAATTCTACACCATGGAGTTCCATAATTATAATGATTCACTATAGTGATTTCATAAAATTTTATATTTTATATTGTCTTTAAATGATGTTAGATTTGATCTCCAATGTTAACCATTATATTTGGGAAATCATTATCTTAATTACAAAACCCCTTGAAATGTAATCACAGATGTGTGGGTGGTGAATTCTGTGGGGGTTTCTCATCGTTTTCATCATTAACTAACTGTTACCAATCATATCAGTATTCATACATTCGACAGAATTCCTTTACACATAGAAAAAATTTACATTTTTTATTAATATAATTACCTCCATATTTATTACTGCACATTGAGTTTAAAATATATTTCACATTATTCTCTCTGTGGTTTTTAGTTTTTCCTTTGAATTCTATATTCCTCTTCTATTGAAAACATTAGATTCATACATAACTCTGACCTCCTTTTTCACCTAAATATAGTATAAAAATCACGTAATAGAATCCAAAAATTTTTATGGATAACTCCATTCATATATTTTATTTTTGGTTATGTAAGAATTAGTCAACATTATTTTAATGCTGAATGATATTTTAAGGAGAGTAACAAAAAGGCCTTGTAAAATATGCTTCATTATCCCAAAAAAATTCATCATCCTACTATTTAAGCTCAAAAAAATCCACATCTATCATTGATTGTAGAATATGAGTTAGTTACTTACTGAGAAATACCCATTAAACACTTTCAAATCTGTTGATTCAATTTCTTGTTGTTCCCCTATGTTTTTTAATAAGGTTCCAGCACTGATTTTCCTCACCTTCCAAATGATAAAAACTAAAAACATTGTTTTCATTCCCTGCACACTGAATACTAAACATTAGATTTTTGGTGGATATGTTCTATTTCATGGGAAATTACATATCATAGGAAGCACTAAAAAAGATTGATTGTTATCATATTTTGTTCCTTCCATTTATAATTTTGAAATTTAAAATGATTCAGAGATTGGAAATGTTTTATGAGCATATCACCAATTTTCTCTACTCCATATCCTATAAATTGTGATTTATTATAAGAAAAATAATTTCATTATACATTACTTTCAAAATTAACATGTTTCCATTATATTATATCCATTATCAAATTCCAGAATTCAAAGCATGAGAAACACTAATAACACTATAAAAACATATAATCTTGAAAAATCACATATATGGAGTCAGCATCTTGAGATATAAATTTCAATCTATGGAACCCTATTATTAGTCATGGTTATTAATATTTATCATCTATTTAAGTCTTTAATTGTAGATTATAAATAGTTTTTGAATTTCCAATTTGTCTCCTCTAAGAGTGTCAAACACTGTTTTTAGCAAGGATAGTTTTCATGCACAAATTCATAATTTATTATAGATCAATATAGTTTCTTCCCATATTTTCCACTAAATATGGTCTATATCCATGTCAACATGTATCATTAATATCGGGATATATTTCTTGTAATTCTCTCTCTCTATCGTCTATAAGTATTATCTGGACATTTTCTTATAATTTGAATCTTCTGTAGACATATCATTATACATGACATTAGTGGTTTCACTAAGGTCTTGTCATCAAAGTTTTAAATGGTTAAAGAAACATTCATTTTATAAAAACTATAACTAGAAAATATTTTCTTAGATAAATATTACATCATTTTTTAGGAATATTTATTTCATTATATAAGTAAATGCATTACGACTATAATGGATTAGTTTCTAGAAACATTGAAAACAATATACTAATATGGTGAAAGATCTTCAAATGTTTCCTAAAATGATCTTCCTATTTTTTACTCTAATATAAAATAATTAGTCTTAAAATGTTAAATATTTACATAAGTAATGGATAGATCAAGTTATTATTAAGGTTCAATAAAGGATACACAGAAAAATAACTTGGGTATAAGTAAATGAGATAATGCACATAAAATTTAAATATCTTACCATGCATAAAATATATCTTAATATTATTTCATCGAATAAGTAATGGCGTTCAAATTAAATGAATCATAATTAAATTTTATATAATGATATAATATATTTCATCATAGTAATAATACATGGAATTTTTTCATATACACTAGCATTAAAAATATTTTGTCATATCTAGCCAATAAAGATATTCATTACATTTTTAAAATTGACTGAGCATCTGTTTTCCTACATTGAGATTAGGATAATATCCACTTTAAACTTTTATTTCTTGTCATGGGATAACAACCCATGTACCCTCGTTTTTATTCTTGGTATAATATCCCTTATACACTATTTTTTGGGATGGGCTAATAAATTGAGTTCATTATTGATTTCAGACTTGGAAAAACAACTTTTTTATCATATTTCTTTCAAGAATGGTTTCATAACCCATGAAACGTCTTATTATAATGATTGGGATATCAACTATTGTATACCATTTTATTTAGTCTTGTAAAAACAACATGTGAACCTTCTGAGCGCATATATCATTTACAATTACATAATAAATTAGAGAGATATTTAGGTTAAACACATCCCATAAAGAAAAAAATATGTTTGTGTGACATAAGTTCATAAAAATTAGTCATATAATTATTAATAAAATAAATATTTTATCATAATCATTTAAATATATCGTATCATATGGAAATAAAATAGGCTTTATATTCATTATACAATAACCTGTGAAATGGATAGGGTATCATATAGATTTATTAATGGAATAATTGACAGAAGAGAATTTTTTTTTCATAAACATAATCCCATAAAAACTATAATCGTTTAGAGGAATAATATGAATGGTATCCTTGGTTAATAAACCTAATAATGAATATGTAACATCACTAGATGTCATCTTCTATAGATAATATTTATAAATGTTAATTTAATATATTTCATAAGGAAAATATATATTCTTATTTCAACGTTTAATTTTAATTTTATTTTCTATAAATCCTTCTCAATGGTAATGATATTAAAATATTATTTAAAAATAATAATAATACATTTTTAGATATATTTTATTTAATAAAATATATTTCCAAATAAATGGATAAATAAAGCTTGGTTTCTTGAAATCATTTTCTTAATTAATATATGTATCAAATAGTGGACAAATTGAATCATTAAATGATGTTGTAAAGGAAAAATATAGGAGCTTAATAATTATTACAATTTCGGAGAGTTAGATCATGAGATTTCTATATTGGAGAAGTGATCATAAATAATCCTGATAAACAGTGAGATTGTGACATTAAAATTCATACCACCTTAGTATTCATGAATCCAAATCGAAATGAAGTTATAACAGAAAATGAAACATAAAATATCATGAAGATTAATAAATTCAGTATTTTACATTTCAAATATGATGTATATAGATCCTTTGAAATAATATTGTTGCATATAATAATGTGCATCTTAAAGAAGGAAAATTTTGACACAAATATCAAACAAATTTGGGGACTTTCGAACCGTAAACCCAATGAGAGAGAGTCCCACACATGAATATGGAAATAATTTTCAAATTAATGAGATGAGTAAAAAAATGAATTCATAAAATGTATTATCCACGTAGAAGAAATTGGTTTTGATCTGTCTTGTGTGTCACGAATAATTAATTAGAGAATGAACCCCTTTACTAATTTTGTATCTTTTGAATCTAGAGATGTGTGAAAGAATAATAATAATTATAATAATTAATATCATGTAATAAATTCAATTCATTATATAAAATCTCATAGAGTATTATATACTCCATTAATATAAAATAGAATTGAACATGGTCTGAGTCTCATAGAAGTAAAAGTTTGTCTAAAAATCCCTTTACCGATTTGTTACCTTTTGAAACATATAACCCATGAATGAGAAATTATCAAATAGATATTTAAACCCTAAATTTTTATAGTAAAATGATCATAATATACATTCATAGTAAAAATTTCCATGATATAATAGAATAAGGTGATTAATATGGAATGTATCTCATAGAAGTAAAAAAGTGAGATAGAATTCCCTTACCATAAGACTTGACATCCTTCAAAGATGATAAAACCAATTTCATTTTGAATATAAGTTTATGAAAAATATAAAACATAAATATATCCATAAATATAAGACCATATATTGTGGTACTGTAAGGTTATATTAATTATTTTCAACAATTCATTGCAAATGTTACTTTTTCGGCAATAATCGCTTTTTCTGTATATGTTTTGACTTTTTATTTTTTGTCCCCTTTCATTGATCATGATTTTATAAATACGTGAACATAAACCATACTATAAATATCATATACATACAATGTATATGTATTTATAGTAATGTATAAAATATTTAAATAGGAAATGAGTTACATTATTCATTGTACCAGTAGGAAATACAAATGCATGAATGTTAAATCTATTTTAATGGAATACTGAAAGAAAAAAATGTAAATGAAACATGTATAATAATTAAAATTAATTTTTTTGTCATGTATATCACATATTTCTATTTAACCCATATTTAATACATTCCCTGTAATGCATGAATGACTGACATCACTTCACGTGGTGGTAATCTACCGTACACACGAATGTCGTTATCAAATTACAACAAAATGGAAATCATTAAGATATGGGTTATAATATAATTATAGAATTATAATTACATCATAAATGTTATATATATCATATATAAATAGAATTTAAATCATTATTCACATTCTTAAGAGGTGGTACTATAAGTATGAACAACATCTTTTCACGAAGGGGTAGTATGCGGTACATAAGAATGGTAAATTTACCACTCATTTGATCAAAGTTTGAGAGATTGTATATCATAACCATATCATAAATACATATAAATATATTTAATATTATTAGATTATTATTTATTAATGATATCAAAATAATTGATGGTGTATGGGTATGAAATAAAATAGATGTGCTCGTTTATGATCCTTACCTCTCCTTCATGCGTCATCTTTTAGTTTTCACAAGACTCATCCTTGGATGGATTTATGCCCACAATAATGATTATATGATGAGGTGAATGAATATAGGAGATTATTTGGTTAGGATATTATTGAGATAAATGGATTTGGACATATAAATAATGGAGGTGTAAAAAATCACTTTTATAATGGAAGAGGAGTGGTTATCTTGTAAATAATAATAAGGTAATAACTTTTGGGGGTCACCCATACAAAATATGACTACAATGATGAGAAATTATTTATCCAATGAAATATATTGTTATTATATGGCCATATAAGTGGTTTAGTATAAATTTATATGTCATTATTTTTCCTTATGTGAAATGAGAATTCCGTTATTAAACTCATTTTCACTTAATCACAATGATTAATTTTAATGGATTTCAATATTATTTTTTTAAAAAATAAATTTTTCTTTATTATAATATAATTTTTATTAGGATTAAAAAAATGGAATCCATTTTTCTTAATTGAATTCAATGATGTGGTATAAAATTATTTAATGTTAATCTCACAGGTGTGTCAAGATAAAATAAATTGTTTTCAAAATCATTATGAAATATTATCCAATGAATTAAATTAGATTATTAAAATTATAAGATCAATAAATATAATTTAATAAAAAATAAAAATATAATTTTACTGTAAAAATAAATTATTCAAAAAAGTTGTTTACAAATAAAATATAGTATTCTTAATTATTCATTAAAAATGAATCTTCTTTGAATCATACTAAATATGCATCCAATTATAATTTTGAAATTTTTATATTATACATAATATTAATTTTTTAAATTATAATTTTTAAGAGAACCATAATATAGTTTTAATATAAATGTACCAATAAAATTTGATAAAATTTCTTTTTACAAAAATTTGACTTCTTATATGTAAGATTAGATGTATTCTTATCTCATGTCTATAAAAAAAGATAGCTATTAAATATATGTTTTGAAAATATAATATAAGCATTATATTTAGATAATTCCTCAAACTAGGTTTTTTATTTTTTGAGATAAAAAGGTTTTTGTATAGAAAAATATGTTTTCATAAACTTAATTTAATTATTTGCCAATGGTTATCACTCTCATTTATAATTTATTGGTAAGAAAATAAAAAATATTATTTAAAACTATTAACCATATTTTATTTATATTATTAATATTATTAATGATGTTTATTTCAATGGTATGGTGATAAGTATAATACTATTTTGATAATATTAGAATATTATAGTTTTGTAAAAATTGTATTATCAGTTACACATAGTATTTATGGAACTTGGTATTGCATGCAACAAAATAAAAAAGATGTTTATTGTGTAATAAAAGATTAGATTTTTGGACTATTGAATTTAATCAGTCAAATAATTTTAATTTATATGAATAAAATAATTAATAAAATCTTTGGGTGTAACATGCACTGTTGAGTTGGGGGACACATCTGAACTCTTTATTGTTTTCAGAGATCTATGGCATAGGTTTTTGTGGTACACCGTTGTCCATTTCAACTTTTATAGGAAAAGAGGGTATTATAAAGAAGAAAAACTCATTGAAGTCCTTGAACATCTGGGAAGCAGTGTGGTCCACCTCACTACAACATAGTCTTATGTTTAACAGACCATCTGTAAATTGTAATACTAATTCAAACCAAAAAACTTTTCAATTTTATCAATTTTTTATTTGGAGGTATAATTAATTATCAAGGGGGTATTTATCCCCATTTCACAATATTAGGATATCGAATTTTGAGTATCGATCCTTGGTATTTATGTGGAGTCCCCATCTTGTTTTTTTAGTATTTCATCATGTTTATTCACATTGGAATAGTTATTCTAAATGAAATCATGGGGTTTTTTGTGTTGATTCAATGAGAGAGTTATGTGGTTCTTATTCTTGTTTTATCTTAATGTTTTTAATAAATATTTAATGTTGGGGTTTTCCTATAATTCGATCTAACCATGTGTCGCAGGTTATTAATATACATTTGAGGTAGGATGTCCATTTGTTTTTTTCCATGTAAATCAAGCAGGAATGGGAATACACTTGTTTATCTATGAGAAGATATATGCATCCATGAAGAAAAATATTAATTAATTGGTTTACATTAATTGAATAGGAAGGATAATTAAATAATTTTTTTATATGATTGATTTTACTATTAATATTAGTATTTTTTGGGGTGAAATGACTATCTTAAAACCCTAGTCATTAGTTTTTTTTGTAAACCCATTATTTTTTTGAATTATTTTTTTTCAATTAATTTATACATTGAGATATTTTTTAATTCACATAACACAAAAATAGTATATCTTATATTAGATCACTGTGTTTGTATTAAGTTATATGAAATACGTGGTTAATCTTACAGCATAAAAAACGAAACTTCTTCTTTATCTACAAAGAACACATAAGATTTATTTCACTACCTAATAGAATGACATTCATCAATGTCTTGCGTAAATCAGATGACCTAGAATTACTAAACAATAATATATTGTAAAAATATAATTTTTTAACAAAAGCAGATAAAACCTAGTAGTTAAATTAGAATTTATGAACAATTTTAACTAAATTAGTAAAAATATGGTTTCCACAAATACAGTATGTGTTCTATTATTTTCAATTATATAGAAATTAAAATGAAAACTAAATAAATATATTAGAATTTTATTTATTTTTTATTGTCACAGTGATATTTTACCATAATAAATTAAATTAATTAAAATTAATGAGTTGAATTATTTTAATATATATGATATAAATTTAATAAAATATTTTATGATTTACTAAAATATATTAAATATACATAAGATAAGAATAAACCTAATTTTATACATAAGACCTATTTTGTTTATAAAGGATTTTTTAACACATTTTAATGGAGAACTGATATCAATTAAAAAATTTCTACTTTTATTCATTAAATGTGTAAAAATAAACATTATAATTGGAAGAGAAACATGAAAAGTAGTTTAGGATAATATATTTGTATTTCTATATAAGGTTTCATTATTTAATGAATAGTTAAAAAATTTATATTTTAATTAAAAATGACTTTTAATATAATTTGTATACAATGATAAATTATATCTCAAATTAGATTAAATGATTAATTAGATAATATTTTTAAAAATTAATAATAATTTGGTCATTGGTGTAACGAACCAAATCCGGATCCCCTCCACTGGTGCCCCGTACCCGGTTCGCCACATGACCTCAAGTGTGTTTCCTCAAATGCTAGAGGCTGTCGATTAGCAGCGAGGGCGTTGGTAAGTTACTGGGGAAACAATGCCCTCATTCGCAAGGTATAAAAGGTATGAAAAAAACAATAAACAGTGGAAGCAGTAAACAACATGCAACAACTGGATCCCAGCGGCGAAAACAATACCTATATAGAAAATTATAATAATGATGCAGCAAGTACAAGTATCTAAGGAAAACAACAAACACAACAACATGTTGAAGTACAACTAAAAAACAAAGTGCAAAGGAAAACAAGATAAACTCCTCGGCATCACGAGACCCAGCTCGGCCCCATGCTCTCCTGCTCCAGCACAATCAAGAACCTGAAATAGAAGGGCGCTTGCCCTTATCTATACCTGCACCAACATAGTCTGCTTGGGCCCAAAAGCATGTCCCAAACAAGGTGTGAGATACAATCTCAATAGGCAATCACCCAAAGATTTCTTACTAATAGTCAATGAATACATGGTAGTAATAAAACAAGAAACAGTAAATTTGAAATCACAAGCAGCTACAATCCACTGTTCTAACAGACAGAGTACACAAGTAAACAGCCAGCAATAAGAAGGAAAAAGGTAACCCTCTATGTAGCACTCACAGCCTAACTCCAATGGTTCAACCTATAAGTACTAGAAACCCTCTAGGAGGCACACACAGTCTCACCCCTCTGGTTCCGCTATAAAATTTATAGACTCTCTGGGGAAGCACTCACCGTCAATTCCCCTTATAGTCTCGTGTCGTGCTAAATGCTCTCTGGGGAAGCACTCAATGTCTACTACCCATGTGGCCCGTGTCGAGGAACTACAGACTCTCTGAAGAAGTAGTCAACGTCAATTCCCCCTATGGTCTCCCATCATAATTAAAAGACAATCTCAAGAAGCCCTTCCGTCAATTTTTCCTTTGGTCTACTACTCTAGGTTCTCACAGTCCGTAGTGAAACTAAACATGAATAGCGCGTGTTCATTGTCCAAGCAATCCTCAAGAACTACTTGGCTATCAACTAAGGCTCAGTAACATTACAGGGCAAGAGTCCACAATCCTACAACAAGGCATGGCAACTGGAGAAACACCTAATAAGAAAAACAAGCATGGCAAAGCAACCTGAGCACAAAATAAATTAATCTACTCACAAGAATCAACCTATACTAAACCAATCAAGAAAAGCAGAAAAAAAATCAGGGAAAAACAAGAAAACCCCCCAATTCCCCTTTCATGGAATTGGTGGAATTTTCACAAAATATCCATCAAATTTCTACATAAAGGCACAAACAACCTACCTCTATCCTAGGAGATCGATATATGTGAATGATGACGACAGATTCCCCTTAGAACGACGTAGATATAAGAAAACACAAAAAATGCTCAACCTATGATAACTTGACAACCAGGAGGAATCAAGAAACAAGACTCAAGAAGAAGGGAGATATCACTACTGTGATTCCAATGCAATCGACCGCGCTCAAATCAGAGAATGGACAAAGGGTGGAAGCTCGTCGAAGATCCGGCCGTACCGTCGCTCTCGGGCAGACAGAATCTGGAGAAGAAGATGAAATTGGGGGTTAGGCGCAACCCTATTCTGTTTAATAAAAAAAAAAGAAAAGTACACGGTGTATACTGGGTCTTTTCCATACTCAACCAAAATCGGCCTACACGTCACCCCTACACACCGTGTGTGTGGCTCGGGCACAACCAGCACACGGCTTCGAGCCAGGGAAGAGTACACGATGTGTACTTATAAATTACATGGCGTGAACTTCAAAAATTTCTAGAAAGTTTATTTTTCATAAAAACTATAGAAAAAGGAAATGTGTACCAGAAAAGGAGATCCAGGTTCTTACAAACTTCCCCCCTTAAAGAAATTCCTCCCCGAATTTCCCTAACGAGGGGTAGAAGAAGAAACCCCAAATAGATTCGACAACTACGATCGTACATCAGCCTCTCCCTCCCAGGTCTCGTCCTGTACCTACCCATGATACCATAGCACCCATACAAGAGGGACAGACCAACCTTAGAGAACCTTCATTCTACGATCGACAATCTGGATAGGATTCTCCTCAAGCGATGCATCCGCTTCGAGCTCAACCTCCTCAGGCTGAAAGACATGAGACGAGTCCGAAAAGTAACGTCGGAGATGAGAGAAGTGGAAGACATCGTGCATGGCCCGATACATCTGAGGTAGCTGCAACTGATAGGTGACCGGCCCCACTCTCTCCAAGACCTCAACAGCCCGACGTACTATGGTGAATGCTTACCCTGTCTTTGAATCCTCTTGTGCCCCAACCTTGGTGTGATACGTAGGAAAACCTGATCCCTGACCTCGAACTCCAGAGGTCGTCTCTGCTGATTAGCATAAGACTTCTGTCGAGACTGTGTTGTAGCCATCCTATTTCGGATCAGCTCTATCTGATGTGAGGTCTCTTGAACGAGATGAGGTCCTGGAAAAGCTGCATCTCCTACCTCCAGCCAGCATAAGGGTGAGGGGCATGGCCTACCGTACAAAGCCTCGTTTGGTGCCATCTGAATGGTCGCCTGGAAAATGTTATTGTAGGAGAACTCCTCCAGATGAATATGCTTCTCCCAGGAACCGCCAAAGTCTAGGATGCATGCTCGGAGCATATCCTCAATATCCTGGATCTTGCGCTCGGACTGGCCATTAGTCTAGGGATTGTATGCTGTAGTCAAAAGTACATGTGTACCCAAGGCCTTCTGAAGTCCTTTCCAGAAATGAAGGGTAAAAAGTGCATCCTTTTCTAAAACAATGGAGTGTGGAACTCCATGCAGACGAACGATCTCTCGGATGTAAAGTCGTCCCAGGTCATCAACACTGAAGGTCTCCTTGATCAGAAAGAAGCGAGCAACCTTTGTGAGCCTGTCAATGACCACCCAAACAACATCATTTCCCCAATGAATCCTCGGAAACTCGGTCATGATGTCCATTGCAACATCATTCCACTTCCACTCTGTAATGGGTAACTACTGTAAAAGGCCTACTAGTTGTTGATGCTCTGATTTCACCTATTGACAAATAGAACACCTCATGACGAAACTAGAAACATCCTTCTTCATACCTGGCCACCAGTACTGGCGATGAAGATCCTGATACATCTTGGTGATGCCAGAATGAACTGCCCAAACTGAGGAATGAAAATCCTATATTAGATCCTTGCGCATCTCTACTGGCACCCATACGCGTCCCTGGAAATGAAAGATGTCATCCTCACCCACTGTCCATATGGGAAGAGGGTCCTCTCCTAACACACTCTCCCGTAGGACTAAGCCTTCAGAGTCTGATAGCTGCCTCATCCGTACCTGATCAAGAAGTGTAGAGGTGATAGCTATAGAAGATAGGAAAGTCTATCCCTGTCTGTCGTGCACCTCCAGATGCATCTTAGAGAACAGAGCCATCAGCTGCCACTCACTGATGCCCTCCTAAACTGCCTGAATCTATGTTCTCCTGCTCAACGCATCACCCACAATGTTTCCCTTTCCCGGTGTATAGGCAAGATCTAAGTCAAAAGACAGTAGATACTAAACCCACCTGTGCTACCTCAGATTCAGATCACACTGAGTGAAGATATACTTGAGACTCTTGTGGTCAGTGAAGACCACAAAGTGATCCCCCAGTAGATAGTGTCTCCAACAGCGTAAGGCATGAACAACAGCTGCCAACTCCATATCATGCGTAGGGTAGTTCCTCTCATGTGGCCACAACTGCTGAGACCCGTAGGCAACAACTCCATCTCCCTGCATAAGAACAACTCCTAGACAAATACCTGAAGCATCACAGTAAACTGTGTAGCTATTGCCTGGATATGGAAAGACTAGTATCAGCACTGACGTCAACCTCTCTTTCAGCTCCTGAAAGGCTGACTCGAAAGAATCTGACCATAAGAACTTCGACCCCTTCTTGGTCAGACCTGTCAAAGGTACAGCTAGACAAGAAAAGTCCTGAATAAAGAATTTTTAGTATCCAGCCAGCCCTAGGAAGCTCCGTACATCAAAGATGTTCTTCGTCTGCTCCCAAGAAACTAAAGCTATCACTTTCTCTACGTCCACAGATACACCTTCCTCTGAGATGACGTGACCCAAGAAGTGAATCTGATCCATCTAGAAGTGGCACTTTGAGAGTTTAGCATAAATCCGATGCTCTCTTAGTGTACTCAAAATTATATCGAGATGTGTGGCATGGTCATGTCGAGTGTGAGAGTACACAATGATATCGTCTATGAAGACCACGATGAAGGAGTCCATGTAAGGATGGAAGACACGGTTCATCAGTGCCATGAAAACTGCAGGCGCGTTCATGAGACCGAATGGCATAACTGAATACTCGTATAGACCATACCTAATCCTAAAGGATGTGAGAGTTATATCTGATGTTCTAATGCGCAAATGATGGTAACCGGACCTCAAGTCTATCTTCGAGAACACCCGAGCCCCTCGAAGCTGATCAAAGAGGTCATAGATCCTCGGCAAAGGATATCGGTTCATGAATGTCAACTGGTTCAGCATCAAATAATCCATAAAAATCCGAAGGGTACCATCTGCCTTCTTAGCAAACAGCATAGGCGAACCCCAAGGAGATGTACTGGGTCGGATGAAACCCTTTTCCTGTGACTCCTCCAACTAATTCTTGAGCTCTGGAAACTCAGGTTTTGCCATCCTATAAGGTGGAATATAGACTGATGCTTCTCCTAGCATGAGCTCAATAGAAAAGCCTACATCACGCTCTGGAGGCAGACCTGAAAAGTCCTCTGGAAAAACTTCCGTGAAATGATCCACCACTGGAGGAAAGTCCAACTGCGAATTCCCCTGATCATAAAGCTAAAGACTAGCAACTTGGGTTATCACCCTTCCTAGCCCATGATGCTCGAGTCCATCTCAACTCACCTGAACATCCCATTCGCCTCTATGAAGAAAATATTCACCCTCTGGTGAAACAAAACTCACTCTGTGGAGATAACAGTTGACGACTACCTAGAAGGGAACCAAACAGTCCATATAGAGGATGACATCATAGCCTGACATCTCTATGACATAGAGATCCCATAAGAAACAATACCCTGTAACCTAGAGAGGGCACTCTCTACACTGGAAAACACTAGATGTCCTCGTCCCCAAAGGTGTGTCTAGTGTCAATGAGTTGGTAGAATAATGGACACAAAGCCCAACTCTCTCCACAATAGCAACAGAGATAAAATTATACATAGCACCAGTATCGAAAAGGGCTGAAGATAAAACTGAGGCTATGAAAATCGTACCTCGAACTATAGAAGGGTCAGGATCCTTCTTATGATAGGTATGCTCCACGGCGAATGACTGGCCTGCACCGCGGCCCTGCACCCATGAATGACCACTCTGAGATGAACCTCCCTGCTGGTGCTGAGGGACTAGTGGCTGACCACCACGGCCTCAACCTCCACCTTGGCCCGAATGGCCGGAAGAACTCCAGTTCCCTGACTGGTGAGAAACTGGCAGTGCTGCTCCTGAATGAGGAGTCATGGAAAAACCCCGGTCACTAGATGCTAGTGAGAAAACCTAATATAAACGCTGAAGGTTAGCCAACTTTCCGCAAGATCGGAACTCCACGGGGTCCCTCAGGCACTACGGCCTCGTGTGCCCTGGCCGGGCACACTGGTAGCATATCACCTGGATACCTGACGACACATCTCGCTTCCTCGGATCACTACGTGTAGGCTCTCTACGGCACTTCTTGCTATCATCTGGAGGAAAAATAGCTCTGGAAGCAGAACTGCCCTAGCTCGCAGCTCCGAAGTCTCTCAGATTGCACTCCGCAATCAGTGTCTGGTTGATGATGGAAGTAATGGAAGTCAGTTGGATGATGTTCACCTGTGAGCAGATCTCCCTCCTGAGACCATCCTCAAACTTCCTTGCTAAGAACACCCTACTCCCATCCGGGAGGAGTGTGAAGCACTTCAGCATGGTGAAACGAGTGGAGTACTCCATGACAGAAAAAGTACTTTGCTCTAAGCTCATGAACTCTTGGGCTCAGTCGGCCCTCAGGGTCTCCAGATAGAAGTAGTCGTATAACACGCGCTGGAACTCCTACCAAGCCATATCCTGCTTCTGACCCGCCTATGATATAACTTTCCACCACCTCTTGGCAGAGTCTCGGAGCATGTAGGTGGCAAGATTGACCCACCTCTCTGGAGGCGTCTCTAGATGCTCAAAGATAGTCAGCATGGCTTCCAGCCATGACTTTGAAGCCTGAGGTCCTCTTTCCCCCGAGAAAGTACGAGGATGCTGCTGCTGGAAAACCCGTGTCAAGTCTACCATAGGCGTGGTAGGAGGCGGCGCTCCCTGGAAGGCCTGCATCATCGTCATGAAACCTTCCATGAACTACGCATCTCGTGCCTAAAACTGATATGACAAATGGTGCCAAGGCTGGCCTGACTAGAGCATCGGTAGGAAGTCCCTAATCAGACATATCGGGCGTCTGATCACTGCCTGACAACAGACGTATGAATAGAGGATGTCTCGGAGGCATAGCTCTGAGGGATCAAAAGCACACCTTAGATCATTAAAACAAGGACAGAGAACACAAGAGTACAAAACGAAAACAAGGGAATAAAAACACACAAGTTTTCAAAACAAGCCTACATGGCGTGTATCAAAACTACACGACATGTCTTCTTAATCCACTGACATGGGTGTGTAATCCTGCTATACAAGTCGTGTAACACTTCAAACCACACAGCGTGTTGACCCAACACACAACCTATACTTGAAAACAATTCCCCTGCCCGAGTTTCTTTACACGACAAACCCACACGGTCCGACTCAACCAGAGACTACACGGCGTATTTTTAACAGACACGGCGTGTAGTAGACGAGGCTTAGGCGGCCCGTGTTTATGAAACACATGGTTGTCTACACGGCTGAACCTTACACGACATGTTCTGAACAAACACAATGTGTACAGGTGAAGGTGGCACCATCCCATGTTGTTTGCAACACAGCAGAGTACCTGAGCTAGACTACATAGCGTTTGCTCGAAAACACACGGCGTGTCTAAGAGAAGGTCACTCCGACCTGTGTTGTTCGTGACACGGCTGGGTGCCTGGAAGGGACTACACGGCATGTTCTGTTACAACATGGAGTGTGCTACTTGAGCTTCCCTAATCTTTGTTGTTAGTGACACAGCTGGGTACACGACTCATTACTACATGGCTTGTACCTACCATACACAGCGTGTTCCTAAGTTACTTTCACGACACCGTGTTCTAGTCACACGGTCAGTAACATGGAATGAAAACTACACAGCGTGTATCCAAAAAGTACATACCATGTATTCTAGGTTTTTTTCTGGGAAGTAGCTCAGAAACTGCACAAAACCCAATAAACACTAAAAATAAGGCAAAGAGGTGACAAATTCTGATTTGTGAGGGCCCATACTCCCCGCGAATAAAATCTTGGCATCTTCTATAGTCCCATTCAAGGGAAAAACAAACCTCTCTTTAACATAATAGCAGTGATTATATCAAGCATCTATCACAAAAGCATACATAATCTACATGATGTCTATCACAACAGCATGCAATCGCTAATGCACCCTATATGGCATGGCAAGAATGCATGGAATGTGATTTCTAGAAGTTCCTATATGATGCATGAGATGGAATACCCTTATCTCATCAGGTTGTGATAGAAATAGAACTGAAATATCAAAACAATAACCACACAAGTCATGCGAATCACTCTAGGTGAAAATATATCAACCATAAAAACTCAAACAAGCAAACTGCAATTAATGAGGTAGTGTGGCTTTTCCCTGTACACATGTTAGCTACTCCTGAGCACAGCTTAAAACCGAGTACCAAGTTCATCCTATCCTTGGTTAAAGTCTCCAAATAGTAAAGTAAGAGAAAAGAAACCCTCTGATACAAAATTCTAATGACCTGAATCTGGAGCCGCTCCACTGGTGCCCCGTACCCGGTTCGCCACATGACCTCAAGCTCATTTCCCCAAATGCCAGAGACT
This sequence comes from Viscum album, assembly GCA_963277665.1. NCBI lineage: Eukaryota > Viridiplantae > Streptophyta > Magnoliopsida > Santalales > Viscaceae > Viscum > Viscum album. The sequence continues at coordinate 570,336,600 of OY728129.1, forward strand.
TTCGACTAGCAGCGAGGGACTTGGTAATTTATTGGGGAAAGTATTCCTTCATTCGGTAAGGTATACAAGGTATGAAAAACAACAATAAACAGCAGAAGTAGAAAACAACATGAAACAACTGGATCCCAGTAGCATAAACAATAACTATATAGCAAATGATAATAATGATGCAGTAAGTACAAGTATCTAAAAAAATATCAAACACAACAACGTTCTAATGTACAACTTAAAAAGAAAGTGACAAGGAAAACAAGATAAACTCCTCAGCATCGCGAGCCCCGGCTAGGTCCCATGCTATCCAGCTCCAACGCAATCCATAACCTGAAATAGAAGGGTGTTTGCTCCTATCTATACCTGTAGCAACATAGTCTGCTTGGGCCCAAAAGCCTGGCACAAATCGGGTGTGATATACAATCCCAGTAGGTAATCACCCAATGATCTGTGCCTAACAGTCAATGAATACATGGCAGTAATAAAACAAGAAATAGTAAATAGTAAAGCACAAGAAGCTGCAGTCCACAGTTCTAACAGACAGAGTACACAACTAAACAGCCGACAACAAAAAGGAAAAATGTAACCCTCTAGGTAGCTCTCACAGCCTAATGCCTATGGTTCAACCTATAAGTACCATCAACCCTCTAGGAGGCACACACAGTCCCACCCCTCTGGTTCCACTATGAAATTAATAGACTCTCTGGGGAAGCACTCACCATCAATTCCCCCTATAGTCTCGTGTCATGCTAATGGCTCTCTAGGGAATCACTGAACATTTATTCCCCCTGTGGTACGCGTTGAGGAACTACAGACTCTCTGAGGAAGAACTCAACGTCAATTCCCCATGTGGTCTCACATAGTAATTTAAAGACACTTTGGAGATGCCCTTCCGTCAATTCTCCCTTTGGTATACTACTCTAGGTTCTCACAGTCCTAAGTGAAACTAAACATGCTCAGCACACATTCATCATCCAAGTAAACCTCAAAAACTACATGGCTATCAACTAAGGCTCATCAGCAATATAAGGCAATAGTCCACAATCCTACAACTAGGCAAGACAACTAGTGAAATTCTTAATAAGTAAAACAAGCATGAAAAAGAAACCTGAGCACAAAATAAATTACTCTACTCACAAGCATCAACCTATACTAAAGTAATCAAGAAAATCAGGAAAAAAACATGGCAAAAATAGGAAACCCCAAATTCCTCAATCATGGAATTGGTGGAATTTGCACAAAATATCCATCAACGTTATATAGAAAGGTACAAACCACCTACCTCAATCCTAGGAGATCTATATATGTGAATGACGACGACAGATTCCCCTAAGAACGACGTAGATTTGAGGAAACACACAGAACTCTCAACCTACAATAACTTGAAAACCATGAAGAATCATGAAACAATACTCAAGAAGAAGGGAGAGATCACCGCTGCAATTCCAACTAAATCGTCTATGCTCGAATCGGAGAACAGACAAATAGGCGGAAGCTCGTCAAAGATCTGGTCGTACGATCACTCTCGAGCGGACGGAATCTAGAGAAGAAGATGAAATCGGGGGTTAGGCACTAACCCGGTCTGTTTAATGAAAAAAATAAAAGTACAGGGCGTGTACTTTTAGAGTACACGGCGTGTACTGGGTCTTTTCTATACTCCACCAAAATTGGCCTCCACGTCACCCCTACACACCGTGTGTGTGGCCCGGGAATGGCCAGCACATGGCTTCGAGCCAAGGAAGAGTACACGGTGGGTACTTTTAAAGTACATGGTGTGTACTTCAAAAATTCCTATAAAGTTAATTTTTCTTAAAAACTATAGAAAAAGGAAAAGATTACCAGAAAAGGGGATCTGGGTTCTTACAATTGGTACCGATTTCACAATAAAATTGGTTATAAAAACTTAGCAAACCTTTGATTTGTTTTCATAAAATACTCATAGTGTCATCCCATTAACGAGATTGATGATAAATTATTTTCTGCCACTATTTCTATTGGAATTTTGAATAATTGAATACATATTTCAGATCATAATAATTTATAATATTTAATAGGGTCAAAAATATTTTTACTAAAATTATTATTGAAATTAATTAAAATTAATTGCATTAGTTAAAGTTAAATAAAGCATAACTAAGGACCAAACATTAAATGAAAGAACCAAAATGAAATTGAAACTTTTCAAAACCCATTGTATGGACAATAAACATCCAATAACCATCAATTATTTAGATTTAGATGTTTGTTATTACTTTTTTTAGGTAAAAGTGTGGGTACACTTAACTTTTTTTCAAAATTACCGAGTATGTCTTTCCCTTCCCAAAAAAAGGACACAACATCTCCCACTTTTTGAAAAGTCTCAAACCACGTATTTTCATCCAATATCTTTAAAATACATTTAAAAAAATACATAACTTCCTCCCTAAATTTTCCCATTGGGAAAAATCTATTCCAAGGAATCCTTTTGGAAAAAACCAAGAGGTGTTACCCAATTAAGAGGTAACTCCTTCTCTCAAGCTCCTTTTATTTATTTTCTTTCTTTACCCCACCATGCTAATAATTATATTATTTTATAAAAAATATATATATATTAAATATTATAGGATGTTTTTATTCTAATGGGCCATTCTAAATATATATAATCCTCCATTTAATGGGTAATAAACATACTGTTTAGGTGTACAACGAACGCCTTCCTCACAAAATGAGGATTGTTCAATTTCCCTTACCACATATAATGGTGGTAATTATGATGAAAAATATTATTATATTTAATTTATATTTAATTTATTATGACTTTAAGATGATTTTTTCCTTTTATAACACACTTCTATTTACATTCCATTTGGTGTAAATACAATAATTTTGTTTGAGAAGGTGTGGACTACTTCCCCCTCAAAGCGATGCAACCCATTCACACACTAAATAATATGTATTAAAGATGTTTTTAGTGGAATTATTTGACATATATAATATTATAATTATAATTTAATAATATTATATACATATATACATATATTTCATTATCATTATTTCTTTCAATATAACAATAAGAATGAAACATTTTCCGTGCATACGTATGACTTACCGTCTCCATGAACGGTGTATTCCATTTCATATATATCGATTCTATTGATTATTATAATAAACATATACAATATATAAATGATATTTCTATCATGGTTTGAATTAAATAATTATTATATAATTTTATAGACCAATGATATAACAAAATTAATACATAAGAGAAGAACAATGATAATATTATCTGATATGAAACCTTAACATAGGATTGTTAAAAATATTGTAATATAATGTTGAGATCAAACCATATATTTTATTATATATAAGAATATTTTATTATAAAATTATTTTTAATAAACTTATATTTATTATATAGTTGGTTTTAATTAGTATAATGACAGTCACGAAATAAGGTAAAGTGTTTTCACCTCACTTTTTATTTCTATAAGATACATGCTCTATTTTCCGTTATTTCATTTTGTGTGGTTTATGATTCCAATTATTTTATAATTTTAATCTTTTAATTTAATTTATGGGTTTTCACAGTTTTATTATATATCTTTCTTGAATATTAATTTTCCAAACATACAAAATCTGTGAAATACTTCTGTCTTAATTTTTCTATTTAAGACTCGTGTTTGGTAATGCACCTAAATTCTATTTAATGAATTTATGTACATCGAATTTAAATTTTTTTTAATTAATTTATTCATTTTAATTATGTTTTATGTTTCACATAATTTACTTTTCTTACACAGATAATATGATCCCAATTTACCAAATTATTAGAGTTCATTGAGACAATATCATTTCCTTTCAAGATGGTTTATGTCTATACTTTCATTGATGATATTTTATGATCCATCTCACAAGAAAATTTATAAATTTTCTTATACTATATTTTTTAAGTATTTATTCATATATTAGTACCATTACATGTACTGTTTTCTTCATAATATAGTTAATAATGTGTTTTTATGAAGCTCAACTATAACACCCCAATATTTTATGAAAAATATTCTTTTCAATTTCATTTATGTCTTGTGTTGTACGCTACACCAAAAGGAGCTTGCACAACACGCAACCCTGACTTCGCTTGCATTATATGCAAGCACGACCTTCCTCGATAGCGTGTGTTGTACGCAATACTGAGTTTCACTAAACAACGATATGCTATTAAAATATTATTAAAACTAGCCGTTATGAATAGCAATACCCACATTTTGAAATTTTATAAATTTTATTTTTGAAAATGGACATCATTTTTGGATTCGGAATATCGAAATTAGCCTACGGTAAAATTTTGGTATTTTTCTGAAAACATTCAATTTTTGATGAATAGTGAAAACACTGGGTTACTATTTAAAAACCGAATTTTTATTTAAGTAAATATTTATTTTATTTAAATTCATTTTAGGTCAAAATTGATAAATAATACCTATATAAGTAAAATTTGATTCATTGGATTAATTTTATAATAATTTTAGATATATAAAAATTTCATTGAAGTTTTCACCGTCTTTTACCCACCTCCTAGGAAAATTTGCAAATTTACATAAAACATAATATTACCACTTTTGTGAATGGAATTTTAAAAATCCGAGAGACATAGTTGATGTCAGTAAGTAAAATGTGGTTCAATGAGATGAAAATAATTTTTGGTGAATAGTAACTTTTTACTTTTTTTACCACGGTTAAAAGTAAATAGGGTAATTAAGGATAAAAATGATATTATGATTACCCTAACACATGTCTAAATTCTATTGGATAAGTGTAATTCGACAAAAAACAACCTTAGGAATAAAATATGACCATTTAGGCCCACTTGGATAAGATTAGGACATTTATTATTAATTTATTTAATGAAGGGTTAAAATAGTTAAAATTAAAGTTTAATAAGTAAATAATTTTTAATATAGGGTTATACATAAGATAAATTCGACTATAAATATTAATTAGAAAGATAAAACGCTTTCCTACATAATTAAATTTTATTTGTAATTTTTAGACTTTAAATAATTTAATTTATTTATGACACAATGATGATGCAGTAATTATGTTATTAATGAAATATTGACATAATCGATGTTATAAATACCCCAATAAATGAAATTTGATACTTTTTATAAATTAAACTAATTTTATAGGTTACTATGACATGTTAGTTTTTATTTAATTAACTTTTTTCGAACTAATCATTCTGTTATTATTTTCACAAAAATCAATTACTAAATAGTGTCAAAATTGACATAAAATAGTTTTTAAAGAAAATATTATATTAATAATTGTTATTTTTTTCCTAAAAATCTAAGGTTCGGCCAAATGACTTATATAAGGTATTATATATTAATAATAAACAACTTGGGGTTCGTTTGGCTTGTTATAGTATGTTTATTAACCTTATAGTGTAAGAACAAAAAAAGACACGGTAAAAGTAAAATTATTTAACTTAAAGTTAAATAGAAATGATAAGGTTAAAATAGGAACCTAAACTTGTCTAAATTATATTTTATGAGAGGAGTTCGACCCATACCCACCTTAGATTCGAAATAAATTAATTTGGTGCTATTTAAAACCGAATTTGGCTTTATAATAAAAAAATAGTTTTATTTTTTCCAAAGGAGCTCATCTCTTCCCTTATAAAAGGGCACCTCCTCCCCCTCTTCCTCACACCAATTAGATCCTTCAAGCTTGGCCAATACGTGCCCATTTTACTTCCCCACTTCCCTAGAAACATCTTAAAGGTCCTGGTCTTCTTCAAAGAACAATTTTAGTGCCCTAAAAGGAGGTCTCAAAGAAGCGCTTCAAAGAAGAGGTAATGTCCGTTACCGATTCTTTCAACTTTATTTCTTCTTCCACTTCTTCTTATTTAGTTGTTTAATTATAAAGTAATAACATCAGTATCACTCATATACTGATATGTTATTATATGTATTAAAAAACCCTATTTAACCATCTATCCATCCTACGGAAAATGAAATCACCGCGCGTGCGTACGTACGGAATACTGTCTCCACGCCGTGGTGTAATCTATTTCCCACTACCACCTTACATGGATGGGTATAATGGTGTAAAGATTTAATATATATGATTATTTGGAAGTGATATTGATTCTTAAATATTATAAATACACTCCAATACAATTCCACTATCATAGGAATGATATCATCGCTCGTGCGTACGTACGGAATACCGTCTCCACGATGTGATGCGACTCATTCTACATGATCTTCATTGAATAATGATTATATAAATGAATTGAATGAATTAATATGATATATATTACACTAATACCATTCTTGAAATGAGATATCTATAACCTAAAAAGCAAAATAATAATTTATTCGACAAAACAAGCATAAGAACAAAAAGTAATAAACACCCGAATAACAAGTAGTAATGAAATATTACTAAAAAGAAGCTAAGAATATGACCATATATGATATCATAAAAATAATTATGATTCTGGAATAAGTCAATAACATTATTTAAATCATTATACAGGAGGTTCATACACTTACGAAAAAAATTGGACCTAAGGTAAGGGAGAATATCACAGTCTCATTTTATCCGAGATTGTTTATACTTTGGTATTTACTATGGTTTATTTTATCATCCACATCCATATTTCCTCAATATGTAATATTGTTTCCATCCACCTAAAATTTTCTAAATCCAATTTTACCCTTCAGTGAGTTTTTAGTAAAAGATAATAAAGGAATCTTTTGTCGTTTTTCGTACGAGGTACTTTTTGACTTTTCAGACAAAAGTACGAGAAGAATGTTTTTTTTAACTTATATGACATGAATGGATTTCTAAAACATTATTTAAAAGAAGCTTCCTTTACAAGTTTTCAAGTTAATTTTTAATCAACTTCTTCTAGTTTATAATTGTATGACATTTTACGAAAGGAAAAGTGTTTTTGAAGTAGAAAGGATATTTTCCTCAAAAATAGAGTTCAAGTGTTTTATCAAAATTATTTTCCATCTAAGATAATATAAGGTTCTGTTTCTATCCCTATTATTACATTGATTTTATTATGTTGTGATGGAATTATTTTTATGAATTCGTTTATCTTATATTAATTGTTTTATGATGCCATGATGTTTAAGAATCCCATTTTTATTACATGGGTTATAGAATGATGTATGATTTATGATTTTGTGGCACACATATGAATGGTATCTTTATGAGATGTGTGGGACCTATATCTCCCTCCAATGAACTGGGTAAAGATTTTATATCTCATGAGATAGACATGGCTGGAATGGCAGGTTAAACCAGTACAGTGAAACAGGACTGAAATGAGGAGTGAACTCGATTCAGAAATGGACTTTGTCCACTAAGATAGTCTTGGAAATGAGTCTTGACTAATAAGAAATGATTCTCTATGATTATTTGTCTATTCCATAAAGTTTCATGTTTTAAGTTATGATTATTTGGATTACATTTCACCACTATGATTTATCCCATGTTATGATATTATGATCTCTTTTGCAGGTTAAGATTTCCAAAATGTTATGTTCTTATGAAAATGATGTGATTGATATTTCGTTTGTTTACCCTTACTGAGCATTTGATCTCACCCTTTTATGTTTTCTTTTCCCTAGGATATAAAAGAAAGGTTTTAGGTAATAAACAAAAAGGGAAGATGTTTATGGGAGATGTTGAAGATCTTTAACCATGATTAGAAGATTATATTCCGAGTTTCCAAAGACACTAAACTAGTGTGGTCCTCGTTTGTCTGTTTATGTTATGTATTAAGCATTCCGCAAAAGTAATGTAATGTCCATGTACGTCAAGATTTGGGTCTCTACAGTTGGTATCAGAGGAAAGGTTTAGTCAACTTTGGAAACTAGGATACGAGAACTTTAGTGAGATCCCTAGAGATATTCTTAAGGTATGTCTAGGGATGTCCCTAAGGTTAAGTATACATTATAGTCCTAGAATTGTGCTAGCCATATTAGAATTAAACCTAAGATGTTATATATTGATGGTACTCCCCCTTTATTATTTTGTTTTCCCTAGCATGAATTTTCCCTCTCACACTATTCTTTTTGGGTTTTAGACGATGGCTGGGACGCGAAGGAACCATGTTGATCAATGTAATGGACAATGCAATGATTGTCCTCCTGAACAAACAAATGTTTTGGGAGATCGGGTGAATAAACATATTTCTATACTTACACAAGCTATGAATCATTCTGGACTTCCAAATGAGAAGAGAAGGGAACAATATTCTATTGAGTCCTTCATGAGGCAACGCCCACCTTCTTTCAGTGGGTCTTCCGATCCACTTGTTGCTGAACAATGGATCAGTACCACTGAAAATATATTTTCAGTTCTTCAATGTTCTGAACATGATAAATACATCTTACCAGTATATTGTTTAGAAGGTGATGTTGATCAATGGTGGAATCTTATCAAGAATATGAGGTGAAGAGATGAAATTGAGTCCATTGAATGGGAAGAGTTCCGGAACCTATTTTTTCAATAAGTATTTCCCTCGTATTCTTCAAACAAAGATGGAGAAAGAGTTTCTTGAACTAAAGAAAAAGGATGATGAATCTATTGGTATATATGAAGAGAATATTACAAGGCTTGCAAGGTATGCATATGGATTTATCATCCAACCTGAAAGTAAAGTTGATCGATTCTTCAGTGGCTTAAAACCAAATCTTCGAAGGGCATTAGCTATAAGAGACTTCAGTAGCTATGAAGAAATTTTGCGCTGTGCTATTAAGGTAGAAATGGAAGTTGGTGTTACGTATACATCTCATGGTTTTGACAAGAAACAAAAGATGGAGTTCAAGGAGAAATCTCAGAATAATGGTGAAAAGAATATGAGTGTTTCCTTATGCTCAAAGTGTGGAAAGAAGCATGGTGGAGATTGTCTTAAAGGGAATAGAAAATATTTTATGTGTGGAAAAGAAGGTCATCGAGCAGCTGAGTGTCAAAGTAATGGAAAAAGGGTTTCTAATGGTTTGAATAAAGAAAAGACTTCAGAGAACGCACCAACAACCCTTCAATGCTTCAAGTGCAATGAAATGGGGCATTATGCTAATCAATGCCCTAATACAAGGGTTAATGATGATCGACATGAGAAACCACTTAAGGAAAAGGACAAAGGGAAGTCACATGCGATGACTATTTGCGATGTTGAATATGACAACGATGTGGTGGAATGATTAAGTGTTTATGTAATGGGATTCCAAAATAATGTTGTATATAGTATCGTGAAATATTGGAATATTTATGTATTGGTCTATTGTGGTTTTCAATAATTTTATGGTACCAGTAACCATGGAAAGTGATTGAGATATTTTTGGTAAGAAGATGATATGTGCATAATGAAGGGATAAGAAGATAATGAGATGTTTGATTGTATTCATGAGCTCATGATTGATATAAGGACTAAGTGATATCATGGTTTGAGTATATAGATTTTTGAGGATTTTTGTATGTGGAAAGTGTTAACTTTTAACTGCATTCATGTTTTCACTATGGTTCAATGGGTATTCATTCTTCAAGAGAATACAAGATTAAGGTATTCACATGTTTGCAATTTGAACAACAAGATATATCTTATGATATACTGTGGATAAATGATGGCATTCATGTGATTGTTATGTGACATTTCAAGTAATCATTTTCTTTGTACTTTGAGCTTGGACCGAAGTATTTTAGATAAGCCTAAAGATTGGAATGGATTATGTTGGAAATATGTTAGTATTGTTTATGGATAGAACTTTTTTTCGATATTATTGTTGGGATATTATAGTAATATAGATTTAGAAAAAGGACAACCTACAGGACGGGCGACTGCCCATCGCTTTAGACAAGGCTGTGAGAATCGAACCAAAAACCGAAGTGCGACTGGCCTTTATCGCCTACCACTGTCCTACAGGATGTCCCTGGTTAGTAGAAACTAGATTTATTTTATTACGCGGTATGATATATGAAGTATAAGTTCATTTTTGGAATTGTATATGATTAACCTCACCATAGATGGACTTATGTATATTTGATAACTCTTGCTATCCTTTTGTTTGAAACAGATGGAATGACCCATCATTCTATCACATGATCTATTAACACTTCATGAATAACAAATTCAACTTCATTTCTTTAAGAGATGAAGTGGAAATTGTTCAATGCACGAACAAAAGTAAGATTGTACCAAAATAAAGTAAGTATTAATTCTAATTCAAATTCTTCAACTTTAGGGAAATGATCTTAAAAACCAAAAATGTTGTCCTAGTGCCCTTATATCCGATGAATCAGATGGTACCCTAGATCATCACAAATTTATGGCTTTGTGATTGTGGGATTTTTCATAGCCATGTTCTCTACCACTCTCCATCAGAACATGACGGTTAGATTTCTCTTCCATATCCATATTTTCACCTATGTTCTCCTATGTGGAAACCCAGTGATTAATTAATTTGGGTAACCGTTACGTTTCATACTTTAGTTTTTAAATCCAAGTTTTGGTATTCCTTTTTACGATGTGGGTTTTTATTAAAGAAACTTTTGAGTAGTAAACCATTTATAACCCCGGCGAATTTCGAGGGAAAAATTCATTTTAAGGGGTGTAGAATGTAACACCCCAAGATTTTACGAAAAATATTCTTTTTAATTTCATTAATGTCTTGTGTTGTATGCTAAACCAAAAGGAGCTTTCACAACACGCATCCCTAACTTGGCTTTCATTACACGCAAGCGCCACCTTCCTCGATAGTGTGTGTTGTACGTAATACCAAGTTTCGCTAAACAACGAAATGCTATTAAAGTATTATTAAAACTAGTCGTTATGAATAGTAATACCCACTTTTTGAAATTTTATATATTTTTTATTTTTGAAAATGGACTTCATTTTTGGATTCTGAATATTGAAATTAGCCTAGGGTGAAATTTTGGTATTTTTCTGAAAACATTCAATTTTTTATGAATAGTGAAAACACTGGCTTACTATTTAAAAACCGAATTTTTATTTAAATAATTATTTATTTTATTTAAATTTATTTTAGGTCAAAATTGATACATAATACCTATATAAGTTAAATGTAATTCATTGGAGTAATTTTATAATAATTTTAGATATATAGAAATTTCATTGAACTTTTCATCGTCTTTTACCCACCTCCTAGGAGAATTTTCAAATCTACATAAAACTTAATTTTACCGTGTTGTGAATGGAATTTCAAAAATCAGAGAGACACGGTTGATGTGAGTAAGTAAAATGTGGTTCAATGAGATGAAAATAATTTTTGGTGAATAGTAACTTTTTCCTTTTTTTTACCACGGTTAAAAGTAAATAGGTAATTAAGGGTAAAAATGATATTATTATTACCCTAACACATGTCCTAATTCTATTGTATAAGTGTAATTAGACCAAAAACAACCTTAGGAATAAAATATGACCATTTAGGTACACATGGATTAGATTAGGACATTTATTATTAATTTATTTAAAGAAGTGTTAAAATAGTTAAAATTAAAGTGTAATAAGTAAATAATTTTTCATACATGGTTATACATAAGATAAATTCGACTATAAATATTAATTAGAAAGATAAATATATTTCAAACATAATTGAATTTTTTTTATAATTTTTAGACGTTAAATAATTTAATTTATTTATGACACAAAGATGATGAAGTAATTATCTTATTAATGAAATATTGACATAATCGATGTTATAAATACCAAAATAAATTCAATTTGATACTATTTATGAATTAAACTAATTTTATAGGTTAATATGACATGTTAGTAGTGATTTAATTAACTTTCTTAGAACTAATCATTCTGTTATGATTTTCACAAAAATCAATTACTAAATAGTGTCAAAATTGACATAAAATACTTTTTAAAGAAAGTATTATATTAATAATTGTTATTTTATTCCTAAAAATCTAAGGTTCAGCCAACTGACTTAGATGAGGTTATATATATTAATAATAAACAACGTTGGGTTCGTTTGGCTTGTTATAGTATGTTTATTAACCTTATAGTGTAAGAACACAAAAAGACACGGTAAAAGTAAAATTATTTAACTTAAAGTTAAATCTAAATGATAAGGTTAAAATAGGAACCTAAACTTTTATAAATTCTATTGGATGAGAGTAGTTCGCCCATTCCCACCTTATCTTCGAAATAAATAAATTTGGAGCTATATAAAACTGAATTTGGCTTTATAATAAAATAATAGTTTTAGTTTTTCCAAAGGAGCTCATCTCCTCCCTTATAAAAGGGCACCTCCTCCCCCTCTTCCTCACACCAATTTTAGTCTTAATGCTCGGACAATCCATAACCATTTAACTTCACCACTTCCCTAGAAACATCCTATAAGTCCTGGTCTTCTTCAAAGACCAATTTTAGTGCCCTAAAAGGAGGTCTCAAATAATCTCTTCAAAGAAGAGGTAATGTCCGTTACCGGTTTTTTCAACTTTATTTATTCTTCCACTTATTCTTATTTAGTTGTTTCATTATGAAATAATAACATAAGTATCACTCATATACTTATATGTTATTATATGTATGAAACAACCCTATTTCACCATCTATCCATCCTACAGAAAACGAAATCACCGCGCGTGCATACGTACGGAATACCGTCTCCACGCTGTGGTGTAATCTATTTTCCACCACCACCTTACTTGGATGGGTATAATGGTGTAAAGAATGAATATATATGATTATTTTGATGTGATATTGAATCTTAAATATTAAACATACACTTCAATACAATTCCACGATCATGGGAATGATATCATCGCTCGTGCGTACGTACGGAACACCGTCTCCACGATGTGATGCGACTCGTTCTACATGATCTTCATTGCATAATGATTATATAAATGAATTTAATGAATGAATATGATATATATTACACTAATACCATTCTCTAAATGAGTAATCTACAAACTAGAAAGAAAAATAAGAATTTATTTGACAAAACACGCATAAGAACAAAAAGTAATAAACACCCGAATAACAAGTAGTAATGAAATATTACTAATAATAAGCGAAGAATATGACCATATATGATATCATAAAAATAAGTATGATTCTCGAATAAGTCAATAACATTATTTAAATAATTATACAGGAGGTTCGGACACTTACGAAGCAAATCAGACCTAAGGTAAGGGAAAATATCACAATCTCGTTTTATCCGAGATTGTTTATACTTTGGTATTTACTAGGGTGTATTTTATCATCCACATCCATGTTTCCTTAATATGTAATACTATTTCCATCCACCTACAATTCTTTAAATCCAATTTTACCCTTCAGTGAGTTTTTAATAAAAGATATGAAAGGAATCTTTTGTCGTTTTTTGTACGAGGTACTTTTTGACTTTTCTGACAAAAGTACGAGAAGAATGTTTTTTTAACTTATATGGCATGAATGTATTTTTAAAACATTATTTCCAAGAAGATTCCTTTACAAGTTTTCAAGTTAATTTTTAATCAACATCTTTTAGTTTATAATTGAATGACATGTTAAGAAAGGAAAAGTGTTTTTGAAGTAGAAATGATAATTTCCTCAAGAATGGAGTTCAAGTGTTTTATCAAAATTATTTTCCATCTAAGATAATATAGGGTTCTGTTTCTATCCCTATTATTACATTGATTTGATTATGTTGTGATGGAAATATTTTTATGGATTTCTTTATCTTATATGAATTGTTTTATGATGTCATGATGTTTAAGAATCCCATTTTTATTACATGGGTTATGCAATGATGTATGATTTATGATTTTGTGGCACAAATAAGAATGGTATCATTATGAGATGGGTGGGACCTATATCTCCCTCCAATGCACTGAGTAAAGATTTTATATCTCTGAGATATACATAGCTGGAATGGCATGTTAAACCGGTTCAGTGAAACAGGACTGAAACGAGGAGTGAACTCGGTTCATAAATGGACTTTGTCCACTAAGATAGTCTTGGCATGAGTCTTGACTAATAAGAAATGATTCTCTATTATAATGTGTGTATGCCACAAAGTTTCATGTTTTATGTTATGATTATTGGGATTACATTACACCACTATTATTTATCCCATGTTATGATATTATGATCACTTTTTCAGGTTAATATTTCCAAAATGTTATGTTCTTATGAAAATGATGTGATTGATATTTCTTTTGTTTACCCTTACTGAGCTTTTGAGATCACCCTTTTATGTTTTCTTTTCCCCAGGATATAAATAAAGGTTTTAGGTAAAGAAAAAAAAGGGAAGATCATTATGGGAGATGTTTAAGATCTTTCACCACGATTAGAAGATTATATTCCGAGTTTCCAAAGACACTAAACTATTACAGTCCTTGTGTGTCTGTTTTTTTTATGTATTAAGAACTCTGCAAATTTAATGTAATTTCCATGTACGTCAAGCTTCAGGTCTCTACATCAACTTTACCCTCTCTTCTCTCAGAAATCTATGTTCATTCAAAACCATGTTTTATAAAAATATTTTCATAGAATGTTTTAACATTCTCATAAATATTTTAAATACATTAATAAACTTTTTAATTTTACCAATATTTCTAATGTAATATTATTTTTCCCCTCCAAGCAAGTGGTTTTTCTAAACCATTTATCGTGCAAAAGGAATGATCATTTTACATCATATGGCATGTACGGATTTACCCATCATTATATATTTTATGATTCCATTAAAAATTTAAAAAGGATAATATTTTAAAAAATTATTTTAAAAGATATTTTCATGGAAAATTGTTTTCAATATGTTTGGTATCTTTATCAATATGTTTTCAATAAATTTTAAAATAAATGGATTTCAAGAAATATACAAGTTCTACTAATATGTTTTCAATTAAAAATGATTTCAAAATGTTTTCATGCTTTATTTAAAAATTGTCAACTTATTTTCAAAGATATGGTTTTGAATAAATTTTAATGATTACTTTATATGTTTTCAAATAAAAAATATATTAAAAATTATCAAGATTTCATTATTTTATTTAAAAAAAGTTTCAAAGAAAACGTTTTATTAGTTTTTTTTTTGAAGTTTATTTTATATGTTTTCACTTTAAAAAGTGATTAAAATTGATTTTAATTATTTTTTATAAGTTTTGAAGGTATTTTTTGACAAAATAATATTCAAATTGTAATATGTATTTACAAAATATTTCAATGAAGAAAGATAATTTTCCTCAAGAATTTTTTTAAACGACAATTAAAAATTATTTTTCATTAAAGATGATATATGTTGATATTACTAATGACATTTTAGGAAATGGTCAAACGGTTGCATTCATATACTTTATATATATGGTTTATGATTAATTTCATGGTCTTTATCAAACCTCTTTCTCATTCAGTATTTATATTTTTATGAAATCCATTTCTCATTCACATGTCATACTTTTCTTAAAATGATTATGAGTCCTATGTTTTTCTTTAGGATATCATATAATTACATGAATATAATACCCCTTTCCATTAATGGGTTATGATATTATTATTTATGATATTATTAAACATGTATGTATGATTTCATTATGAGATGGGTGGGACCTTTATCTCCCTCCAATGCATTCGGTAAAAATATATATTTCCTGAGATAAACAAAGATAGTCATGGGAATAAACCATGACTACTAAGATAGCCATGGGAGTAAAGAATGAATACATAGATTTAATGATTAGTGAACTCATGAAACTATGATTTCTATGGGTATGAACCATAAATATAGAGATTTTAGGTGTAGTGAACCCATCCTACCAAGATGTTCTAGGTACCATTGCCTTCACTACTATGGAAATCATATTATATGCTTATGTTCCTTCCATAATTAAATGTTTTATTCCTATGGTATGCTTTAATGTATTATGTTCTTTATTTAATTATGATTATGTATTTTGACCTTCCAATCAATATTTCATCATTCCTGTTTATTATCATTGATATTAAAGGTAAGAGATTCTAACTTCTTTATCATGTTCTCATACCCTTATGCTTCTGTCAATTCTTACTGGTCTCTTTTATTTACCCTTATTGAGCATCTAAGATCACCACTTTTTAAGTTTCCTTTCCACGTATATAAATATATGTAAATATTTTTTATGTATCTATAAAGGGTTCTAGTCATGAAAAAACTATTGGGAGCTATTTTACATCATTTAAGTACTCATATTTATGTTTCTATGTTTCTAATGATAGTGGACTAATACAGTCATTGGGTGTCTAATTATATGATGTTTTTTGTGTTCTAAAAAATTGAATTATTGATAATGTATGAAAAATAGGGTCACTACTTTTGGTAGCATAGAAATGGATTAGTTATCATTTGGAATCTAGGATGAAGAGAAGATTCTGATAAACCTAATGGCTAGTCTAACAATATGTTTTTTAAGATATGGAAAATTAAATGAAAATTTCCTAGACTATAGGTTAATGATTGAGTGAGTGGTTTCCTAGAAATACATCCATGTATGGATACTATAATTTTATATCTATCTTAAACAGATGTATATAGGTGTAATAACTCCTAAAAGATGTTTCAATCCTCGCTTGGGGTAATCTACTACACGAAAATGGGCCTTGATGAACACTTGATTTGAATATATCAGGGGATATGCTTTGGGAATTAATAAACCCATAATGAATAATCATAAATGATTTAAATAAAACATGGATATAAATAACCTATGATAAACCTAATGTGTCATATATTCAAGAAGGTGTCATAATTTAGACATCATATAAGTGGTTTTCATTATTAGGTTATTCCTAACTATGATAATCATTTCTTACTCAATTCATCATGGTTTTAGTAAATAAAAGGATCCGGAATGAACTGGATTAATGATGAATATGATGGTAAATATATTAATGAGATTTCATGTGGGATGATTACTAGAGTAAAATATGATGGCCTCACGGCTATTATGTTTTCCTAAAAATGATTAAAATAGTGTTTTAATCACCTCTCAGAGTCCCTATGGAATATAAATAAGGATTTTGCTAAATGTTCATGAAATAGATACCATGGAGGAAATATTATTTTGTTTCCCTTGTGTCAATAATGATAAAGGAAAAAACCAAAGTGAATGTTTTTGGGAAAAAATCTCTCAAGGTATCATTGAAGCATTTTTGAGGTGATTGTGTTTGTTGACAAAGTGGGCCTCTATGTTGTGTTTGTTAACAAAGTGTTTTTGGAAAATAAACTTGCATGATAGTGTCTTGGAGGCTTGGAAACTTGCATTCCATATGACTCTCAATATCAGAACATCACAATATGACTATGGAAAAAAGGGTTCTCATGTTTTGGGTTTGGTCGCGCAAGTGACTAGCACGATAGAGACTAGGGTGGCTGGACATGCGCGCAGAGAGAAGACTTGCACGCCAGCGCTCAGGGTGTCGAAATGCCTATAAATATAGGTCTACCCCACATCATTTGGTAGAGAGTTCAACAATTAGAGAAAATTAGAGCTCATGTCACGAAGTTTTTGTGGCACGCAAGTGGTGGTGTGGTCGCGCAGGTGTAAAGATATTCAGAAGTTTCGCACCAGTTGATAGTTGTGTGCCCAAAGTGTTTTGGGTGAGAAAGGGTGTGAGTTGCCCAAGATTAGAGTTGTAGAATTGGGTGTCGCGCAGGTGGTTTGGGGAAACATGTGTGCTAGGCTTCGCAGAAGCGCGACAGTTCATAGTTGCTTGCCAAAATTGGTTGGGGCGTAATAATGTGTGAGTCGGAAAAGTTTGGAGTTAAAGAATCGAGTGTCGCGCAAGTGGTTGAGGGGAACTTGTGGGCCAGTTTGAACTTCAGTGCCGGCTGGGAGAAGCACGCCAGGTATGGTTGATGCACACCAGTCATTTTAGGGCTGCGTGAAAGCTGGAAGACTAATCGATACCTTTGGTGCAAGGTGAGATTAATTTGCGGGTGAAAGTTGTACATCAACATAGAATCTACATACAAAAGAGTATGCATTCATTTGTGATAATGAAGAGACCTTCATGTCTATAAAATGTGAGTGGATAATTTCCAGAGCAATGAACAAAGGAAGAGGAATAAGGTAATCCTCTCCACCGGCAGTGAGCCAGAGAGAGAGAAACAGGGAGTGACCCTTGGGAAAGCAGTGAGCTGACCGTAAACATTGTAAAAGCAATGATCTTGGGAAAAGAAGTGACATATCCCGAACATTGTAAATAGATGTGCGCTTTTAGTGAATTTGGAACATCAACACATCACCGGTGTATGCTCCTTGGATGTAGTCCAGTGAGGGTGAACCAAGTAAAAATTGTTGTGTCCTGTGTATGCTTTAGTTTTTGTTTATTATTTGCTATAGGAAATAGAGATAAGAGAGTATTTCTTAATAGCGAGAAAAGATCAACAGGAGAAGTTGTTTTAATATTTCATACCCTGATTCACCCCCCCCCCCTTTAAGGGTATCTAACCAAGTGGCCCTAACAAATGTCTTAGAGGAATAAAAATATGTTTTAACTATATAAAATATGGACACAAAGAAAGTAAATGTAACATAAAATGAATAGTTTAGTTAATGAAACATAATAGAATATTTTTCCTACCTATGTCTTCATTGATGGCTCATTTTTTTTAATTTTTGAATAAATAGTCATTATGGTACTCATTTTCCCACGAGGAATGCTCTGAATGAGAATCCAAAAGATTATATAAGTAATGGTTACAGTGATGATGATGAAGAGACTACATACTAATTTTTATTGGAAAGGATAATTATTTAATAGGATAAGGCTGGGTTTTCAAGGGATTTAGAATGAAGTAATCAATGTTTTTATTTATTTGGAATCAAGAATTATGTTTTATGAATAGTAAAATATATATGGATTGTCCAGTTTATTTTATTCACTACTGGTTAATAAGAGCACATTTAATGATTCAGATAGAATAGAAAAGATAAATAATGGGAAATTTATTTCCATTGAAAACAATTGATTAAATGGATGATTACCATTAATATGTTCCATATATTATGGTATTGTTTTTTTGCTAAAGATATATGGGATATTTATGTGTAAATTGGATGGTATTTATTACCTTATAAATAACTAAGAACTTATTAAAAAGTAGTTACTCTTATAATGGATGATGTTTAAAACGTATTTTATTTTTTGAATATATCTTGTAACCTATAGAATAAGTAGGAATGCATGTTTTTTGTAAGGATTTATAGAAAATTTAGGTTGTTACCATGTTCTAAGATAATTTATCATGAAGTTCTTTACATGCTTGGATTGTGAAAACCAAGAGGTACATTGTGATATATGGGGTATCAATGTTAAGATTATTTTGTATAATTACTTATAATGTTTTGGATTTTCATCTTTTAGAGAGGTTATGTGGTTTACCATGCATGAAATGAATATGTTAAATAACAGAGGAAGAATTTATGTGTAGATATTTTATTGAAAAAATTAGTATAAAGGATATTAAGTTGTTAAACATACTTCCAGGATGTCCACCGTATTTTCTCAATTATACTTTTGGGGTTAGAGAAAAGATCATCTTGTATATAAGGTGACAGGAAATCACATTCAACAAGGACATGAGTACTGAACCAATGATCGAAGGATGATAATTGATTCATGCACACGACTCACCTAGAAAAGTACTAGTTAATGTATAAATATTTTGGATGAATACTTATTTAAGATGAAACAATATATTTACATTGTCCAAATACCTTAATTATGTTCACCTGATGTCCTTTTAAATCATCACTGACTTACGAGTTTGAGGTCCTCATCTATTCTTTTATCATTCATGTGTTTGTTCTTGATGACCCCAATCATTCCTTATAAATATTTACTCTATTCCTCTAAGTCCAATATTCAATCACAACCTATGATTTCATATGTGGAAACCTTATTCTATGTATCTTTGGGTAACCGTTATGGTTCCAAAATTCCCTTTTTTATAGAAGTTTTACAATCAATTTTAAAAATGTGTGTTTATATTAATGAAAATTTACGTATTAATAATTTGATAACCCAAATGATTTTCGGGGGAGATATACATTTTAAGGAGAGAAAAATGTTACACCATTATATTTTGTGAATTATTAATTTTAAATTAATTTATCCTTTATGATATTTTTTATTTCACATAACACTGAAAATAATTTATTTTATATTAAATCACTATGATTGTCCTGCATTATATGCAACACTAATTTAATCATACACTAAAAACAACATAAATTCTATCTTTCTCTAAATAGAACATAAAAGATATATTTTCTTACATTAAATAACGACTTTCCTTGATGTCTTGTGTAACCTTCATGACTGATTTTAACCAAACAATATTATATTATTACAATCTTATAAAATATTATAATATGATATAACCTTAATGTTAATATAGTGGTTATTAATAGTTTTAAATAATTTATAAAAATATTTATATTTCAGAAATATATGATGAATTCATTGGATATCAATTAATAAAAAATGAATATGATATGTGACTGGAAAAAAAATAATATATTATTACTGTTATGGTCAAAAGTTGGTTTACCCTAAAAAAATAAAGTAATTAAATTTTTTAGTGATATAAATTCCATATATATACTATGTATTCATTAATATTTTTTTAATCATTCAATATATTGGATAAACATAATACAAGAAGAAACTTAATTTTTTACATAAACCCCAATAAATTTTATAAAGATAACTTAATGCCTTTTAACTGAGAACCCATTTTAAATAAATTTTTTGGCACATTTATATATTTAATATGTCACAATAAAACATACATTTGGAAAATAATAACATAAATTATCTTAGTATATTTTTAATGTATGTTTTCAATTTTTAATTAATAGTAAAAATACTGGATTTTAATTCCAAACTAATATTTCATCTATTTTATCAAAAAAGTAAAGTTATATTTTAAATGGTTTTAAATGTCTAATTAGATAATATTTAAATAATAAATTGAATTTGGGTTGTTATAACTAGATTCACAGTGAAATTGGATGTAAAATCATATCATACTTTTGATCGTTGTTTTACTTTTAAATTATGTATTGTTGTCCCTTCAAGGGGATTAATATTAAATTAATTTCTAGAACTACTCTTATTTTCATTTTGAAAAATGAATTCAGTAATTAGAATATTAATAATTTATAATTTCTAACAAGATTGATTTATTTTTCGACAAAAATGATTAGTGAATATTATTAAACATAATTGCGTAAGTTAGGTCAAGTAAAGATTAACTAAGGACTAGAAATTAAATTTAAGGAAAAACATGAAAAAGAAACATGTCCAAATATATTTTATATCCATGATTAGGCTGATAATATTCCATTATTGGGATTTTTTGTTTTACTTTTTTAAGTGTAAATGTGGGTATACATAACTAGTTTTCAAAAATACCATGTGAGTCCTTTCGCTTCCCTATAAAAGGTCAACACCACTCTATCTTGTTTAAACATCGTAGACCACTCAATTTTTACCAAGATCTAACCAATACACGTAAAAACATCCCTAAATTCCACTTTTAATCCCCCTTCTGGAAAAAAGTATTCCAAGGAATACATTTACACAAACCAAAAGGTGTATCCCGATTAAGAGGTAACACCTTTTCTCAAACGCTTTTCTTTTATTTTCCTTCTCCAAACCTCCATTATATTTACTCAATGATTATATATCAATAATTTAAAAATGAATATAATTGGATGTTTTTATTATAATATTTTTACCTATACTTGTGCACAACTTTATAAAATGGGTAATGAAGATACTATATATGTGTTCAGAAAACTTGCGCCTAACAAAACGATGATTGTTCAATTTTATTTACTTCCTATCACAGTGGACATTATGATGGAGAATATATTTATATATATTATATATTATATTTATTATATCATTATTACTTTTATTCATTTTATAGATCATATTTTTTTTACTTTCCATTTGGTGAAAATACAATAATTTTTCTTGGGGAAGTGTGGACTACAACCCCCCTCAAACTGATGTGATTCAATCACACACTATATAGAATGTGTTGATAATGGGTTTATTAAACATATTGGACATATATAACATTATACTTATACTTCAATGATATTATATACATATATACATTTAATTCATTTTCATTCTATAAATAAAACCTTAAGAATTGAAACAACGTTAATGCGTACGTACAACATACCATCTCCATCACTGGTGTAATCCATTTCATACAACTATATTCTATAGAATATTATAATAAAAACATAATATATATAAATGATATTTATAAAATGGAATATATTCAGTAATCATGATATAATTATAAGGACCAATGATAAATAAAATTAAGACACATCTGAAGAACAAATAGAATATCATTCAAAGTGAATTGTTAACATGGGATGGTTAAAAAGAAGGTAACATAAGTTCATAATACAAAATAATATGGTATTAGTTATAATAATATTGATTTGTAAAACATTTATAATATATTTATATTTAATATACAAGTGTATTGAATGTGTATGATGATAGTCAAGACACATGGTACGAGGATTTCATCTCACTTTTTATTTCCACAAGTATATGACATGTTTCACAATCTTAATTTTTGTGTTGTTTATGTACTGATTTTATATGATATATCATATAAATAAATTTATGGTTATTCACATAACAATTTTATGATCTTTCTTTAATGGGGGATATGTTTCAAAAGTTACCAAATCAGTGAAATAGTTCTCTCTCATTTTTTCTTCTTTGAGACATATGTTTTGTTAAGAACTGAAATTCCCTTTCGAGATGAATGAATATATATTTAAAATGTTATATAAATAATTGAATTATATTCATGATATTTTATGATTGATTTAATTTCCTTTTCATACATTGATAGTATGATCCAATGTTACCTTGTTTTGAGAGTTCACTAAGACAATCCCTTCGCATTTAAGGATTTTTTATCTTTATTCTTACATTAATAAAATATTATGAACCTTCTCTCAATAAATTTTTTTTTATATTTTTATTAATGATTTATTAATATTTTGGAAAATTTTATTTCACTGATTAGAAAATAGTGTAGTTTAAGAAGTGTTTTTAATAAATATTGAATTTACCCTCTCTTCGGACGAAAATCTATATTCTATAAAAATATTGTTTTCTAAAAAGGATTTAAATGATTGTTATAACATTATGGTATTATATTTAAAATTCATTTATTCCATTTTTTTACCAATATCTTCAAAGAAATATTCTTGTCACTTTCTTAAAAAAACAACGTTTTTATACTATTAATGGGAAAAAGGTATGTTCTTTTTTAAATTGTATGACATGTAAAGATATACACACCATTGTTTCATTTAAGCTTTCATTGCATTTTATAACCATTAATTTATTAAAAAATGTTTTAAAAATTGAATTTCAAGAAAAATTGTTTTCAAAATGTTTTCATTCTTTATTTTTAGGTTTTCATTATATTTTTAAATAAATGACATTCAAAGAATTTTCAAGAATTCATAATATATATTCAATGTATTTTAAAAGAAACAATTCTCCATACATTTTAATGATCCTTTAATACATTTTCAAGTTTAAATGTTTTAAAGAAAATTTCATTTTTTCTTTGTATTTTTTAAAAATTTCAAATAAAACCGTTTTTAAATTGTTTTGAAGATTGTTTTATTTGTTTTAAAGGAAAGGTATTTTCAAAATGACATCAAGCCATATTTATAGGTTTTAGAGTTATTTTTTATGACAATTATATTCAAATGGTTGAATGTAATAAAAATACATTTTCAAAGAAGAAAGTTTACTTTCATTAGAAACATTTATGAATGATATTTCAAAAATTACATTCCATATAAGATAACCTTTGTTGATGTTAATCATGCCCTTATAGGAAATGATATAATTTTTTCATTCATATTATTTCTATGAATGGGTTATTCTTAATTTATTTTTGTTTATGAAAGTTGTTTCTCTATAATAGTATATATGACTATGAAGTCGATTTCTCATTCATGTGTTATTCTTTTGGTGAAATTACAATGAAACATCTCTTTTTTACATAGAGTATGATATGATTGTTATAAAAGAAATTTAATCATGTGGGATATTATAAATTTCTAATGATATAGTGAAACATATATATATTTATGATTTAATTATTAGGTAGGTTGGTCTTATATCTACCAACAACGCATTGGGTAAGGATTTTTATCTCTAGATAAAGATTAACATTGTATTGGGAATGAACCTATACTACTATGATTTCCATGAAGGTGAACCCCAATAACAAAGATGTTATGAGGAGTGAACTTAGGATACTAATATGGACATGAGAGTGAACCATTAATTACAAGATGGATTAAGGATTTTACCCATACTACCAAGACCATCTTGGTAGTGATTCCTTGGATACTATGGAAATCATATTATATGCTTATGTGTGTGCCACAATTCCATTTTTATTTCCTCTTTTAAAAAATCATATATTCTTTTCATTATTATATTATGATTCATGAGTTATTAAATACCAATATTTATGACATTATTCATATTTATGATATTTGATATGTAAAGTATTATATTATATTTTCATGATCTTGTTCTCATACCCATATAATCATGATAATACTTACATGTATCCTTTAATTTACCAGGCTGAGTATCTTACCTCCCCAACATTTTATGATTACATTACCATGTTATAATGATATTTTTTATTTTTTATTTGTCTAAGAAGTGTTTTTGTAACAAATAACCATTGGGAGAAAATATAACTCATTTGTGTACCAATTTTTATGTTTCAATGTTTCTGAAGTCACTATACTATTACTATCTCTGGGTGTTTGTTTTAATAATATTTTATGTATTTCGAAAATGATGTAATTTTAATATATGAAAATATAGGGCCACTATATATTTTCATACACTTGAGTTTTATTGTGGAATACATGATGTGTGAATGTTATTTTTCATCACGATGCATAAAAAAGGATAATTATTTCAACCCATTCAATGAAATGTTTTAATATGTAAATATAAATTGGGTGATAAGTTAATGTGAATAGAATACTACATTCCAAATATACATTTTTTTTATTGATGTTTAATATGGTATGTGGTTTAAGGTTGTCAATTTGTAGTTGGTCTGAGGAGGTGATTGTTGTTGGGGAAAATGATAATGTTTTCAATGGTATATCATGTTAATATTTTTTTTATGGTAAATATTATTCTATATTCATAATTACTAATGGAATGAATTGGTTAACAATGATTTAAAATGGGTTCAGTTGAATGGCCAAGGAATGAAGGACTAATAACAAGTATTGTGGTTAATTGGGGGTTTCCTTGGTCACTAAATATATGAAATCTAAAAATTTATTATCTAAATGAATGGAATTAGTCTGTAATATGAATATGGATATAGGAATTAGATTTTGATAGAGGATAAAAGTATTTTTGGATTTGATGGGTGGTGTTATTTATTTAGTTATAGTATAGAATGTGGAAAATGTCATGTGTAATTGGGGGTGATGATGTGAGTTAGGATGGATATTATGGGGTTTAGAAAATTGTTGGCACTGTTAATTATGGTTTTATATACATAAATTATATTTATAGGTTATTTTTTACCCATGATCCCTACATCCTAGGCACATAGTTCTGAAAACCAATCGTTTTTTAAGATGTTTTCCCGACTGCCTAGTGTTGATTGATGGATGGTTATCCACCAGCTCTTCTCCAATATATCTTCCATGATATAATAACATTAAATTACTATGATAGAAATATTAAAATTTTCTCTATTAAGAAGTGATTTGATGGGATGTTCCATATTTCTTTATAAGAGGTGTGATGTGATGTCCCATGTGTTTTTAGTTGAGATGGTGAGGTGGGTTATGGTGGGGGTCATGGCTCATAGGAGGAGATAATGAGATTGATTTCTATAATATTCATGATACCCTACAAATAAAGTTATGTTATTTTATGTGACCTAAAATGTTACAACCAGTGGGATATGATGTGTTGTTATATAGAGGATATTGGAGTAAAAGGACATACGATGTTGGGATGTGAGAGTAGATAATTAATGGGAATGTGGTGTGGGGTGCATATTCTAGATATGAATCTTGTTATTTTTTCATAAAATTTATGTTATTTGGTGAATTATCTATAGTGATAATGGGTCTTGATATATGAACTAATGAAGTGTTGTTGGTTGTGATGTTTTTTCAAGGATGAATTAGAATTCTTTTATCACATCTGTATGATACCCTTTTGTTTCCAAACATTATAAACATGAATTCTCACAAAAAATGGTCATAAATTTATTTCCTGGAAACCAATCGGATTATTTCTACAATGATGGACATTAAATCCTCATACATTTAGATAATTGTTGTGGTTTTTACCTTAGCATTTATTTTGGGTATTTACCGGAGGATACTTTTATCAGTATCTGATTACATTATACATGCATCATGGGTGGTTTTGGTTTTCTTTATAAATTATTTGATGAATTTGATAATGTTTTATTAATATTTTTTCTTGATTCTATTGTTATTATATAGGGAAATTCCTACCATTTATGATATTTTTTATTAATGGTGTTATCTCTAACCTATGGGCCTACTGGATGTGGTACTCGAGGGGCGGGGGTCATTTTCTCTCTTTCTCCATTATAATATCATGAAGGGAGTGGGTCCTAACACATAAAATCCATTAAATTCATCTCCATAAGTACAAAAATTTTTCATTCCAACAACATTATTCATTTTATGGATTTTAAACTCCTTAAGGATCATTGAATTCATGGTAATCACGTCCTTCTTATCATGTGGATTAATCATTCCACACTATTTATCATTAAATATTTTTTATTTTAAACATTCAATATATTCATATATATATATATATATATCTGATTAGGCTTGACAATTTTAATTTCGTTATTTTCTGATATGATATTTATTCTTGGATTTCCACATGTCTGTATAATAGTCCTTGGAAGCCCCTTGATTGAAAAATATTCATGAAATTTGTATTATTCATTTTATATTTCATTTTTTAAAACAATACAATTTTTTATTGATTGACATAACATGATTATATAGTTATTTTCATTTAAAATTAACCTCGTGGTATCTTACAATTTTCTATGGTTTGACCTTTTATAATAATAAATAATCACCTCTTACATTGTATTGAAAACATCTTGGAAATATTCTAACTATGTGATTTGTTTATAATATATTTTTTGTTTTTTAAACCCAAATTAGAATCATATCTTCTTTTCATTTATCTAAATTATATGTTCATTCTTCTATTAATATATTATTGTATATTATTTTTTGATATATACTAGTATTGTTAATTTTTTTTACCACCTATATGGCTATTTACATCAAATTTCACTAGATATTCAAAAATATTCTTGATTAATGGATTTCCCTCTTTTAGTGTGTTTTTATTTTAGACAATTTGTTTTATAAAATTATCTTATAATCCTCCCTTTAATAAAGGTATTATGTAATATGTATAAATTGAAAAATTGGGAAAATTTTCAATGGAAGGATGTGAACATTCTCTGTAACACCCATTATGACCAATAAATCTTGATATGTTTTTCTGGAACTGGGATTATCAATATTGTTTTCTATAGTAATTCATTACAAAAAAACACATATGTTGATATTATTTTTTAGAGACACATCATAGACTATTTATCACATCAACCCATGAATAAATAGTTGGTTTCATATAATTTTTTCACCTATGTTTTCCATGATTGTAGTTTGTGATATTTTGTAGTAATTAAAAATGATTAAACAAATAAATCCTATTTGAGTAATAGGGTTTCCATTATCTTAAATAATGTCATAGATATATCATGTTTTTTATTATAAATTTTCCCCAAATATTAATGATCCTTTTATAATAAATAATCTAATTATAACATTTGCTAAAAAAAATATTCACAACCATTTTGGAATTTATAGTTGGATTGATATTCAGGTATTAAATTTGACCATTAAATGAAAATAATTATATTTATGATGTTCATTTGGAATTTGAATAATTTCACCATCTATTATATAAACTTCTTATATTTGACTAATTTCATTAATTTAAATTAAAATCTATGTTTTCACTTTTCATTGGACCCTCAAAAAAAATTAATTCAATGAAATATTTCATACATTTATCAAATGAATGGATCATTTATTCAATATTTTTTTGAAAATTATAATCTACATCAACTACATTTTTTAAATCATATTCTTTCATTATGTGATTTTTCATGTAAAAACATAAAATTTATTCTTGAACTTCTTCATCCTTTATGAGTATCTTAAAATTTCCTGACTTTTATTGTAATGAATTTTCCAATTTTATTATCTTGAAATTCAAATTTTGGATTTTCCCACATATATAAAGTTGATGAAAAAAAGTATATTTTATAACATCATAATTGAAATTTTTTACAAAGTCTATTCTTTTATATTATAAATAATTTAGTGACTAATTTTGTATGTTCTCCTTATAGCAAGAACACTATTCTTGAAGATATTAATTCATACTAGTTTCGATATATAAAAATCATCATTTATTAATAGTGATATGGATCAAAAATAAATCTATTAATATGATATTCATATATATCAACGTAAAAATTGGAAGGAAAATAAGATCAAATTAGTGTAAACCATGATTACCATAGAAACCACTTATATTCCCCAAATAGATCAATGTATCCACTGTGATGGGGGGGGGGGTAATTAGTGTGACCATATTTACCAAATTCATATTCATTTTAACTTAACATTTAAATTTTATAACCTCTTTATATTTTTCAATCTGTTTATCAATATATTAATTCCATCAATGCATTATAAAAACATGGATGAAATAAATTAATGATATAATGATAGAAGATATATTTTCATTTTTTATCCCAATGTGGGTATCTGGTGATTTACATTTTATGGTATAATCTAAGACCTAGATATTGTTACTAGTGTTGAAAAGTTAATATTATGAGTGTGGAAAGATCATCTATAAATAAAATATCTGAGAAATTATATTTAATCTATAAGAATACATAGGGATGGGTAAAACTTCACATCCCATCAATTTATGGTCCACTAAATGTTGTATATATATACAGGTTTACTATAGAGTATAATTTTTTCTTATGAACTCTTAATGAGATATATAATATTTATCTTCATATCAATTTAAACATCATCAATATAATAAAAGTTGATATCCTGTGTTAAATCAATATTATTGGTCTTATTCGCACATTCTTTTTCCTCCACAAAACATCAATAGTTATAAGGAACATGTTATGGTAGCGTCATTCCTTATTTTATCACTTATTATTCCACACTCATCTTTATTAACTTCAATAATATTTATATAATATAGGATGAAACTTTATTACATCATCTATTTTTTCATCCTTATAATATTATTAGGCCTTTAATGATAGTATGGTCTTATTTAGTAGTATCATATCCTCATCCCCATTATCCTTCTCTTATTCTTTATCCATGAGTAACATTATTTTTTATCTCACATAATTTTCATCTCATATTGCTATCACTATTTGATAACTAGATTATTTTGAACAATTCATTATAATTTTATTAACCAATGTAGACTACTCTATATATTAATCCTCTCTATTAGATTCATTGAATCACATGCCCCTACAACCCAAAATCTCTAAAATTATTCCTTATACCAATTAGTACTTATAAAATAACCATCATCATTATTAAACTACATATGTATTGCCTCATTTTAGGTATCAATTATTTAACACCATTAATTACTTTTAAAGAATTATATTTAACATACAAAAATAATATATAATTGATCTTACCAACAACAAATATTTAATTATCAATAATATCTACCATCTCATATTTTCATTTGTACATGAGAATGTGAAGATGGCCCAGTTAATTTGAAACCCTCATCATTGAAAAAATATTATTTAATTATTATATAAATACTTCTTTGATATAATCATTTCAATTGATCCCATCATGATATTGAAACAGAAATATCATCATAGAAATATATTAATTTATATTTTACTAAAAACTCGTTCAATAAGTTTCAAACTATCTAATTTTTTTTATCCCACACATATCTTCTTAAATAATATTAGAAACATAATCAATTTTTATGAAGAAAATTATATGTCATTTGCAATCTCCAAGTGACCCAAGCATATTATTGGTCATTTGGGTAAAATAATTATATTTTTTAAAATAATATTTTCCATAAGAAACTACTTCTTATTTCCATCCGTGAACCACAGAAAAATTAATTTTAGGCAATGATTGAAATTTAATTTGATAAAATAAACTTCATTTTGTAATTCTTAATGTTGAAATTATCTTAGGGTTAAATTTTATGGAGTCTCTGAGAAACATCATTTTTGGATGAATAGTGAGAAACAACATATATTAATCCAAAAGATTTTTTTTCATTTAATTTATTTTTAAGCATTAATATTATTTCAATCTAGCTTAAAATTTTTATGTTATTATATTTTTATAAAATAATCCCTTATAGGTTATTTAAACCAATATCACATTTAAATTGGATGTTAAAATTTATCAAACTTTTGTTCATTATTACTTAATAACCTGCATTGTTGTCCCGATTGTGGGATTAAATTTAAACTAATTTCTACCACTTTTGTGGATGAAATTTTGGAGAATTTATTTCATATGTGGAATAAGAATAATTTAATGTTTCATATAAGTTTAAAA
Source organism: Viscum album (assembly GCA_963277665.1). Lineage (NCBI taxonomy): Eukaryota > Viridiplantae > Streptophyta > Magnoliopsida > Santalales > Viscaceae > Viscum > Viscum album. The sequence continues at coordinate 570,367,404 of OY728129.1, forward strand.
AAATTTCTGAAAATAAAAATTGGGAAGATAATTAAAATTTATTTTATGTACTATGTTAAAATTAATCTTAACTAATATCTAACCCATAAATTTAATACACAAAACAACATATAAACATAAAATAAATCCATTGATTTCTTGTATTTAGACTCTATACTATGTTTAAAAGGCATTGTATTATTATTGGATCCACTAGAAACAAAAAATCGGTTGGGGAGATTACATCTGCAAGTGTTTATATGAGTACTAATCATTCTTCCCTATAAAAGTCCAACAACTCCCCCTCTTCTTCAAAACTCTAAAACCAAATTGGTTCGGCCAATATCTTCCCAATAAACCTCCCAAAATACCTCCCTTTATCCTTGAATCATCCCTTTGAGAATAAATTCATACAAGGAATCTTTTTGGTAGAGATATATATGAGTTACTAGATTAAGAGGTAATATCTCTTCTTAAGACCTTTATTTTATTTCCCTTACCCATGCCATTCACTCTCATTGTTAAATTATTATATAAAAATAATATTATAATTAATATATTATGATTTTTTGTAATTTGGGTTACAGTAATATTTACATAAAACCCCATCTAATGGGTACCGAACATACTATTTATGTGTACGACGAACTACCACCTCATTAAATAATGATTGTTCATTTTCCATTATCACCTATCATAGTCAAAATTATGATGGAAAATATATTTTTATATATTATATATTATATATATTATATCTTTTATCATTTTTATTACTTTTATGGACCTTATATTTTTATCTTTCCTTTTGTTTTAAATACGATAATTTCGATTTAGGAGTGTGGAATACATCCCCCTCCAAGCGATGTGATTCATTCACACACTGCATGGAAATTATTAATGATGGGTTCAGTGAAATTATATGATATATATAAAACTATAAATATACTTTAATTATATTATATTCATATATATAAATAGTTCATTTTATATCTTTCATTCAATAAGGTAATAAAAAATGAAACAACGTTCATGCATACATATGGCTTACCATCTTCTTGAACGGTGTATTCTGTTTCATAATTATATATTATATAGATTATTATAATAAAACAAATTTAATATAAATTATATTTATATAATTTTTTAAATTTTCTAATCATGACATAAGTATAAGGTATAAGGCCCCACACTTAAACAATACATAATCATGAATTAATTTAATATTTCACTTTGAAGATATTTTTTTGATTTAGAGCATTAAGGAAATATGTAATAACTCATACATAAATACATGAATATTACATTCATACACATCTAATCAGTATCCATTTCTTAATAAAATAAAAACTCTTAAAAAACAAACATGTTTAGTTCTAAGTTTTTAACATCATGTCTTTTCATAGATCCCATCCTTAACCTTTATTCCACTTTAAGTCATATGAAAAATATTTCATATACATGGTATGAGCATAAAAATAACAGAAATCTTTATAAAATAAGGAAATAAAACATTAGTCCACCAATACTTACAAAAATATCCTCTTTAACATACCTCATGAAATAATAATATTTATGAATAACACATAGAAATCATAAATCATAAAGGTTACTTGTTGCATCCATATCATACATACATTGTATCTTTTGCAGCTATAAAGAGAGTTACATTCGGAATAGCCAGCACAGTATATTTGATAAATATCATTGGAGAAACATTAATGTTTACCTCCATAACATTACACAATCATTGGAGATCTATATCATGCTCACCTACCCCAGGTTTATCATGGAACCACCCATATACATAAACATTCCCCAAGAACGATAACATAATCATAGCACATGAGCAAGCATATAAGAAATATAACATTTCCAAATTACAATCACATGATATCAATTTATGGTATTTTTATAATACACCCATTATCAAAACCATTTTCAATACCAAAATATGTAAAAAGGGTATATCATATTAAATTTTCTTTTAAAAACACTACGGCTTGTTAAGGAAGCCAAATATCAAATAATGCTCGTGGCGGTGGAAATGTTGTTATCACCACAATCATTAAAAATAAACATTCCTTTTTATGTTTTATTAAACTCTTCATTGAAAAAATATTACCTTTGGATGAAATTAATATTCAATGAGGTTTATACACAGTATAAATGGATGTCATGTATAAAGAAATATATACTCCAACGAAATGAGAATGAGACAAAGTCCATTACCTCATGTCTGACTTGAATCATTCATACATTAATTTCCAGAATCATTAAATTATTTAATTTCTGATATATTAGTATCCATTTTAATGTTTATTATTCTGTTTATATCAATTATTACCTTTCTATAATAATTATTTATTTATTTGAGTTCATATAATACATTTACTCAATGTTGGGAACTTCATTAAAAAATGAACATGTTATAATTATAAATTTTCCATGTGGTCAAAATTCCATTATCTCCGAAATTATATTACTGATTTAAATATCATATAAATCCATCATTTATATGTATTTATAATAGTACATAACATTTGGATATATGATGTGAATTGAATAGTTTATGGAGATGGTAAGTCGTACGTACGCATTAATGCTACTTTCATTACTTATACTTGTTTTATGCAATGATAACTTAATTAAACATAGTTATATTATAAATAAAGTATAATATAATATTTTATATATGTTATATAAATTATATTACTCAATCCTTTTTATATACCTTTCATGGCATGAACGAGTCATATAACATTTTGGGGCTGTAGTCCGCACTTCCTCGAAGAAAATTATCGTATTCACCCATTATAGAAACCATAATGGTATTATATAAATGAAAACACATAAGAATAAATAAAATATAAATATAATATATATCACATATAAATACAGTGACATAATAATGGCCACCACGAGAGGTGGTAGGGGAAAATGTCAAACAATCATCATTTTGTGAGGCAATAGTTTACCGTACACAGAAACTGTATGTTCAGTACCCATTAGATGGTGGTGTGTGGATTTTTAGTTTGATTCCATCTCATAAAAACAAACTAGTATATTGGAGATAAATTTTTTGCTATGTAAACAATTAATAATAAGATCATAGGGATTGGAGAAGGAAAATAAATGAAATGAACTTGAGATAAGACATTACCATAAAATTGGGTATGTCCCTTTCAATTAAAAAAAATGATTTATTGAATTTCCTTATGACATTTGGAAGTCTTATATGCAGAATATAGGTATTTTTGGAGCTTATTGATGAATATTATGGATGATCCACATGGTTTTAGAGGTGTGAGTAATGTGTTAGAGGTGATGGCCTTTTATAAGGGGGGTGGGGCACTTAAGGAATGGTTGAATATATTATTTTATTATAAAACTATTTTCGGTTTCAAAAAGTCAAAAACTCATTAAATTCTAATATTATATGAATATAAGTCTAAATAAAATCATACAATAACAATTGGATAGGTATCGGAGAATTTTTAATCCTTATCTTTTTTATAAAATATTTTTTTACTCTTGTCATTTTATCAAGAATTTTACACATTTAGATTCCAAATCATTACCAAAACATGAAAAATATCACATTAAAGAGTCAAAAATACCATTTTATACTTGTTATAACTATTTGGAAGAATATTATATTTTTCTAATTTTATAATATTTAATAAAATGATTTATATTTTAAAATATGAATTGTGTCAATTTCGACACTATTCATATCATGAGTATTTAAGAAATCCAAACCAGCCCCATTATTTCAAAATAAACATCATTAATTAAAATATAAAAAGTCATATACATGTCTAAAATTCTTTTTTGTAATAAAACGTTTCAAATGAAATTTATTTTAATATTTATAATATCATTTATTTAAATCATTCATTAATAAGGTAATCACTATATCATCATAGTGTCATATATAAAAATTTTTATTTGATATCTAAAAATTATAAATAAAATATAATGATATATTAAATCATTTTATATTTATAATTACTATTTATAGAAAAAAATATAACTTATATGAACCTATATAAAAATTTCTTTTCTAAAAGATATATGTTTTTGTTACATTTTCCTTAACTTTAAATGAATTTTTATAAAATTTCATTTTCACTTACATCTGGCTCCATGGGGTCCCAAAATAAACCCATAGATTCCCATGGTAAGAAAAGTATCAATCAATAGGGATATGACATGTGTTATAGAAATTTAATATTATTATAATATTATTTTTTACCTTTATTTAGCAGATTTACCCTTAAAATTTGGTAAAACTATTATTTACTAAAGTTACTATTCATAATGTCTATACATAAAAGATAAATATTTACACAATTTGGACTTCTTAATTTCAAAAATAGATTCTATATTTGTATATTCAAAATACAGAAGTTACAAAAAGTAATTTTAAATTAATTCTCTTTGTCAAAACCCAAAAGCATATTTTTAAGAAGTAAAAACTACACAATGATTGAGATGTGTTTATCTCCAATTTTAAAGTGAAATTACTTACAATGACCAAAATTAGATTTTAAGATACAAATATAATTTAATTGAAATTTATTGCCAATTAAAATGAAAATTTAATCATATAAATAAATTAGATGAAAAATCCTTTTGTGACTTAAAATGCTGTGTTTTTTCACTATTTATTAATAAATGAACTTTATCGGAAAAATACTAAAAATATACCCAATTCAAATTTTGATGTCCCACTTCTAAAGAAAATTTTTATTTTGTCAAATTGAACATATAAATGTGACAAAAACAAGATTTAAAAAGGGTTTTCCATCAAAAGGCAGTAAAAATACTGTTTAAAACCATTTGAGTATTAATCCTTAAAATTGGATTCAATCTCATTTTAATCCTATAAATTTTACTGGATAAATTTAAAAACATTTGAAAAAACATTTAATAATAATATGGTAAGTTATATTCATTCTCTCCAATACAAAGTTAGGGGTTAACTACCATTTAAAATAATAATATATTTTTATTTTTATTTTTATCAGTACGACTCTACCTTCTGTGAAACATAAGATTTCGGAGAATCCCATTATTGTGTGTCAGGTATTCCATCGAACATAGTATCTCCTTTAATGTAAATAAATTTTTAGTTAAAAAATATTAATAAATATGAAAATATCATATTCGTTATTTACCTAGGATGTTATATCGTCCCCAATTTTTGTAATTGTGTCCTTGAAGTTTTATTCACATATAAAATAAGTTGTGGTATTTGCCCCTCATAGCACTTTTAGATTACGACATTTCCACTTCAACCATATGGTTTTTTCAGAAAACCATTACCTAATGAATTAACTTATTTCGAAATACTTTCTTTCTTCAGTCAGGAATCTAGATTGTTTGTTCCTCATAAAAATGAATTTCTTGCAACTGAACTACCTTTGGACTCAAAACATGAGATAGATCTAGTATAAGCTTTCTCAACATTGAATCATGAAACAAAATTGTGTAGTTGGTATAAAAATGGAGGTAGTCACTCTGTAATAAACTGATCCAACTTTTTCTAGGATTTTATACGGTTGAATGAACCTCAGACTCAACTTTCCCTTCTTAACAAAATGTATCAAACTTTTCCAGGGATAAACTTTGTGAAAGACAAGATCACCTACCTCAAATGAATGATCCTTCATCCAGTTATTCGCATAAATTTTATGCCTACACTGAGATATTATCATGTGCTTCATAATCAATTGTACATTTTCCAAAATATCCTCTACCAATTCTAGTCCCGTAAACTTCTGTTAACCTACTTCATCCCAAATGGATGGAGTTTAACACTACTTCCCATATAATGCCTCAATTGATCCCATATATATACTAGAATGAAAACTGTTATTTTAAGAAAACTCAAACAAATAAATATGGTGGTCCCAACGTCCCTGTTAATCCATTGAAGAAGCACATAACATATCTTCCAAATTATGAATTGTTTATTCTGACTGCCCATTTGATTAATGATGAAATGTTGAACTAAAATTTAATTCAATACTCAATGACTTCAGAAGACCCGTTAAATAGTTAGAACTGAACCTCAGATAATGACCAGATACAATAGATAGGGGAACTCCATGTTACCTACCTATCTCTTTAACATACTATTGATAATGTTGATCTAGATATAGAGTCTCTCAATTAGGAAGGAAATGAGAATATTTAGTCCATTGACCAATGATAACACAAATTTCATTATTACCACAAGATGTATTTGGTAAACCCAAAATGAATTTCATGGAGATATTTTCTCATTCCCACAATGGCACACATAAAGGTTGAAGCATACCATTCGGTAACTTCCTCTATATTTTACTTATTTAAATGTCAAACAATTCATAGTAATGTTAGTAATATCTCTTTTCATTATATCACACTAGTAATACTCCCAATGATCTCTGTATATCATAGTACTACCAGGATGAACTGAAAACGGATAACTATAAGCCTCACAAAACAACTCATTCTTTAATTTTGAATCACAAGGCACACATAATCTTTTCCGAAATCTCAAAATTAAATCATTATTAATGTTATATTTAGGAAACATACTCTTTTGAACTGACTCTACCTTTTTCTAAAACTCATTGTCCTTCTTCACATGCTTAGTTCTGTCTGAGAGAGATTTTTAATTATGCGTAAAACAAAACAATGAAATTTTCTCAACCAATAACTTCTATGACAAATTCATCAAATTTTTAATCAATGGACCTTGTTAAAAACATAACGTGGTTAATGTAGCATTACACTTTCAGTTCAAAGCATCAGCCACTTTATTTGAATTTCCTGGATGGTAATGGATTGTGAAATAATAATACTTGATTAACTATAACCATATCCTCTGTAAGAAACCTATTTTTGCTATAAACGACTTTGAAATATTCTTTATGTAATTCCTGAGTAGCACCTTCGGATGGCGAGAAATTCCAAGCCCCAGTGCGGCCGGAATTAAGTTTTCAGTGCGTTCACACTGAGAACGCCAAATAAATGGGATAACTCCTAAATGGTACTTTAGATCAGAAATATGAGTGTACGGATGGGTCTGGAATGAGGTTCTTACGCTAGGAACAACATAAAACTTCTCAGCACGGGAATTTTGGACCCCTCGCTCGCTATCGAAGCATGGAACAGATAAATTAAATAATTAATTTATTTGTTCAACGTCTTAACTCATGTATATCTTAAACGGTTGATCGGATAGAAAAACCGAGGGCACCATTGAGTTCGGAGCATGCCTTTTACCCTAGCATGGGTGTAACATTTGTGGGCGTGGCCCGTCTGTGAAAAATGGCCCCAGGGGCGTTTTTTTAATTTGGTGGCATCAGGCGTTCAGCTTTATAACTTTTTAACGGGGTGTTGGTTTAACATTATGAGACCACCGTTGTGCTCGGGAGGTGATGTTTACCCTAGGGGAGCTTAATCTTGACCGCGCTGGAGGTTTTCGACGCGGGTGTTTTCGGGGGTCAAGTCTTTTAATTAAAGAGATTATTTATTTAAACTCCCACGCTCCCTCATCCTCACTCCATTCCCCTAGAGAAACCCCTCACACTAAACCTCCTCTCATTCTTTCCTCTTCCTCTTCCTCTGATCAAGTTGGTGTGTTGCGGTGGCGGCGGATCGTGCAGGAAGCATTAGGTGAAGCCCTGCGAGGTAGGCGTCATTTTTGTTTCGTTTTTAATTCCCACACCAACTTTGATCCCACCTTATGGCATATATTTGTGTTTAATTTTTGATCAAAGCCCATGAATGCATGGTAGTTTTTATTCTCTTTCTGATGCTTGTTTTGGATTCAAAATCTGTGTTTGTAGGAGTCTGCATCGGTCCAGCGAAGTTCGCAGGTTTTGATGTTTCTAGAGGTTGTTCTTTGTTTTTCGGCGAGCTTGATCGGTGGCAGCGGCATCCAGGGCGGCGGTGGCGTGCGGTGGCTCGTGGATGGCGTGAGGCGGCTGGAAACCGTGGACCCTGATCGAGTAGAGTTAGCAGCATGCTGCTGTGGCGTCACGGTGGAGCGCTAGGTCGCGGGGTCGTCGGCAGCAGGAGCCGCGGGGAGAGGGGCTGTGGCGGCAGTCCGCTGGGGCTACGAGCGAGTGGCCAGGGCGCCGGGGCAGAGGTTGCTGGCATGCGGGAGGCGACCTGGGTCGCCGGTTAGAGGAAGAAGGACCTGCATCCTGTAGGTCCTGTTCTGGAGGTGCAAGTCCGGCCAAAGCCGGTCTGCAAGGGGGAGCAAGGACCCGCGAAGTGAGGGTCCTGCTGGTGGCATGTGGAAGAAGACCATCCCACCTGGCCAGTCTGGTTTTTTTTAAAAAAATTATAAGGTTATAATAATAATAATGATAATAACAATAATATATTATTCTTATTATTATAAAACGATTTATATTTTAATAAATCACAAACCGGGAGTCGGTTTCGCGCGCCGTCTGCGGCGGCGTGTGCCTCAGAATGAGAGGAATAAATTGAGATGGTTTCGGGTGATTTTAATCCCCAAGACCGGGGCCTCGGAAGCACGACATTACGTCATCCGGTTGTGTGTTTTCTTTCGGGGATTCTTGTTTGGACGGCGCGGACACATCCGATGTCCGAATCGAGCGCCGTCAGTGGTGTTTCAACCCTGGTGTTGAGGTGAAGTTTTCCAGTATGGTTTCGGGCACCGAAACCGGAGTTGAGGTGTGCGCCCCATGACCCGTCATTCAAGCTGCAAGCAGCATTTAGCAACTTTACAATCGGACATCCATTTGGTCGTGAAAGCAGACATATTTGGGTGTTTCTTTAGGGGATTACAATGGTAAAATCATCCCGCTCTAATTCCGCAAATGGTGTGGGCCCTGTAGGGGTCGTTTTGGGGGTTGGCGGTGATTTCCAGCATTATCACCGGGCATCCGTTTTGGACAAATAAATAGTCCATGTTGTGTACTTTTTCGAGAGGATCGAAATGGTGTGATCCATTTGTTGCGCTTCGAGACGGGGATGCAGGTCCCACGAAGCACCGCTCGTGTGCGGTTCGGTGAAATGCATCTTTTTTTTCATACATCTGTTCCACACAAGTAAACAGTCAATTTGATGTGTCATTCTGTGGAGATCGCAATGGTGTGATGCACCCGACTGTTTTCAGGGCCGAGGCTCAGGACCACGGGACGTCGTTCGGGCATAAAGTGCTGTTGGATGGCTTTTCCTTCGGGTGTCCATTTGGGGCGAGTAAACAATCTATCTTGCATGTTTTTCTGCGAGGATTACAATAGTACAATCTGTTTGGATGTGAGGAGTCTCTTTTGAGGTCTCATTTAATGTGGAAGCATGAAAGGTGGTTCAGTGGTGGTTCTTATTGCTGTGTTCGGAAGAGAACCCTTGGCGTGAGATCATGTTCACTCCCGTGTGAGTGGGGTTGACCGTTGAAGAGATGTGGTTGGTCGTGCTGGGGCTGTGGAGGAAGAAGGTTGGAAAATATCATTTTCTCCCTTCGCATGGACATTTGGTGTCTTGTTCATGATAGCCTTTGTTCTAGAGATGTGGTATACTCTGGGAGAATGCAAGAATGTTGGGAGGTACATGTTGTTGTTTATATTTGAGAATATTTGTGCTTAGTTGGGTGATGAGTTGGGGCCACACGTCGTGTGGGACCCATGTGCGTTTTGTGTTTTGATTTATGTACTTTTTACCCCTTGTGACGTAGAGGGCCCCTCGGCTCTTCTTTGTTGACCAGCAGGGTTGAGTTTTCTCCTCGTCTTGTTCTCATTTGCTGACCAGCAGGGTGGAGTTTCCCCTGGATCTGTTCTCGATGGTTTGGTCGGTAGCGGTGCTAGTGACACCCAGTGATGGAACGGGCGCTGAACCTCTCTTAGGTGACTTGTTCTGGAGTTGGGTGGTTATGCGATACCCACTCCGAGTTCTGTTGGTCTGTGTTTTACTATCAAGTAGGGATGACCAGATCAGTTCTAGGTTTACCCTCTAGTAGAGACTGGGCAGTGGGTTGCTCATCAACTTCTTTTAGGGTTTACCCTCCAGCAGATACTGGGTAGTGGGTCACCCGACGACTCTTGAGGGAATACCCTTCAGCAGGGCTAGGTAGTGGGTCGCCCGTCGTCTTGTTCCGAGTTTACCCTCCGGCAGAGACTGGACAGTGGGTCGCCTATCGACTTCATCCAGGTCTACCCTCCAGCAGATACTGGGGAGTGGGTTCCTTATCGACTTATCCCAGTTCTACCCTCCAACAGAGACTGGGCAGTAGGTTGCCTGTCGACTTGTTCAGGGTTTACCCTCCAGCAGGGCTGCGTAGTGGGTCACCCGATATCTGATTAGTGTTTACCCTCCAGTAGGGTTGGGAAGTGGGTCACCCATTGACATTTCAGACTCCATCCTTTCTACTAGGCTAGTTTGTGGCTTTACTCTATGACTACTGGAGCAGGTCCCTCGTTTGTATGGTTCAGTGATGTGACAGGTTTATCTTTTAGGAGATCTCTCGACTACGAGGTAGTGACGAGGTGTGGCTTGATATTCCCCCGGAACTCTCATGTATGAGGGGCTCTTTCCCCACCAAGACGCATCCTTGCGACACCACCTAAAACCGTGCGGGCGGGTTAGTGCCGCCCAAAGAGTATAGTTTCGAGGTGCGGTGATTTGACCCCCTTGACTTGCAGTTCGGGGCATAAGTGCAGGATGCTGGGCATCGATGGTGTTACCTTCTGGGACTGTTGGCTACTCACCATCTTGGGTAGAGCTATGGGATGGAAATCCCCTTACGATCATATTTGGGATTCTTTTTTGAGCATATTAATATGTATATTCCTTTTTCTAGTACCCGTTTCTTGGGGTTGGATACTCTCCTTCCAAGAGAGTCAAAGACGAGCGGGGTATGCCATGTGCTTTACGTGTCTAGGTTCTCGTGGTTGGACGAGTCAACTCTCCTGCTATAGGTAGCGAAGACTCAACAGGAAGTTCATCTTCTCACCATTTCCAGCTCCTTGTGTCTGGACGAGTCTACCTTCATTCCTCTTGGTGGGTTGAGCTGGACTCTTTAATATAATCATTACTGCACATTCAGTTGTACTCCTTTACATTCCCCTATTCTCTCTATTACTCACCCTTCAGTACCTCCTTCGTTGCTCCCTCGAGCCTTCGGGGTGTCCTACTGAGTATTTTTATACTCACCCCTGCTTGGGATTTTTCCACACTTAGTGTTCCCTTGCAGATGACAGACAGGTTGGTCGTGACTTTAGTAGATCTTAGGAGTTAAGGTGCTTAGACCGCGTGTGGTGGTCGTAGTCATGTTCTAGGTGGGGGACCCTTCCAGCTATTTTTCTTTTGTTAACATGTTTCCAGGTTGTGGCACTTTTCTGTTTGGGCACGTGTTTTGACCGTTTTCTTTTCAGTTAACTCTCAGCACTTTCTTTGTACTGTTTAGAGGTCGATGCACTTTGTGGTTTATCTATAGCAGTTTCCCTTAACATTACTTGTATTTTCTCTTCTACTCTTCACTTTTTCATTGAGTGTGTTGTGTGTGTGTGTACAGGTACATAGGAAAAGGTATCCCCTAGTTATTGTGCCTTCGGCGCTGGTCACCAGCCCCTGGCCTATGGAGGCAGGCTTGGGGTAGTCGCGGCTCGAGCCCGGTTAGGTTCGGGTCGTGACAAAGTGGTATCAGAGGTGGTTCGTTTTTTGGGACGTTGTTTGGATATCCCTAAAAAGGAATTGTTTGGGATTTAGGGAAACAGTGTTAACGTGTCTCGAGAGAGGCTCTCAGGCCAGGGAGTCCAGTGATGGTATGGCGGCCGACGTATCCACTCACCAGGACCTTGATTACCTGCTTGTCGACTCGGCATGATGAGACACTCATTGCGTGGAAAATTTGTTTGTGCATCACACAAGACTGATTCTTGATTGTCCTTCTTGATTCATCTCCCCATCGTTGTTGTTATTGGTATATACATATATGATAATCTGACTGTGGCACTCCTTGATAAAAATCAGGATGTCTCCGCGTAGACAACTAGCCAGGATACCAGCTTTGGTTCATGACGACGACCCTATGAAAAACGAGGCCATAGTATAGGACCCATCATGCGAGCCCCATTATCCGTGTGGGCTGGTAGTAGCACCCCCACCTGTTGAGCAGCAGACAGCTTCAGTAGAGCAGGCTGAGCATGAGCGCATGTTGAGCACGCTCTGCAAGTTCTAGTGGCAGAGACCGCTGAGGTTCAACCGTGAGCCAGACACTCAGGTAGCAGAGGATTGGTTTGAGACGGTGGTTTTCCATTTTAGGCTTGTGCAGACGTCGTCGGATCAGAGATTGGATTTGGAAGCCGACCTTTTCTGCAGAGCAGCTTGGCGTTGCTGGAGTCTGGTAACTCAGTTTCAGGACGATTCGTCGCTTTTGTGGGGGTGACTTTCAGTTGTTGTTTCATGAGGATTTTTTCCCCTCTTGTTGGTGCTCTGTTCGGATTTAGGAGCTCCTGCAGTTTTAGTAGGGAGGGATGACGGTGGCTGAGTACGCGACTAGTTTCGCAGACCGTGCACGCGTTTACCCAGAATTGGTCCATGATGGCAACATCCAAGTGTGGAAGTTCAAGCAAGGTCTCCGCCGAGAGATTCTTGTTGTCAAAATACCCTTGGGCATTTCAACATATTCTGGGGTCCTAGAGCAGTCACTGGTGATAGAGAGCTTCCTGTCACGTTCTATAGTTGGTAGTGGCAGCAGACACGTTGGAGCCGAGACTTCTGCCATAGCTAGCTGGCGTTGGCAAGAAGAACCTCAATGTAGGTAGCTTTCTGACAACCGGACTCAGGGGCGTGGTCGTACACCATAGTGGCGCCAAAGGGCAATAGTGCAGCCCAGAGAGAGTCCGTTCTATGCTTGCGATGGGCGAGGTCACCTGGAATGGGACTGCCTAACCAGGCATGCAGAGAACTTTGGACAGGCAGCAGGTTCACCACCACAAAAGAGGTAGCGTCGTGATTGGAGTAGTACCCAGAGAGGTGGTTCTAGCAAAGGAGTGGGAGGATCTGAGTGTGGGGGATGATAACACGAGGTCTTCCCATAACCAATAGGAGATCCACATCAGGCTCTAGGAGATGACAGTTGGCACTGTAGACAGCCGCGAGCTTTGGATGTCTACGATATTGCAGAGCCTGAGGTGATAAAAGGTACACTATATAGCTCTTCTACTTTATGCATTAGAATTATTAGACACTGCGTGTGAATTGCTTTTTCTCCCTGCTCTTGCTTGAGTTGTTACCAGGGTGGCGCGGGGTGTTAGTGTAACCCTGAGTTGGTAAGGTAAAAAGGCATAAGACCTTTTCTTTGGTCAATAGATTCGACTCTATCGCTCTCCGAGCGTGTAAGAGATTCTTGGTTGCGAGACATCAACTATGAAATCTTGTGTGACCAGATATCCTTAAGTGTTTCACCGTATGGATATTCTGAAGGAGGGAACCATCGGGCTTTGTCACATGTCTAAGCGGTGATTCCAGTCAAAATGTTTGACATAGGGGTTCGATCGGGGAGTTGAGCTACCTCCGAGAGGCTTTGGGCCATTTGATACCGTGCGAAGCGATGGAGAGGTTCCTTACCGCCTTTCCCTAACCCCAAAGTCTGGAGTGGGTGCATGATGTCTTCCACGTGACTTACCCAAGAAGATGTGTGCACGCTCCTATGCACGTCAACGGCAAGGGCAGACCTTGCGTGAGCAGATCAAATCCTTTCACCTGTATGTGGTGACGTGAGACTGTGCATGAGTTCTTCTAGGTACAGGAGATCCAGGCGTGGTCTTAGTACCCTGTGTTGTTCCCTGGTTTTTCTTCTCAAGGAAAAAAATATTGAATGAGGTAATGATGTAAGAACCCTGTTTTTCTATAAACGACTTTGAAATATTCATGATGTTATTCCAGAGAAGTGCCTTCAGATGGCGTGAAATTCCGAGCCCTGGTGTGGTTGGAATTAATTTTTCAATGCGTTCACACTGAGAATGCCAAATAAATGGGATAACTCCTAAACGTTGTTCAGATCAAAAATCTGAGTGTACGGATGGGTCTATAAAGGTGTGTTTACCCTAGGAATGACATAAAACATGTCGGCGCGGGATGTTTGGACCCCTCACTCGCTATCGAAGCGTGGAACAGATAAATTAAATTATTAATTTATTCGTTTAAAGGCTTAACTCATGTATCTCTTAAAAGGTTTCTCGGATTGTAAAACCAAGGGCATTGTTGAGTTCAGAGCATTCCTTTTACCCTAGGAGGGGTGTAACTTTTGCGGGCACGACCCATCTATGAAAAATGGCCCCAGGGGCATTTTCATAATTTGGAAGCCTCGAGAATTCAGTTTTATAACATTTGAACGGGGTCTCGATTTAAAATTCTGAGACCATCTTTGTGCTGAGGAGGTGTTGTTTACCCTATGGGGGGATTAATCTTGAACGCGCCGGAGATTTTGGATGCGGGTGTTTTCGGGGGTCGAGTCTTTTAATTAAAGAGTTTATTTATTTAAACTCCTCCTATCCCCCATCCTCACTCCTTTCCCCTGGAGAAACCCCTCACCCTCAACCTCCTCTCATCCTCCCCTCCTTCTCTTCCTCCGATCAAGGTGGTGCGTTGCAGCGGCAGCAGATCGTGCGGGAAGCGTCGGGTGAAGCCCTGCGAGGTAGGCGTCATTTTTGTTTCATTTTTAATTCCCGCACAAACATTGATCCCAATTTATGGCATCGATTTTCTGTTTAATTTTCGATCAAAGCCCAGGAATGCGTATTAGTTTTTATGCTCCTTCTGATTCTTGTTTTGGATTCGAAATCCGAGTTCGGAGGAGGCCGCAGCGGTCCGGCGAAGTTCTCTGGTTTTGAAGTTTATGGCGGTTGTTCTTTGTTTTCCAGCGAGCTTGAGCGGTGGTGGCGGCATCCAGCACAGCGGTGGCGCGCAGTGGCTCGCGGACGTCGTGAGGCTGTAGGAGGTCGGGGACCCCAGTCGAGTGGAGCTGGAGGCAGGCTATCGCGGTGTCCCAGTGGAGCGCTGGGTCGCGGGGTCGTCTGCAGCAGGAGCCGCGGGGAGCGGAGCTGTTGCGGCGGTCCACTGGGGCTGCGGGCGAGCGGCCAGGGTGCCGAGGAAGAGGGTCCCGATGTATGTGAAGCGACCTGTGTTTCTGGATGGAGGAAGAAGGACCTGCATCCCACGGGTCCTGTTCTAGAGGAGGAAGACCGGCCGAAGCCGGTCTGCAAGGGGCAGCAAGGACCCGCGATGCGCAGGTCCTGCTGGCGGCGTGTGGAAGAAGACCGGCCCTCCTAATCAGTCTGGTTTTGGTTTAAACAAAAATATAAGTTTATAATAATAATAATAATAATAATAATAATAATAAGATATTATTATTATTATTATAAATTGATTTATATTTTAATAAATTATAAACAGAAATAATTTGAGATGGATTCAGGTGATTTTAATACCCGAGACAAGGGCCTTGGAAGCACGACACGCCGTCAAGCGGTTGGGAATTTTTTTGGGATTCTTGTTTTGGACGGCGTGGACACATCTGATGTCCAAATCGAGCGCCGTAAGTGGTTATGCGACCCTTCCGTTGAGGCAGAGTTTTGATGTATGGTTTCAGGCGTTGAAACCGGAGTTGAGGTGTGGGCCCCATGGCCTGTTCTTCGAGCTTCAATTAGCATTTATCGACTTTCTCATCGAACGTTCGTTCGGGGTGTGTGAGCAGTCGTCTTTGGGTTTTTTTCCGAGGGGATTGCAATGGTGAAATCAGCCCGCTCTAATTCCGCAGCTGGTACGGGCCCCGCAGGGGCCGTTTTGGGAGTTGACGGTGAATTCTAGGTTTATCACCGAGTGTCTGTTTTGGACAAGTGAATAGTCCATGGTGTGTACTTTTTCGAGTGAATCACAATGATGTGATTCGTTCATTGTGTTTTGGGACAGGGATGCGGGTCCCACGAAGCACCGCTCATGTGTCGTACGGTGAAGTGAATCTTATTTCTAGAAATCTGTTCCACGCATGTTAGAAGTCAATTTGATGTGTCTTTCCGAGGAGATCACAATGGTGCGATGCAACCGACTGTTTTCAGGGCCGAGGCTCAAGACCACGGGACGTTGTTCGGGCGTAAAGCGGTGTTGGACAGCTTTTCTGTCTGGTGTCCGTTTGGGGTGAGTAAACAGTCTATCTCCCATGTTTTTATGTGAGGATTACAACGGTGTAATCCATTTGGATGTGCAGAGTCTATTTCGAGGTCTCATTTAATGTGGAAGCCTGAAAGGTGCTTTGGTGGCGGTTCTTCTTGCTGTGTTTGTAAGCGAACCCTTGGCGTGTGACCGCTTTCACTCCCATGTGAGTGGTGTTGACG
Organism: Viscum album; assembly: GCA_963277665.1. Classification (NCBI taxonomy): domain Eukaryota; kingdom Viridiplantae; phylum Streptophyta; class Magnoliopsida; order Santalales; family Viscaceae; genus Viscum; species Viscum album. Next base: position 570,383,747 of record OY728129.1, read on the forward strand.
TTTGAAGATATGTGGTTGGTTGTGCTGGGGCCGGGGAGGAAGCAAGTTGGGGAATTTCGTTTTCACCCTTCACATGGATGTTTGGTGTCGTGTTCATGATAGCCTTTGGGCTAGATATGTGGTATACTCTGGGGTTATAAAAGAATCTTGGGAGGTACATGTGGTTGTTTGTACCTAAGAACGTTTGTGCTTAGTTCGGTGATGAGCTCGGGCCACACGTCATGTGGGCCCCATGCATGTGTTGTTTTCTTGTTTACCTACTTTTGACCCCTTGCGACTTAGAGGGTCCCTTGGTTCTCATTTGTTGACCAGAAGGGTTGAGTATTCCCCTGTTCATGTTCTCGTTTGTTGACCAGAAGGGTTGAGTTTTCCCTTAGTTCTGTTCTCGATGGTTTAGCTGGTAGCGGTGCTCGTGACACCCAGTGATGGAACGGGAATTGAACCTCTATTAGGTTATTTTTTCTGGAGTTGGGTGGTTGTGCGATACCCACTCCGAGTTCTATTGTCCAGTGTCGTAACATCCAGTAGGGATGACTAGAGCAGTCCTGGGTTTACCCTCCAGCAGAGACTGGGCAGTGGGTTTCTCATCGACTTCTTCTAGGGTTTACCCTCTAGCAGAGACTGGGCAGTGGGTCACCTGATGACTCTTGAAGGACTACCCTTCAGCAGGGCTAGGCAGTGGGTCGGTCGTCGTCTTGTTCCGGGTTTACCCTCTAGCAGAGACTGGGCAGTGGGTCGCCTGTCGACTTATTCCAGGTCTACCCTCTAGTAGAGACTAAGATGTGGGTCACCTGTTGACTTCTTCCAGTTCTACCCTCCAGCATAGAATGGATAGTGGGTCTCCTATCGACATGTTCAGGGTTTACCCTCCAGAACGGCTTGGCAGTGCGTCGCCTGATGATGTATTAGGTTTTACTCTTTAGTAGGGTTGGGCGGTCGGTCACCCGATATCTAATTTGTGTTTACCCTCTAGCAGGGGTGGGCAGTGGGTCACCTGTTGACATTACAGACTCAGTCCTTTCTACGAGGCTAGTCTGTGGCTTTCTTCCATGACTACCAGAGCGGGACCCTCGTTTGTACGAGTCAGTGATGTGATAGCTTTAACTGTGAGGGGATCTCTCGACTACGAGGCAGTGACGAGGTGTGGATTGACATTCCCCCAGAACTCTCAAGTACAAGGGGTGATTTCCCCACCAAGACGCGTCCTTGAGACATGACCTAAAACAGTGTGAGCGGGTCAGTGCTGTCCAAAGAGGATAGTTTCGAGGTGCGGTGATTTGACCCCCTTGACTTGTAGTTCGGGGCAGATGTGCGGGATGTTGGGCATCGATTGTGTTACCTTCTGGGACTGTTGGCTAATCACCTTCTTGGGCTGAGCTATGGAATGGATATCCCCTTATGATCATTTTTGGGCTTCTCGTTTTTTCCATTTGATATGTATATACCTTGTTATAGTACCTGCTTATTGGGTTTGGAAGCTCTCCTTCCAAGAGAGGTGAAGACACGCGGGGTATGCCATGTGCTTTCCGTGTCTAGCTTCTCGTGGTTGGACGAGTCTACTCTCCTACTATAGGTAGCAAAGACTCGATGGGAAGTTCATTTTCTCACTGTTTCCAACTCCCTGTGTCTTGATGGGTCTACCTTCTTTCCTCTTATTGGGTTGAGTTGGACTCTTTACTGTAATATTTACTGTACTCTTTAATACACTTTCGGTTGTACTCCTTTACTTTCCCCTGTTTTCTCTACTTCTCACCCTTCATTACCTCCTTCGTTGCTCCCATGAGGATTTGGAGTATCCTGTTGAGTATTTTTATACTCACCCCTGCATGGGATTTTCCCACACATGGTGTGCCCTTGTAGACAACGGACAGGATGGTCATGACATCAGTGGAACTTATGAGTTCGGGAGCTTGGACCGAGGGTGGTGGTCGTAGTCAGGTTCCAGGTATGGGACCCTTCCAGCTATTTTTCTTTTGTTTACCTATTGTCGGGTTGTGTCACTTTTCTTGGTTGGGTGCGTGTTTTGCCTCTTTTCTTTTCAGTTAACTTTTAACACTGCTTTGTACTATTTAGAGGTCAATGCACTTTGTTGTTTATATATAGTAGTTTCCCTTTACTTTAATTGTCTTTTCACTTTTACTATGCACTTTTTCATTGATTTTGCTGTGTGTGTGTGTAAGGTACTTAGGAAATTGCCTCCCGGAGTTATTGTGCCTTCGGCGCAAGTCGCCAGCCCCTGGCCTATGGATGCGGGATTGGGGTAGTCACGGCTCGAGCCTGGGTAGGGTCTGGTAGTGAAAAAGTGGTATCAGGGGTGGTTCGTTCCATGGGCCATTGTTCGGACATCACTAAAAAAGAATTGGATGGGATTTAGGGCAACAGTGTTAACATGTCTGGATAGCATCTCTCAGGCCAGGGGGTCTAGTGATGGTGCGGCGGCCGACGTATCCATTCACCAGGACTTTGATAAGCCTCTTGTCAACTCGCCATGCTGAGACACTCATTGTAGGGAAAAAAAATTTGTGAACCACATAAGACTGAGTATTGACTATCCTTATTGAGTCAGATCCCCATCGTTGTTGTTATTGGTATATATATATATATATGCTCATCTGACCGCGGCACTACATGATAACATTCAGGATGTCTCTGCGAAGGCAGCCAGCCAGGATATCAGGTTTGGTTCGTGACGACAACCCTATGAGCTACAAGGCCACAGTCTAGGACACATCATGCGAGCCCCTTTCTCCGGGTGGGGTGGTAGAAGCACCCCCACCTATTGAGTAGCAAACAGTTTCAGTAGAGCAGGCTAAGCTTGAGCGCAGGTTGATCGCGCTCCGCGAGTTCCAGTGGCAGAGACCGCTGAGCTTCAGTAGTGATCCAGACCCTGATGTAGCAGAGGTTTGTTTTGAGACAGTGGTTCACCTTTTCAGGCTTTTGCAGATGCCATCGGATCAGAGAGTGGCTTTGGCAACCGACCTTTTCCGAGGAGCATCTTGGAGTTGGTGGAGTCTGGTGACTCAGTTTCATGACAAGTCATCACTTTTGTGGGGGAGACTTTCAGTTGTTGTTTCGTGAGGAGTTTTTCCCCTTTTTCTTGTGCTCTGTTCGGATTTAGGAGCTCATGCAGTTTCAGTAGGGAGGGATGACGGTGGCTGAGTACGCGACTAGTTTCACAGACTGTCCACGCTTTTACCCAGACATGGTCCATGACGGCAACTTCCGAGCAAGGAAGTTCAAGCAGGGTCTTCGCCGAGAGATTCATGCTATCGTAGTACCCTTGGGAATTTCAAAATATGTCAGGGTGATAGAGCAGGGGCTGGTGAAAAAGAGATTCTTGTCACGTTCTAGAGTTGGTGGTGGCAGCAGACACGTTGGATCTGAGATGTCTATCGTAGCTAGCAGGCGTCGGCAAGAAGAACATCGACGTAGGTAGCTTCCTGACAACCAGACTCAGGGGCGTGGCCGCACACCACAGCGGCACCAGAGGGCACCAGTGCAGCCCAGAGAGAGTAGGTGCTATGCTTGCGATGGGCGAGGTCACCTGGCATGGGACTGCCCGACCAGGCATGCAGAGAGCTTCGGGCAGGCAGTAGGGGCACCACCATGATAGAGGCAGCACTGTGATTAGAGTATTACCCAGAGTGGTGGTTCTAGTAGAGGATCAGGAGGAGCTGGGAGTGGGGGGAGACAACATGAGGTCTTCCCATCACCAATAGGTGTTCCACGTTAGGCTTCGGGAGCTGACCGTTGGGACTGCAGACAGCCGAGAGCTTTGGATTTCTATGATCCTGCAGAGCATGAGGTGATAACAGGTACGCTATACAGCTCTTCTACTTTATGCAGTATAATTCTTAGACTCTGCGTGTGAAATTATTTTTCTCCCTAATCCATTATTGAGTTATTACCAGGGTGGCGCGAGGCGTTAGTGTAACCCTGTGTTGGTAATGTAAAAAGGGGTAGGACCTTTTCTTTGGTCGGTGGTGTCGACTCCATCGCTCTCTGAGCATGTAAGAGAGTCTTGGTTGTGATACATTGACTATGAAATCTTGCGTGACCAGATATCCTTTGGTGTTTCCACATATGGATATTCTGAAGGAGGGAATCACCGGGATTTGTCCCATGTCCAAGCGGTGATTCCAGGGGCCTCGGAAGCGCGAAACGCTGTCAAGCGGTTGGGCATTTTTTTCCGAGGATTCTTGCTTTGGACAGCATGGACACATCTGATGTCTGAATCGAGTACCGTCAGTGGTTTTGCGACCCAGGTGTTGAGAAGGAGTTTTCCAGTATGGTTTCAGGCACCAAAACCGGAGTTGAGGTGTGGGCCCCATGGCCCGTCTTTCGAGCTGCGAGCAGCGTTTAGCGACTTTCTCATCAGACGTCCATTCGGGGCATGTGAGCTGTCATCTTTGGGTTTTTTTCCAAGGGGATTGAAATGGTGCAATCTGCCCGCTCTAATTCTGCAGCTGGTGCGGGCCCTGTGGGGGCTGTTTTGGGAGTTAGCGGTGATTTCCAGCTTCATCACCGGGTGTTCGTTTTGGACAAGTGAATAGTCTATGTTGTGTACTTTTTCGAAAGGATCTCAATGGTGTGATCTGTTCATTGCGCTTAGGGACCAGGATGCGGGTCCCATGAAGCACCGCTCGTGTGCGGTATGGTGAAATGCATATTTCTTTCTGGACATCTGTTCCAGACAAGTAAGAATTCAATTTGACATTTCTTTCCGAGGAGATCGTAATGGTGCGATGCGCCCGATTATTTTTGGGGCCAAGGCTTGAGACCACGGGACTTCGTTTGCGTGTAAAGCGGTTTTGGACAGCTTTTCTGTCGGGTGTCTCTTTAGGGCGAGTAAATAGTCTATCTCGCGTGTTTTTCGATGAGGATAACAATAGTGAAATCTGTTTAGACGTGTGGAGTCTATTTCTAGGTCTCATTTAATGTGGAAGCATGAAAGGTGCTCTGGTGGCGGTTCTTCTTGCTGTGTTCGGTAGTGAATCCTTGGCGTGTGATCGCGTTCAATCTCGTGTGAGTGGAGTTGACGTTTGAAGAGATGTGGTTGGTCTTGCTGGGGCCGTGGAGGAAGTAGGTTGGCGAATTTCATTTTCACCCTTCACGTGGACGTTGGGTGTCGTGTTCATGATATCCTTTTGGCTAGTGATGTGGTATACTCTGGGAGTATGTGATAATGCTGGGAGGTACATGTAGTTGTTGTACCTGAGAACGTTTGTGCTTAGTTGGGTGATGAGCTGGGGCCACACGTCATGTGGGACCCATGTGCATGTTGTGTTCAGCTTTACGCACTTTTTACCCCTTGCGACGTAGAGGGTCCCTCAGTTCTCATTTGTTGACAAGCAGGGTTGAGTTTTTCCGTGGTCATGTTCTCGTTTGTTGACCAGTAGGGTTGATTTTTCCCCTGGTTCTGTTCTCGATGGTTTGGCCGGTAGCGGTGCTACTGACAACCAGTGATGGAACGGACGCTGAACCTCTATTAGGTGAGTTGTTTTGGAGTTGGGTGGTTTCCCTATACCACTCTGAGTTCTGTTGGCCAGTGTTGTTCCATCTAGTAGGGATGACCAGAGCAGTTCTGGGTTTACCCTACAGCAGAGACTAGGTAGTGGGTGGCTCATCGACTTCTTCTAGGGTTTACCCTCCAGCAGAGACTGGGCAGTGGGTCACCCTGACGAATCTTGAGGTCCTACCCTTTAGCAGGGCATGGCAGTGGGTCACCCGTCTTCTTGTTCCAGGTTTACCCTCTAGTAGAGACTGGGCATTGGGTCACCTTTCGACTTATTCCAGGTCTACCCTTGAGCAGAGACTGGGCAGTGGGTCGCCTGTCGAATTCTTCCAGGTCTACCCTCTGGTAGAGACTGGGCAGTGGGTCATCTGTAGACTTGTTCAGGGTTTACCCTCCAACAGGGATGGGCAGTGGGTCACCTGATATCTGATTAGGGTTTACCCTCTAGCATGGATGGGCAGTGGGTCACCCATTGACATTTCAGACTCAGTCCTTTCTACTAGGCTAGTCTGTGGCTTTACTCCATGACTATCGGAGTGGGACCCTTGTTTGTACGGGTCAATGATGTGGCAACTTTAAATTTGAGGAGACCTCTCGACTGAAGGGAAGTGACGAGGTGTGGCTTGACATTACCCCAGAACTCACAAGTACAAGGGGAACTTTCCCCACCAAGACACATCCTTGCGACACGACCTAAAACCGTACAGGCGGGTCAGTGCCGCCCAATGCGGATAGTTTTTAGGTGCAGTGATTTGACCCCCTTGACTTGCAGTTCGGGGCAGACGTGCGGGATGCAGGGCATCAATGGTGTTACCTTCTGGGAATGTTGGCTACTCACCTTCTTGGGATGAGCTATGGGATGGAGATCCCCTTACGATCTTATTTGGGCTTCCTGTTTGAGCATATTGATATGTATATACCTTTTTCTAGTACCTGCTTCTTGAGTTTGGATACTCTACTTCTAGGAGAGGCGAAGACATGCGGGGTATGCCATGTCCTTCCATGTCTAGTTTCTTGTGGTTGGACGAGTCTACTCTCCGACTATAGGTAGCGAAGACTCTATGGGATGTTCATCTTCTCACCATTTCCAGCTCCTTGTGTCTGGCCGAGTCTACCTTATTTATTCTTGTTGGGTTGAGCTGGACTCTTTATTGTACTCTTTACTACACTTTCAGTTGTACTCCTTTACTTTCCCCTATTCTCTCTACTGCTCACCATTCGGTACCTTTTTCATTTCTCCCTCAAGACTTCGGGGTATCCTATTGAGTATTTTTATACTCACCCCTGCTTTGTCTTTTCCGAGACTTAGACGACGTACATGTTGGTCATGACTTCAGTGTAGCTTAGGAGTTCGGGAGCTTAGACCGTGTGTGGTGGTCATAATCGGGTTCCAGGTGGGGGACCCTTCCAGCTGTTTTTCTTTTCATTATCTGTTTGCTGGGTTATGGTACTTTTTTGGTTGGCCGCATGCTTTGCCCCTTTTCTTTTCAGTTTACTTTCAGCATTTGCTTTGTACTATTTAGAGGTCGATGCACTTTTTGGTTTATCTATATCAGTTTCCCTTTACATTACTTGTATTTTCTCTTTTACTCTGAACTTTTTCATTGAGTGTGATGCGTGTGTTTATACAGGTACTTAGTAAAAGGCCTCCCCGAGTCATTGTGCCTTCGGCGCTGGTCACCAGCCCTTGGCCTATGTAGGCGGGCTTGGGGTAGTCGTAGCTCGTGCCCGGGTAGGGTCGGGTTGTGACATCCTCCATCTCATGTTTAATTATTTTTGAGTTAATATATACTAAAATATATTGTGATCAGTATATATTTCACAACTTACTCCATAAAAATGATGTATCCAAATTTTTAATGAAAAAAAAACAGTTGCTAATTCCAAGTCATGTGTTGGGTAATTTAACTCCAGAGTTTTTAACTGATGTGAAGCATAATAAATTACCAGAGCATTTTTCCATAGGACACAACCATTTCCTTTCAACGAAGAATCACTTTAGACTCTCCATTGATAGAAGGTAATGAAAATAATGGATCATTCAACAATCACTTTTTCAATTAATGAAAACATTCATCTCATTATTTTGTCAGGATAAACTTAACTCATTTTCAGGTTAACTTAGTCAGTGGGCTAGATAACTGTGAAAATTTCACAACACAACATCTATAATAGACTTTCAAACAAAGAAAAATACAAATCATGGTTATATATGGGGTTCTTGGGCATTATTCAACATGGTATGTTTTATGAGGTTTAATAGTTATTCCATTTTTTTAAACAATGTGACCAAGGAATGAAATTTTTTGTAACCAAAACTCACACTTACTGAATTTACATATATTTTATTTTTCTTTTTGGGTATTTTAGTCAACCAATAAATGGATTTTATTCTCCTCTTTAATTTTATAATAATCCAAACTATCATCTATAAACACAACCACCATTTATAACTTAATTTTACTTAGCCCCACTCCAACAAATCAATCCATTCTGATTCTGACCATCTGAGGATGCTGATTGGAAGGTCATTTCCCTCTGTATTCCTACAAAACATAGTTGCCCTATTTACTCCACCAAAAACCATTTTGAACAAATATATATTAGTCTAAGAAACATCTTAATCATCAAATTATATATCATTTCAATCATACCATAAATTAATTTATGGATATTTATTTAACATTATCCAAACTCATAAAGTTGTCTAAACCAACCTCTAATACCAACTATAAGTCCCCAGTAATAAACATTGCATAATCTTTAATTATTTTAATAATTTACATTGAAAATAGTTTCGGTCTTAGAGATTTAGATAATTTGGTCATAACGTATACATAAAAAATTGAATATTACATGTAGACACTTCTACTAAGTGTCAATTTTTTCATAAAGTAAAAACACTTAAAAAAAGAAACATGTTTATTTCCTTGTTTTAAATAGCATGACTTTTCATTGATCCCCTCCTTGACCCCTTTCCTCTTTATGTCCTATGAAAAATATTTCAAAAACATGGGATTAGCCTAAAAAGCTCAGCAACGGTTATAAAATAATGAAAGAAAATATTAGTCTATCAAAACATACAAAACAGAAGTTCATTTACATACCTTGTGAAATCATAATATTTTTTGAATAACACATATAAATCATAAATCCCAAAGGTTACTTTCGGAATCTATATAATATTAAATTGTATCACTCACATCATCACAGTGAGTTACATTTGAAATACCCATTATAGTATATTCCCAAAATCTCATCATGGAAACATTAACGTTTACCTCCACCACATTACCCAATGCATTGTAGATCTATCTAGAGCTCAACCTCCCTATGTTTATCATGTAACCACCCATATATGTAAATATGTCCTGATAACCATAACATAATCATAACACGTGAACAAACATAAAGGGAAGAAAAAAATTCCTCATTTAAATATTAAGATATCAGTTCAAGATATTGAAATAATAAATCCATTATCAAAACCCTTTTCAATTTTGAAATATTTAAAAAATTGTACATGGTTTTTACTTTTCTTTTATAAACACTATGGCTTTTAGAGGAAGCAAAATATCAAATAATGATCTTGGAAAGAGAAAGGTCTGTAAGATTGAATATATTAAAATGAAAGATTCATTTTTTTTGTTTTATAAAATGCTTCATAGAAAAATGATCCCCTTTGAATGAAATGAAACATCAAATAGGATCATACACTATATAAAAGAAAGTCATGTATAAATCAAAATATGCATGAATGAAGGGAAATTGAGACGAAGTCCCTTACCTTGTGTCTGACTTGAATCATTCGTTCTTAAATTTATAGAATTATAAAAATAAGTAAATTTTTACTTAATTCCAAACAATTTTCAGGTTTATTATTAATTGAATTTCAATTATTACTTTTCTATAACAATTAGTTAATTATTTGTGTTCATATTAGACATTTTGTTGATGATCCGAATTTCAGTAAAAAACGAACATGTTATAATTATAAATTGTCCATTTGGTCAGAATTCCATTATCTCTATAATGATATTCATGATTTAGATATCATATAAATATAGTATTAATATGTATTCATAATAGTACATAAAATTTGTAGATAAGAAATTAAATAAAATGTTCATGGAGACGGTAAGCCATACGTATGAATGAAGGCTACATTGATTCCATCTTCATATTTAAAGGACTGAAAACATAATGATACATAAGTATATTATAATTCTATTATAAGATAATATTATTTATATGTTACATAAGTTCATTAACTCCATCCATTATATGTTCCATGTACGGCATGAAGATTCACATCACATTAAGGGGACGATAGTCTGAACTTCCTCAAATTAAATTATTGTATCTACCCTTTATAAAATCCATAAAGGTATGATATAAATAAAAAATATAGAAGCACATAGACAATATAAATATAATATATATCACATATAAATATAGTTCCATCAAATTTCCACCATGAGTGGTTTTAGAGGGAAATAGATCAATCATCATTTCGTGAGGTAGTGCATCGTACATAGATACAATATGTTTTATACCTATTATATGGAAGTGAGTGAATGTTTAGTTAGAATAATATCCATAAAAACAACCTATTATATTGGGGAAACATGTGATTTTATCTAAAAAAAGAATAATAAGAACATTGGTATTGGATAAGGAAAATAAAAGAAAAGAACTTGAGAGAAGAATTTACATTTAAATCGGGTAACTCCTTTTGGTTTCAACCAAAATGCATTTTTTTAATTACATTCTACCAAAGGGATGTATTCTAAGAGGAATATATTGATTTTTGTAGGATACTAAAGAATAGTTTGGATGAGACAAGTGTCTTGAGAGTTGGGAGTAAAGGGTTATAGGTTTTGGAATTTTATAATGGGGATGAGGGGCTGTTTTGGGTGGTTTAGAAGTATTATTTTATTATAAAATAATTTTCACTTTAAAAAGGGCCAAAACACATCAAATTAGAATATAAGATGAATGTCAGTCTAAATAAAATCACCCAATAAGAATTGGACAGGTTTTTAATATTTTTTTAATCCTTATCTTTTTAATTTAACCCCTTTTGACTCTAATCATTTTATCAAGATTATAATACTTTGAGAATCAAAATAGATACCAAAAGATGAAAAAATTTCAATAAAAGTTTCAATAATAAATTTTGGACATATTTTAACTATTTTGTAGAATATTTTTTTTGGAATTTTATTATATTTTATAAACTATATTATATTTTGAAATATGAATTATGTCTATTTTGACACTATCATATCAAGACATTTGAAAAAATCCAATAAAAAATTAATCATTCAAAAAACCATCATTAATTAAAATATATCCAGTCATATTCATCAATAAATTCTTGGATAGAATAAAAAATTTCAAAATAAATTTATTTTAATATTTATAATCTCATTTATTTAATTCATTCATTAATAAGGTCATCACTATATCAACATTGTGTCATATATAAATTTATTTATTTGAAGTCAAAAAATAGTATATAAGATATAATAATTTAGAAAATATTTTTAAATTTATAATGATTATTTATAGTCTAAATAATGACTTATATAACCGAAGATAAATTTTTTTTTACAAAAAATTTATGTTTATGTTACATTTTCCTTATCTTTAAATTAATTTTCATAAAAATGTCATTTTCACATATGAGCACATCATTATGGTCCCAAAATAGAACAAATTATGGCCATGGTCGTAAATTTATCATCCAATAGGGTTAGAATATGTGTATGTATAATTTAATATTATTATAATAATAATTTTTACCCTTATATACCTGATTTACCCTTTAACCCTCGTAAAAAAATTATTTATAGAAGTTACTATGCATAATGGCTTCAAATAAATGTTACGTATTTAAAAAAAGTTAACCTCCTGATTCCAAATATGGTAACATATTTCCCATATTAAAAACACATAAGTTGCAAAAAAATAATTTAAACTTAATTCATGTTGTGAAAACCAAAAAGCATGTTTTTTTGAAGAAGTAAAAACTACCAAAATATTGACACGTTATTATGTCCAATATCAAAGTGAAATTACATCTAATGAAAAAATTTGGATTAAATTATAAAAATATAATCTAATTTAACATTGAAAACAATTAAAAGGACAATCTAATTATATAAATAAATTATATGAATAGTCATTTTAACTTAAAATGTAGTATTTTTCACTATTAATTAAAAAATGAACATTATTGGGAAAATAAAAAAATATAGCCAAATAAATATTGATGTCCTGATTCAATATAAGAAGTTAATTTTTTTAAAATGGAACATATAAAATTAAAAAAACTATATTTAAAAAGGGATCTCCATCAAAAGGCAGTTAAACTACCTTTTAAAAACATTAGATCATTTATGGCTAAAATTTTATTCATTCTTATTTTAAGCCTCTAAATTTTTATGGATAAATGTAAAAACATTTAGTAAGCATTATTAACCATAATATGGTAAGTTCTATTCATTCATGCCTATACAACTTCTAGTTATTAACTATCATATTATGTAAAATATTATTATTTTCCCATTATGACTCTACCGTGTGTCCAACATAAGATTTCAGAGAAACTCCTTATTGTGTATCAGGTACACCATAAAACATAGAATCCAAATTAAAGTAAAATTAATATTTAATTCAAAAATATTAATAAATATAAAAATTTCATATTCATTATTTACATGGGATTTTACATAAGGGACAAAGATATTACAAATTAAAACCCATGTGATGAACAAAGCTAATATTATCCAAAATGACACCATATCATAGGATTCTTAAGAAGTGGGTAATATAAGGTCATGATAAAAGAATATATGGTATTATATAGTATAATATACTTAATTAATTGATGTATAATAATTTTTAAATTTATTATATAGGTGGTTTGAATAAGTGCGACGAGAGTCAAGACATAATGTAGTGGGGTTTCATCTCACTTTTTTTTCATGATATGCATAGATTATTCAACTCCCATTATTTTTGAATGGTGTATCTAAGGACCGTGAATGTATTCTAATTATATTATACATAAATTTATGGGTATTTACATATCCAAATTATTTTCTTTGTTTTGGGGTTTTTATGTGTCTAATGTTACCAAATTGGTAAAAATGTTCTGTCTCATTTATCCTTCTTTAGACTCATGTTTTGATATGAACCAAAATCCTTTTTGAGGGGTATAAAAATATATTTTACATGTTATATTATGAATCAAAATATTTTACTAATATTTTAATTCTCATATGATTTCCTATTCTTACGTGGATAGTGTGACCACATATTACTTTTTCATAAGAACTTATTTAAAGAGTCACACCACATTTCTAGAATGTTTACGTTTATCCTTCTTTTGTTGTAATATTGTGATCCGATTATCAAGAAATCTAATTAGTTTTCTTAATATCTTTTTATTCAATATATATCCATGTCCAATTACTATTTTCCACTATTTTGATATTGATATAATGTTTGTGTAAAATATTACCACCTCTCTCTACAGTCAAAACTATATTGTATTCAAAAACCATGTTTTAAAAAATGTTTTCAAAAAAGTTTTCAAAAAAGTATTAAAAATTTTATAAATCCAATATTCAAGGAAAAAATGAATTTTAAAACATGGTGTGGTTTTAATTGATTTATTTATATATTTTCAAATGTATTTTCTAATAAAATGTTTTTAATATGTTTTATGTTTTAAAAAGACTTTTTCGATGATGAAATGAATTTTTCCTCATGAAATGTTTTAAAAATATATTTAAAAATAATTTTCCCTCTATGATAATATATATTAGTGTTACCCATTCCTTTTAAAAGACATTATTTAATGTTATAAATCATATTATTTCTTTTAATGGATTATGTTTTTAGGGAATGAGGTTAATGAAACTAGTTTCTCTATCATTGGTTATATGTTGTTGAATATCTTTTCTATTTAATGTGTTTTTTTGATGAAATGATTATAAAACATGTATTTTTTACATTTTATGATATTATTACATGTTTGTAATAAAACTTTATTTTTCCGTACTTTGATAAGATTATTTATGATCTTCTATCACAAGCATGTATGATATTATTATGAGATTGGTGGCACCTATATCTTCCTCAAACGAATTAGTTAAAGATATTTATCTCATGAGATTTACTATGATGGTCTTGGGAGTGGACCTTGACTACAAATATAGACATGAGAGTGAACCATTAATACCAATATTGTATGAGAAGTGAATTCATGACACAAAGATAAAATGGGAGTTAACCATGGCTACCACGATGGTATTGGGAGGGATCCCATACTACTAAGACAGTCTTGGTAATGATGGTTTGTGTACTATAGATATCAAATTATATGCTTATGTGTATCCACAATTCCATGTTTTATTTTTATGTTATGATTTCATGGAATATGTTCTTTATTTCCTTTTTATTTACGTATTATGAAATCTTAATATTTATTCCATGATTCATGTATATGATGTTTTCTATGTAGGGTGTGATATCATATTATTGTGATCATGTTATAATACCATTTTTCTAATGATTATTCCTATATATCTCCATTGTTTACCCTTAAAGAGCATTTGAGTTCACCCCTTTTTATGTCTCCTTCCCCATGTTATGATGATATGTATTATGTTTGATGTGTCTAACAAGGGTTCCATTAAATAATAACCTAAAGGGAGATATTGTATATCAATTATGTATTTGTGTTCTGGTATCCACGTTTCCAAAGGAAATTTACTAATACGGTCTTTTTGTGTCTTCCTGTATAATGATTTATGAATTCTGCAAATGTTATATAATTATAATGAATGAAAAGTGATAGTCACTATATAAGCCTTCTCTAACCTATAAGAGGAAAACCATATAGTCTTGCACAGGTCATTGAGGTGTTTTCCAAACATCGTCACCCACACTCAATTAGTGTATCTGACAAGATGGATGTGGTACCTTTGTCATGGACATGTGAGACTTGGAACTAGTGGGGTATAATCTTCATTGCTTCATTTAATAGACTTGGATTTTATCTAGGAATGGGTTCAAGTGGAATGGATAGATATTGATATATAATAGTATGAGGATATGTATAGTGGCACAATGTCCCAATATATATCCGAGGAGGTGCTCAGTTTTCCAATGGGGATGACACGACATTAATAAGTCACATCCCAATTTTAAGTGTAGAAAATCAAACATATATGGCATAGTTGGTGGTTGCCATAGAAAGTTATATGGGGAAACCATATCTGTTGGATTATTACTGAGCCATTATGGGTCGGTTGAGAGTTTAAGACAATAACGATCACCCTACTAACAAAGAGGAAGAACATTTGTATGGCCAAGTGATTTCTAGCCCTAGAATTTACCAAAAAAAGGCTAGCTAGGTTAGATATGTCATTGGAAAAATCAGAACCATATGGGGTTTCCCATGAATGAAAGAAAGGAGTTGATCTAGTGTTTGGATGGCCCTCTGCAAAAGTTTGATGTTATTTCCATTAATTCTCTATATGTTCACATTCTATTTTTCATAGTACCTGTTGATCGATTTATCGATACAACAAAAAATTAATCCCTAATGAAATTTGAGTTAGGATAATTATAATAGAAAATGGTAATATATAATATTTATTATTCATATGAGAGTACCAAAAAGGGATTGAACATTCATGGGTTAAATTGTTTAATTTCCACTAGAGAATTTCCTAAATATAAATGATTTGGTTGGGGTTTTATATTATCTACATAGGTGAGTTTCTTTACAAATGTGCATATTTTCATGAATAGAATGCATGTGGATCATTGTATTATTAATTAATATATTTTGATGGAGGATGTGAATTGAAAAGTCTTGGATCACAAAGAGTGACAGGAATATAGAGGAATAATTTTAACCATGATTTAATTGAAAATTCTATTATCATTCTATAAAGTTTTGTGATAATATAAATTGGTTTGATAATGGAGAATTTTAGAAAATAATTACCAAATAATATATTATAAAAACACTTTTAGAATATTTCCTTATGCTGGTAGGTTAGCTCGTTTTCTAGAAACTTATTTCCATTAAGAGATCCAATTCAGATATAGGGGATTTTGGGTATATAAATGAAGGAATATGTAATGCATAGGGATGAAATGAGAGAATTTTGTAATAGAGATAAAGCCTCTTTTATTATGCCACCATGATTATGGAAAAATAGTGTGTGTTAATTGGTATAAAAAAGGACAGAAACATCTTACTAGGGGAGAATAATCATTGATACAAAGAAAAGGAAAAGTAAATAGAATGGTGTTATAGGTTATAGGCACTGAATGGGTAAAAGGGTTTCTTAGGTGAGCAACTAAGACAATTTGTTTCACATAATCAAATAAGGATAGAAGGAATATATTTTGACATCATGTGGAATTGATATTGACAACATAGTATAATGTCACATGGAGAGGACATGATTTTGAATTTATTAGGTCATATAGCCTTATATAGGATTACAAATAGTTTAGATTTTTATGGTAGAGGTATTCGTAGTATATTTTAATATCTTGTGAGTCAGACATAGGACCAACCATGAATGTGGAATTAGTTAAGTATTTGACCAAACTACTTCTTGAAGTAGTTATTTATGAGAGAAAATAGGTTTTTTGTTATGGAACATGATCGGTCCCACTAGAATTATACCTTTTTAATTACTCACTTATTATTTCAATGACATGATAGAAACATAAGTAGTGGGAGTCTGGAATTTTCTTAGGCTTCATGTTGTTTTATCAACCTAGAAGATGTATGATCCAATTTCATGGTGTATATTAATGTTATTCATTTATGACCATAGTTTCTAGTTTAGGATCATACATCAGGGCAAGGTTGTCAAAATAGTTTAAGATAATAATACAAGGACTAGTGGTGATAAATAGTGTATGGTCAAAAATCATAGACTATGGGTTGGGTGATTTTATTTTGAGAATGATATTGTAGTTTAATAGTGTGTATAGCCATCATAAAGTAATGGAAAATGGACCCCCTTGTTTCATGCTACATCATCTATGAAATTCGAACACAATTTAAGTACATGAATCATGTAATAAATAGAAGGTGTTATGTGAGGATTGATCTCTAATAGAATATGTTTTTTGTGACGCAAAATCTAATCAGTTCCATATTATCTTAAAAGTGTACCCTAGTTCCACAATAAAGGGTCAATCACAAGGTGTCTACTTCCACACAATATCTTCCAATTGTCACTATTTAAATCTAACTAATAAAAAACTATATAACTATTATTATCTGAGGGGTTTAAAATGATGCATAAAATATAAATATAAAATATAATAATTCAATGGAAACAAAAAAATATAACTAGATAGAAATTATGAAGGAAAATTCTATTGGGAGTTCACGGGGATTGAATTCATTTTTCAAAAGGATCCTAATGACAAACTCAATGATTTAATCAAGTTATGTCTCACCTCACCATCACACAAGAAATGTCATTACCCCATACCAAGACCTATATATATAGGGAAATTCCCTTTCTTATGTTAGATAGCTTAAATATTCAAATACCATAACTACCCAATCCATACTTAACTGTATGTGTGATTAGAGAGTGAATGAAAGGATTGCTGATAAATGATAAGAATAACATGGTTGTAAAATAATTGGGATATTTCTCATTGTAATTTATTTAACAACCACCAATATTTCTTGAATAAAATAAATAGATAGATAAATAATCATAATAAAAATAAATCATCTCATTCCCCCCCCCCCCTCGAACAAGTGCTGATGTTAGTTCTCTACTTTTTGTGGAGTTTAGAAGAGAGAAAGTTAGTGAAACACATAAAAAAAACAAATAGAAGAAATTGGAATGAAGAAGAAATATAATATATTAAAATTAAAATTCTATTATAAAATATGAAACTTTAAAAGGATACGATAAATGGAAAACAATGGATAACCCCATGTTTCCAACTCTTTGAAATGAAGAAGAAATACATTTTTATATGGGGAGGTTGTGAAAAATTATCTCCAAAATAGTCATTTGAAATATTACATGTGGATAACACAATAAATTCGTGTATTAGGAAATATATTTGTCATAAAATATTTTCTATTTTCCACCCATGTGAAACCACAAAATTTTATACTGGTTGACCAACATATGTATGATTTATGATTGTTTTACCATGTTAATTTAATTTCATCTACAAGACACTTCATATTCCACAACTCAAAATTCTCATCACTTTATTGCCTTCAAAACTCCAGATTTATTCATTAAATCCTTAATAAAATATTTTCAATAAATTATTCCCAATGTTCTTGATAAATTTTAGCATCATGGTACTGGCCCATATTGAGATATAATCTCATACATAAAAGAGTCCATATATGTGCATCATTTTCGAGGCCCGGTTTGGGAGTTGATATTATGCCTTCAATTGATGTATTGATCTTTTGTTTACAAAAGGATGAAATGTGGCACATTATGAATATAATATGAATAAATTAATTTTATAAAGTGGATCTTTTTATAAAATTTTATTGCTGAGATACATAAAAAAATAGTTAAATCCTGAAATTAGGCCATTTTTGTACTTAAGCTCAAAAAACCAAAAAAACCAAAAAATGTGTAAATTTCTCCTAAAATAATAATATATTGGTTTTAAAAACATTTAATTAAATAATAAAGTATATGAAAATTATAACATCATACCTCTCCTACACATAAAAATTTTACTCTCGGACAGTCAACTAATTCCATGGTCAAAACATAAATCTAAAATATTTTATAAAAACATGGATCAATTATCATATCAAGGAAAAACATAATTCCACTTATATGGATTAAAATTCCATAACTCATTAAATAATCAAAATAATATATTTTATATCATGTTAATCCTCCCATTCATGTCATTCCTACCACTTAAAAAAAATTTATCTCTTCACTGAATGATTATTTGGGGGTTTTCCCATTCCCATGAAAATGTTTCATTTACATAGTCTTGATTTCCTTATAACATCTCATCATAATAGGTTGATAATGTTTTCAACAATGATTAATTTATAATGGGTTTTTCTTAGGCTTAGGGTTGATAGGTTTTATATGTAAAATCATTTGAGGAAAAATAAAGAGGGTTAGGATCTAAAGTATAGTAAATGCATGCAAACATTTTTTCACAAGAACTGTTTTCACCTCAATTAGATATGGAAATAAATAATCACCATACACCACTTTATATAATTGGGAAGATGAAACATGTAATTTCATTATCAATGATATATTTCTTCCCTAATATCCCATATTTTTAGCATTGTTTCAGCTTGAATTCGAATGTGGATTTCTATTACGAATAAACGTTTTGATAGAAGAAAGATTCTGATAATTTTATTCAATAATTGGTTAAATCACTTCCCAAAATATTAATTATATTTGGTAAACCCATCCATGTTTCCTTCATGATATTTCATCCACTAAATCTATAGTAAATTTCACAACACATTCAATTTAGCTCAAATTGTTTTTCTCAGAAAGTAAAAATATAGTTATTTATCTCCCCCTACTTGAGTTCAACAATAATAATGCATTTAACTTCTAAATAAAATTGATAATGTATAAATTTATTTTCATAAGTATTACTAACAAGGTATTTCTGGCTGATATGTTATTCTTAAAGGTCATATGTAAAGGAAATCAAAAATAAGAGTAAAATTCTTTAACGGTTTTCAGAGTAGTGCCTCAATCATAATCAATACATTCCATGAAATATGATATCTCTGATAAATTAGAAAACATAATTTTTAAAATTAGACAAAATGTTCCAAGATTCTCATGAAAAATAGAAATTTAATAAGATGTCTTACAGGTTTAGAAACCTCTTGGGATGTGCATGATTTTCAATTTGGATAGTACTAGTGCACATGAGTTCTAAAATCAGTCAAACATTATTAAATTTAGAGGGAATAAATAAAGAAACAAAATCCATTCAGAAATTAATTAAATCCTAAAACATTAAAATCATTCTACGTGCCAAAAATACCATGATTGTCGAAATTTTACCAAGTATTCAATTACGATAAAGCATCTTAAAAACATGATAAAAATGAAAAAAAATTACAAATTTATGAAAAGAAAACATGAAACACTTAATGAAAGAACACAAAAAAATTAATAAAATATATTGAAATACCCCCACAATCATTCTATTTAGTACCACCTTTTTCTAACTCAGATTTATATTTTCAGGTTCAATTTTAACTAGGAAACAAACAAAATTAATAAAAAGAAATACATAAACTAATTTAATTTTGAAATGTTAAGCTTTATGTAAGATCCTACTTATTAAAAATCTAAAAATAAAATAATTAAATATAAAACATGATTAAAAAATAAATAAAAACAAATAGATAAGTAAATTAAATTAGATAATTCATGTTTTCACCCAAAAGTGGGTGTTTTGTGTTTTGTACCCCTAGTCCGATAATTATAGTAGTTTAACACCAATCAGAATATTGATGGGGTTCCTTACAATGAAACCATCAAATAGAGCTTCTTAAATTTATCTTTAACTAGTATTGGTCATTTTGGAAGCCATATATAGATTACAACCACTCCCCCCCATTGCAATAAAAAAAAGTAGAATATGGAGGAAAGAGAAAGAATGGATCTTCCATTACTTTTAACAAATATATAATGAAATCAACCAGGGTATTCTATTTTAACATATTATAAGAAATTTTATTCCAAGGGAAGTTAGAAAATATCTTAAACCTAATAATATTAAATCATGATTAATCAACAAATAAATCATCCCATTTATATAGTAAAGCATAAAATTCGATCTCTTCAGGAGAGAACACTAGGAATTCTATCTTGGAAGGGTAATATTCATCTTCTTACAAATAAATAGAGTTGTATATACATACATATTGATTCATTAAAAATATTGGAGGCTTACATTTCTTTTATCCTTTAATTAAATATAACCAATGATGTTCATAATTATATTGCACTCTCATGGTTGTATCAACTGGCGTGTCTTCATTAGGAACATCTTCTATAATTTGACAAGAAGATATAGTTGGATCTTATTGTTTAATATTCAATTCTTACAATGGTTCTTTTTCAAAAAAAATATAGAACAACATCGACCTCTTCTCGTTCCATGACATGTTTTTGTTTGGGTTCAGACCAGTAGAGATTTGATTGATGAATGAAGGAAAAAATGGTGTTCAATTTGTTTCTCAACTATTATGTTATTATAATGTTATCATCTCCTTGTATCATTAAAAATTCACACAAAATATATAAATCACCACTAGTAAAATCATTTTAAAATCACTAAAATATTCCATCTCAACCAATAAAAATGATAATTAATGAATATCTTTTTTTGAAATTCCTTCTATTTTAAAAATAAAATGTTTGAAATCTCATGGCCTCGATTGAAATCGGGAAAAAATAATTTTAATTGTTTTTTCATTAACCACTAATAAATTAGCTTCTTATTATACTCATAGTGTACCACTTTAGCACAACATACGGTTGATCACATGGACGCCGCTTCCACACACTATCTTCTTATTATCACAATTTAAATCAAAATAATATAAAAATATAAAACAAATATATTTTGGGGTGTTTGAAATGATGAAAAAATATAGATATAATATATAATAATTAAATGAAAATAGAAAGTGTTGACAGATATAAATGAAGAAGCTGATGTTCTAATCAGTTCAGCGGGATTGAAATCAATTTTCAAAAGGATTAAAATGTTCATCTCAATGAGGTGATCAAGAGATTTCACACATAACCTTTGTATATGAAATTCCATAACCCTATACAGATACCTCAACATGTGGATATATTAGAATACATAAGTCATCTAGGATATCTCTTCACTTACCATCACTAGCCAAGTCATACTCCAACATATGCATGACTTAGATAGTGAAGGGACAAATGATTGTTAAATAAGAGAAATAACTTAGTGGATGATAAAATGGGGTGACTACTCACCATAATCGATATAACCACTACAAAAATTCCAAAATTTAATAAAACTATAGATAAATAATAAATATAAACCTCAATAATTTAACTATTCCCTCCCTAGAACAAGTGATGAGGTTAGTTATCTGTTTTTAGTGGAGTTATGATAGGAAAATTGTGGATGAACCCCATAAAATAAGACAAATGGATGAATTTAGAGTGAATTGGAAAGCTAATATATAAATAGTAAACTACTATTATGTAATTTAAATCAAAAAAAATCTACTAAACATGTATAAACATCCTACCCCATGTTTCCAACATTATAAATGATGAATAATGAAATTCTTATAGGAAGGGGTGCTGAAAAATTGGCTACAAAATATTACTTCTACTGTTTCCATATGGATGACACCATCAAGGAAATTATTCTACAATATTTTCTACATAAATTTTGATTCATTATTCCTCTCATGTGGATCGAAAAAATCATTTTTGTTGGCCCACATATGTAGTATTTATGATAGCATTACTCATTTAAATTAATTATATCCTAGAGTCTCTTCATATTCCAAAACTCCAAAATCCCATGAATTTAACAACCTGAAAAATTATGATCCACACATGGTATCTTGAATTAATTTTGTTCATTAATACTTTACTCGGATTCTTTTTGAGTTTCATCTTTATTGGATTTGCCCACATAAATATATAAGTTTATATTTAAAAGCATCCAGATCTACATACACATTTCGATCCATGGTTGGATTGGTGATTTTATTCCTCCAATTAATGTATTGAGCTTTGGGAAATAAAGGATTAAATGATCCCCAATATGTTATTAATCCTAAAAAACTAATTTAAAAATATATATTTATGGTGTAACAATTATAGATGAAATATATAATAAAACTAAAATAGTTAAATCCCAAAATTTGGACATTATTTGTATTTAAGCTCAAAATACCAGAAAATCCAAAAAAAATACGACAATATCAAATAAAATAATACTTTTGGGAGAGTTTAATAAAATTTAATTATAGAATAAAAAATGTAAAAAATTTAAGATCCATCAATACCCTAAGAGAAGTTATGGGAATTAGTTTTTCTTTACACTAGTGGTGTGGAAGTCAAAACACATGTTGGAAGCCAAAGGTTTTTTAGTTGCATTTAGTTTAAAGATAGTGTGGTTTAACTATAATGGAAATTACCTTTAGGAACTCCCAAATATGTAGACCACTAATAGCCTGAATGGACCGAAGGCCTTCTTTTTTATTTTATTATAGATAATCCCTCTTTTAAGGGTTGAAGGGGAACCCGTACATGACCCGTAGGCCCAACGCACAAGGCCCGACATGACCCAAAATACATGAACCGAAGGCCCAGAGGCATACCATTCCCATTACATGACCCGTAGGCCCATCCCACTAGAACTGCCCCTCCCCAGTGTCTTGAATCATTGATCTTTATATCTCCCCACCTTGCACTTCTTATCGGCAAGAATTGCCCCGTACAAAACTACACGGTGCCTGGTCCCGATGGCAGCTGCCATACCCTCTCATTCTTCCAATCTTGTTAGATTTGCATCTAGTGGCTGCTAATCCTATTGATATGATCCTCTTCGGTGGCCTGTTCTGTGTGAACCAGGCTACTCCATGGTCTACGTGACCCGAAGGCCCTATGGCCCGAAGGCCATTGATTGCCTGAAGGCCCTGGAGAACCATAGGCCCAAACTGGTGGCCTGAAGGCCCAAATCGAGTGAATAGTTCCAGCTACTATAGTACCAAACAGTAACTACTACATTACCTAACATTGGGTTCTACAGTACTACTATAGTATCCCGAAAATTTTCCTCCACCCGTTTTGAACCTGGGTCTCTTGGGTGCCATGTCGGATCCCTTACCACTTAGGTACGAGCTCTTTGGCATGTAGACCACTATTAGGGAATGGTTCTATGAATAATTTTCCCATGAAAGCTATGCTCGGTGTGGGAAAAAGATAGTTTAAAAGATCCAATTGTATCAAATGAGGGAATTTTTGGTTATAAAAGATAAATCAGGAATTCAACAAGTAGATCACTTAATTTGGTGACATCTTGATATGGAAAAGCTACCGAAAATGTTAATGACATTGTTTTCTCAACCATATCATTCATGGATGGGATAAATAATTGTAGGATCATCTATTGGCCATATTTGAAACATGGGAGTCATTAAATGTTGTTGAGGATTCTGTAATTCATATACAGAAGATGGAAGGTGAGTTTTTTGTCTAGGAATCATTGCCTTTAGGGGGTCTTATTTAGATCATTATGATGATGATGACATAAATATATGACTAATAAGAAAGTGAAGGTTTTAAATTACCTAGGGGAAGATGTATTTTGCCACATGCCTGAACATAATTATGTGAATAGAAGTAGGTATGTCTTGAGCTATACATTGAATATAATAAACTTGGAATAAGTTAGCAGTGAGTCTTGAACAAGGATATGAGATCCATAAAACACAATTTATCCCATGGTAATGTGTATCAATCCATGCATTTTTATTTGATGTGTCTAGGTAGGAGATCAATGATCAGAAGGAGGATTCTTCACGGGTGACTACATAGGGTATCACGATGGTTCACTTCTGGAAATCAAGGCCATAATTGTCACGACCCGCCCTCGGGGTCCGTGCCGTGACTACCCCAAGCCCGCCTTCCATAGGCCAGGGGCTGGCGACTAGCACCAAGGCGTAAAACCCAGTAAAATGGGAAGGCATTGCCTTTGAAAAGTAAACATCACCACAGAGTAAGCAAGCGGAAAGTAAACACTAAACAAAAGCAGAGTACGACTGAAAGTGAGGAAAGGTAAATGGGCCAGTATACAAACCCAAACTGAAAGTAAAGTACAACTCGAAAGGGAAAACAGCAACTGAAAAGTAAAAGCCGCTACTCCGAGCTGTCCACTGGAAATCCCACCTGAAGGGTGAGTACAGATGGCTCCTCTGCTCCACGGGTCCCGCCGTCCGCTCCGAGCACGTCCCGCCCAGTGGTCCACCTCCGAGTACCGTCCCGCTCTGCAAGCCTCAGCTAAGGTCAACGTTGTCCGTCGTCTGCAACCAACACAACGTAGTGCGGGCAAAGCACGTGCAGGGGTGAGTATAAGCTACTCAGTAGGGACCCCGAGACCCCTGAAGGTCTCTCAAAATCCACAAAGGATAAACCACAAAAAAAGGTACAATCACGAAGTAACAACCGACACTTCTTAGGTATATGACCATACATATACCTAAGTTATCAATTCAAATACGCTCTAACCTCCGAGCCCAAGTACAACTCAGTCCACACAGGAAAGTAAACGTATTCCACATAGGAAAGCAAAACGTAATCCACACAGGATTGCACAACACAATCCACATAGGAAAGCAAAAGGATTCGGCTCACACAGGTATACTTCTTCAAAGACGATAAAGATGATCACTGATCCATCTAAGTCGCCGGACCCACGAAGGATCGATAGGTAACTAACCCCCGCAAAGACCCACACAGGATCGGGCCCACACAGGACCTGTAGGAGCTGGCTCACACAGAACCGCTGAGCGCAAGGACCCACACAGGATCGGGCCCACACAGGACCTGTAGCACTGATCCACGTAGGATCGCTGAGTGCTGTAGTCGTCGTCGTCGAATCCACACAGGATCTCTGTACTGTCGTCGTCGCAGTCACAGTAGCAGTAGTAGTCGTAGCAGTAGAACAGTCACAGCCAGCACTAGGGTTCCCGCACATAGCAAGCTCGTTCGGAGGGTCCGCTCCACGAGCCGAGAGGCTGATACATCAACTGTCACAAAGACCAGATTTGATGTATCCAAAAGTTCCGTATCGTCAACAGGAACTCAACGCAACAGACGGCGCGTCGATCGGACGCCCGGTCTGAGAGTTATTGGCATTTTCGTCTCCGGGGCCCGGTTGGTTTTTAAGGCAAAACCAACCCGACCGTACTCCACCTACGTCCAAACCTCGGGCGGAGTATGCCAAAAGATCCGACTCACTAAGAGGAACACAACGCGACTGACGGCGCGTTAATCGGACGTTCGAAGCTCAAGATATGAGCGTTTCCGCTCCGAAGGCCCGGTTGGTTTCGTGAACGAACCAACCCTGCCGAACTCAAAGTAAACCGAAACCTTGAGTGCAATATACCGAAACGACCGTCTCGATCCAAGGATCGTGTTGCCGCAGACGGTTCGTCATTCGGAGGTCCGAGGCTCAAGATATGTGCCAAAAACCGATTCTGGTTCGAAACGGGGGGGTTCGGGTCCGGGCCGACCCGGCCCGACCCCCCCCTGGGCGGCGCGGCGGCGCGGGGAGCCACGGAGGCTTGTCGCCGCGAGGATGCCGCACGCGGGGGCTAAGCCCCCGCTGATTTTGAGGGGCGGCGCGGCCTTTGTGCCGCGCCGGTTTTTTTTAAAAACGCCCCCCCACGTGGGGGGCCTGATTTGAGCGGAACCGGGGGGCCGGCTGCCCCCCTCCCTTCAAAGAAAACCGCCCCCCTCATAAAGAGGGGGGGTTTTATGAGGTGGCCGGGGGATTAATTCCCCCGGTTTTAATGGTATCCGTCTGGCCAGTTGGCCGGCCGGTTTTCTCTAACGGGACCGGAAATTCCGGTCCCCCCTTCGGCTTTCGACGCCGGCGGCCCGGCCGCCGGTCTTCTCTTCCGCCGCGGCCCGGAACCGGCCGCGGTCTCCTCGTCCCGCCGCGGCCCGGAATCGGCCGCGGCGTTCGTCATCCGGCGCGGTGCGACGGCACCGCGCCCCTTCGCCGTGCCTTGATTCCATTCAACGCGGCGCGACGGCGTCGCGTTCTTGAAGATTCTTCCTCGGCGTAGCGTGACGGCGCCGCGTAAAATATTTGCACGATCATCCGCGTGGTGCGACGGCACCACGCCACTTGCTTCCACCCGCAAGAATAAACAAGAACGATGGAGGGGGTTTCGGCCGTGTTCGTGCGGTCCGGCCCCCTCACGTTAAAATAATAACGCAACTTTAAATAATTCAAGCCACACGTTAGACTTGCTATTCACGATCAAGAATAAAATAAGGAAACCAAAAAGAAATCAACAACCCCTACCTCGGGTATAAGGTTTGAAGATTGTCAAGGTTCCGCAGAAGACGACGTCGCGGAGGTCGGGCGTCGCGGTAGCCGTTCGACAAATCCGATGACGAAGGGATGCGTTCGAAGAGACACGTCGTTGGCGAAACTTGTACGCCGACGAAGGTTGTCCGAGGAAGAAGTGGTGTCCCCTTCGTTGACACGGTAAACGAAGAATGAAGGTGTGGCGTTCTTCGTCGGAGCTTGAGCGTTCTTCGTCAAGATGAACGTTCTTCGAGTTCTTCGTCAGAGTTGAAGAAGAAGAAGAACTCTCCACCTCTCAAGTAGACAAACAAATCACCCAAAATAAAATAAGACAACATCTTATTTTATTATCACATAACACATTAGAATTTCAAAAGTTTGAAATTCAAAAGGTTTAACTCCCATAATTAAAAGTAACTCAAGTCATTTAATTAGGGGTTAAGCAAGTTGAGAGAATTTGAAAGGATTAGGGGTTCGTGTGGGCCCCACCACACTTAATCCTCCCAAGGGAGGTTAAGTGGGTGTGGGTCCCACTTCCAACCTCCTTTGGTAGGTTTTAACAAGTTATAATAAAATTGTTCTACACAATTTTATTTAACTCAAACTAAAAACCCCAAAACTAACTTTCAACCCGCAACAAACACAACTTCCGAAAAGGTCTCTTTAAGCGAATATCGGTGCTGTGAGTTCATCGGTGCCCTCGGATTTCAATTCCGAGCACCGGATCAAAAGTTAGGAATTCCCGCTCGTTCGTTCACTGAACGTACCCGAGCCAAACTTCGGAAATTAATTCCGAGCACTCCGGGCCTCGGAATCAGGTGCCGTCTGAAACCGCGCTCTTGTAAAATTATAAAGAAAATTAAGAAAAAAATTTCCCTTGAATTTTACGGTCTTTACATTACTCCCACCTCAGAGCTTTACGTCCCCGTAAAGATACATCAAAACTAGGGAAACAAAAGAGGGTACTGAGCACGCATCTGAGCCTCCCGCTCCCATGTGCTCTCATGGAGATTCCCGTTCTGCCATCTGATGCGCACAAGAGGAATCGATCGACCACACAGGACCCGCTCTTGTCGATCCTCTATCTCCACCGGGACCTCCGTAAAAGTCGCCCCATCGTCAACATCAAGCTCCCCATGGTCAATGATGTGCGTCGGGTCGTGCATGTATCTCCTCAGCTGAGATACGTGGAAGACGTCGTGCACCCGGTGCAACTGAGGTGGTAGAGCCAGACGATAAGCCACCTCACCAATCCTGCTGAGAATCTGGAAAGGTCCGATGAAGCGCGGAGATAACTTGCCGCCTCGGCCAAATCTCCGAATACCACGTCGAGGTGAGACCCGCAAGAAGACGTGGTCGCCATCCTCGAACTCCAGTGGCCTCCGCCTCCTGTCAGCGTATGACTTCTGCCGGCTCTGATCTGTCCTCATCCACTCCTGGATGACCTGGACCTTCTCTGTCGTGGCCTGGACCATCTCCTGTCCCACCAGTGCTGACTCCCCAGGGACTGTCCAGCACAAAGGAGATCTACATGGTCGGCCGTACAACGCCTCGTACGGTGCCATCCTGATGGTGGAGTGGTAGCTGTTGTTGTACGCGAACTCCACTAAGGGTAGGTGGTCCTCCCAGCTACGACCAAAGTCGAGGACACATGCGCGGAGCATGTCCTCGAGAGTCTGAATGGTCCTCTCCGTCTGACCATCCGTCTGAGGGTGAAAGGCTGTGCTCAGACGTAGCTGTGTCCCGAACGCTTCCTGTAACCCCTTCCAAAGTCGGGAAGTAAAGCGGGCATCTCGATCGGAGACGATAGATGATGGCACGCCGTGGAGCCGCACAATCTCCTGAACGTAGAGACGTCCCAAGCTCTCCACTGAGCCCTGCTCTCTGATGGGTAAGAAGTGTGCCGACTTGGTGAGTCGATCAACAATCACCCAGATGGAGTCGTGACCTCTGGAAGTGCGTGGAAGTCCAGTCACGAAGTCCATAGATATGCCGTCCCACTTCCATTCCGGAACCTCCAAGGGCTATACCAAGCCTGCTGGTACCTCATGCTCTGCCTTCACCTGCTGACGGGTGAGACATCGAGAAACGAACTCTGCTACAGCCTTCTTCATACCCGGCCACCAGTGTTGTCGTCTGAGGTCCTGGTACATCTCCGCCACTCCAGGATGTACCGCCAAAGGAGAAGTGTGAAACTCTCTCAGCACTTCCTCTCGCAAAGCTACTGGCACAATGGTACGTCCTCTGAAAAGGATGTCGTGCTCTGCTCCAAGGGAGAAACCATCAGGTGCCTTTCCCGAGGATATCTGTGCACGCCGTGTCTCACAGTCAGCGTCCTCACGCTGTGCCTCCTTGACCTGCTGCAGTAGTGGAGGAGTGATTGTGAGAGACTGAAGAAAGGCTACTCCATCTCTATCCATGAAGGATATCTGCAAAGAGGCTAGCTGCTACGTCGCCTCCTCAAGTAGCTGAATGCCCGTCCTCCTGCTGAGGGCATCGGCTACTGCGTTCCCCTTCCCAGGAGTATAGACTATCTCCAAGTCATAGTCCTGGAGGAACTCGAGCCATCGTCGCTGTCTCAGGTTCAGGTCCTTCTGCGAGAAGATATACCTGAGACTCTGATGATCGGAAAAGACTGTAAAGCGCTCGCCCATCAGATAATGTCGCCATGTCTTCAGAGCGAAGACCACTGCTGCTAACTCCAGGTCATGGGTAGCGTAGTTCTGCTCATGCAGCCTCAACTGACGTGATCCATAGGCGATCACGGCCCGCTCCTGCATCAGAACACATCCGAGTCTGGTCCCTGATGCATCGCAGTAGACTACGTACCCTACTCCCTCCTCAGGCAACCTCAAGATAGGTGCGCTAGTCAATCTCTGTCTCAGCTCCTGGAAGCTCTGCTGACAACTGTCTGACCACACGAAGGGTTTCCCCTTCTTCGTCAAAGCTGTGAGTGATGCCGCAACTCTGGAGAAGTTCGGCACAAATCTCTGATAGTATCCAGCTAGTCCCAAGAAACTCTGAACCTCAGTCACGCTCCTGGGTGGCTCCCATGCTAACACAGCCTTAATCTTCACGGGATCCACTGCAACTCCCGCCTCAGAGATAACGTGTCCCAAAAAGTGGACCTCACGTATCCAGAACTGGCACTTCGAGAGCTTACCATAAAGCTGGTGCTCTCGGAGTGTGTCAAGGACAACTCGCAAGTGATAGGCGTGCTCCTCCTCTGTCGTAGAGTAAATCAGAATGTCGTCGATGAAAACCACAACAAACCGATCGAGTTATGGCTGAAAGATCCTGTTCATGAGAGCCATGAACACTGCTGGAGCATTGGTTACACCGAAAGGCATAACCAAGAACTCATAGTGGCCATACCGACATCTGAAGGCCGTCTTCTGCACATCCTCGTCTCTGACTCTGAGCTGATGATAGCCTGACCTGAGGTCTATCTTCGAGAACCACCGTGCTCCCTTGAGCTGATCAAAGAGGACATCAATCCTCGGTAGCGGATACTTGTTCCTCACTGTCACCTGGTTCAGGCGACGATAGTCAACACAAAGTCGCAAGCTCCCGTCCGCCTTCTTGGCGAACAATATCGGGGAAGCCCAGGGTGAAACACTGGGTCGGATGAATCCCTTGCCCTGCAAGTCCTCCAACTGTACCCGTAGCTCTCGAAGCTCGGCGGGGGCCATCCGATATGCTGGAGTGGATATCGGGGTTGTCCCGGGGTACAAGTCAATATAAAAGTCTACCTCTCTGCGAGGAGGTAGCCCTGGAACGTCGTCGGGAAAAACCTCTGCAAACTGATCCACCACTCCAGGAAAACCAGGACTCCGCACGTCAACTGCTCCAAGGATAAGGCTAGCCAACTGATGAGTGATGGGCTGTCCTCTCCTCCGCGGAAGTCCATCCTGTGCTGCTAAGGCTCCCTTCTCGCCGGTGAAGGTGAACCTGCTCCCGTCGGTGTGTACACAACGCACCTTGCGCCTAAAACAGTCAATCTGTGCATAGACCGTAGATAGCCAATCCATGCCCAAGATGACATCGTAAGGCCTCGACGCTGCTACAAGAAGATCCCAGCCGAAGCTCTCGGCTCCTAGAGTAAGCTCACACTGCCGGCACCAGTGCGTAATCGTCGAGTCTGCTCCCGTAGGAGTCTCTAGCCGTAAGGATCGAGCCAACGGCTCTGTCGGAATCTCCGAGCTCCGAACAAAGGCAGCGGCTATGAAAGAATGACTCGCTCCTGTGTCTATAAGAACTGCAGCAAGGGTGGAGTAGACACATATAGTACCTCGAATCATCTCGGGTGCGCCGTGGTCGTAGGCCTCTGCTGCCTGGAGCTGTGCCTGTCGCTGCCCGCCAGCCCCCTGTGGTCGGGGTGGACCTCCTGGTGGTGGTGGTGGTAGAGCCTCAAAGCGTTGGCCACCACCGGCTGCTCGTCCAGCTCCTCTGCCTCGTCCGCCTCCTCCCTGCGGACCGCCACGGTCGACCCTCTGCCTCTGCCTCGGTGGTCCCTCAACCGTCTGCTGCTCCTCGGGACGGCGGGTCGGGCAGTCACGAGCCATGTGGCCCTGCCCGCCGCACGAGTAGCACTGTCTGCCTCTCGTAAGACTGGCTCCACGTTGTGTGCCCCGCACTGCTGAGCCAGTACCCTGAGGTCGTCTGCCCGAAGGTCTGGTCTGTTTGGACTCCTGAGTCATCCGTCGACTGCCTGCTGCAGATGACTCTGCCACGTGCCGCCCTGCGGTGGGTCGCTGTGCTGGTGTAGACTCAGCAAGGAAGCTCTCGATCAGAAGGGCCCGCTCCAGTACTCCTGTCTGAGTCGGTATGCTGAGGGAGATCAGTGATGCCCTGATCTCGTGTCTCAAACCCTGCTCGAAGGTCCGGGCCCGGAAGAATGGGTCCCGTACCATGTCGGTCGAGTAGCGCGAGAGATCGGTAAATCTCGCCGAGTACTGAGCGACCGTCATGCTGCCCTGCCGCAGCTGTAGAAGCTCCTGGATACACACCGCACGAAGGGTGGCTGGGACGAACTTCGAGCGGAAGAGGCTCTCAAAGTCCGTCCAAATAAGAGATGCCTCATCGTGCACCTGGAGCATCAAGCTCCACCATCGTCCTGCTGCTGCGTGTAGTAGGCTCACAGCGAGGATCACCATGAGGTCTGCTGGT
Organism: Viscum album; assembly: GCA_963277665.1. Lineage (NCBI taxonomy): Eukaryota > Viridiplantae > Streptophyta > Magnoliopsida > Santalales > Viscaceae > Viscum > Viscum album. The sequence continues at coordinate 570,415,590 of OY728129.1, forward strand.
GTCCTCACTAGCCTAAACACTCGAACCACTGCCTCTAGCCAGTCCTCTGCTGCCTGGGGATCCGTCTCCCCGCGAAACCTGGGCGGTCGCTGGCGCTGAAACTCATGCAGTGCGCTGAGGCGACGTGCATCGTCAGCGGCTGCTGCTGGAAGAATCTGGGGATCGGCGGGTAAAGCTACCGCTGGTGCCACTACTGGAAAAGGGCCCTGCACCGAGGCCTCGTCGCTCGGTGGGCTGTCGTCTCACTCGACTCTCGGAACCCTAGCTGGCTGCCGTCGTGGGGCCATCCTGAAAAGGAAACAGGTGTGCCACGGTTAGAACAGTATACCTGGTGAGATGATATAAGTAATCACAAAGAAAACTTGAAACACACACGCAATCAATGTTTTTGTGCATTAAGTCAGAAATCAGAAGTCAGGGTCCTGGTGTACGGATACGTCGGCCGCCGCACCAACACTGGACTCCCTGGACTGATAACCACACTCAATACGCTAAACATTATTGCTTCACATAGAAAAGATCAGAGTTCGCGGTAGAACCGAACTCCTCTGATACCAATTTGTCACGACCCGCCCTCGGGGTCCGTGCCGTGACTACCCCAAGCCTGCCTTCCATAGGCCAGCGGCTGGCGACTAGCACCAAGGCGTAAAACCCAGTAAAATGGGAAGGCATTGCCTTTGAAAAGTAAACATCACCACAGAGTAAGCAAGCGGAAAGTAAACACTAAACAAAAGCAGAGTACGACTGAAAGTGCGGAAAGGTAAATGGGCCAGTATACAAACCCAAACTGAAAGTAAAGTACAACTCGAAAGGGAAAACAGCAACTGAAAAGTAAAAGCCGCTACTCCGAGCTGTCCACTGGAAATCCCACCTGAAGGGTGAGTACAGATAGCTCCTCTGCTCCACGGGTCCCGCCGTCCGCTCCGACCACGTCCCGCCCAGTGGTCTACCTCCGGGTACCGTCCCGCTCTGCAAGCCTCAGCTAAGGTCAACGCTGTCCGTCGTCTGCAACCAACACAACGTAGTGCGGGCAAAGCCCGTGCAGGGGTGAGTATAAGCTACTCAGTAGGGACCCCGAGACCCCTGAAGGTCTCTCAAAATCCACAAAGAATAATCCACGAAAAAAGGTACAATCATGAAGTAACAACCGACACTGCTTAGGTATATGCCCATACATATACCTAAGTTATCAATTCAAATACGCTCTAACCTCCGAGCCCAAGTACAACTCAGTCCAGACAGGAAAGTAAACGTATTCCACACAGAAAAGCAAAACGTAATCCACACAGGATTGCACAACACAATCCACACAGGAAAGAAAAAGGATTCAGCTCACACAGGTATACTTCTTCAAGGACGATAAAGATGATCACTGATCCATCTAAGTCGTCGGACCCACGAAGGATCGATAGGTAACAAACCCCCGCAAAGACCCACACAGGATCGGGCCCACACAGGACCTGTAGGCGCTGGCTCACACAGAACCGCTGAGCGCAAGGACCCACACAGGATCGGGCCCACACAGGACCTGTAGCACTGATCCACGTAGGATCGATGAGTGTTGTAGTCGTCGTCGTCGAATCCACACAGGATCTCTGTACTGTCGTCGTCGCAGTCACAGTAGCAGTAGTAGTCGTAGAAGTAGAACAGTCACAGCCAGCACTAGGGTTCCCGCACATAGCAAGCTCGTTCGGAGGGTCCGCTCCACGAGCCGAGAGGCTGATACATCAACTATCACAAAGACCAGAGTTGATGTATCCAAAATTTCCGTATCGTCAACAAGAACTCAACGCAACAGACGGCGTGTCGATCGGACGCCCGGTCTGAGAGTTATTGGCATTTTCGTCTCTGGGGCCCGGTTGGTTTTTAAGGCAAAACCAACCCGACCGTACTCCACCTGCGTCCAAACCTCGGGCGGAGTATGCCAAAAGATCCGTCTCACTAAGAGGAACACAACGTGACTGCCGGCGCGTTAATCGGACGTTCGAAGCTCAAGATATGAGCGTTTCCGCTCCGAAGGCCCGGTTGGTTTCGTGAACGAACCAACCCGGCCGAACTCAAAGTAAACCGAAACCTTGAGTGCGATATACCGAAACGACCGTCGCGATCCAAGGATCGCGTTGCCGCAGACGGTTTGTCATTCGGAGGTCTTAGGCTCAAGATATGGGCCAAAAACCGATTCTGGTTCGAAACGGGGGGGTTCGGGTCCGGGCCGACCCGGCCCGACCCCCCCCCCCCCCCCTGGGCGGCGCGGCGGCGCGGGGTGCCGCGGCGGCTTGGCGCCGCGAGGAGGCCGCACGCGGGGGCTAATCCCTCGCTGATTTTGAGGGGGGGCGCGGCCTTTGTGCCGCGCTGGGTTTTTTTTAAAAACACCCCCCCCCCCACGTGGGGGGCCTGATTTGAGCGGAACCGGGGGGCCGGCTGCCCCCCTCCCTTCAAAGAAAACCGCCCCCCTCATAAAGAGGGGGGTTTTTATGAGGTGGCCGGGGGATTAATTCCCCCGGTTTTAATGGTATCCGGCCGGCCAGTTGGCCGGCCGGTTTTCTCTAACGGGACCGGAAATTCCGGTCCCCCCTTCGGCTTCCGACGCCGGTGGCCCGGCCGCCGGTCTTCTCTTCCGCCGCGGCCCGGAACCGGCCGCGGTCTCCTCGTCCCGCCGCGGCCCGGAATCGGCCGCGGCGTTCGTCATCCGGCGCGGTGCGACGGCACCGCGCCCCTTCGCCGTGCCTTGATTCCATTCAACGCGGCGCGACAGCGTCGCGTTCTTGAAGATTCTTCCTCGGCGTAGCGCGACGGCGCCGCGTAAAATATTTGCACGATCATCCGCGTGGTGCGACGGCACCACGCCACTTGCTTCCACCCGCAAGAATAAACAAGAACGATGGAGGGGGTTTCGGCCGTGTTCGTGCGGTCCGGCCCCCTCACGTTAAAATAATAACGCAACTTTAAATAATTCAAGCCACACGTTAGACTTGCTATTCACGATCAAGAATAAAATAAGGAAACCAAAAAGAAATCAACAACCCCTACCTCGGGTATAAGGTACGAAGATTTTCAAGGTTCCGCGGAAGACGACGTCGCGGAGGTCGGGCGTCGCGGTAGCCGTTCGACAAATCCGATGACGAAGGGATGCGTTCGAAGAGACACGTCGTTGGTGAAACTTGTACGCCGACGAAGGTTGTCCGAGGAAGAAGTGGCGTCCCCTTCGTTGACACGGTAAACGAAGAATGAAGGTGCGGCGTTCTTCGTCGGAGCTTGAGCGTTCTTCGTCAAGATGAACGTTCTTCGAGTTCTTCGTCAGAGTTGAAGAAGAAGAAGAACTCTCCACCTCTCAAGTAGACAAACAAATCATCCAAAATAAAATAAGACAACATCTTATTTTATTATCACATAACACATTTGAATTTCAAAAGTTTGAAATTCAAAAGGATTAACTCCCATAATTAAAAGTAACTCAAGTCATTTAATTAGGGGTTAAGCAACTTGAGAGAATTTGAAAGGATTAGGGGTTCGTGTGGGCCCCACCACACTTAATCCTCCCAAGGGAGGTTAAGTGGGTGTGGGTCCCACTTCCAACCTCCTTTGATAGGTTTTAACAAGTTATAATAAAATTGTTCTACACAATTTTATTTAACTCAAACTAAAAACCCCAAAACTAACATTCAACCCGCAACAAACGCAACTTCCGAAAAGGTCTCTTTAAGCGAATATCGGCGCTGCGAGTTCATCGGTGCCCTCAGATTTCAATTCCGAGCACCAGATCAAAAGTTAGGAATTCCCGCTCGTTCGTTCACTGAACGTACCCGAGCCAAACTTCGGAAATTAATTCCGGGCACTCCGGGCCTCGGAATCAGGTGCCGTCTGAAACCGCGCTCTTGTAAAATTCTAAAGAAAATTAAGAAAAAAATTTCCCTTGAATTTTACGGTCTTTACAATAATTTATCAAATTTAATGTCATCTATCATATATATTGGACAAATAATTTATAGTTATATGTTAAAGACATATCTTTTAATTCTAATATATCGGGTCACCATGTCATGCCTATTTCAAGTGGTAACATATTTCATTACATGAGAAATCCCAAATTTATTACATTGGGATTCCCATTTTAATTTTATAGGGTAGGCTATAGTTTAATATCGCAATCAAGGATTTTTTGTTCAAGGATCACGTATTGAACTTACAATTATTTTAAATTTCATTTTATGAGAGAATATCGATCAATTAATGGGTCAAGGGACACGATTAGGTATCACACCAAACATATAGGCACATTATAGTTTTTCTAACATTAGGAAACTAATCATGAAGGGTTTAATTTTTTTGAAAATATCACACTAGGAGAGGAAATTTATGATTGGGACTGTAAAATGTATTTTCATCCATCACAACATACCCAATGGATGGGGTAATAATAAAAAAATTATTACTGATTTGAGGCAAAATTGGATAATATTTATGTTGGGTATAATGGAATCATTTAGGCTGACGAAGCATGGTATCATGGAATTTTACATTCTATGATGAGTCCATGGAATCATTACACATTTTATAGTTGAGTCATCTTACATTTATTACATAGGCTATGGATACTTTTTAACATCATTTGTTGAAGGCCATGATTTTTTCATCTTTATTTTTTCATGTGATGAATCATATATTGAACAGATAGGGTAAGGATGTACTTTAATGTTATTTTGTAAGGATGTTGGTTGTGGTAATCACATATGTTTCATCTGAGGCATCCTATATCTTCCACATAGGGTAAGGCTATAGTTTACTATTCTAAGGATGTTGGGGTTTTTTGTTGAATAACATACATCATGAAATGAAGCTAAAACTACTTTATGGTCATAAATATCAAAAAAAAAGGGTTTCAAATGATATAATACATGAGAAAAAAGGGTATGGTGGGAGCTGTAACACACTCCCTATTAATGTTGAAAAATGTTTTTGAACCATTGGAGTTACCTATATCAATAATGGACGGAACATCCAAAATGGGTCCCATATTCATAAGTTTTGTATTGTGTATCATTAACCATTGATGTTCCAGCACCTTGTCCCCATGAAGAACTGATCATAGGTGAATCTTCTTTGTTGAATAATCAAACTACTCTATTTTGCTTTCCCTATATGTTATGTGTCCCCTATAGCATGGTCTACACAATGTATTATAGAACTACTAGTTGGATAAATATTATTCTACATTTAATATTTTGGTTATAAATGGCCATTTGTAGTGGAAAAAATCAACAGTTATATATAAAACTACATATGTTCCATATACCATGTAATATGAGGTCCCTTTGGGGGGACGTTGTTTTGTGCCACATTAGTAAAATAGTTTATTAGTGTGTTTATTGGGCCAATTTTTTTTTCTAGACCACCATATTGTAGATAATGTTAGAAATGGTTTTGTTGAATTACTTGTTCTATCCATTCAATTATTCATGAAAATAGGAGGTATGGTTTGAATAGATGTTGTAAATAAATTTAAAATTACTCATCTCTTTATTCCTAATATTAGTACCTCTCTCTGTGAAAATTGTGTGAAGAACCCCAAACAAATGAAGGTTGTGGTAGTTCAATAACATGATCATGAATTTAGTTATGCCATCATTGAGGGTAAAAATTTCATCCCATTTTGAGAAAAAAATATTATGTTCAAAATAAACATGCAATTTTGAGCTCTCAATAGCGAGTAGGGACCACAATAAAGAGTCCCTAGACTACATATGGAAAACAATATTAGGAGGTGTGGATGAAATATAGTGGTTTTTACAAATAATTGGCCTAGACGTGGCATACCAGACACCTCATTATAAATTCAATTAATCCATGACCCATGACATCCCAAAATTTACCCAACCAATGTAATTAGTGAAAGATAGTAAATCCTACAAGATGGGACCCACAACATTCTTCTCATACATATTGCATGAGATGAGGCATCTCTTCCCCATGAATGAAACAATAAATTATTCTATCATACCCATTCCTATATAGAGTCTATTATTGTTTGGGGACACCATGAAGGGTGACCAATACTTCATGCTCGATAATTAGCTCATGCTGATCTCTATATAGTGGGAGAATGTTGTGTTGGAGATACATAATTATGGGAGTCATCAAATCATACATTTCATCAACCATGGTCAAATTTGGGGGTCCTAGTCTATAAGAACCTATGACCAGCTGATTATCATGTCAGTTTGAATAATTCAATGTGGTGGGGGTGATGAACCTTCAGTGTTCCACATGAGTGATAGAATTAAATTTATCATTCATAACCCTAGATGCATCCTGTAAATTTAATGAATCTTTTTGTTTATTCTATGAATGAGGGATGTGAGTCACATTCATATAGTACAGTAATTAATCTTTTAGCTAGTGAGTATTCTCTAGTAGGGAAATTATCTCTAATATTCATATGATATAGTCTCCATTAATATATTGTTGAATAACATAGAGTCTCCCTTCACATGTATTTTTGGAACATTCATCTTTTGGGAAACATAAAATGAGTTATAAGGGATTGATACACTACTTTATTATTGTAATAGCATTCCAAAAATTAAATGATTCCCAATAGATGGAATATTCATAAGTGATGAAGAACATCTCCATGACTACACTGTTGAGTTTGGTGACCTTGAGTCATCAACTAGAAGGACTTTAAAAGGAATCATCGAGATGCATCATCCAACATGGTATAACCTGACCCACAGATATAATTTCTTCATATGGAAGATCCCATATAGGATATGTTATTCATGGATCGAATGTGTGTATTGGATTTCTACCAAAACGTATCCCTTGATAGCCTTATGTTGTATAGACTAGATGTATAAAAGGTGGAATGTTACTACCCTGTGCACCAATTGACCTTTTAGAAGGGGTAGTTGATGATGTACTTACAGGTAACATCATGGCTACAAAAAATATGTCAAGATGGTTCAGGTAAGGACACAAATTTTCAATGAAAATAAAATACTAGAGAAACTCCTCTCAATTTTGGAATATTTTTTTTCCTTATCTAGGAGCATGCATCTTAGATAATATAGATTATTCTTATTTCATTCACTATTCATATACAATAAAAGGTTTCCAAGGAATCAGTTTATTGTGGTCATTTAAAGGACGATATAATTATTTATAAAAAGAGGAATTATAATATAGATCTATAAAAGGAACACCATATTGTTATTGAAATCAGGCTTTTAGTCCTCATCCCATTTTAGACCAACATCATTCTTCATGAGCCTCAACAATGGATTATAATTGCCACCCAAATTTGCAATAAATATGTGATCATAGGCTAATTTACGATAGTCTACTGGAAACACCAGAATGTTGTGTGGATGTGTAATTTAGTTGATATTTATTATTTTGTTGATATCAATATCAATTCCTCTATAAAAAATGAAACTGTATAGATTATTTAAATAGGTAACCCCAAATTCACACTTAAAAGGGTTTATCTTCATGTGGCAAGATTGGTGGAAGACAATAACATTATCGAGCTATTTGATATGGTCTGATAATTAATTTCAATTGGACAACTAAGATTCTAAATAACATTCAACATTTCCCCTATTACGATAAATGATTGAATGATTCATATCCAACAAATATTTGGCTGCTGCATTATTGAAAAAAAAGTAACAAAAGATAATAGAAGGATTCTAAAGGTTCCAAGAATTTAGTAGCCTCCTCATCATCATGGCCTATACACAATTGACCCCACAAAGAATACCCACCCATAAAAGATATTTCCATGAACCTAGATGCAGAATCGATCAAAAACTTTTCCACCTGATGGGGGACATCATATTTAAGTAAATATTGGTTCAGGTCCTATATGTTGGCATGTACTATAATATATCCAAACATATTCTTATCTGGGAAAATGGTATCCATCCAACTAGGGTAATGTACCTCTCTGATGATGTTTTCATTAGTATGCTTTCCACCATTTTCATTGAAAATGGCACAGTGGGATTGGTATATCACTCTAAAGATTTATTGAAATAACAATGACCCATTTGGAGTACAAGATGAAGAAAAAAATGTTTATTGAGTGTGTAAATTTTGTTATACTCTAGGATATCCTATCAGGGTATAGTTTTAGTAAGTCAACATGCTACTATTATTCAACTAGAAATATGGTATCACTAATCTGTGTCATTTTCAAATCACCCCCATGTTCCTAGGTTAACCTCTGACAAGGGAAAGAATTCAATATTGAAATCCCACTCTTCGAAGACTGTATCGACAAAGACAGTCAAACCTATATTTTTTTGGTTTTTTACAACGAGATCCACTCTTGAAAAAATATGTATTTATGAATGTTTTACTTCTATTGAGTCATCCCTTCTTTTTGAAACATATTATAATTTCATGGATTATTGGAAATGGGGATAAATTTTCAGTACTTTAAATGGGTTGTATTTTCTAATATTGGATGGGCATATCCAATATAGTATTATAAATAAATATAAAATAAATCATTTTTAGAGAATATGAAACAATTATCATGTTTTTTGTCATGGGTTCTAGAAGATATTTTTGGAGGATGAAGTTGTATTTCAAATCATCCCAATGATCATGTATTTTGGTTGTCTTATCACTGGTTGATTTTATATGACCAACCCCATGTTAATAATATAGGTTTCTCGACCATAACATTCATGGATAGGATGAAAATTTTTAGGATAAACTATTGGCCATATTAGAAACATTGGAGCCGTTAAATTTTCTTGAGGATCCTGTGAGTCATTTACCTAGGATGGAAGTTCAGTTTTCTGGCTAGGAACCCTTGTCGTTAGGGGGACTTATTCGGATTAGTATGATGATGATGGCTTAAACCGATGACCAGTAATAATGTGAAGGATGGGAATTCCCAATAGGAAGATGTAATCAGCCACATGCCTAAACATACAATATGAGAATACAAGTATGTATGTCTTGTGCTATAATCTGAATGGAATGACTATTGAATAAGTTAGTGGTGGGTCTTGAACAAGGATATGAGATTCATGAAACTGAATTTATACCATGTGAATATGTATCAATCCATGCATTGTTATTTGATGTGTCTTGGTAGGTGATCAATGATTTGAAGTTGGATTCCTCACTGGTGAGTACCTAGGGTATCATGATGTTTCACATCAGGAAATTGAGGTCTTAGTCCATCATATTTACTATCTTCTATCATAAATATAGGAAACATATTTTATAGTTGTATTTTTATGACATATCTTTTAATCCTGATTTATATAGTCATCACAAAATGTATATTTAATGTGGTATCATATTTCATTTCATGAGGAATCCCTAATTTATTACATTGGGTATCCCATTTTCATTTTTTAGGGAATGGTATAGTTTGATATCACACACAAGGATTTTTTGTTTGAGGGTCACGTATTTATCTTCCCATTCAATATCATGTCATTTAATGAGATAATCTCAATCAATTGATGATCCAAGGGTAAGAATTTGGTATCACACCAAACAACGAGGACCATTATAGTTTTTATAACCTTGGAAATCAAGTTAGGAATGGTTAAATTTTGATGAAAATATCACTCTAGGAGGGGAAAATCATGAATAGGAGAGTATAATAGAGTTTTATCAATCACAACATTCCTAATGGATGGGGAAATAAAAAAAATTCAAAGATTCGAGCCATGACGGGATAATATTTATATTGGGGAGAATGGAATCATTTATGGTGACATACCATGGAATCATGAAAATTTTCATTCTACGTTGAGTCAATGCAATCATCTCACATTTTTCAGCTGAGAAATCATAATTTTTTACATAGGATAAGTATATATTTTAACTTCATATTTTTTGGGCCTTGGTTTTTTCATCTTTAATTTTTCACTTGATGAATGCTATATTCAACACATAAGGAAGGGCTGTTGTTTAATGTTATTTTCTAAGGATACTGGTTGTGGTCATCTCATATATTTTATGTAAGGCATCCTATATCTTCCACGTAGGGTAAGGATATAGTTTAATGTTCATAGAACAATGGAATTTGATGTTTAATTCCATACATCATGAACTGAGGATACAACTTCTTTACGGTCATAAATGTCAATCCCAAAGGGTTTCACATGATATAGAACTTGAGAAACAAGTGTTTTGCTGTAGGTGTGATACACTCCTGACTAATGGCAAGAAATGAGTTTGCACCATTGGATTGGGCTATGTGAATAATTTAAGGACCTTCCAACATGGATCCCAAATTCATCGGTATTGTACTATGTCTAATTAACACTTGATGTTCTAGTACCTTGTCCCTATTAAGGAGAGATCAGAGGTGAACCTTCTTATTGAATGCTCAAACTACCCAATTTTGGTGCCTCACCATGTTATGTGTCAGCTATAGCATGGTTTAATAAATGTCACATAGAACTACTGTATGGATAAATATTATTATATATAGAATCATTTTGTTATAAATGACCATTTGGAGTGGAGAAATTGAACATTTATACATAAAACTACTTATCTTCCATATACCAAGGAATATGAGGTCCCTTGAGTGGAACAATGATTTGACTTACACTAGTAAAATAGTTAATTAGTGTGTTTATGGGGACAAAATTTTCTTATCTGGACCACCATATTATACATAATGTTATAAATGGTTTTTATTGAATTCCATGGTCTATCCATTCTTATATGCATGAAAATAGGAAGTATGGTTGGACTAGATGTTGTACATCAGCTAAAGTTTTGTTTTATCCCTATGATTAACGTAATTACCTTTACCTATGAAAATTTTTCGAGGAACCCCAAACCGATGAAGGCTGTGGTAGTTCAATAACATGATCACGTGTTGAGATAGGACATCATTGAAGGGAACCACTTCTTACCATTTTGATAAAAATTATTTAATGTTCTGAATAAACATGCACATTTACTAGTGAGTAGGGACCACAATGTACACTCCCTAGACTACATAAGGAAAAAAATTTAAGAGGTGTGGAGGAAATATAGTGGGTTTTAAAAATAATTGTCATAGATGTGGCATACCAGAAACCTCATTGTAAATTCAATATTTTCATGACCCATGACATCCCAAAAGTTACCCAACCATTGAATTTAGTTGGAGATAATTATTCCTACAATATTAGACCTAAAACATTCTTCGTATACATATTTCATTGGATGTGGTCTCTCTTATCATTGAATTCAAAAAATGAATAATTTCGTCATAACCATTCTTATATAGAGTAACCTCATAGTTGGGGCCACAATAGAGGGTGAAAATTACTTTATGCTAGATAATTAGCTCACACTCACCTCGGTCTAGTGGGAGAATGTCATTATTGAGATACTGAATTATGGGAGTCATAAAATCATCAATTTCATCAACCATGGGTGAATTTGGGGGTCCTAATCTAGAATCACCTATGAACAGCTGATAAACATGTTGACATGAATCATTCCAAGTGGTGGGGGGATGACCATTCAGTGTTCTACATGAGTGATAGAATTAACTTTATCAGTCAAAACATTGTAAGAATCTAGGAAATTGAGAGAATCTTTCTCTTTATTATATGAATGAGGGACACGAGTCACATTAAAGTTTTATAGTAATAGAGCATTTATATGGTGAATACATTCTAGAATGTAAATGTGATCTAATATTCTTATGATACAATCACCATTATTATATTTTTGAATATCATGTAGTCTCCCTTCACATGTTTTTTTGGAGCATAAATCTTGAGGGAAACATAAAATGAGTGATTAGGGATTGATACGCTAATTTTTCTCGAATGGGAATTCCCATGTGTGGTCTTTTTGAACCTTTCACACTTGGTAACCCCCTCTCCCATGATGAGGTCACTTCCCTAAGGTAGATCCCCAGCCGGGGAAGGAGCTGTGGTTAGCTGAGATGGAAGAGCGTCCGGGTGGGTGACAGCCTGATCGGTGATGGTTCATCAAAGAAATCCCTTAGTACGTTGGGTCACATTTCATTTTTCCTCCCCGTTGAGAACGAATGGCCCAACAAGATGGGTGGATCCCAGGGGAGAGGTTCTCCCTGAAAGAGGACTCCTAGGATTCGTACCCTGAACCTCCCAAATAATGTTGCTGTTGTACCAGTCATTTTCACCCCAATGCCACCACCGATGTGGTTTGATACACTACTTCATTATTGCAATTGCATTCCAAAAAATCAATGATTACCAAATGATGGCCTATTCCAGAGTGATGAATAAAATATACAAGTCTACTCTGTTGAGTTTGGAGATCTTGAGCATTCTACAAGATGGACTCCAGAAGGCATCATCCAGATGCATCTTCCTACATCGTATAACCCGATCAACATATATAATGTCTTCATATTGATGATCCTCATATAGGATATGTTATTCATGGGTAGAATGTGTGTATAAGATGTCTACAAAAACTTATCCCTAAGTAGCCTTATGTGGTATAGACATTATGTATAACAGCTTGAGAAACACTACCATATGCACCAATTTACATGTTAGAAGGGTTAGTTGATGATTTACTTATACGTGACAGCATGGGGAACCAAAAATTGGCCATTATGGTTCATGTAATGCCATAAAATATTCAATACAAAGACAATATTGGCGAAACACTTCTCAATTGTTGAATATTTTTTTCTCTATCAAGGAAAATGCCTCTTAAATAATGAAGATTTTTCATCTTGAATTCAGTATTCATCTATAATGAAAGGGTTCCAAGGAATCATTCAATTTTGGTCATATAAAGGACCATATAAAAATTTATGAAAAGAGTAATTAGAATATAATGATATAAGAGGAACACTGTAATGTTCATGAATTCAGTCTTGTAGTCCTCATCCCATTGGCGAACAACATAATTTTTTATGATCCTCAAGAAGGAATTACAATTGCCACCCAAATTGGCAATAAATCGATGAGCATAGACTAATTTACCATAGTATAATGGAAAGACCTAAATTTTGTGTAGATGTGTAATTTTGTTGATATATATGATTTTATTGATGTCAATCACAATGCCTCTAAAAATTAGGAAAATATAAATATTATTTACAAAGGTAACCACAAATTCACACTTAAAAGGGTTCATCATCATGTGATGAGAGTGGAGAAAGATGATAGATTTTTCAAGATATTTGATGTTGTCTGATAATTAGTTTTAATTGACCAAAAAATATTCTATATAACATTCCACATTTCTCCTAAGAAGTTAAATGATTGAATTATTCATAGCCAATGAATATCTGGCTGCTGCATTATTGAAACAGAAAGATATCAACTGATAGTAGAAAGATTCCAAGGGTTCCATGAATTTTATAGCCTCCTCATAATCATGGCCCATACAAAATTTAATCAATTAGGAATAAAAACCCATAAAAGAGAGGTCCAAGAGTATAGATGTAGAATCGATCAACAACTTTTCCACATTATGTGGGACATCATATTTTAGTCAACATCGGTTGAGGTCCTATAAGTTGATGCAGACAATAATAAATCCATTCTTATTCCTATGTGGTAAAATGGTATCCATAGATCCAAGGTAATGTACATCTCCAATGATGTTTTCCTTAATAATAATTCCAACATTCTCTTTGAAAATGGCAACGTGGGATAGGTGCATCACTCTGAAGATTTTTTGAAACCACAATGACCCACATGGAGTCCAGGATGATAAAAAAACATGTTTATTGGGGGTGTAATTCGTGTTATACTCTTGGATATCATGTCATTTTATAGTTTTAGTAAGTCCTCATGTTGCTGTTATTCATGTGGACATATATTATCACTAATCCTTGTCAGTTCTAAATCACCCTATGTTTCTATGTCAACTTATAACAGGGGAAGAGACTTCAACATAGAACCCCCACTCTTCGAAGACTGTATCGACAAAGTTTGACAAGACTATAAAATGTCGTTCATTACTATGATATCCTCTCTTAAAAAATATATATTTATAAATGTTCAAATTCTATTGATTCCGCCCTTCTTTTTGAAACATACTAGAATGTCATGGATTATTGGAAATGGGGATGACTTTTCAGTACATTACCTTGGTAGTGTTTTCTAATATTGGATGCTCCTATCCAATATAGAATTATTTACAAATCTATAATAACTCATTTGGAGGGACTATGAATTAATTAACATGTTTGGTGCCATGGGTTCCAACAAATGGATTTTTAGGAAGAAGATGTCTTTCATGTCCTCCCAATGATCTTCTATTTTGGTGTTCTTATCATTTGTTTATTTAATATGATGAACCCCATATTTTTCGAGTAATTTTTACTCCAGTTAAAATTAAATACATCTATATAATGATACATAAAAGTAATTTATGGGAAATTTTACCCCTATTGTACCCTTACTCAACCAACAAGGGTGTATTTTATGCACTACTAGTATAAATTTGGGATTACTAAATTAAGATAGAACCAGGACTTTCCGAATAGTTCGTTATAGATAGTATCCATTGAGACCACCATAAAATTATTACATTCCACCATTAAAACATATTGGGTATTTATCCAAATCATACAACCATGATTCATGTTTCAAATATCATACCACATATGTTTTAGGTTATATGGGATCATATCCTCTTCTATAAGACCATTATTATAGAGAATCTATGTGAGAATAATATTATTCATGGAACCAGTATACACTTGGTAGTGTTGGATTTAAAAACCATTAAAATATGTTATGATATATAATGGCCATATATACCCTTCAATGCTAGCACCGACACCATCCTTGGAGAAGTGAATGATGTATTTCAATTTTTCTTAATTAGAATCATATTCATGATTGGACTCATGGTGACTACCTTTTTCTTAAACAAAGGGAATCCTCATGGTTACTATATGGGCCTCATAGATCTCTTGTCATAAAATAGTCCTCCTTAGAATTGAGATCTGCACTGGTCTATCAGAAAGATATTTTATAATATCATAAATTCATGTTAGGGGAATAATTTTTCTTACTGAGTGTCATTATTTATCAAGGAGTGTTGTAACCATCATTGAATGGGAAACTAATTCCAAACTTTTTCTAATGGTATTCTATAATTTTTATATGGTTTTCTATAAAATGATGACATTTGGGCACTAAATGGTGTTGTTTAGGCACAGGATGGGGTGGTTTATCATGGTTCAGTAATGGATAATTCATGTGGACAATCAATACAATCAACTATGTAGGGTCCCCCAATAGAGCAGTTTAGGAGTGATATTCTTACTAAAAACTATGTGAGGCATGTTATCTTATCTTAGTATCTTGAAAAGTATGGTCTAAAACACTATATTGGAAATTATATCTACTGGTTTTTACCTTGACTCTAATTTGATGCTTCTGAAAAAATGTACATGAGGTGTTCACATGGATTTATTCATCATTGAGCATCATATGGAGATCCACCAGTTTTACAACATTCACAAAGGTGTACACTTCCTCAACATTGGTATAATATTATGGGATCTGAAAACCCAAGATGTGTCTCCTGAACTAATAAGCTTTATATTTCTAACGCTGAAGATGTTTTTCAGCATAGTCTGAGGATTCTAATATGCCTTATATTGTAAACACCTTTTATATGTGATTTGGAAGAGTATGAAATAGATGTGGAGGCATAAACTAGGGGTAAATTGTATATGTTTGGTAATATGGTGTGCGCATGGGGTCATAGATGATACCATGGGAACAAGAAAATTCAATTTTATCCCACCAATCATTAAACGTCTTGATTCAATGAATAGGGAATGGCTTCCATTCACCAAAGTCAATTTTTTCACTATCAGGGTCATCATGGTATTGTGCTATAGTTCAAAGGACATTACCCAATTGAATTAGTCCTTGGTCAACCTGATCCTAAATATCGTATTTGAAGATGATTAATTATTTGAAAATATGTATGTGGATCCTATGGTGTGTTAAGTGATTCACAACATTGGAGAGTTCAAATTATTGAGGTATCTTTTATTCTATAAATATTTGGATTTAAATATTCATGGCACACATTTAATAAGCTAGGACCTATGTATTCATAAATTAATAGGCTTGATATTTCATTCTACTGAAGGGAAAATATTTTCATTTTTCTATAATGGGGCTATGGAAGAATTTTATAATTGATGAGCTGGTTGGGGATGTTTTTTCTGGTGATGTTAATCTAGGAGAGCCTTGACATGTCTAGGATCATCCTATAAAATAGAATATAGGTTAACATTCTTGGGAGACTCTGTCTATACAGTAGTGGATTATTGTACTTTAACAAGCCTCTATAAAAGAGCTATAAGGGGTAATGGTTGTGACCACTACATGGTCTTATACAATTATTCTTACTGAATCCAATACTTTTCATAAAATTATAGAAAACATCCTAGATAATTTAGTGACATTAAGATTGGGACCTACTCATATTTTACATTCAACCCACACATTTTAAACATGTTCTTTTTTAATGATGTATATAAAGGAAATATGTGATCCCTAAATATTTGATGATGAAGTCCACATATTAATTATCATCCTTCTAATTTAACTTATAAGGATATGTGGTACTAGTAATGTACATGGTGGAGCTTAAATGGTGGAGGAATTACATACATAGATCCTACAAAATGGTAATGGACCTTAATGGTATTTGAATTTTACTAATGATTTGGGATATTTTCAGAGTCTGGAAAAAACACAGGTTCATGGAGGCATCCAACTATCCTAGAGTTCCCAATAATGGGAAACATGATTTTTCATGGTGGGAAAAATATATAAGTGTATCTCTCATCCTATTAGATTGGGTAAATCATGGATTTCAATTTATTGTGGTTTGCTTATGTCGTCTGTTTATTTTCAATAAGAATTTCCTTATAATGGAATTGAAAACTATCTCGTTTCTAAAACCTTAAGATGGGTGGTGAGAGTAATTGTGACATCATCTTGGTGGTGGATTTTTGTTGCCACTTGTATAACCATATCATCGACCAGAGAGGAAATCCAAACATGATCATTAGTTGGATAGTTGGGTTTCTTATGAGTGGTTTGTTACACATATATCAGTCACATTCCATAGACAACGACTTCTCCCCTAAATAGATGCATGGGGCCACTAGTTAAAATATAGTTTCCTAGCCAAGAAGGATTTGGTATCCAATCGTATGAGACTTGGAGTCTCATATGAAATAGTTAGGACCTTTTTGCTACTCATAGATAATATTATTAATAAAACTCTTGTATCCGTCAAGATCTGGGTTACTATTGGCCAATTTTACCTGTACTTGGTTTCCATCATATTCTCTAATAGACCGGACAAAATTTGTGGAACCATGGATTTTTTGAGCTATCACTGTGCATGAGAGTTTACATCATTGGGGGAATCCCACAACCCACTGACACTATATACTAATGAGTGTGATCTCATGTTAGGGGATCAACCTAGTACTATGTCGATCCTCATTCAAAGTTCAACTTATCATTCCTTATGTTGTTTGTCTAGTTTTTCTGATCCTCATTAGGGTCAATATTTATAGAGTTCATTGGGATATTGGCGAAAGAATAATATTAACCATTAAAGGATGATCCATACTAATGATATTATTTTTTAATGTGATAGAGATGAATTAAAGGGAAGCATTCAACCACCATACTCTAATTTTTATATGTTGATTTTCCCCTACTAGGAGTCATTAATTCACAATTAGGCACTTAAATTAGGATTTCTGGAAAATATGGTGATATCTATAACCTTTAGGGAGCTATTAAATAAAGATAATTGTTATTTCAACCCTCATACATTATTTTTTAATGTAATCAAGAGGTTCATGGATTTTTAGGTAGGTATTATGATGATCCTGGAGGAGGTTGAGTGTCTCCAATATGTTCTAGTGTATGTTTGTCACTTGTTCCTTAGTGAGGGACATTAGGATGAATAAATTCAATGATGTTGGTACCAAAAGTATATAAAACAACTAGATATTAGAAATGATTACCCAAATGAACTATTTTTCATTACATAGGGGATGCTCTAAATCATGAACTGGCTAATCACTAACTAGAACGTGATGGGAAACTAGTGCAGAAATTTCACTTACCGAATTTGTCATTGTTTTTTGGAAAGAGTGGATTCCATAAAGGAAAATCACATACTTAATATTTAAATTCTTATTTATAGTTGGGAGAACATTAATATCATGTCCATGTAGGACAGCGTATTCATCACATCCTCATTTTCCAGAGTAACAATATCTCTCTAGCCCTCACTAGAGTGAGTTAAGAAATATAATGGGGGTCAATAATAACCCTAATGAATATATAGAACATAATATTGATGTTTTATAGTTGGTATTATTGTGGAGGAGAATATAGTTACACATTGAGTATGTTGAAGGAGGCCATAATAACCTCCAACTATAGGTACCTTTATAAGAATTTTTGGATTTTTCAGAACTCAGCATCAAGGATCCTTCGCCTCAATTTACAGATTTATTCCCCAAACTCTTACTATGGAGTTAATGATTTTCTTACTATACATTGTCTTATCAGATTCTAAAATAATGATGATTATGATAATATTCTCATTCTGTCTATGATGGGAAGGAAGCTCACTGAGCATGGGTAAAGAAGAATCACGTTGATTCCTTCCTCGAAAATTGTGGTCAATTTCATTATAATGGTATCTATAGTTGTGTTTTTTCTCCAACCATGAAACAATTATTGATAAAAGGCATTAAAATTTCCTAGGAGTACCACCATTATTGTTTGTGGTAGTGCATGTTAGAGTTTTTTAAGGGTATTATTCATCATAGGATGGCCAATAATGGTTGTTGGTGGAGCCAACGATTGGGAGAGTCAAACCAACATTCCAAATAGGATAATGTTGTCTTCATACTATGTGGAAAATGATGGTGCCATGTGTAGTGGTTGTGAGGGGGGATAATATGCATTGGTGATGCCTAGCAAAACTGGTGATAACAAATAGTCCTCCTGAAAACCTGGGTTCATGGACATCCCTTGTATCAGTTTCATGTGTTTTAAAACAAGGCTAGTGGAGTATGGGTGAGATAGACCAACTCTTCATCCCAAGGTCCTATACAGATCTTATGTTGTGGATGGTTGGGATACCTCTTGGGATCATTCCGGTTTGTTTTACTTGTGGTTGTGGTAATTACATTACCTATATCATCATAATATGGGATAAATATATTAGATCATTTCATAGTGAGGCTCTCAAAAAAGATTATTTTCGGGATTGTGTGGGGATATGCCTGGTGAAATCCCTTATAGGAGGAAATGTTGGTGTGGTTTAATGGATTCTCATTCTTTTCGGTCCATATCCCTTATTGGGGTAATCCCTTTTGGTCATACTAGAAAATAATAGAATTGATATACCTTATTTTGATAATCTGATATGGTGAGATGGGGAATGCATTTCAGGTTGTTATTAGAGATGAAACATTATTGGGGGGAACTTTTGGTGTGGGATTTTTAAAATGTATTACCCCTTTATGCCAATCCTTTTGGAAGAGGGTCATTGTACATTTTTTATATCTTGAGTACTTTAGATATATTTATCCATGTATTAGTAAATTTACCAAGAATTTTATTCCCAATCTTCCCAAAATCATTCATGATTCTCCAATAATAAGGTAGGATACACATCGATGATGTCTCTGATAATGGATTCACAATAAACATCTATTTACACAGTTATAAGAAAAGTATTGAACACTATAAAAACAATTTTTGGTAAGGTCTTATTACTAGATATCTAGATCAATTAGAGATCATATATAATAGTTCCAATCATTATTATTCTACTCAATATGGGTGGAGAATAGAATTCATATCAGGATCACCATTTTTTTTTACACTTACTACTGGGATATCTTAGATGCACTATTGTTACTATGTATTCCCACATACCTAAGGGGGGTTCCCCTATTACTAAGGTCTGTGACATTGGATCCTTGATGAAAATGTGGTGATGGGATGTTGCTTACACTTTCCATGAGTAACGTCCTGGTTTTGGGAGCCACCAAGAGGTGCCCCGTACCCAGTTGGTCAAATGGAGTCGAGCACATTTCCCTAAATTCCAGATGCTACCGACTAGCAGTGAAGGTCGTGGGTGTGATAGTGGGGAAACAATGCCCTCATTGGAAGAGTAACACAGCGTATGTAAAAAAGATAACAATATCAGAAGCAGTAAAACAAGCAATTGGTAAGCAGCATAAGTAATAATAAACCCGAGAACATATATATTTATGATTCATGATGCATATGTCTATTAATGAAACCAAACAAGTCACAATAATGGAATAAAATACTAAACCAATGTACCACAGAAAATAGTTAGATTGCTCCACAGCATTGCAAGCCTTAGCTTGGTCCCATGCTCCCCAGCTCCGCAACAATCATTTACCGGATGTAGAAGGGTGCTTGCCCTTATCTATACCTGAAGTAATATAATATGTTTGGGCCCAAAACCATGACCAAAACAGGGTGTGAGACAAATCCCAGTAGGCAACCACCTAATGATCTGTGCCTAATAGTTAGTGAATATATATGGAAGACAATAAAAAAATTAAATCATTAAATAAGTAAGTACACGTTGTAACAATCCTACAATTTCAAATGCATTCATTTTGATATATCAAGTAAGCAGATAATCAAAATAAGGCAACCCTTGGAATAGTACTCAGAGCCTAACCCCTCTATTTCAACCAAAACAAACACAAGAAACCCTCTAGGAAGTACACAGAGTCTAACCCCTCTGGTTCAACATTAGAAAAGGCACTATGAGGAATCACTCACCATCAATTCCACCTATGGTCTCATATCAGTTACTAATAGGAACTCTAAAGAAGAACTCAACATCCAATTACCCATGTGGCCCATATTGAAGAAAGTACAAACACTCTAAAAGAGAACTTACATCCACCCCCTATGGTCTGACAACGTAAACATAAACAAAAACTCTGGAGAAGCCCTCAATATAAATTCTTCCAATGGTCTACTACACCATGTTACCACAACCCTTTATAAGTAAATAGTGCACAAATGATACATGGAATCTAATGTAAACATCAAAAACTACATGGCTAAAAACTCTATAGCATATTAGATAATAATCTCTCTATCCTGAAAATACTTGGCATAGAAAGCAAGAAGCAGCCTAATAGGAAAGGCTAGACCAAAGAGTCATGAACAAGAAAACTTGGGAAAAACATCCATATCATGGAATGGTTAAACCTATTCACAACAACTAACCACTATCTGAACAAACAAGTCATGTCATACAATAACAGGGCTAAAACCATAAACAAGAAATACCTCATTCTTGGGTTTTCGGAACTTTTGCACATAAAAATCAAAGAATATATCTATAAAGGCACAAAACAACTACCTCTTCATCATGAGATCGATATTCTTGAACCTCATGCCTTGAATCACCCTAGAACTCTGTAAGATCTAAAAAATTGCTTAAAATGTTCAATCAAGGATAACTCGTGAGAGAGGATAAATCAATAGGTAAATTTCTAGAAGAAGGAAGAACACACTGTGGTAATTCAAATGAAATTGATGATGGTCGATTCAGATAATGGACAATGATTCGGGGGCTCGGAGGAGATTTATGGCCATACAGATGCTCTAGGAAGAGACAAACTAAGAAGAAGAATGTTCTGTCAATTAGACACCACCCCTGTCCATTTAATGAAAAAATAATGTACACAATGTGTTATTTAAAATTACATGGCATGTACTTTCCCTTTCTGGCCTCCTATTTTGGCGGTCTCCAAGTCATCAGACCTGACCCTGTGCTCGTCCGTTCCACGGGCAACACATGGTCATCAGTGGCAACCAGGTACACGCTATGTACTTAAATGTACACGACATATACTCCTGAAATTTCCTGAAACTCCTCTTTCTATCAAGAAAACAACCACAAATAAAAACATACCATAGAAGAATATCCAGGTTTTTACAAACTTATACCCTTAAATAAAATTTTCACTGTATTTCCCTATCAAGGAGGTGTAGAATAAGAATCCTCAACAGCCTCCAGCCACTATGATCGTACATCAGCCTCCCTCTCCCAAGTATCATCCAATACTCACCCGTGCATCCATAACAATCATACCAGTGGAACAGACAGGAAAAAGACAACCTTTTTTCTTCGATCAAAAATCCTGATAGGATGCTTCTCGAACGAGGCGTCCTCCTTGATCTCAACCTCCTCGGGTTGGAAAACATGATACGGGTCATAAAAATAACGTCGAAGCTGAGAAATGTGGTAGGCATCATTCATAGCTCGGTACCCTTGAGGTAACTGCAACCGATAGAAACCATCCTGACTCTCTCCAACACCTCAAATCGCTCGATGTACCTTGTTGAAAGCTTACCTTGTCTCCAAATCCTCCCGTGTCCCATACTCGGTGTGACACATAGAAAAACCTGATCCTTAACCTCAAACTCCAGAGGTTTTCTCCATCAATCAGCATATGACTTGTGTTGTGATTGTGCTGCTGCCATCCTATTCTAAATCAACACCATCTTCTATGTGGTCTCCTATACAGGTAGATGTCCTAGCATAGTCGCCTCTCCTACCTCCCGACACCATAAGGTTTACTATCATGGCCTATGTATGAAGCCTCTAAATGTGACATCTGAATGGTTGATTAAAAAAATTATTTTAGGAAAACTCCACAAAAGGTATGTGCTTTTACCCTGATGCTAAAAAATATAGGATGTAATCTTGAAGCATTCCCTCAAGCACCTGAAATTTAACGACCCAAAAACTCACTAATGAAAATTCCTCTTGGTCTGTTTAAATGTATTCTTATAGTTTTGTAAAATGTATGCTATTATTTGGTTTAATATTTTGGATTTTAAAATACCATTTAGAAATGTGATTTTTGTTAATATAGCCTTTGAATAGTGACAACATGATTAGTATAAATATAGGTCTTTACCAAATCCAATTTATGTAGACAAAGGAAGTGATGGCCTCATCTAGTAGACTTTCCCCATATGAAGCCCATTTGTCAGAGCTCGTAAAAGAGGTGGAATCACTGGTATTTTCTATTAGCCTTGCCTAAGCCGATATTGAGAACTTTAAGCTTGAGTAGAACCACGTAAAGGAGAAGTGGAAGTGGATAGATATTACCACTCGAGCGATGTTATCCAAGCCACCACAAGAGTTTTTCACCATCACACACCTTACCCTAAGGTCATAGGCGGTTGTTTTAATGGGTTTTGTTACAAGATCGTAGTACTAATATTATGTACATTATTCTAGTATACAGAATATACATTCTTTTTATTATTGTTACATTGTAAATAGTTATTCAAGCATAAATTGTATTTTTAGTTAATATTCTACTATGAAATTTATTTTGATGAATTAATGGATCTTTTGTATTAAATAATATTTTACTAAAATATTTTTATTATTAAATTTCTCTTTATTTAATATAAATGCTTGTATAATTTTATGAATGCAATTTTAATTTTTTTTAAGGTTCGAAAGCTATTTTTTGTCAAAACGCTTGAATATTCGATAAATGTCAGTTTTATTTTAAAAGTATAAATTCACATATTGAGAAAATTATTTTGATTAAATGATTATTATTTTTGGAATCCGGACCTTGAAATGATCCAATGGTTAATTTTCCATAATTTTCTGAGATAGTCAATTTTTTGGGTAAAAATTAAATACTGTTTTAATATATATTGTGTTTTATGACATCATAATGACACAATAGTGATGTAGTAAAAACAATAATCATTATATTCGGCCAATATATGTTTTAGAATTAATATAATGTGATTTTAGGTTTTTTTGATAAAATTTTCAAAGCTTTAGTGGACCCTCCATTACTTATAAAACATTTTATCTTTTTAAATTGATTTCCTTGAGAGTGTGACTCACCTCTACATAAGAAACCCTTTTATTTTAAGAAGTTTTCCCATTGGCCTTATAAAATACTTTTTTTTCACTCCTCTTTGGCAAAAACCATGGGAAAACCACAGGCTGGTTTATGTTTTTAATTAGTTTAATGTGTGGTGTCCCAAACCTAAATAATAAAGAATTCTCTCGCATTTCCTATATAATCCCACCCATGCTCCGACTTCCTCCTCACTCAAAGCCTTTGTTATTATTCCAAACTCTTCCCTACTCACTCTAGATTCCTTCAATGGATCCCCAATCTCCCATGAAACCTCTCTCAATGACCTCCAAAATCTTTGGGATCACACTTCAAAGTTAGTGATTCGTTCCTTTCTCTTTTTATCCAAATTATTATTATTGTTAGAATTTTTATTTTCAATAAAAATTCTGTGTAATGATTTCTCACCACCCCCATTCTTCCCTATTCTTTTTTGAATTATGAGATACCCCACTTCTCTCTCATTAATGCCTTCCATGTGCACCCGTTACCTTGCTGATATTTCGTACAGAATTTATCTCTCCTCATTTATATTCAATCAATTCATTAATATTATGCATCTAAATTCCATTACATATTTTGTAATATTATGTCCGATGATCCCAATACTTTCAATTTATTTTATAAATTATTATATACCCATTAAAATCTCATTAACCCATTTTACAAATTTTAGTTTGACGTCAATATGCTGTTGAAATTACACCAATATTTCCATGCCAAAATCATTGTGTAGTGAATACCATACCCACTCCTCTATCAAGGGTATTCACCTTTATACACATGTACATGTTTATTTTGGACTTACATTTATGCAGTATACATATGTTATTCTTGGAATGAATTATTATGTAAATAAATTCAAGTTGTATAATCAATGTGGCACACTTATGCATGGAATAAAATGTTTAATAATGTTGAATCTTAAACGCACTCCAATTAATTAGATAAATTATAGTATCATGATATGTCATGTGAAATGGGTGTTGACTCATGCTAATTAAAGTGAAAGAAGGGTTTACTTGTGCTTCATGTGCAATGTGGGTTAACTCATTCTCCATGTGCAATGAGCCTTGGTTGATGAAAATTCCATGTTAAGTGTTGTTTCCACATATCCATGTCATGATTATCAGGCATTATCAGGACTTTATGTTCATCTTTCTCATCTGCACCATTGGTATCCCTATTTTATAACATGTATTTTATTCCTCATGTTATTCCATGTTTATTCACTTACAGGGCAATATAGTTCACCCTTTTCCTATGAATGTCCTCAAGTTATCCAATGAAATTCTATGCACGAGGGAATTTAGTGGTCATGTAAATGATGTTTTCAATAAAGATTTTGTATTTCATTTTTTACATTGTCATATTATGATCCTAATCCCCAATGACACTAGACCTCTCGATCTTCTATGTTTTATAAAGTGATGATTATGTAATAAATCATGTTTATGTGTGTAATAAAGAGAAGGGTTATCATAGTTGGTATCAAAGGTTATGTTATTTTATTTTTTGGATTATGATTAGAAAACCCAATTTAAGACTTATAGACAATACTATGTATAATAAAAACATCCCAATGTTTTGGCAGGTATTGTGTATGTGGTCTATCATGTAAATACATCATATTGAGTCAATAAGGTTTACCTTATGACTTTTCCATTCCTTCTTGTTTTGAAAATCACAAACACCTTATCTTTAAGAAAATTTCTTTTATAAGGAAAATCGCTTTTATAAGGAATATCACTTTTATAAGGAAAATTTCTTTTATATGGAAAAATTTCTTTTATAAGGAAAATCTCTTTTATAAGGAAAATCACTTTTATAAGGAAAACATCTTTTGTAAGAAAAATTATCCTTATCATATTTTCATTCATATATTTCTTAAGTATAAGTTTCAAATTCATTTCTATATTCTCGGAATAGTTTGAAACATTGATATGAAGCATTCTGTTTTAGGTTCTGAATTCAGGATAAGAACTGTAATAAAGTTCTACTCCGAATTCTGGATACGAATTCTCATTACGAATTCTGATGACGAATTCTCATTACGAATTCTGATGATGAATTCTCTTTACGAATTCTAATGACGAATTATCATTAATAATTCTGATGAGGAATCATCATTATGAATTCTGATGACAAATTCTCATTACGAATTATGATGACCAATTCTCATTACGAATTCTGTTGACGAATTCACATTCCGAATTCTCATTTCGAATTCACCTATTAAAACAGAATCTGATCATCTTTGTTCTATACACTTTGAATTTATTTAGACTCTGAAAATTAATTTTGGTTAGACTCCGAAATTTCATTTTGCTTACTCTTTTGTAATTTGTACACTCTTTAATAATTTTTCTTTCACTCTGAACCTTCACTTCGAACCTTTACTCTGAATTTTTTTGTTATAAAATGATGTCGTACATTCTGTTACACTTGTTTTGTTATAAAACGATGTTGTCTATTCTGTTATAAACTAACCGTTGGTTATGTTACACGTGTACAGGTCCCTCCGATTTTTAAGGAAAATATGACCGTTGGAAAGGAGGCCAACCTTGCCTATAAATAAGAGCTCATTTGAAAGATCTTGATGATGACTGATGAATGACTTCTTCAACATTTTTCTTACATGCTGTTGAAGTGATTTCCAGATATAGAGGCTCTTATTAACTCTCAAAGCTTCGTACGACTCCAAATATTGGTCATTACATTCGAGGACATCCGGGGATAGCAAGATAGAGGTTTCAAACACCTTGAAGTTGACGGATTGCAGGGATAGCAAGACAAAGACTTCGATCTTCATATCAAGGGCTTACCCTGGTGTGGGTAATACAGACTTGCTTGAATGTATAAATCAAGGGACCTTTATCCAAGGTTGTTGGATACCCTACTCTTTGGGTTAAAAGACTTTTATCTTGTTACTTGTAGTTTTACTAATCGTTTGTTTCCGCTGCATTTTTTATTATAAGGAAAGTATAAATTTCTTATACTTCCGTACTTGTACTCAGTTTCATTTAGATTCTATACACTTTAGGGTAGAATCTCATATTGTAATCTTTTGTTAAGTTTCAATTTCTGGAAATATATTTCTGGAACCTACTTTCAGAATCACTTTCCAAGTTCTTCATTTGGTGTTAAGTGGTGTTGTGAATTTTCTTAGTTTAACTTTGTTAAAATTAGCCCTTTCCTTTGCTTAAGGAAAACATAGTTATTCATAACAAACTTTAAAGGTTCCAAAGGAATTTTTAAAGTATACAATTCACCCCCGCTTGTATTTTGAGCATCAACATCATTATTTCGATCCTACAATTGGTATCAGAGGAGGTCTCTGAAATACATGTACTCACGTATAAGTTTTTCTTTCTCACTTTATCATTCTGAACTTTATCATTCCGAACATTGTCATTCCAAACTTTCTCATTCCGAAATTTGTTATTACGAATTTTTCTTTTCTAACAAGTTTGTGTGCCGAAGGTTATTTTAAGTATGGCAGGAAATAATGTTGGTTCCATTGATAATATAAATCCTAAAAGACCACCAATCTTTGATGGTAATGATTATGAGTACTGGAGAGATCGAATGAAGACTTTTGTTATCAATATTGGAGTGGAAAACTTTGTTATGCTTACTGGAGATTATAAAAATCCTGATAAGGAAGTTAGAACTTTTACTAACCAGGAAAAGCAAGAGTATCAACTCAATTATAAGGTACGCAATACTTTACATTGTTCAATGAATAGAAATATATATAGCCAAATTTCTTCTTGTGAAGTAGCTAATTGTATCTGGAAAAAGTTAGAGGTTACACACTTTGGAACTTCTAAAGTGATTGAAACTAGGAGAGCTATGCTTAGAGCTGAATATCATGGCTTCAATTTTCCTTATAGAGAACCAATATGTAATGTTCAACAGAGGTTTATGACTATCGTCAATAGTTTACAGTCTATGGGAGAGAAAGGGTTAGATGATGAAGCACTTGTGGATAAGATAATTGATATTATGCCCAATGAATGGGAATCCAAAAGAACAGCTATAGATGAGAACAGGAAGGTCACTCAAATTTCTCTTGATGAGTTATTTGGAACTCTTCTACAACATGAGACAAGAATGAAGAGAGATGCTGACAACATTAAAAAGAAAAATGGGAATGATACTGTTGCTTTTACAACAACATCAAATCATATGAAAGCCAAGACTCCTGAGAGAGTAACCCGATCCAAGTATAAGAAAATGGTTGTTCAATCAGATTCTAGTGAAAGTGAAATCTATGAAAATGAATTAGTAAATCTTTCTCGAAGGATGAACATGATAGCTGGTTAGAAAAATTTCCAATCCAAGTATAAGAAAAAGGACAGGAAAGATAAGAAAGATGGAGAAGTTACTTGTTATGAATGCAAGAGGGCTGGACATATTAGACCAGATTGCCCTTTGCTCAAAAAGAAAGAAAGGAAAGAAATGCATTCAAACAGGAACAGAAAGAAGTATTATAAAGCCAAAGCTAAAAAAGTTCTGAAAGCTATTGATACCTGGAGTGCCAGTGGTGGAGACTCTTCAGATGAATCTTCTGATTATGAATCTTTAGGACAGAAGAATCTTGGTCTTATGGCCAGATTACTACTGGTAATCACTGTTTTATGGCTAAGGTACCAAATGCTGAATCATTGACCAGTGTTTCTTTAAATTCTAATGATAGTAAGTATTGTAACTCTTCTGATTAATAATCCTCTTCTGATGAAGAAAATACTTTACCTACTTATGAAGAAGTCTCTAGGTTTGCTGAACTTCTTGAGATTGAGAATTCTAAACTCAATAAGAATCTTGATAAGGCAAACTCTAGGAATTCTATTCCTACAAAAGAGATATCATATCTTTCTAAAGATCTTGATAGAAAAAATACTGATTTTGAAAGTATTACAAAAAATCTTTAGGATGTAAGTTCTGAGAAGAAAAAACTTTCTAAAGAGTTAGAAAAAGTAATTTTTAATAAAAATGTTTTCAATCCTAGCGCTTATTCTAAATCTAATGATTTTGAGGATAAAAACTTGGTTATAAAACTCAAGTCCGAAATTTTTTCCTTAAAGAAGTGTTTATCAAACTTTACCCATGGTAAGGAAAATATTGATAAAATGTATTCCCAAATACGACCATTAAGAAATAAATCTAGATTTGGTTATACCCATGCAAAACCATTTTTTAGTAACAATTATTTTGTTCCTCAAAGTGTCCCATTTTTTACTAAGTGTCAATGTGGTGGTCACTGGGCAAAGAATTGTTCCTTAAACAAAACCCAATCCTTAGGATTTCACAAAGCTTACTTTTCTAAGAAGATGTGGGTTCCTAAAATTTTGTTATCTGGAAATCTCGGATCCAAACAAGTCTGGATTCTGAAAGTCTAATTCTCTTCTTGATATTAGGAAAATAAATAGAGTACTAGCAATAATACATGGTACATGGATAGTGGATGTTCCCGACACATGACTGGTAACAAAAGCTATTTTGAAAATATTATCAAAATGAAAGGAGGAAAGGTAACTTTCGGAGATAATGCTAAGGGAGAGATTGTTGTTATTGGTAATATTGTTCTTCTTGGTAAAACCTTGATTTCAAAAGTTTTTTTTGTTAAGGGTCTTAAGCACAACCTCATTAGCATAAGTCATTTATGTGATGAAGGTTACCTTGTGAATTTTAGGAATGATAAGTGCTTAGTTCACAATTCCAAGGAATAATTTATTCTCTCAGCCAATAGGCAAGAGAATGTTTACACCTTAAATTTAGAAGACCTCAGGAGCCAAGATTTACCTTGCCTAAGTGCAATGGAAGATCATTCCTAGTTACGACATAGAAGACTAGGTCACTGTAACCTTAAAAACCTATGTAATCTCTCTAAGAAGAAACTAGTTAAGGATCTACTGGAGCTTAGATTTGATTCTTCTAAAGTTTTTTATCCTTGTCAATATGGAAAGAAACATAAATCTAGTTTTAAATCAATCAGTCAAGTCTCAACAATTGATGCATTGCAGTTAGTGCACATGGATCTTTTTGGTCCAACACAAACTGGAAGTATTTGAGACAAATACTATGTGTTTGTTCTAGTTGATGATTACACAATATTTACTTGGGCATATTTTCTAGAAAGGGACTCTAAAGCTTTTTCTTATTTCAAAAGTTTTAGACCTCAAGTTAAAAATGAGAAAAACCTTCCATTGAAAACTATTCAAATTGATCATGGAGGAGAATTTCAAAATTATGATTTTGAAACTTTTTGTAGTAGAAAAGGTATTACTCACAATTTTTCAGCACCTAGAACTCCTCAACAAAATGGTGTAGTTTAGAGAAGAAATAGAATTCTTCAAGAGATAACTAGAACCATGTTGAGTGAATATTCTATAGCTAGACATCTCCGGGATGAAGCTGTAAGTACTGCTTGCTATACTATAAATCGAGTTTTGATCAGACCTTTTCCTAATAAAACTCATTATGAGCTATGGAATGGTAGAAAACCAAGACTATCCTACTTCAAGGTTTTTGGTTGCAATGTATTCATTTTGAATACTAAAGATAACTTCCATAAATTCGCACCAAAATCTGATGAAGGAATTTTCTTAGGTTATTCCACAACTTCTAAGTCTTATAGAGTTTTTAATAAAACTACTTGTACTGTTGAAGAAACAGTACATGTAAAATTTGATGAGCCTGATACTTTTGTTTTTAAACCATCCCCGCATACATCCTCGGATGTGTTTTCAAAAACTGATTGTAAACCTTTGATAGAAGAATCTTCTGATAAGGATAATGTTCACGAAGATACTTCTGAAACATTTACCCCAGAATACTTTCTACCCTATGTTGATGAACATGCTTTTAAAAACCCAAATCAGGTGTCTTTAAGAATCATCCCAGTGATAGTATCATTGGTGATGTAAATCAACCTGTAAGGACTAGAAGTTCCTTAATAAATGTAGTAGAACATATAGCATTTCTTTCCCAATTAGAAACTAAAAGCACTGATGAAGCTTTAGGTGGTGATGATTGGATCAAAGCCATGCAAGATGAAATAAATGAATTTGAAAGGAATAATGTCTATACTTTCATTGAAAGACCTAAGGAAACTTCTGTTATTGGAGTAAAATGGGTTTTCAGAAATAAATGTGATGAAAATGGAGTCATATTAAGAAATAAAGCTAGACTTGTTGCTAAAGTCTATAATCAGCAAGAGGTAATAGACTATGAAGAAACCAATTCTCCAGTATCCAGACTTGAATCTATCCGTATTCTACTTGCCTTTGCAGCATTCTTTAATTTTAAACTTTTCCAAATGGATGTGAAATGTTCTTTTCTTAACGGTTATGTTCAAGGGGAGGTTTTTCTTGAACAACCTCATGGATTTGATGATACAAATCATCCTGATTATGTTTTTAGACTTACAAAAGCTCTGTATGGCCTTAAATAAGCCCCAAGAGAATGGTATGATAGAATCACTAGATTTTTGCTTCAAAATAACTATGTTAAGGGAAATGTAGATCCAACCCTTTTTATAAAGAAAGATAATAAAAATGTTTTGATTGTTCAAATTTATGTTGATGACATCATATTTGGTTCAACTCAGCAATCTTTAACCGACTCTTTTGTATGTCTAATGAAATCTAAGTTTGAAATGAGTATGATGGGTGAGTTAACTTTTTTCCTTGGTTTTCAAATTTCTCAAAAACCAGAAGGAATCTACATATCTCAAGATAAGTATATTAAATATCTTCTTAAAAAGTATGGTTATGACAACACTAATAGTATAAGAACTCTTATTGGTACCTCAAACTCTTTAGATCTTGATGAAGCTGGGAAACCAGTAGATCAAACATCTTTTAGAGGTATGATAGGAAGTTTTCTTTACTTAACAGCTAGTCGACCAGACTTAATGTTATTTGTATGCTTATATGCAAGATATCAATCCAATCCTATGGAATCTCACTTAAAGTCATTAAAAAGAATTTTTCGCTACCTTAAGGGAACCATGGATCTAGGATTATTTTATACTTCTGGAAATGATTTTGTTCTAAAAAGCTTTTCTGATGATGAATTTGGTGGATGTAGAATGGATATAAAAAGTACATCCGAAACTTGTCATTTCTTAGGAGATTCATTAGTTTCTTGGTCTTGCAAGAAGCAACATTCTGTAGCACTATCCATTGCTGAAGCTGAATATGTAGCAGCTAGAAGTTTTTGTGCTCAAGTGTTGTGGATGAAACACACACTCACAGACTATGGCTTGAACATTACTAAAACTAAAATTTTGTGTGATAACACAAGTGCCATTGACCTTAGTAAGAACCCTACACATCACTCTAATGAAAAGAATATAGATATTAGGCATCACTTTTTTAGGGATCATACACTTAAAGGAGATATAATTCTTCATTTTATCAGAACACAAGATCAACTTGTTGATATTTTCACAAAATCTTTGCCTTCTGATAGATTTGAATACATTAAACAGATGTTAGGAATGATAACCGTAAAATAATCCTTCATAATTAAATTTCTGTTGAAAAAGCCTCATTAAAGTAATAAACTCCTTTCCATAGGGGGAGTACATTTGTTTGTTAGAGTAACTATGTTTTTTCAAAGTTTGTTTTCAAACTATTCGGTACTAAAATTCCGGAATGGAAATTTCGGGAACTGAAATTTCCAGAATGGATATTTTCGTATAGAAAAACTCCGGAATGGAAATTTTCGTATTAAAAACTTCCAGAATGGAAAATTTCATATTAGTATTTTCATAACGATATTTTCATACTGAGACTTTCATAATGAGTTTTTCATTTTTTTAACTTTTGTAATGAAATTTTCATATTGAAATCCTTATAATGTTTTTTGTACTGATTTTTCCATACTGAGTTTGTTTTTCATAGTGAGTTTTGCATTTTTTTCTATAGTTATTTTTTTATTACCCATTACGAATAATCCTCCTAAACAAATCCGAAAGGTATGATTTCCTTACTCAAGCTTTCGTAGTAATACATTACATGCTGACATTTTCTTATAATTTGTTTTCGTATTATAGTTTTCTTAAATTTTTTTTAATAAAAACCTTAAATGATCGGATTCAAGTTTTCTTGAGAACTGGTTTTCAACCGTCAGATATGATCTCAGCTTGTCACAACCGTTCGATTAACTGAGGAAGTTGAACCGTCTTCTCGTTTCCTAAATAAAGGGGACCCCAAATGGTTGTCCCACATCGGTTTTCAAGCTCCAGCAACCCGAAGATCTGCCTCTCCGTTTTAAAGCTGTTCTGAAGTTCAACTTTCTCTGTTCCGAACTTCTCAGAGGTCTTCAGATCCGAATGTCTGTGGAAGTAGCTTCTCAAGACATGTCTTCCTCTAAACCGATTTCAAATTGGTTAGTATATACAGAATGGATGGTTCATCCTGATTTCTTCAACATGTATGATTCTCTTATATCCAAGAATATTAAGCTCAACGGATAGGAACATGTTGCGGTGTCTAAGCCCGGGAATCAAGATGAAGTTTTTTTGGATTTTCTTGTAGAGTTCTATGATACAATTTCCTTTCTTAAAGAAGATGGTAGGGAGATGTTGTCATTTATGTCTTATAGCAAGACTTATAAATTTTATTATGCCAAGGCAGCTTGGTAGGGCTGAACAATGAAGGAGAAGCTAAGTTTATTTCTCATGTTTTTCCGGATTCAAAGGGAAGCTTCGGCAAGGAAAATTCTTTGGAAACTCTCGGACTGTCAGATGACAAGGCTCCAAAGATTTCTTCTCTATCTACAAATTTAGGAATTCATGAGTTATGGGTACAAGGCCTTATTGTACCGAGAAAGGGTGACAAAGACAATTTGAAGAAGAGCGAGATCTACTTCCTAGATTTTCTGATAAATCTGAGGAAGTTTAATCTAATGAAACACTTTCTTATTACCCTTGAGAATGTCAAGAAAGGGAATTTGAGAGCTCAGATCATAATGTATCCAGAAATCCTCTCAAAGTTGATAGTTCGGTTCCTTGAGTCTTTCAAGGAGGATTGAAAGTCTAAGCCGGGAGTTTGCAAGATTATGTTGGTGAGTGATGGTACTCTCAAAAGGATGGATGTAGCCTTTGATAAGAAGACTGGTCATTTTTTTGATTCACCTGCTCAAGAAGAAACGGTTCCGAAAGTTGCTGAACCTGAATTCTCTAAGCCAGTGAGGAAGAGAAAGTTGAAACAAGTTGAAGGTGAAGCATAGAATCCCAAATCTAAGGAAGTTCATTCCGCACCTCCAAAACTGAAGAATAAGAAAGCTTACCCTGAAGAGGTAGTTTCTAAATGGAGGGAAATCAAAGAGAAGAGAGTGCAAGGGGAGCCTCAGTTTGGCTTGGATCCTACGGAGGCTAAGTCCTTGAAGGAGAGAACTGCGGATGGGCTAGAAAAACAAGTGAATGAGAAGAAGCTTAAGAAGAATATGTATGAAGCTAAGGTGGTTCAGACTTTGTTAAAGTTTACTGAGATGGCCTCCAGAAACATTCCCGTTCCGAGATCTTTTTCTTTGGAATCTCTACCTGAGACTCCAGGAAGAAACTTTGACACTCCAGAAGAGCCAGTTTCTAAGCATGGTGAGGAAGTAGAGCAGATTGAGCAAGTGGAAGAAGTAAGAGAAGTTTCTAAAGGTAGTGGTGACACCATATATGTGTTGAAGCAAGTAGATGATTATAAGGGGACACCTTCGGAACATTTTTCGTTCCGAACTTCAGAAGATGAATCTTCGAAGTTAGTCACTCCAAGGATGAACGTGGAGAAAACAGAAGAATAAGTAGATTGTCATGAAGAGGATGAATAGCTTCTACATGATATTTCTCAAATGGAGAATGTAGAGGATGTTGCCAAGAAAGTTACTGATGAGGAAGACAATGTTGTTCAAGTGTCTGACAGTGTAAAAAGAACTCCGGAATAGGAATCCATTCCAAAAAAGGACAAGGAAAAGAAACTTGTTGTTGATACCTCGAGCTCAGTGGTTGTAAAGAAAAGGGAAGTTGGTGATTCTTCTAAGAATAAAGTTGAGAATTTAGAAGAAGAAAATTCTCCAAGAAAAGTCTCGAATTCAGATTCATCTTCGTTGGGGCATGACTTTGTTGTTCAGTCATTAAAGAAGTCGGTGGGTACTATTCCGACTTTCTCAAGTATTGATTCAAGATGCCAGATGCTCCAACGTGATTTGAATCAGAAAACAGACTCTGTATCCATGGTTATGGAAAAATGTGTTGAGATAGAGGCTCAGTTCAAAACATTATTTGTCGGCTATGAAACCCATAAAAGATCTTTCAATAGGATGACTAGTTGGTCGAGGAAGACTGTAGAATAGATCAGGCTCTTTGATAAATTCCATGATAATGTGAAGGATGCCTTTGAGACAGAAGACAGGAAGATAAATGAACTTACTTCATCCTTTGAAGAAAAGTTGACGTATGAAAAGAATTTCTGGATTCAAGAAGTCAGATATCTGAATGGGAAGCTGAATTCTATTCCTCAAAACTAGAAGTTTGAAAGGGATCATCAGATTGAGTTTGAAAAAAAGTTGAAGGCTCAGGAATAAAATCTTAAAGCTCAGGAAGAAAAGCTTAAAGATCAGGACAAAAATATTGAAGCTCAAAGTGCAAGAATTGTTGTGTTATAAAAGCAAGTCGAGGAAGACCATAAAGACTTGAAGAAAATAAAGACTATTCTTAAGGGTCTCATGGATAAGGAAAAAGATCCAAAATAGACAGATCTGATCTTTTGTTGTATCTAAATTTTCCTTGTTACCGAGCTTTCAAACATAATGAAAATTTGTGCTTGCTCTTTTTTTTTTGTTGCTACTAATTTTTCAGGTACATTGTTATATTTTACATTCCCTTGAATTCTTTTTGAAAATCACAAATGGGGAGAAGCAAAAGAACCCTAATAAAGAGGGAAAAAGAATCCTAACAAAGGCTGAGAAAGAAAACAAACTATAATAGAGTTCATCTATGGGGGAGTTTTCCATTAAAGAAGACTTTATTATTCTTAATGAAATGTCATTACAGAAATCTAGAATACGATCCTTAGAGTTTCAAAGCCTAAGGGGTAGTTAGTCATATTCATCAACAACCATTAGCAAAGGGAGATAAGCCTTAATTTTTTCTTTCTTCTTAGACCTTCTTTTTCGTAAGGATGTTTGTCCTTTCCAAAAAGGGGGAGATTGTTGAGTCAATATGGTTTACGTTATGACTTTTCCATTTCTTCTTGTTTTGAAAATCAAAACACCTTATCTTTAAGAAAATTTCTTTTATAAGGAAAATCGCTTTTATAAGGAAAATCCCTTTTATATGGAAAATTTCTTTTATAAGGAAAATTTGTTTTTATAAGGAAAATAGCTTTTATAAGGAAAATCGCTTTTATATGGAAAATTTATTTTTAAGAAAAATTATCCTTATCATATTTTCATTCATATATTTCTTAAGTATAAGTTTCGTATTCATTTCTATATTCTCGGAATCGTTTGAAACATTGATATGAAGAATTCTGTTTTAGGTTCCGAATTCTGGATAAGAACTGTAATAAAGTTCTACTCCGAATTCTGGATACGAATTCTCATTACAAATTCAGATGATGAATTCTCATTACGAATTCTGATGATGAATTCTCATTAGGAATTCTAATGACGAATTCTCATTACGAATTCTGATGATGAATTCTCATTACGAATTCTGTTGACGAATTATCATTACGAATTCTGATGACAAATTCTCATTACGAATTCTGTTGACGAATTCACATTCCGAATTCTCATTCAGAATTCACCTATTAAAATTGAATCTGATCATCTTTGTTTTATACACTCCGAATTTATTTATAATCTAAATTTTTTTTTGGTTAGACTCTAAACATTCATTTTTCTTACGCTTTTATAATTTTTCTACTCTTTAATATTTTTTCTTTCACTCCGAACCTTCACTCCGATCCTTTACTCCAAATTTTTTTTGTTATAAAACGATGGCATACATTCTGTTACACTTGTTTTTTTATAAAACGATGTCATCTATTCTGTTATAAACTAACCATTGGTTAAGTTACAAGTGTACACGTCCCTCCGATTTTTAAGGAAAATATGACCATTGGAAAGGAGGCTGACCTTTCCTATAAATAAGAGCTCATTTGAAAGATCTCGATGATGACTGATGAATGACTTCTTCGACATTGTTCTTACATGCTATTGAAGTGATTTCTAGAGAGAGAGTCTCTTATTAACTCTCAAAGCTTCATGTGACTCCGAATGTTGGTGATTACATTCGAGGACTTCCGGGGATAGGAAGACAGAGGTTTCCAACACCTTGAAGTTGAGGGCTTCCTTGCTGAGGAAGACAGAGGTTGCCAACTACCTTGAAGTTGAGGGCTTGTGGGGATAGCAAGACAGAGACTCCGATCTTCGTATCAAGGGATTACCCTGGTGTGGGTAAGACAGAGTTGCTTGAAAGTATAAATCAAGGGACCTTTATCCAAGGTTGTTGGATACCCTTCTCTTTGGGTTAAAAGACTTATATCTTGTTACTTGTAGTTTTACTACTCGTTTTTTCCGCTGCATTTGGTATTATAAGGAAAGTATAATTTTCTTATACTTCTGTACTGGTACTCCATTTCATTTAGATTCTATACGCTTTAAGGTAGAATCTCATATTGTAATCTTTTGTTATGATTCAATTTTCGGAACCATATTTCCAGAACCTACTTTCGGAATCCATTTCGAAGTTTTTCATTTGGTGTTATGTGGTGTTGTGAATTTTCTTAGTTTAACTTTGTTAAACTTATCCATTTCCTTTTCTTAAGGAAACCATAGTTATTCAAAACTAACTTTAAAGGTTCCAATGGAATTTTTAAAGTATACAATTCACCCCCCTCTTGTATTTTGAGCATCTACATCATTATTTCGATCCTACACATCCCTATCTAGATACAAGCATATAGAGGCAGCTTTGGAAGAGATGTACCTAGGGGTGAAAACCCTGACAAGTAGTTTCTGGATTGACCAAAGGTATCTTGGTACATGATAATTAGCCTTGATGAACTCTTGGTTACGACACTAACAGGGGATATTCTTTGGTAAATTAACAAGCTTAGTATGAACCATAATTAAGATAGTTTTAGAGAAATCCTCTAAGATTACTTGATAGATTGTATATCATGGATAACATAGATTGAAGCATATAAATTCATAAGATAAGAAAATAAATGTTATTTATAATTCATATGTTTTTTCCTTGGATTACCATTTATCAGTTAACCCTAACATTCCTTTCATTAAGGAATAATAAATCGTTATACATCATTTATTTTAATATCACAATTTAATCGTTTCTAGAGGCTAACTCAAAATATGATTTGTTTTGTCAGTAAAATAATGGGTCGTTTCTAAATGGAAGGGGAAGAACCTCATACAACACTCTTGTCCCATATTGAGAACTTACAAGCTAAAATTATTGGGATTTTAAGCTCACATATTATAAAAACATTTTCCAATGTCTAACTTTCATGCAAGGTGCTCTACTACATTTCAAACTCCTCAACCATACCAAGTAATCATCAGGGATCATGACACATCTATGATCAAATATTAAGATCCCATCTATTCTACCTTTCATGATGAGGGAGGTACCATTAGAGTGTTTTAAAATATTTCACCCTATACAGAGAGTTTGATGGACTATTTGACTTCAGAATAGATGCTGAATAGGGATACCTCTGAGAAACCCTTTTATATATAGTCTTGTCTTCCATTATTTTCAGATATATAGGAAAATTAATAGAAGAACCACATTTCCAAAAATTTAAATCGAACTCTGTTAGACTATTTTACAAAATCATTGGTACATGCTGTTCTTTTGAAACTATTCTACAGAAAAAAAACAAAAAGTGCATCATTTATTCCATCGGTATGATCCATGTTGCACATATTATGTATGGACTATGGAAGTGGAAGACTTTGAATGTGCATTTAGGTATTGTTTCACTAGGTGGACCCTCTCTCTCTATGATCAACGTGATAATGAGGGTTGGGGAATCATTAATGGTGGTGGTTAAGCAATCTTGAAGTCATGTTTATATTTCTGAGTTCTTTTTGTTTGTAATCAAATTGCAAGCACACAATTTTTTTAATGGTGGAAGATTGTAATGACCCAAAAATTCACTAATGAAATTTCCTCTTGGTCTATTTAAATATATTCTTATGGTTATGTTAAATGTATGGACATATTTGGTTCTATATTGTGGATTTTAAAATACATTTATGAATTGTGACTTTTTCTAATATAGTTGTTTAATAGTGATCACATGATTAGTATAAATATAGGGCTTTCAAAAATCCAATTTACTTAGTAAAAGTAGGTTATGGCCTCATCCAATAGACATGCCCCATACGAATCCCATTTGTAGGTGCATGGAAAAGAGGCAACATCAATGGGATTCTCTATTGACCATTCCAAATCAAAGATTGAATACGTTAAGCATGATCAGAACTGCCTACGAGAGAAGTGGAAGTTGATAGATATTACCACTCAAATGATGTTATCTAAGCCACCCAAAGAGTATTTCACCATCATGAATCTTACCATAAGGTCTTATGAAGGTTATTTATTGGGTTATGTAACAATACCCTAGTACTACTATTTGGTACATTTTTCTTGTATGGAGAATATACGTTCTTTTTATTATTTTTTCATTGTAAATAGTTATTAATGCACAAATAGTATTTTTGGTTAATATTCAACTAAAAAATATATTTTGATTAATAAATAGATTTTTGAAACTAAATAATATTTTAATAAAATATTATTATTATTAAATTACTCATACTTAAATATAAATAATTGTATAATTTTATGAATGCAATTGTAATTTTTATTAAGGTTTGAAATCTATTTTTGTCAAAACCATTGAATTTTCGATAAATGTCGGATTATATTTGAAAAGTGAAAATTCTCATATCTAAAAAATTATTTAGATAAAATAAATATTATATTTGTAATTAAGACGTTGAAATTATCCGGCGGTGAATTTTTCATAATTTTTTGATATAGTCGAATTTTTGGTTAAAAATTAAATACTGTTTAAAAATATTGTGTTTTATGTCTTAATAATGACCCAAGAGTGATTTAATTAAATAATATAATCATTATGTTAGGACAATATATGTTTTACCATTAAAATAATGTGATTTTAGGTTTTTTTGATTTATTTTACAAAGCTTTAGTAGACCCTCTAAGACTTCTAAAACATTTTAGCTTTTTAAATTGATTTCCTTGAGAGTGTGACTCACCTCCACATACTAAACTCTATTATTTTAAGAGTTTCGGCCATTTTACATATAAAATATTATTTTTGACTCCCCTTTTATGAAAACCATGGTCTGGTTTGTGTTTTTTGTTAGTTTAATGCGTGGTTTCCCAAACCTAAATAATAAAACATTCCCTCTCTTTTCCATTATAAATACACCCTTGCTCCCACATCCTCTTCACTCAATTCCTTTGGAGTTCATCCAACCACAACCATCTTCTCTCTATAATCCAACCAAGGCACCACAATTTATCAAGATACCTCTCTCAATACCCCACTAAACTAATGGGATCACACTTCCATGTAAGGGATTCCTTCCATCATCTTTTTATCCACATTTCTTAATATTTTTATGCAATCTTAGTTTCATTTATAAATGTTGGGGAATGATTTTTCACATCCCCCATACTTCTCTATTCATGTTTTAATTATGAGATACCCTATTTCTCTCTAATTAATGCCTCACAAGTACACCTGTTACCATGATGAAATTCTATATGGAATTTCTCACTCCTCATTTACATTCAACCAATTAGTTTATATTATGTTTCCAAATTCCATTCCATATGTTGGTATATTATGTCTCATGATCCCATTAGATTCCATTTAATGTATAAATTATGAGAGGCCCATTTCACTCTCATCAAACCATTTATCAAATTTCTATTTGACGTTGGTATTCTACCAAAATTACATTAAAAAATTTCAATGAAAAAATTATTGTGTATTGAATACCATACACACCAATATCTCAAAAGTTTTCACCTTTATATATTTTTAATTGTTCACTGAGGACTGAAATTTATGTATTCCACAAATCTTATTCGTGGAATTAATTATGATGTTAATGAATCCATGTTGTATGATTTATGTGGCGCACTTATGCATGAAATGAAATGTTTAAGATAGGTGTGCCCTAATAGCACTCCAATGCATTGGTTATGTATAATATCATGATACTTCACGCATAATGGATGTTACTAATGTTATTTCATGGGAAATGAGAGTTTAATCATGCTTCATGTGCAATGAGTGTTTACTCATGCTCTATGTGCAATAATCCTTGGTTCATGCTAAGTATATGTTAAGTGTTGTTTCCACATATCAATGTTATGATTATCATGATTTATCATGACTTGATGTTCATATTTCTCTTGTGATCCAGGGATTTGCCAATTTTCTAACATGAATTTTATTCTTCATGTTATTCCATGTTTATTCCATTGTCAGGCTTTAAAGATCACCCTTTCCTTTTTAATGAACTCGGTTTATCCCATGCAATGATAAGTATGCGGTAATGTACTGGTCATGTAAAATATGTTTTCAACAAAGATGTTATATTTCGTGTTTTAAGTTGTCATGTTATGATTATAATCCCCAAATACACTACAAATTGTGATATTATATGTTTTATCAAGTGAATATTATGTAATAAATAATGTTTAATTGTGTAATAAATAGGATGGTTGTCATAGTTGGTATCAGATGATAGGTTATGTTATTATTATGATTAGGTTTAGAAAACCACAGTGACGCCTTAGATAGAATACTAAGTCTAATAAAAACATCCATATGTTTTGGTGGGTATTGAGTAAGTGGTTTATCAATCAAATACATCCATTTCTATATTCGAGAATCTAAAGGCAGCTCTGGTATAGATGTACCTAGTGGTGAAAACCCAGACATCGATTTCTAGGCTTGACTTGTGGTATCCTGGTACACGACAACGAGTCTTTCTACACTCTTGGTTATTACACTCCCGAGGGATATGATTTGGTAAATTAACAAGCTTAGTGTAATCCATGATTAACAGAATTTAATATAATCATATAAGAATACAAGTTAAAAATTAGATCATGGATAACATAGATTGATGATTATAGATTCATAAGTAATGGAAATAAATTTTTTTTATAAGTCATACATTTTTTACTTGGATTACCCTTTATCTATTACCCCTAACATTAATTTAATTAAGGAATAATAATTCATTATACATCAAGTAGTTTAATATCACAATTTTATCGTGCCTAGATTGTAACTAAAAATTTGATATGTTTTTTTAGTGGGATACATGATTCTTTCAAGATGGAAGGGGAAGAACCTCATATAAAACTCTTGTCCCTTCTTGAGGTCTTTATAGCTATAATTACTATGAATTCAAGCTCACAAAGCATCAAATCCTTTTCTATTTTCCAACATTAATGCAAAATGCTCTACGACATATCAAACACCTCTTTCATACAACACAATCATTAGGGATCGTGGAACAACTATGATCAAATATTAATCTCCCAAATATACCACCTTTTAAGATGAGGGATTTACCCTTATGGTATTCTCATATATTTCACTCTATCCAGAGAGTATGATGTACTATT
Organism: Viscum album; assembly: GCA_963277665.1. Lineage (NCBI taxonomy): Eukaryota > Viridiplantae > Streptophyta > Magnoliopsida > Santalales > Viscaceae > Viscum > Viscum album. The sequence goes on from OY728129.1 coordinate 570,458,279, forward strand.
TGATTTTAGAATAGCTGCTGAAGAGGGAGACCTTCGAGCAGCATATATATATAGTCTTGACTTCAAGTATTTTTAGAAACATAGACACTATATTAGAAGAACCACATTTCAAAAATTTTAAATCTGACTCTTTAATACAATTTTAAAAAAACATGGTACATGGTGATGTTTTGAAAATATACATTAGAATTTTTTTTGAAAAATGTATAATATTTTCCATCGGTATGATCCAAGTTGCATGGACTACATCTGGACTAAGGAAGTGGAAGACTTTGAATGTGCATTGAGGTATTGTTGAACTATGTGGAAACTCTCTCTCTCTGATTGATGTGATAATGAGGGTTGGGGAATGGTTAATGGTGGTGGGTAAGAACCCCTGAATTTGTGTTTAAATTTTAGAGTATTTTTTGTATGTAATCAAGTTGAGAGGATGCAATTTTTTTAAGGGGGGATATTGTAACGGCCCAAAAAATCACTATGGAAAATTCCTCTTGGTCTATTTAAATGTCTTCTTATGGTTATGTAAAACATATTAACTTATTTTGTTCAATGTTTTGGATTTTAAAAAATCATTACGAATTTTGACTGTTGCTAATATAGTCATTGAACAGTGATCACAGGACTAATATAAATATAGGTCCTTAGCAAATCCAATTTACTCAAGAAAAATGAAGTGATGGCCTCATCCAGTATACTTGCCCAGTACGAAGCCAATTTTCTAGAGCTCAGAATGGAGGTGGAATCATTGGTATTAGATCTTGTCCATTCCCAGGCCTAGCTTGAATATTTTAATCTTGAGAGGAACTCCCTATGAGAGAAGTGGAAGTTGAAAGATATTACCACTCGAGTGATGTTATCAGAGCCACCTCAAGAGTCTGTCACCAATATGCACCTTACCCTAAGGAATTATTCAGGTGTTTTAAGGGGTTATATAACAATACCCTAGTACTAATATTATGTACATTATTCTAGTATTGAGAATATACATTATTTTTATTATTGTTACATTGTAAATAGTTATTAAAGCCCAAATAGTATTTTTAGTTAATATTCAACTAAAAAATATATTTTTATGAATGTAGGGTCCCAAAAAATCCACAAAGGAGAATGAAAATTCCCTTCAATCCAAGGGAGATTCTACCCAATTTTCCCCCAAAAAATTGGGGAAAAGTGTGTTAAATTATTAATGTATAGCATAAGATGAACTGGTCTGCAGACTCATACAATGATAATGGTACGCGGCAGGTTACGTGAGGTGCCCCCTCCGCGGACTGCTGTTGTTCATGGAACTGAGGCGGGGATCCTCCACGGGTGCAAAGCAGGATGGGCGCCAAACAGGTCTGCTATCATGAACCGCCCCCAGCTGGAAACCGCGTCAGCCAGCTCGGGGCGCATCCGCTATCGTTCGCAGAATGGAGGTGGAACCTTGTGCAGCCGCGAAGCACTCCCCGAGCTAGTTTAGATCGCATGGGAGATGCGTTAAATGGACCCTGCGAGTTGCAGATTGACCAAGTCATCCATAAACTAGGTTTCCAGTCATGGGCCTTAGCAAAAGGTTCTACATTACCACAGATACATCTATTTCCCCACTCTATAAAAAGAGATGGGGGGGGAAGAGAAAAAGGGAGATCAATCAGATTAAGGTGGAAGGATTTCGAAGGAATGAGCTTAAGATTTCGCAAATAGCGATGTTCCATTTTGTGAACCAGAATAGGTATGAAGTTGGAAAGTAATTAATAAGGACCTGAAAAAGTGATAACAAATTGGTGAACCGCGAACTTAAAATAAGAAAGAAAAGAAGACCGCGAACCATGGCCCCTCCACGGTTGTACTCTCCAAGAAACATGTATTTTATGCCCCTTTCCCAATCTATCGCACCACATAGGACCCTCCTACATGGGTAAGCCCCAACAGATGAATCTATGACTAGCGTCTCCCTAATCCGTTGTTGCTCGCATGGACCCCTCCTCGTTACAACCTGGTACGGGGGCTGAACCCAAAGCTTCGAACCAACCTTGTTCATGGATGCCCATCAGTACGAAGACCATCCTGGTTCGCGGACGACCTCTCCAGCCGCGTAGGACCTCCCTACGTGAAGGGTGCCACCCCTCATACACCAGTGTGGTCCACTAAATCCTTCAGAGTTCCCATTCCCCGAGCCAGATAAAATCCTTCCAATCCGGCCTGATCCTTCCCAACCCCCTCATTGGGCCATTCATTAGCCCCGAGATGAGGCTTAAACCAGAGCCACCAGACCCGTGTGATGTAACCCTCAGGAAAATCATTGTGCCATTTTGAGTTCACATACCCACGGTAAGTGAGGATGAAGGGGTCGCTCTGACCCTTGAGAGGTTTCCCGAAGCACTCTTGGGTTCACTATCCCATGGTAATGCGGAGTCCGAGCCCGGGAGTCCCATTTCTACCCCCCCCCCCCACTGGTTAGGAATGGGGCACTTCTCCCCTTCATAGGGAGTGGCGGACTACCCATCATAAAGAGGCACCCATGCACCTCTGTACTTCCCCGTAGCCATGGAAGGGCATAGTGGGGAAGGGTGCTGCTCCATTATTCTTCGGGGCAAAGTCCCTTTCCCACTATACTTTATCACCATGGGCATCCACCTTGGAGTAAGCCCCGACTTTTAGGGTCTCCCCCACACATAAGCCCTATCGCACTTCCCACGGACGCACCTTTCGCGACGTGATCATCTGGTACCTACTACCTCTTGTTTCTCACACCAAGCATGACTCACATGGAATTAGAGTAAGCATTGACCATGACATCCTCTCCTGGGCCTCCTTAGAGTGTAATCCCCAGTCCATTACCCTGGGCTGCCTTAAATCTTAAGCCCCATGCCAATTCGAACTACACGGACTTTGATTCCTCCCCACAGTGATATGTAGGAAGCCTCCAAGTGGTTCAAGCCCGATCACCATCGGACCCCTGGGTCCACATTCACGTCATTTCTCTGACATCCCCACTTGAACTACGTGGACTTTGATCCATGTCTCCCATGTAGGGTACGTAGGAAGCCTCCCCGTGGTTCAAGCCCAATAACAGGTCCTTCTATCCATCTTCATGTCGGCTCACCGCATCAACGATGGGTAGCCTAGAGTGTAATCCCATACCAGACCGAAGTACGTGGGTTCTGATTCCTCTCATGAGGATATGTAAGAATCTCATATCATGGGTTTGATCCAAACACTCAAGTCATTATCTGTCTCCCCTGGATGACAATAAACACCAGAGTTCCTAGTTACAAGGCTTTAAACCAGTACCGTCTCAATGAGTCTAGACTCCTCTGGGTCATTAATCCAATGAGGGATGATAAACCTCGAGCATAAATGATTCTGAACCCCTACGTCCAACTGAACATTGACAACCAGGAGTAATCCATGGATACTATGCTTGGATATAAATGAAATATTATCGAACATATGAATACGTCTTAAATCTATAAGAGAGTCCCAGAAAAGGCAATAATTCCCCCCAAAAGGGTTCGATGAGCCCGACTTCCCATCCTCTTGACCAATGTGAGTTCTTAAGCATCGCTTGTAAAACCACCCAGAAAATTTCTTCCTTTGGAAAGCAGGTCCACATATTGCTGGATATGGAACTGTTGGGCATTTTGAGGAGAAAATGGTGCACCCGACATGAGTAATTAAGTAGAACCCAATCCTCTCTAATCAACTATCGGGTAGCGCATGTTTCTCCCCCATGATCCCATCATGTGCAACAAGAAAACAAATGGTGAACCCGACATGAATCTTTAACCAAGCATGACGTATTTAACATAATCCCACCATGTTCCCCCTTTATTCTCATAAGGAGGGCTAATCAAGGTCATTAATTATGCATGGGGTCATGAGATGCTGCTTTGATGGGTTTGTTGTTTGTATTTGTTAAAATATTTTTAAAGGTACCACTGATAACTACCTTCGATCTAATGGAATCATGCAGGAACTCACTGGTGCATTCTTTAGGGTACGCAATGGCTGGACTTCCTCACCAACGAAGACCCTGTCACCGACTCAGCATCTTTAACGCTGGGTCTCGGAGGCGTTGATCTGAGAATACCACCTGAATGGTACTCTCCCGATGGTGGAGGCAGTCGTGCATGCCCTCCAATCCGCCAAGACTCTCCGATCACCTGCCCAGCAGCAGCCACAAAATCAGATCCAAACGGCCCATGTTGCTATCTCAAACCATTTCGGGAGTCTAGCCCCAGAACTAGACAATGCGTACCTCCCTTATCTTACGGAGGTGGATGAGGTCATCATTGCGGACTTCATCACTGCTGAACGGGGGTTCCGCTCTAAGGACCCCACCATAAGACGTCATCACGGTCATGCCACAACTCAGGATCCTCACGATAAGGAGGATGTTGCCCCGAGGATCCAGGCCCATGCTCCCTAAGATCTGGCCCCTCAGATCGCCCGATGAGGGAGGCAAGCGTACAACTGAGGACCGGTCATCACTCTTGTCCTGGAGGAGGAGTTCCGCTGCCCAGTCATGGAGACGTATCACGAATAGGCACATACACCTGTTTGCTCCTCCAAATCCCGCCATCCAGACATGGCGCCATCATACGAGTAAGAGTGCATCCCCGCCACGCTCCATCAAGAATGTCACTCACAGAGGATGGAACTTACTCGACAGACACCTCTCCCTAACTAGGGTTGTGAACCCCACCAACCAGACGTCGTGGAGACCCCGCACCTATAGGACCAGCTCCTTGCAGATGCTCCTGACACCTAACATCCTGATGTGGTGGCGATCAACAAAGCCCGCGACCCAGATGTGGTGGAAATAAATAAGCGGGAATTTCACCCTTCCAGCAAAGGCCACTGACTCGATACAGTGGGAAACCAACTTATGCAGATTCAGCTCTCGGCAGATGCATGTAATATCTGCCACTCCGATGTGGTGGAAAACGGAGATATAAACCAGCATATCCTGGACCAGGGGAAGATTCATTCACCTGCCCCGACGCAGGAGAATTTTCAGTACCTACTGACCACCAGAGGACCAGAGCAGGATATTCCTACTCTGATACTAGAATGGGCCTTTATACCCATTCCAGCGAACGATTTCTCTTAGCATATCCTATAAACGATAGAGGAGCATGTATTGATCCCAGACCATATCTTGTAGAATTTGTAGAATGTAATTGCATCAGTGGAAATAGTAAGGACTCAGGTTTATGAGCCCATCTCCCCAATTGAGGCGACTCATCTAAGAGATGAGATAGCTACCTCGGAGCAGATCTACATCCCTGCATCTGGCCAGGAGGGTCGCCGGCCATATTCTGTGATGCAAGGGAAACCTGATCGAGCAACTTCACTGGTTCCAATTGGGGGACACCCGTCCATCACAGTGGATGCTCCAGAGCAGGCATATATCCCGGCTAAAAGTCAATATATTTGTCAGCGTATCCCATAAACAACACGACACCCAATTAGATAGGGATCCAAAGGTGAAGGCTGTTGTCAACAGCAGACGGTCCCCGCTACCCGCAAGAAACCACCCCGAACGTGCCGAAGGTAGTCGGAAAATAAAGAGACGGTTCATGACTCCACACTTCTAGAAGATGGGGTTCCCAATTCCGCTAAGAACATATCAAAGGATCATAACCCTTCCCACCCATTACCATATTATTGGAGGGGTAGTAGCAGTTGTGAAGTTCCTCCCCGCAATGTCGCTACCAGCAGCTCTTATGGTCCTCCCAAGAGAACCTGTGGTGTCCCCCCCTGCGGGCGTATAACGATTGATCACGAGAGCTCCTATTTTGATGCAAGTCACGGAGACCTTCCACGTGACTGGAAGATCGAGCATCAAGAAGGCCCTCCATTTTCTATGGTCCACCCTGAAGGTCCACCCTAGGGTATACCCTAAAATCACTCTCCATGCAGTGGGACCACAGATTATTATAGTATTCCTTGCTATCATAGTCATAATTTACAAGGCCATCCCCACAGTGACATATCATCATGACAAAAAGGACCTCCCCTTGTCGTAGCCTGCCCTGAAGGTCCTCCCCAGGGATTACGTTGCAACGACACTCTGCGAAGCTGGGAATCAGATCACGGTGGTAGTCCTCGCCACCCTGATAATGGAGGTCCTCCCCATAGATACATCAAGAAATGAGAAGGCCCTCCCCTCGTTGTGGTACATTCGTAAATCCCTCCCCTGGGTGTACCCCATAGATATTCTCCCTGCGGCAGTTGTAATGGTAGTCCTCGCCATTGCAGTAGTTGTGATGGTAGTCCTCGCCACTACGACCACCTTTGTGAAGGTCCTACCTGCAGTGGCCACAAGCAAAAAGAAGGTCCTCCCCTTATAGTAGTGTTTCTTGAAGGTCCTCCCCATGATGCACATCGAACGTCAAACCGTGATGGTCCTCCTCACCATGATGGCAGTTGTTGCGAAGGTCATCCCCGAAACAACGCTACGCAGCCAGAATGTCCTCCCCTTCTAGCGATACGCCTTGGAGGTCCTCCCCAAGTAGTATACTGCAATAGTCCTCTCTACAATGAGGCGTCAAGAAGTAATGGTAGTCCTCACCATTGCTGCCGCCATTGAGAAGTCCATCCCTGCTATGACATATCATATCGACAGGAAGGTCCTCCCCCTGTCGAATCAAGCACAAAAAATCCCTCATATACCAAGGCACTCAGAAGGACGGGATCGAGCATGCCAGAATCCCATTTAGTCGCCAACGATGCCCTTCTTCGACCAGGATATGTTGTAGGGCCACGTCCATCTTATGAACCACCTCGGAATCACCCACATGATAATTCGATACATACCGATCTCACTGCCTTCAACCACACTATCAGTGAGCATCTCAATTGGGCTGACCAGGTAGAGGAATCACCAGTGGAGGAGTATCCCGATATGTTTCACATGAGGAAATGACTGGCCAGAGATGATATCCATTTTATGTTTTGGCCCACGACCACCTCTTAATTCGACATACCCAAAAAGTAGTCAGAAGAATGTGTGCATGACATCCGCTACAATATATGGACAACCCTCCACTGGCTGAAATCACACTTTATGCCCTATTACGGGTATGTAGACCATGTTAATACAATAGGAAACCTCTTGCGTCACATGGACCTGGAAGCTTTTCCTTCGAAGCGGCAGCAACGACCCGAGATGCGTAAAGGAAACACGTAGATAGCCTGCCTCCGTGCACTGCCTCATCGGTGATGCTCCGACAGGAGTCCATATCAGAGGATAGGGAGAACATGGAGCTATGCATTTCACTTCTCTCCCCATCTAGAAGAACTCGTTCGGCATAGCATATTGCAACACCATCATGACAAGGCAGCGATCGAGTGGTCTCCATGTTCATGAAAGGCGACACACCCAGCAAACACAAGCCTTGAGTAAGTCCCAGAAGCATCAGGCTCGATTGAAACAAGCCATCCAAGAATTCCTGAATCCGGCCACCAAGAGCATACAACAAGCCTCTCGCATAAGAGAGTCCAATTAGTGGTCATTTCTAGCCTCCCCAGAGAGGATTGAGTCGCGAGTGAACTCAGCATCAGAACCAGTTCACCCCCGAATGGGGGCACGCAAGATCAGGCAAGTAGCAATAGCAATAGCCGCTACAGTAATCCAGGGCCAACCCAAGCCTGCATGGATGGGGGCTTTTTTAACAAAAAATTCCCCTATAAGACAAAAAAACAGGAAAAGACTCAATGTCCAGGGAACAGAGCCAGCCCCAGCACTCAGGGTCGGGGTTATTTTCACCACCTCAACAACAACCTCCCCTACGTGTATCAATATTTTGTCATCTAGGGAGGACAATCAGAAGAGGATGTTCCTACCATATCCCATCTTTTGAGTCAACATCCCCTTCAAGAGGGAGGCATACCGTAAGGACACATCAAAGGACCCTTCACATCACCCTTCATCAAGGATTCCAAAAGAAATCCTGAGTCAGGAGTGGGAGGACCAGCAAAAGGAACGGGAGATCCTCTTCCTATTTACAAGATGACATATCCTCCACCCTGACATATTCATCCATCAACTCCATAGAGGCTAACCCCATGGGTGACATCGGAGACGATGAATATTCGGAGGGATCGGGAGATGATGGTTTCAGTCAGGCTGTGACTCACAACAAACCACTAGGTGTGCACACTCGAAACTAGAGGGCCACTCTAAATATGGATTCCCCTTCACCTAACCTTCATCTGCTCACCCTGCGAGCTCAAAATAAGGATAATAACAAAGTACCAGTTACCATTAACCCGCCTCCTTATCTAGATAAAAACGAGCCACTTATGGTCGAAGAGAGGTTCACTTGACATGAAGAGGAAATGAAATAATTGAGGTGACTTAACGTCGAGATACTCCAGAGGAACCATCTTATTGAAAGCGCTTCCCAAGAAGAGCCACACCTTGCACTCCCAGCAAGTGCACCTCAAGGACCAAGGATTGCCCGGGAAAATGAAGCAAGATCAGGGCTCCCGTCCAATGAGGCGCTCGTCCCATACAACTACCTAAATATGGATCCGGATTAATACCAAGACTTCCCTTCACTTAGGAAGAAACCGGAGCGAGTATGTCTGAACCCTCTGAAGGTATCCGAAATGGCATACGCACCCTTGGTGCCGGCCAAGCCGGATCCTCAGAAAATGCCTCGGGCTACACCCGCCTAAGACCGGGCCCAACAAGATGTAAACCAGGGACTCACCAGCACCATCAATGCACTGACAGCTCGATTGGAAGAAATGGAAGGTCGACATGCTCTGATACAACCAGAACGAAAGCCCTACCCAGATTGGGGGAGCAACACGCCTCCTCCACCCAATTTTGGTAGCTCTGTATTCCCTATTTTCAATTGTTTAGGCAATCCAGAAGAACACTTGATGCACTACACCTCTTATTGCGACCCTATGATGGGAACTCCAGAACAAAAAGTAGCGAAACTTAGATGCTTCGTACAGACTATGCAGGGATCTACCTTTGTCTTGTATACGAGCCTGCCACCCTAGTCAATAAAAAGCTAGGACGACCATCGGCAGGAGTTCCTATTCCACATCAGCTCGATGTTAGCCAAAACAACGGTCAACGGCCTCATGAATTCCAAACAGAGGGAGAACGAGAGAGTCTCAGATTTCATCGATAGATGGAATGGTCTGAGCTACCCTCTAAACATGCTAATGCCCCAAGATGAGATGCTGGACATATGTATTGATAACCTTTGAGATGAGCTATGAACACTACTCATACCTGTGGAGTGAACCACTGTCTTCCGCCATCTCTCGGTCATCACCCAGAGAATTGAAGACTCCTTGCAACGGACCAATATAAAGTCCTGAATAGCCTCACAGGCTCCTGTAAAGCGAATAGTTTGAGCCGAAGCGTCCTCTGTCACACTAAAGATAGACCCTGCACATGCTCCACTGCCTAGGCCTCCACCAAATCATCAAGGGCCCCGTGTATATCAGTGGCCGCATCTGCCCAAGTGGGACGATTAGAGAGCATCGAAGCGGAACTAGTTCAAGGAAAGAAGACAAAAAGTATACTCGTTCTGAGAGGACGAAGTCCATAGCTATTTCCTCGCCGCCATGAATTTCATCTTTCCCCTCCTCCTGAAGCCAAGGAAGAACAAAGAAGTTGGCTGTGATGATAGTCTGGATTACTGTCCCTGCCATCGAATGCTAGGGCCAAGTATCCAGGAATGTGTCATCTTCAACGACCTCCTACAATGGATGGTATACTCTAGGCAGGTCAAACTGGGACCACCCCTAGCACATGTGACATATATTTCTACCACCGACTCCAAAAAAGGGGAGGGTGGCAGGATGTCACTAGAATGAAGGGGTAGAAATTTGATAGCTCGATGACTTGGTAGACTGTCAACCGAGCTCAGGGCATACTCAGAGCTCAATTATAGCAGCTGGTGTTGCTGCCAACAGCCCCTAATGTTGTGAAACCAACAATATCGGCCTCACAACCCTCCACAATCTGGTCACCCAGGAATAATTGAAAAGGGAGGAGACAAGAGCAAGAGGATAAGTTCGCAACGAGGCCAAAGTTAGACCTGGCACTGTCAGATTTTGTACCCTCAATCTTGGCACCAGAGGCACCGACCCACCAAACGGCACCATCCTGGACAACCGACTAGGTTGACCTGTCACAGGATGAGGAGATAATATTTGGTTATATCAACGTCATCCTTCTAATGGAATCGTTCCCAGATGAAGGGTATGGTTACAAACCGGAGTTCCAGATACAAGGGGATAGGATGAGAAATCGCAGAGGCAGCGGATATCGGGGAAGGAACAGCCACAGCCAAAACCAACCCTATGGTTTTACCCCAGCCCAAACAATTAATATTGTGGAAACCCGTGGGAGAGCCCTTCAATGGACTCAACAAGAGAAGAAATATCCCTCCTCCTCCACAAGTGGCCACTCTGGCGCTATCATTCTTCGGAACCCATCAGAGGAGGAATAGATGTCTAGCCACTTAGTGTGCACAAACAAACCACCTGGGCCGAGTCCCCAGAACATGGAAACACCGGAAACCACCAACCTCTTGGATGATCCTTCCTCATCGCGTGCTCCAACTCCTAAAGTGCCTGCTAATACTCTCCCACCAATGGAGAAGTGTCGGTCGTTGGAAAAAAAATACGATATCCTTAAGCAACTGGCATCAGTTCCAACAAGGATGTCAATCCAAGATGCCCTGAGTTTGTCAGAAGATCTCAGGGAGGTTCTTATTGAAGCCTTGCTCAGCCCCCAGGAGTTCCAAGCCAAGGTAGATGCTTCTGAGATTTATCGGATGGAGACTGGCCTGATTGAATGCAGTGTGGTGATTTCCGTCACCGATCAGGATGAAGATGCCATCATGCAAGGACATATCAAACCACTATATGTTTCTGGCACACTAAATGATATTGGGATCCGTAAGAGGTTATTGAAACTGGCTCCGGAGTAAACCTCCTTCCCCTAAAAACACCCTGCATGTAGTGATACAGTGATGAAGACCTAATCCCCTCAGCCAAAACCCTGTTGAGTTTTGACAAGAGTGAACAGAATCAAATGGGACAAATCAACCTGAAAACCCATTTTGGCGACCTTGTGGCCTAATAAAAATTCCTTGTGGTCTGGCAGAACGCAGCATTCAATTCCCTACATGGAAGGCTATGGATCCATAAGCACATGGCGGTTCCTTCATCCTACCACTAGTGTATCAAATATTGCATCAATGGAAAAAGTGAGACATTGCACAGTGATAAGGCCCATTTAAATCTATTCGAGTCGCACTATATTGACGCCGAGATTTATGATAAAAATAAAAATAAGGCTTAAATCGATGGTATTGATCGGATCCCCGCTCCAAATAGTCTTGAAATGGTTCTTGATGACCCCCTCAGACAGCTTGGTGGAGACTACGTACTGCCCATCAACCATTTTGAGAGCAGGGATTCAATCATGGACACACACTCGACTTTCCTCAGGACTGTATCCATGACGCCCAAGCATAACTATGTAGAAACGACCGCTGAACCTCCAATTAGGGGCGAATACTTGACCGAGGATGCCCATAATGCCTCACCTCCGTACTCCGAGGAGCCCGAGTCAAGAGCTATCCCCTCGCAGGATCGAGAAGATGTGGATTTGGGAGAAGAAGAGGAGGAAGATCTCAGGGATGCACCTCCCACATTTGAGGATGGTATCTCCACCACTGTGGATGAGCTCAGGGAAATAAAACTGGGTACCTAGGATGACCAGAGTCCCACTCTTTTTAGTGCAGCCATGTCCCCTGACGAGCACGAGGTATATACCACTTTCATAAGGCAACATCGAGATGTTTTTGCCTATAATTATACAGAAATGTCGAGAAACTATCCCGAAGTGGCCACCCACCACTTAGGTCTTCTAGGAGACCACTGGGGCTATAATCAAGCCGCTAGAATAATACACCCATCTCATTCTGCCAAAATAGAGGATGAAGTCGATAAGCATATTAATGCAGGATTCATCCGGGAGGTCCAGTACCCCATCTGGTTGGCCAACATCATCCCTGTCAAGAAAAAGAATGGAAAAATCCATGTTTACATTGATTTCAGATAATTCAATCGACATTGTCCGAAAGATGATTTCCCGGTCCTGATCACCGAGATATTAATCGATGCAATGTACGGGTATGAGGCTATATCCTTTATGGACGGTTATTCTGGGTATAATCAAATCCGGATGGCCTGAGAAGACGAAGTATCCCCTGCCTTCAGAGCCACTAACAGAATATTATTTTACAGGGTTATGCCGTTTGGTCCTAAGAACATTGGAACCACATATCAACGCGCCACACATTGTATCATTAAACCATTCCTGGGGAGATTCTTTAAATTCTATCTGGATGCCTTGGTGGTCAAATCACGATAGTAATCAGATCACCTGTCAGACCATGAAACCATCTTCAAAAAACTTTGAAAAAATATCCTGAAGATGAATCCCTTGAAATGTGACTTTGGGGTTACTTTAGGGAAATTTCTTGGCTTCCTCGTATGCCATCATGGGATCGAAGTTGACCCAGAAATGAAAAAGGATATCCTTAGCCTGACACCTCCCGGCAATCTCACTGAGTTGAGGGGATTCCAAGGACACCTGGCCTACATTAGGTGGTTCATAGCCCTCGTAGTAGGAAAATGGTTTCCCTTCACTAGGTTAATGAAAAAGGGGGTTACGTACCAATGGACAGATGACTACCAAGAGGCGTTCGACAGCCTAAAAAAGAAACTCTTAAGCCCGCCGGTGCTCATGCCCCCGGTTGAAGGAATAACACTCATCTTATATGTGACGGCCATAGAGCAATCACTGGGAGCCTTCCTCGTTTAGAAAAATGGTGCCAGTAGTGAAAATAGTCTCTATTACCTCAGCCGAACCATGATCGATGCTGAAACGCGATACTCAAACATTGAGAAGAGTTGTTTGGCCTTTATCATCACAGTTCAAAAATTACGACATTATCTATAGCATCATGATATCCATTTGGTCTCTCGGAGTCACTCGCTCAAGTACATCCTTAGCCGCCCAATGCTGACCAGGCGCCTGTCCCGATGGGTAGTCACCCTGCAACAGTTCGACATCCAGTTTGTGCCTTAGAAATCCATCAAGGGCCTAACATTAGCAGATTTTATAGCGAATCACCCTTCAATGGGGACCACCACACCATACGCCGAGCTACTTGATGAAGACATCTTCTCAGTTCAAGAGGATTTCCCATCATGGGAAATTTACTTCGACGGTGCGTCCCGAAGCCCAACCGAGAAGAGGATGGATGATCCCAAATTTAAGAAGGTGGGATTTGGGATAATAATCTTGTCACCAGAAAAGGAAGTCATTCCATATTCCTTCCTCCTATCAGAATTATGTATGAGAAATTAAGAGGAGTATCCAACCCTCATTGCAGGCCTGGAGCTCACACTCCAGGCACCAGTATAGACCCTTAAGGTAACAGGTGACTCGGAACTGGTCATCAAGCACATAAATAGTGACTTTGATATTAAAAAGGAGGAGTGGATTCCCCTGTTTGGTCATGTATGAGGGTTAATGGTTGAATTCTCCATAGAACCAACATTAACCTATATTCCCCGGTCTCAGAACACCCAGGCCGATGCATTAGCTACTGCAGCCACAACCATACCCGACCCAAACCAGGATGAAACAACTATCAGTATTGCTCATTGTAGAATGGTCCTGCCATTTGTTCAGGCCAAGATGGAAGAAATCAATGAAGTCAATCCCATCCCAGAGCCATATGCTCATGCCACTGGCTAGATGACCCCCATTGAAAACTACCTTCAATGGGGAGAACTTCTAACAGATAGGGCTGAATGAGAGCAAATATGGAGAAGGGCAATCAACTTTGTCTTATATGGCGACGCAGGTAAACAAGAGATCCTCTACAAACGAGTCCTCGAAGGAATCCTCCTCAGATGCACTGATTGATAAGAAACTGCTATCGTCATGATTGAAGTGCATGCCGGAATATGTGGAGCACATTAGTCGTGGTCTAAGCCTTCCCATCAGGTTTGATGGCTTGGCTACTATTGGCCCACCATGGCACGAGATTATGAGCACTTTATCACGAAATGACACTCATGAAAAATTCATTCCATCTTCATACAGAAACCCCCTGAGTTACTTCATCAGGCCAAGTACTCCTAGCCATTTTCCATCTAGGGAATGGACGTCGTGGGACCATATCCTCCCACCACATCCGAAAAGCTAATGTATATCCTCACAACAACTGACTGATTATCCAAATGGGCAGAAGCTGTACCCCTTAAGGAGGTCGGGGCAAGAAACATTGTCATCTTTGTGAAAGCCAACATCATCACCATATTTGGTGTCCCTCATACCATACTGATGAAAAATGTCACCAAATTATGCTCAGCTAAATTGGAGAAACTATAACAAGAATATGGTATCAAGTATAACCACTCATCCCACTACCATGGTGCGGCCAACAGACAAATATAGACTTTCAACAAGACCTTGTACAAAATTCTCCAGAAAATGGTAAACAAAGACAATAAATTGTGTCCAGTTAAAATCCTATATGCATTGTGGGATTATCAAACCACAATCTGCACCGCTACTCGGGCTACTTCGTACTCATTAGTATATGGAACAGAAGCGGTCCTGCCCATTGAGATCCAATTTCCTTCGCTCCATGTTACCATTTGTAATCAGTTATCCAATGATGAGCAATAAAAAAAGGCTAGGTGAATTGGAATAGCTAGATGAGAAGAAGTTGCACACTTTGAACCATCTGGAAGTATATCAGAACCATATCACACGAGCCTTCAATAAAAAGGTTCGTCTCTGGCCTTTCTTGGAAGGAGAATTGGTGTTGGTCCTCCGAACCTCAAAGATACCTAGAAAGAAGCCTCCAAAGCTGGAGCCAAAGTGGGAGGGACCATATGATATACACAATGTCTACTCTAGTGGTGCATATGATCTGATATCCATGGATGGGAAGTTCACAACCACTCGTACAAATGCGTGATTTCTAAAGAAGTAATTCACATAACTAAAAGAAGTTATCATTTGACCTGTAGAACTTTAAAAGTCCAAACACCCAACGGTCCAAACTCTATGACCCAAAACAAAGAGTATTTCTTCCTCACTGGCATAACTAAAAGCAGTTATCTATTGAGCTACAGGACATTAAATTGCCAAGAACCCAGCGTTCCAAACTCTATTACCCTAAACTAAGAGTATTTCATCCTCACTGCACGATGTTAAACTGCATGGATTTCAGAGAACTACGTACGGCTTGATTCCTTCCCTCACAGGATACGTAATGACACCGGGATTCCCAATCTTGGTCCAACCACTCCAAAATGGAATAAAATTAAAAAAAAATGTCCCTTTCCCCCATGTACGGACCAGGCCTACACGGGGTGTACTTCTTTCAGAGAACTACGTATGGATTGATTCTTTCCTTCGCATGATATGTAGCGATGTCATGGCTTTGTATCCTGGCCCAGCCACCCACAAATGTGGTTTAAAAAAATGCCATTTTCCCCCGTGTATGGACCAGACATGCACGATGTGTATTCCTCGTCCTTACCACATGACATTAAACCGCACAGATATGATTCATCAAAAATGACCCTTCTCCACCATGTGTGACAAGACCTGCACAGGGTGTATTGTCTTTCAGATAACTAAGTGAGGCTTTATTATTACCCTAGAAGGATATGTAGTGACACCAGATTTCCACACCCTGGCCTAGTCACCTCAAATAAATCCAAAATACCCCCTTCCCCCATACGGACCTGACTCACACGGGGTGTATTCCCCAAAATAACTATGTAAGTCTTGATTCCAACCCTCCCGGGATACGTAGTGACTCTAGGGTTCCCCATCCTGGCCCAGCCATTCCAAAAAAATGCCCTTTTCCCCCATGTATGGACCAACCGTGCACAAGGTGTCTTCCTCATCCTCACTGGACGTCGTTAAACTGCACAGACTTCATCCTTCCTGCATGATGTTAAACTATAGGGAAAAGAAGGATTAAAAATGCCCCCCCCCCCATGTATGGACTAGACCTACACGGGGGTGTACTCCAAAAAGAAATATGTACGGCTTGATTCATGCCCTTGCAGGATACGTAGTGACGCCATTATCCACCATCTAGGCCCATCCACCCCTGAATGAAGATTTAAAAAATGCCCTTTCCCCCCTGTACTGACCAGACCTGCATGTGGTGTGTTCATCATCCTTGTCGCACGATGTTAAACTGCACAGATAAGGATAAAATAAATATGCCCCCTTCCCCCCATGTAAGGACCAGACCTGCATGGGGTGTACTCCAAAAAGAAGTACGTGTGGATTGATTCCATCCCTCACGGGATACGTAGTGATGTCGGGATCTTATCTCTTTACCCAGTCGCCGAGAAAAGAAAACACATGAATACTTACCCCTCTTCCTCCCCACACGATGTTAAACTACATGGACTTCATCCTCACCACACGACGTTAAACTACACAGACTCCGTCATGACCCACACAAGATATATGGTGAAACGATATGAGAATACTCCTTGAACATTTGGATAAATCCTCTCCATACATCAGACTCCATGACCCGGATAATGGCAGATCTTCATAACCATTCATGGAAATTGGAAGTGGAAAGTTATCGACTCATGGAAACCTTTTAATGACTATTCATACCATGCCCTCAGCACCTCTGCACATTGATAGCCCATGGACCATCTAAAAAGGCAATATTTCCTCAGGCGATACTCTTCCTAGCTCCGTACGCTTACTAACATTAGAGCCCCCGTATCATGCTTCCCAATCTAGAAATTTATGAAGCAGTGTTTTACATGTTCATCCCCCTTTTCACATCCAAGAGTTTCCAGGGAATCCCTACCCGGTTAGCCTATGTATCCGTACGTGGTTCACATGACGACCTACATCTACGAACATCAATCTAGGTCTAGGCTACTTTGACTCAATGTACAAATGCACTGAAGATGTTTCTTATATTCTTGGACACCATACTTCCTGCATGATGAACTTTGTACTGTGAGAAATCTCAAGTTTTCATAAACATTCATGGCCATCGGAAGTGGAAAGTCATTGGCCCAGGGACACCTTTGCATGAATATTCATACCATGCCCTCAGCGACACTGCATATTGATATCCCCTGGCCCGTCTACCAAAGGATATATTTCCTTGAGCGATACTCTTCCTAGCTCCGTACGCTTACCGGCCTCAGAGCCCCCACACCACATCTTCTGATCCGGGAAACCTCAGAGTTACAGTTTACAACCTCCATCCCCCACCCTATTCAGTGTATATTAGAGCATGTTAACTCAGTTAACCTTCAAGTTAATGTGGCAATAGTCAACCAATGCTCTGAGCTCTATGACCGCTAAAATAGAAGTATTTTGTCCTTACCGCACAATGGTAAACTGCATAGAGTGAAGGTACACCCCCGCTTGCAAGATAAATCAGCTCAGGGAGCTCTCTAATCTTTAACAGAAACTAGGGATGAATATGCGTGCCATGTCCAGATATTTTCTTACCAAATAACAGACTTCATACCTCATAAAATCACGGATCGCCATAAGTATTCACGGCTATCAGAAGTGGAATGTTATCGAACTATGGACACCTATTCATGACTATGCATACCATACCCTTAGTGGATCTGCATATTGATATCCCCTGGCCCATCTACCAGAGGCAAGATTTCCTCAAGCGATACTCTTCCTAGCTCCGTATGCTTACCGGCCTCAGAGCCCCCATATCATTTCTCCAGATCCAAGAAGCCTCAGAACCATGATTTACACCAATCAACCCCTCTCCATGTCTTGGGAATGCCGAGATGTTTATTCCTACTTACATTATAATTGAGAGAAGCCTTTGCAACTACATCCTTACTGCATGACGTTAAACTGAACGGAACATCTTGGCCCCTTGGCATAATTTTAGAAAGACCAACCATTAAACATCCATGGAAATGCCTCAAACTACAAGAATTATCACTAGAAATTCTCCCTGTCCTAGCTGCACGATGTTAAAATTGCACAACATCGGAAAAATTCCCCCCCCCTATCCTCACTGTATGACATTAAGATTTACATCATCCTTTATTAATGCTCATCGTATGTCCTTACCGCATGACGTAAAATTTCATGGTTAAACCAATCATGGGTTCAGAACGGAACTACGGCTTTTCTCTATCCCTCAGTGCACTGGTCAGACTTGCACAAATCACCGTCTCACACTAGCATGAGAAGGGACGACTTCACCCATTCTCAGGAAATTTAGCCTAGATTTTTCTCCCATATCCAGACACCCTCTCCTCATAAACCATACTTTGTACTCAATAAAAGTTGAACCCTTGTAAACCACCCCTGGTGGTCCCAAATCTCAACTTCCATGACATTGCTCAGCTATCGGGAGAATGCAATCATTGACCCAAGGACACCTTTTCATGACCATTCATACCATTCCATCAGCGGTTCTACATATTGATAACTCATGTCCCTTCCACCAATGGCAATATTTCCTTAGGCAATGCTTATCTCCATACGCCTCTTGGCCCCTGAGCCCCCATGTCCATACCATGATTCGGAAACCCCTTGAGCTACAGTTTACCAGCCTCCTTCACAACCCTGCCTGAATATGGCAGAACATCTCTCATGAGATTACCGAGAACCAGGAGAATCCATTCCATTCCAGATAATGTCCCAGATGCATGACTTTAAACTGTGCCAAGCTCCAACCATCCTTTACAAATGCGTATGATAGGGACCTTGCTTCCACACTCCTGATCGATACAGATGTTCTCAAACCCTTTCAGACATCACATACCGTTTCCGAGCCACCCCTGGTAGTTTTCATAATTCTACAAGCCACCAAAGGTGGTTTCCATAATCATGAATCCCAGGAAGTCCTCAAGCCATCAGAAATGGAGAGTCATTGACTTTAGGACACATTTGCATGACTATACATACCATGCCCTCAGCGGCTCTGCATATTTATTTCCCTTGGCCCGTCTGCCAAAGGCAAGATTTCCTTAGGCAATGCCCTTCCTTTTCACGCTGGTACTACTACCATGACTTGAGACATGCCATGTATGTTGTTCAAATGTAAACATGCCCTCCACGTGCGTCTGAAGGGTATCAGGACATATTTTAATCAACCAAACCTCATTAAGGCCCTCACCCCACCATGTATGGTCAAAGCTGTTTGACTTAAAACAAAAGTAATGATAGTCATTTTGGGGGGACTTTAAAACGCTTACAAAAAGATGCACAAAGCCTGTTAGGCTGAAAACCCAAAAAGGGTGACCGAAGAAGAAGCAGGGAAATACCTGCTGGGTCCACACCAAATGGGCCCAGGAAAAATTAGGGTATTAATCGAAAAGACAAAAAGTTTGTGGGGTTTTTCTACAAAACCCTATTAATAGTAAAACTATGCCCGCTGGATCCCATGATCCAGGCACATGTTAGATAAAATTTTATTTTTATCAATTGTCCTAAACTATGATTATTCTATGTTCGATGAATTAACATATACAACAATCACTCCAAATAATGTCTGTCACCGGAGAGGACAACAAGAGTGCTAAGGGAAACATTTCTTTGTTCTATAATGAAACTGGTGAGAAGGGAATCCACAATCTGGAGCCTCCTATGGCATGAAAGGTTGTTACATGAGGTTTTCAGTGGATTCACAATGTTGTATCAGGTGATGATGAGAATCCTTGATTGCTTAATAGAGATTCTGCAGTAAGGCTATATCAGCTTCTGCACCAGCCCAAAATGCTTTCGCCTCCTGGGCCGCCTTTGTGCTCACCCTTATCTCCTCCTCCATCTGTCGCTCCACTTCTTCAATTATGGCAGTGACATTAGTTTCTTACTTCGGTAGTCTCTTTATGTCTTTTCTCAGCACCTCCTATCATGAATTCTGCTTAATGACTTCTCCCTAGAGTCTCACAAATACTATTACATGATCATGAGCCTCTGTTAGGAAAACCGGTCGGGTCGCGGAAAGGTAGGCTTCAGATTGAGCAGCATAAAGGAGAGATTCAAAACCACCCAGTCTCTCCCATTCAGCGATCACCTTCTTGAATATACCATAAATACCATGGTAGTCAATGTTGTAAAATCCCAGCAGCATAAACAGATTGTGCAGCTTCGGTAATTTGGTCGGCATCTCGACCAAGGGTGTTTGAGAAATCAACTTCCACATTTTGTCCCAATCCATTTTGTGAACAGGTAGAAGACTGGAAAGGACTTGTTGATCAGGCTCGGAGTAAATTCCAAAGGAAGATACGTACTCAGGGATGAACGTCCCCAAGGAGGGACCCGATGTGGCTTCACCCGCAAACTTTGGCGTCGTGACAACTTCGCCCCCGACGGTTGTGGTCACAGGCATGATCGGATCAGACGGCACCATCTCCAATGCAAAAGGATGTGGTTCTAAAGCCCAAAGGTTGATAAGGCAGATAAGTATCCCTAATCAGAAAAGGGAAGAGAAAGGAGTCAGTGGTAAGATATTGAGGAAGTTACCCCTGGTCACCATGACATCAGTATCCTCAAACTCTGCACTGTCATGACCACTCGAGGAAGACGCTACATCTTCGAGAGGCAAGGAAGTCCTGAGATCCCCCAGAGGTGTCCAAGAATTAGGGCCATACCCAAGGCCAACATCTCCCTAATTTTTCCCCTTGTAGTCAGCTACGGAGATCAAGACCGAGGAAATCACTCCCCCGATGAACAAAATAATAGCCCGCTCTGGGTTTCTGACAACTGGACTGATTGCAGGCTCTTCCTCCATTGCCACAGGTTCTAGTGGGTCTGAGGTAGTGGTCCCCATCGGATATGGGGCCTCTTCGGTAATCACGGGCACCCCATCCTCCCCCATAATTATAAAGGTCGTATGATCAGTAGGAGTCTCTACTTCTATATGTTCCTCCTCTGACATATCTATGACTGATGAAGGTAGAAGTAAAGCGTCTATATCACTAGACCCTTCAGTAGGGACCAGCATCTCGTTACGCTCAGGTGTGGATGCAGGTGATCCCTCAGATGATTAGGGGGCAGGAGGTGTGATCGCTTTGGATATCCACGTCCAAGTCTCTGATTTTCCCTACAGCATGCACCAAAAAAATTTAATAGTTGGAAGAATCAGAATATACAAGTTGGTAATCGAGGAAACAGGAAGTCATGATTACTCGACGTCCCTTGTCTGAGCCGTTCCGAAAAACGGGACGCTTGTTGATGTATCTAGATCTTCCCAGGGGATAGTTCTCCGCTCAGAATGCTGAGAGGAGCAGGAGGGGGAAAGACCCTAGCTGGGTCCGCAATGGTCACTTCAATGAGCTTAGCTGCGCGAGGAGACCCCTCCTCGATGATCCTCGTAGCTGAAAGTGCTTTTTCGTGTGCTGTGGTACAATGTGGATTATACTACAGGGAAGGAATTACCCTTGGGATACCTAGGAACCTTTCCTAAAGGGAAGAAACATTAGAACCTTCATAGTAAAAGAGGAGTAAATCCGAAATGGATGGTCTGGGAAACCTCTTATTTGGGATCAAACGATTCGGGATTTCTTATCATCATGGACACCCGATTGGACCCATAAATCCAGTTTTAGAGTGAATGCATGTATGCGTCTATCTTCTTCAATGAGGAAACTATTTCATCTAGATCTTCTTCCAACAGCAAGTGAGGCGGAGTGAAGATAGTCCCACTATGCTAAAGCTCGAGAGAGCTCATTCGGAGTAGCGCCCAAACCTCTTCATCTGAGCCACTAGGCCTCAGGTCATCCCAAATCCTCCATGTTTCTGGAAATGTGGCCA
This sequence comes from Viscum album, assembly GCA_963277665.1. Taxonomy (NCBI): domain Eukaryota; kingdom Viridiplantae; phylum Streptophyta; class Magnoliopsida; order Santalales; family Viscaceae; genus Viscum; species Viscum album. The sequence goes on from OY728129.1 coordinate 570,480,141, forward strand.
TAACAGGAACAACTAGACGGGGGGATCAACCTGAGAGGGTCGCGCAATGGGAAGGGATGGTTGGGGTGCCAATGGTTGGGTTTGTTTTCTGGATCTCATCGCCACCCTAGAACTCTCTGGAGCTACCTGTGGGCGGGACCTCACGGGTAGGGGGGGGGGGAATTCCCTTACCTCAGCCATAGTAGGGGAACCGCTGAGATCACCGCCCCCTGAAGATTGATCAGTCTCTTCCTCCTCCATGTCAGTCATCAATAACAGCATGGCCTGGAATCAATGAGTCAACACTGCATAACCCTGGCGTGCATGAACATAAGCCTCGAGGTCCCAGAGATACCACTTGGCCCTCTCTATGTCTACATCACAAATAATATCAACAGGAGAAGATATGTAGCCCATCATGTCAAATGCCACTTTTGATTCACGGAGATACTTCCACAGAGAATGGGGGTACTAGCCGCAAAAGGATGATAATCCATTGAATTCGTCCCATTGACCCCAGATTGTCGAGAAGGCAACATCCATGGGAATAACCAACTCTCTCTGGGAAGCCTTGAGGGCATGGGAGGATACAACTCTGTCTGTTAAAATCATCCCCATAAGCATGGGACTGGTAGGGTTGTGAAGAACCTTGCTCGGCCTGGTTGAAGAAGTATCCCTATTTCACTTTCTCTTGCCCTTAGATGGCTTGGAACTTGAGATAGTGGGCACCCACAGCTCTAGCTGGCCATTCAGGTACGATTTCAACCAGGAGTCAGTATAGTTCTTGGACAAGAAAGGCAAGGAGTCTACAAGCGCGAGAGTCATAACCTCGCATCTAGTATCATCCTGGGTAAACATTAACCACAGTTTCTTTTCCACCATTAAATGGCGGTTCTCACGGGCACCATTGAGTGTGGGGGGACACAGTTCCTGGACCCAACCAAATTGACGTCTGAATCGGAAAGGCACGTACCCCTCACAGATCACTTCCCCAGTGATAAGAGCCACCAGAATGCCCTCTTGGAGGGAAAAGAGGTATCCCCGCTTGCTAAACTCCTATGATATGATATTTGTAATTTCACCAGTAATAGAGGGATATGGTCAGAAATAGAAATGATCATAACTTGAGATCCGACTCGACAACAGATGCATATTATGAACCATCTGTTGTCCATCCTTCTCTTGGGTCACCCACTCTTTGGGTATTACCCCACTGGTCATTTAAAAGTATGGCGGGAATGAGGTGCCAAGAATCTGAAGAGGGTTGATGAAAGTGTAGCAGTTCTTGATATGTGCTCCCAACCATCCCCAGAGAATTTGAAAAGGGCCGGCTACCCGGTTTGAACGACTCCCATCGGTAATATTTCTAAGCAACTGATAAATCTTGGCCAATACTAGGACGGACAAGTTGATTACATTGTTAGTAGCCAACTGTGCTGCCATGAAAAATGTAGAGACCCGCAAACCACCAGTCTCGTGTATGGGAATAGTAAGCCACTCAAGAACATGGCCAAAAATGCCGCCAGGCGATGAAACCGATCAAGTTCGGAACAATCTCCCAACCCCAATCATTGAACTGGCCTTCCTCCAGGGTCATCTAGTAGCTTCCCCTCTACCTTCGGGACTCCATCGTAGGGTAGTTCATGGGTCTTCATGGAAGAGACATTGACTTGATCTCAATGGAAAAAAGCCTTGACCCATTCACGATATGGGACAAGCTGTATCAGAGACGTATCCTTCGAATGCTCTTGGTCCTAGTCAATAAGCCACTTTACCAAGGGAGGATTCCACTCTTTGTTGTCCCACACAGATGAGGGAGGATGGAAGTCATCTTACATACCCCCAACGATGGGGAATCAATAATACCCACCACCCCATGGACCAGATGAAATGTGTTGGTGTCCAGAATCCAATGGCTCATAAGTTTCCTAGCGAGGGCTTGTGGATGATGGGTATAGGTTTGGGACACCAAGGAAGTTTCATATAAGCCTGCGTCTTGAAATTCTGCTTCAAACTCTGCATAGCTCTAGAGAAACAAGAAGGGTCACCCCCAATCCAATGACTTAAATGCCCATCCGGGCCGAAGGTCCAGGTCCTCTAGCTAGCCATGCTAGTTGTTTAACATAGCATTGTAGGCAATGCTCTAGAAGCAATTAATTGTCCCATCCAGCAGACGTTGTCCCCTGTTGGGGACACATGAAGGTGATTCAACATAGATCCAGCAACTGTATCCATTAGAGAAGGCCACCCTATGGTAGATATCATAGATCAAGGGATAGTTCTATTAAATATCCATGCTACAAGATTGCTGTCACGAGATGGTAACGGAATTGGCGTATCGGACAGCAAACCGAATTCGTATGCAGGAAGGCTGTTGGAGAAGGGGTAATCATGCTATGACTCGGAGAGCAGATCAGCATTGAAGGGGCATAGTAGGGAGTCGTGGATTCCATCCTTGAGCTAGCCACATCTTTTACATGTTGATCACCAATTGAGAGAGTCTCAATAGCGATCCTGGGTGCAGGGTGAGGGGGAACCATATTTTCTCCCTACATTATGAAAACCAGGCAAACAGTTAGTTCGGAATAAAATCTGGACACAAATACCAAGTATATGGGAAAGGAGTCGAGAAGCCTTTATGATGAGGTCTGCAAGGAGGCCTCAAAATGTGGTTCGCAATGACTGCATCCTGCAAACCAACCCAACGCTGAAGAGGTCTGCAGTACTCTAGCCCACGGAGCATTGACCAAAAAACCGCAAACCCGGTGGCTCAGTGGAATCCTAATTCCAGATTTATATAGTTAGTTTCAGAAGACTTCATAAATTTTCAAAGTCTAGAATATTTCAGTCCGCTAACAATCAAAACCCCGGAGTGAGTTCCTACACAGCCCATCATATCTTAATTTTTAATTATTTAAGAGTGTTAGTTCACAGCTGGGAGATTGGTTCGCAAGTGAAGTACGACTCGAACGAGTAATGGTTTGCAAAAATGGAAGCTGGTTCGTAGATGAGGCGTTTCACGAAGGAACGACCACGTGGAGACAAAACGAAAGAGAGATATGGTTTCGTGAAGAATCTGGTAAAAGACAGAGGAAGGGACCCTGTATTTATAAGAGTGTTCCTCTACCGATTCCACTCCCTTACTGCAAATCATCCAAGTTTCTGGACCACTATACATCAAAATGGCCTCCTCTTCGTTCTGATCAGACCCCATTATGATGGGGGGAATTTGTAGGGTCCTGATCAATCTGCAAAGGAGAATGATAATACCCTTAAATACAAGTGATATTATACCCAATTTCCCCCTATGAATTGGGGAAATGTGTGGAGAATACATAAAGGATGGCACAAGATTAACATGTGCGCAAATCAGTCCAATGATAACGGTACGAAGCCAGTTCCACGAGGCACCCCCTCCGCGGACTGCAGTCGTTCGTGGAACGGAGGTAAGGATCCTCCATGAGCACAAAGCAGGATGGTTGCCGACCCGGTCCGCTATCATGAACCGCCCCAGCTGCAAACCACATCAGTCGGCCCAGGTTGCATCCGCTGTCATTCGCAGAATAGAAAAGGAACCTTGTGCGGCCGCGAATCACTCCCCGGTCTAGTTTGGTTCGCGTGGGAGGTGCGTTCAATGCGCCATGCGAGTTGCGGATTGACCAAGTCATTCCTAAACCGGGTTTCTAGTCATGGGCCTCCACAAAAGGTGCCACATGGAAATAGATACATATCTTTCCCCACTCTATAAAAGGAGATGGTGGGAAGAGAAAAAGAGTGATCGATCAGATTCAGGTGGAAGGATTTCAAAGGAAGGAGCTTAGGATTTCGCAGACAGTGATGTTCCAGTTCATAAACCAGAACAGGTATAAAGTTGGAAACGAATTAATAAAGAACCGAAAAAGGAATAACAACTTGGTGAACCATGAAATTAAAATAATAAAGAAAAGAAGTCCGCAAACCATGGCCCCTCTACAGATGCACTCCCCGCGGACCCGAGAGTTTATGCACCTTTACCGATCCGTCAAACCATGTAGAACCCTCCTACGTGGGCGAAGCCCCGACCGATGAAGCTTCGTCTGGCATCGTCGTCAGCCTCCGCTGCTCGTGTGGACCCCTCAGTGTACAAACCTGGTACGTGGGCCGAAACTGAAGTCGTGAACTACCCTGGTTCGTGAGATTCCCATCAGTACGCGGACCATCCTGGTTCGTGGATGGCCTCTCCAGCTGCATAGCACCTTCCTACTCGAAGGTCGCCACCCCTCATTCACTTGTGTGGTCCGCCAAATCCTTTGGAGTTCTCATTCCCCTAGCTAGAAAAAATCCTTCCAATTCGGCATGATCCTTCGCAACCCGCTCATTGGCCCATTCATCGACCCCTAGTCGAGGCCTCCACCCTAGCCACCGGACCCTTGTGATTTAACCTTTAGGTGCATCATCGCGCCATTTGGAGTTCACATACCCACGGTAAGCGAGGGAGAAGGGGTTTCTCTGGCCCTTGAGCGATTTCCTGAAGCATTCATGGGTCCACATTCCCACGGTAATGCGGAGTCCGAGCCCAGGATTCCCCTTTCTACCCCTCCACTGGTTAGGACTAGGGAACTTCTCCCCTCCACGAGGATTGGAGGACCACCCATTAGAAGGAGGCACCCATGCACCTCTGTACATCCCCACGGCCATGGAAGGGCGTAGTGTGGAAGGGTGTTGCTCTGTTATTCTTTAGCGCCAAGTCCCTTTCCCGATGGACTTTATCACCATGGGAATCCACATCGGAGTAAGCCCGGAATTTTTGGGCCACCCACATGCATAAGCCCCATCGCACATCCCACAGACGCATCTTTCACGACGTGATCGTCTGGTCCCTACTTCCTCTTGTTTCTCACACCGAGCATAAATCACGTGGGCTTAGAGTAAGAATCGACCAGGGCATCCTCTCCTGGTACTCCTCAAAGTGTAAGTCCCAATCAATTACCCTGGGCATTCTCAAAGCATAATCCCCATGCCAATTCTAACTATGTGGAGTTTGATTCCCCACCACAGGGATACGTAGGAAGCCTCAAAGAGGTTCAAGCCCAATCACCATCGGACCTCCTGGTCCACATTCACGTTGGTTCTCTGACACCCCCACCTGAACTACATGGACTTTGATCCTTGTCTTTTAGGCAGGGTACATATGAAGTCTCCCCAAGGTTCAAGCCCAATAACAGGTCATTCCAACCATCTTCATGTCGGTTCACCGCATCAACCCTGGGCAGCATAGAGTGTAAGCACATACCAGACCGAACTATGTGGGTTTGGATTTCTCTCATGGGGATACGTAGGAATATCGTATCATGGTTTTGATCCAAACTCTCAAGTCATTATCTATCTCTGAAGAGAGTCCATATCAGAGGATGGGGAGAACAAGGAGCTCTACAATTCATTCTACCCCACGCCCAAAAGAACCCGTTCGATGTAGTGTCTTGAAACACCATCACAGAAAAAGAAGCGATCAAGTGGCATCCCTATTCAAGAAAGGCGACACACCCAGCATAGATAGGCCTTGAGTTTGTCCCATAAGTGTCAGTTCCGATGGGAACAATCCATCCAAGAACACCTGAATCATACCACCGAGAGCATAAAAAAGCCTCTCACCTAAGAGAGTCCAATAAGTGGTCATTGAAAGCCTCCCCAGAGAAGATTGAGTCATGAGTGAACTCAGCATCAGAACCAGTTCACCCCCGAATGGGGGAACGCAAGATCATGCAATTAGCGATAGCAGTAGCCGCTGCTGAAATATCGGGCCAACCACATCCTGAAGGGCTGGGGGAATTTTTAACAACAAATGCCTCTGTAAGACCAATAAAAATGGGAAAAGAATCAACGTCTAGGGAACGGAGCCAGCCCCAGCCCTCAGGGCCGGGGGAATTTTTACAACCTCCAAAACAACCTCCCCCACGAGGATTAGTATTTTCTTGTCTAGGGAGGACTGTCAGAAGAGGAGGTTCTTGCCCTATCCCATCTATCGAGTCACCATCCCCTTCAAGAGGGAGGAATGCTGTAAGGATGCATCAAAGGACTCTCTGTGTCACCCTTCATCAAGGAGTCCAAAAGTAATTCTGGGAGAGGAGGGGGAGAACCAGAAAAAGGTGCGGGAGATCCTCTTTCTATTTATAAGATTAATTCTCCACCACCCCGCGATATGAATCCATCAACGCCATAGAGGCTAACCCCATGGGTGACACCAATGATGATGCAAATCTAGATGGATCGAGAGACGATGGTTCCAGTCAGTCTGTGACTCATAAGGAACCACCAGGAGTGCACACCCAGAACCAGAGGGCCGCTCGGAATATGGCCGCCCCTTCAGCTAACCTTCCTCTACTCACCCTGCGAGCTCTCAATAAGGATATGAATAAAGAATTGATTACCCATAATCCTCCTCCTTCTCTTGATAAAAACGATCCACATAAACTCGAAGAGAGGTTCACTCAACCGGAATAGGAAACGAAAGAATTGAGGTAGATTAACAATGAGCTACTCTAGAGGAACCCTATTATTGAAAGCGCTTCCCAAGAAGAGCCACACTTTCCACTGCCAGCAAGTTCACATCAAAGTCCAAGGATTGACCTGGAAAACGAAGCACGGTTAGGGATCCTACCCAATGAGGCACCTAGCCCGTCCAACTACCTAAATGTGGATCTGGGTGAATGCCATGACTTCCCTCCTCTTAGAAGAAACCCGAGCGAGTACGTCTAAACCTTACAAAGCTGTCACAAACGACATAATTCCCCTTGGTTTTGGCCAAGACGGATCCTCAGGAAATGCCTCGGGAAACACCCGCCCAAGACCGGGCCAAATAGGATGTAAAACAGGGACTCACTAGCACCATCAAAGCACTGACAGATTGATTGGAAGGAATGGAAGGTTGATGCACTCTGATACAACCAGAGCATAAGCCCTACCAAGATTGGGTGAGCAACACGCCTCCTCCACCCAATTTTGGGAGCCCTGTATTCCCTATTTTCAATGGTTTAGGCGATCCGGAACAAAACTTGATGAACTATGCATCTTATTGCGACCATATGATGGGAACTCTGAAATAAAAATAAGAAGTGAAACTCAGATTCTTCGTACGAACCTTGCAAGGATCTTCCTTTGTCTGTTATACAAGTCTGCCAGCCCAGTCAATAAAAACTTGGGAAGACCTTCGGCAGCAGTTCCTATTCCACTTTAGCTTGATGTTGCCCAAAACAATGGTCAGTGACCACATGAATTTCAAATAGAGGTAGAATGAGAGAGTCTCATATTTCAATGCTAGATGGAATGGATTGACCTACTCTCTGAACAAAACAATGCCCCATGATGATATGTTGACCATATGTATCGATAACCTTCAAGACGATTTCCGAACACCGCTCATACCAATAGTGTGCACCACTGGCTTCCGCCATCTCTTGGCCATCGCCCAGAGAATTAAAGACTCACTGTAGCGGACCAATATGAAGTCCTGAATATCCTCACATGCTCTTACAAATTGAAAAGTTAGAGCTGAAACACCCTCTGTCACGCTCAAGCCAGCCGCTGAACCTACTCCACTAACTAGGCCTCCACCAAATCATCAAGGGCCCCATGTATATCAGAAGATGCCTCCGCCCATGTGGGACGATCAGAGGGGATTGAAGCAGAACCAGTTTGAGGAACGAAGACAAAAAGGATACTCGTTACGAGACGACAAAGTCTGTGAAATTTCATCACCACCATGAATTTCAACTTGCTCTGCCTCTCGGAGACAAGGAAGCCCAAAAAAGTCGGCCGTGATAACATGCCGGATTACTGTCCCTACCATCGAATGTTAGGGCACAATATCCAGGAATGATTCATCTTCAAAGACATCCTTCAAAGGATGGTAGAATCTAGGCAGGTCAAATTGGGACCACACCCTACACATGAGACATATATTTCTACCACCGACTCCGACAAAGGGGAGGGGTTACAGGAAGTAACCAGAAATAAGGGAAGAAATTTAATAGATGCATGACTTGGAAGACTATCAATCGAGCTCATGGCATACTCCGAGCTCAATTAAAGTAGCCAGTGTTGCCGCCAACAACCCCTAATTCCGTGAAACTGACAATATCGGCCTCAAAACCCTCCACGAGCTAGTCATTCAGGCGTAATCGAAAACGGAGGAGACAAGAGCAAGAGGATTAGTCCGCAATGAGTCCAAAGATTGCCCTGACACTATAGGATTTTATACGCTCAAACATGGAACCACTGGAACCAACCCACCAAACAACACCATCATAGAGAACCGTCCAGGTTGAGCTGTCACAGGATGAGGAGCTAATTTTTGGTTCTATAAACATCATCCATCTAATGGAATCATTCCCCGAAGAAGGGTATGGTTGTGATCCTAAGTTCCTGAAGCATGGGGAAGGGAGGAGAAATCGTATAGGCATGGGATACTGGGGAAGGAACAGTCTCGGCTGAAAGCAACCCTATGGTTTTACCCTGGCCCAAACCGTTAATATTGCGGAAACTCGTGGGAGATCCCTTCAACAGACTCAATAAGAGAATGAATATCCCTCCACCTCCAGAAGCGGCCACTCTGGCCCTGTCATTCTGTAGTACCCATCAGAGGAGGAACAGATGTCTATCCACCTTGTGTGAACAAACAGACCGACCAAACTGAGTCCCCAAAACGTGGTAACAACATCATCTTCCAACACCGCATACTGTCCTTCCTCTTCGCATGCTCCAAATCCTAAAGTGCCTACTAAAACTCTCCCACCAACAGAGAAGCGTCAGCCGTTGGAGAAAAAATATAATATCCTTAAGCAGCTGGCGTCAGTACCAGCCATGATGTCAATCCTGGATGCCCTGAGTTTTTCAACAGATCTCAAGGTGGCGCTTATTGAAGACTTTCTCAGCCCCCAGGAGTTCCAAGCCGAGGTAGCTGCTGCAGAGATTTATCGGATGAAGACTGGCCCGACTGAATGCAGTGTGGTGATTTCCTTCACTGATCAGGATGAAGATTTTTCATGAAAGGACATATCAACCCAATATATGTGTCTGGAACACTAAATGATGTTGGGTTCCACAATGTCTTTGTTGACAACGACTTCATAGTTAACCTCATCCCCCTATGAACATTCCACAAGTTGGGATACAGTGAGGATGAACTAATTGCCTCATCCACAACCCTGTTGAGTTATGACAAGAGTGAATTGATGCCAATGGGAAAAATCAAGCTGAAAATCCATTTTGGGGACCTTCTAGCTTACTTGGAATTCCTGGTGGCCCAAAAGAACACTGCATTCAATGCCCTTCTTGGAAGTCCATGGCTCCATAAGCACATGGCTCTTCCTTCATCCTACCACCAGTGTATCAAATATTGCATCAATAGATAATGTGAGACTTTTCATACTGACAAGGCCCCTTTCAAGCTCTCAGAGTCGCACTACATTGACACAAGGTTTTATGAGAAAAAGAAAAAGGATTCTTCACTCGATGGTATTGACTAGATCCCTACTCCAAATGGTCTTGAAATGGTTCCTGATGACCCCATCATGCAGCTTGGCGGAGACTACATACTACCCATCAACCAAGTTGAGAGCAGGGATTCAAGCATGGACACACACTCGACAGTCCTCATGACTTCATCCATGACACCTGAGCATAGCGGTGTAGAAATGACTGTTGGCCCTCAAATTAGGGGCGAATAATTAAGCGAGTATGCCCACAATGCCTCACCTCCGGACTCCCAGGAGCTCGAGTCAAGAGCTCTCCCCTCACTGGATCAAGAAGATGAGGATTTGGGAGAAGAAGAGGAGGAAGATCTCAGGGATGAGCCTGCCACATTTGAGGAAGGTATCTCCACCACTGTGGACGAGCTCATAAAAATAAACCTAGGTACCAAGGAATACCTGAGGCCCAATCTTGTTAGTGAATCCATGTACCCCGAGGAGTACAAGGTATATACCACTTTCTTAAGGAAACATCGAGATGTTTTTTCATGGAATTACATTGAAATGTTGGGACTGAATCCCGAAGTGTCCACCCACAACTTAGGTTTTCCAGAAGACCACCATGGCTATAAACAAGCCGTCAGAAGAACTCACCCCTCTCATGCTGCCAAAATAGAGGCTGAAGATGATAAGCTTATTAAAGAAGGCTTCATCTGGGAGGTCTGGTACCCCATCTGGTTGGCCAACATCATCCATGTCAAGAAAGGGAATGGAAAAATCAGTGTTTTCATTGAAATCAAGTATCTCAATCTGCATTGTCCGAAAGATGATTTCCTGGTCCCGATCACTGAGTTATTAATCGATGTAACGGCCGGGTATGAGGCTCTATCCTTCATGGATGGTTATTCTATGTATAATCAGAAATGAATGGCCAGAGAAGATGAAGAAGCCACTGCCTTTAGATCCCCTAATGGAATATTCTGTTACAGGGTCATTCCCTTTGGTCTCAAGAACGCTAGCGCCACATATCAACGCACCATGCATCGTATCATTAAACCATTCCTGGGGAGATTCGTCGAATGCTACGTGGATGACTCGGTGGTCAATGAAAGACAGCGGTTAGGTCACCTGTCAGACCTTGAAACCATCTTCAACAAACTCCAATAACATATCCTGAGGATGAATCACTTGAAATGTGCCTTCGGGGTTACCTCAGAGAAATTCCTTGGCTTTGTTGTACGCTATCATGGCATCGAAGTCGACCCTGAAAAGAAAAAGGCAATCCTTATCCAGCCACCTCCCCGCAATCTCACTGAGTTGAGCGGATTCCAATGACACCATTCCTATGTTAGGTGGTTCATGGCCAACCTAGCAGGCAAATGTTTGGCCATCACTTGGTTAATGAAAAAGGGGGTTACCTACCAATGGACAAGTGACTGCCAAGACGCGTTCGAAAACCTAAAGAAGTGCTTATTAAGCTCGTCGGTGTTCATGCCCCTGATTGAAGGAAGACCTCTCATCCTATTCATGATGGCCTTAGAGTGATCACTGGGAGCCTTCCTCATGCAGTAAAATGACGCTGGCAGTGAAAACAGTCTTTATTACCTCAGCCAAACCATGATCGATGATGAAACTTGATACTCAAACACCGAGAAGAGTTTTTTGGCCATGGTCATCGTAGTTCAAAAATTGCAACATTATCTATAGCATCATGAAGTCCATTTGGTCTCGTGGAGTAACCCACTAAAGTACATCCTTAGCTGCAATGCTGACCGGGCTCCTATCCCGATGGGTAGTCATCCTGCAATAGTTCGACATGCGGTTTGTGCCTCAGCAAGCCTTTAAGGGCCAGGCATTAGTATATTTTCTGGTGGAGCACCCTTCAATGGGGACCGTCGCATCGGACGTTGAGCTACCTAATGAAGACATATTCTCGGTTCAGGAAGAGTTCCCAGCATGGGAAATGTACTTCGACGGTGCATCCCAAAGCCCAACCAGGAAGAGGATGGAAGATCCCAAATTTAACAAGGCAGGCTTGGGGATAATACTCATGTCCCCAGATAAGGCTGTCTTGCTATATTCATTCCTCCTATCAGAAGGATGTATGAACAATGAAACAGAGTATAAAGCCCTCATTTCAGGCCTATAGATCACACTCCAGGCACTGTACAACACCTTAAGGTAAAAGGTGACTCGGAACTGGTCATCTAACAGGTCAATGGTGACTGTTCTATTAAAAAGGAGGAGCTGATTCTCTTGTTTAACCATGTTCAAGGGTTAATGGCGGAATTCTCCATAGAACCAACATTAACCAATATTCCCCAGTCTCATAATGCCCTGGTCGATGCATTAGCTAATGCGGCCACAGCCCTAGCCGACCTAGACCAGGATGAAACAACTATCAGTATTGCTCATTGTCGAATGGTCCATACATTTGTTCAAGCCAAGACAGAAGAAATAAACGAATTCAGTCCTATCCCAAAGCCATATGCTCCTGCCAGCAGCTGGAGGACCCCCATTGCAAATTACCTTCAACGGGGAGAACTTTCATCAGACAAGGATGAATGAGAGAAAATATAGATAAGGGCAATCACCTTTGTACTATAAGGTGGCACAGGTAAGGAATAGGTCCTCTACAAACGAGGACTCGACAGAATCCTCCTCAGATGCATTTATGGAGAAGAAAACTCTACTTTCATGAATGAAGTGCATGCCGGAATATGTGGAGCACATCAGTTGGGATCAAAGCTTTCCGATCATGTTCGAAGGCTTGGGTACTATTGGCCCACCATGGACTGAGATAGTGAGCACTTTACTGATAAATGCCACTCATGCCAAATTCATACCAACTTCATACACCAACCCCCTGAGTTACTTCATCAGTCCAAGTACTCCTGGCCATTTTTCGTCTGGGGAATGGAAGTCGTGGGAAAATATGCTCCCGCCACAGCCAAATAGCTAAAGTATATCCTCATGGAAACCGACTTCCTTTCCAAATGGGGAGAATCTGTACCCCTTAAGGATGTCAGTTCAAGAAACATTGTCAGCTTTGTGAAAGCCAATATCATCACCAGATTTGGTGTCCCTCATACCATATTGACGAATAACGGCACCAACTTCTGCTCTGCTGAATTGGAGAAACTATACCAAGAATATGGTATCAAGGCTAACTACTCATCTTGCTACCATGTAGTGGCCATCAGACAGATAGAGGCTTTCAATAAGACCTAGTCCAACATTCTCTAGAAAATGGTGGACAATGACAAGAAATTGTGGCTGTATAAACTCCTACATGCATTATGGGATTATCGAACCACAATCTGCACCGCTACTCAGGCTACTTCATACTCATTAGTATACGGAACAGAAGCGGTCCTACCCATTGAGCTCCAATTTCCCTCGCTCCGTGTTTCCTTTTGTAATCAATTATCCAACGATGAGAAAATAGAAAAATGGCTAGGTCAATTGGAACGACTATTTGAGAAGTGGTTTCACACTTTTCACCATCTAGAGGTATATCAGAACCGGATCACACGAGCCTTCAATAAAATGGTTCGTCTCTGGTCTTTCTTAGAAGGAGAATTGGTGTTGGTCCTCTGGACCCTAATGATACCTGGAAAGAATGCTCCAAAGCTGGAGCCAAATTGGGAGGGACCATATGTTATTCACAAGGTCTACTCCAATGGGGAATATGATCTGATCTCCATGGATGGGAAGTTCACTACCACTCCTAAAAATTCAAGATTTTTGAAGAAGCATTTCACATAACTAAAATCAGTTTTCGTCCGAGCTGCAGGATGCTAAACTACCTAGCACCCAGCAGTACAAACTCTATGGCCCTAAACTAAGAGTATTTCTCCCTCACCGGCATATCTAAAAGTAGTTATCTTCTGAGCTGCAGGATGTTAAACTGCCAAGCACCCAACGGTCGAAATTTTATGACCCGAAACTATGAGTCTTTCTTCCTCACCAGTATAACTTAAAGCAGTTATCTTCTGAGCTATCGGATGTTAAACTTCCAAACACCCAGCAGTCCAAACTCTATGACCCTAAAATAATAGTATTTCATCCTCACCGACATAACGAAAATCAGTTATCATCTGTGTTGTAGGACGTTAAACTACCAAGCACTCAGCGGTCCAAACTATATGACCCTAAAATAAGAGTATTTCGTCCTCACTAGAATAACTGAAATAAGTTATCATCCAAGATGCAGGACTTTAAACTGCCAAACACCCAGTGGTTTATACTCTCTGACCCTATACTAAGAGTATTTCGTCCACACCGGCATAAATACAAGCAGTTATCATCCGAGATGCAGGATTTTAAACTACCAGGCACCCAGCGGTCAAAACTCTATGACCCTAAACTAAGAGTATTTCGTCCTCACTGCAGGACATTAATCTGCACAGATTTTAGAGAAATATGTATGGCTTGATTCATTCCCTCGTAGGATACGTTGGGATGCCGAGATCCCCTATCCTGGCCCAGCCACTCCCAAATGAAATAAAATTAAAAAAACATTCCCTTACACCGTGTACGGAACAGCCCTACACAGGGTGTAATTATTTCAGAGAACTATGTACAGCTTGATTCTTGCCCTTTCAGGATATGTAGTTATGCCCAGGCTCTGTATCCTTTCCCATCCACCCCCAAATGAGATTAAAAAAATGCCCCTTATCCCTCGTTTATGGATCAGACCTGCACGGGGTGTATTTTCTTTCAGAGAACTACATGAGGCTTGATTCCTACCCTCGCAAGATACGTAGTGACGCCAGAATTCCACATCCTGGACCAACCACTTCAAATGAAGCCTAAAATATCACATTCCCCCGTACAGACGAGACCTGCACGGGGTGTCTTCCCCAAATGAACTATGTAAGGCTTGATTCCTTCCCTTGCAAGATACGTAGCGATTACAGGGTTCCCCATCCTAGCCTAGCCATTCCAAAAATATATATATGTTCTCTCTCCCACTGTGTACGGACTAGACCCTACACAGGGTGTATTCTTCATCCTTACCACACAACATTAAACTGTAGTGAAAAGAAGGATGAAAATTCCCTTTCCCCAGTGTACAGACCAACACTGCACGGGGTTCCTTCCACGTCCTTACCACACGATGTTAAACTATAGGGAAAAGAATGATTAAAAATGCCTTCTCCCCCCGTGTACAGACCAGACATGCACGGGGTGTACTCCAAAAAGAACTACGTACGGCTTGATTCTTGCCCTTGCAAGATAAATAGCGATGCCATGATTCCCCATCCTGGCCCAGCCACCCCCAAATGAAGATTTAAAAAATGACCTTTCCCCATGTAAAGACTAGACCTGCACGTTGTGTGTTCATCGTTCTTGCCTCATGACATTAAACTGCACAGATAAGGATAAAAGAAATATGCCCCTTCCCCACGTGTAAGGACCAGACGTGCACATGGTGTACTCCAAATAGAACTACATGTGGATTTATTCCTTCCCTCGATGGATACGTAATGACACCGGGATCTAATCTACTAGCCCAGCTACTGAGAAAAGAAAACACATTCATATATACCCCTCTTCCTCACCGCACGATGTTAAACTGCACGGACTTCATCCTCACCGCATGGTGTTAAACTGCACGGACTTCGTCGTGACCCACCCAAGATATATGGTGAAAGGAGATGAGAATACTCCTTGCAAATTTGGATACATCCTCTCCATTCATCAGACTCCACGACCCAGATAATGGAGGTTCTTTATAACCCTTTATAGCCATCAGAAGTGGAAATTTATCGACATGTGTACACATTTGTATGACTATGCATACCATGCCCTCAGTGGCTCTGCATATTGATCACCCCTAGCCCGTATAACAAAGGAAATATTTCCTCAGGCGATACTCTTCTTAGCTCCATACGATTACCAGCCTCAGATCCCCCGTATCATATATACCGATCCAAAAATTTATGGAGCAGTGGTTTACTAGTTCGTCCTCCCTTTCACATCCAAACATTTCCCGGGTATCCCTACCCAGTTAGCCTATGTATCCACCCGTGGTTCACATGAAGACCGGAATCTACGAACATCAAGACAGTGCTAGGCTACTTTGACTCAATGGACAATTGCAGTGATGATGTTTCTTGTAAGCTCAGACACCATTATTCCTATATGCCGAAATCTGTACTGTGAGCAATCTCAGTTTTTCATACATTCATGGCCATCATAAGTGGAATGTCATTAGCCCAGGGACACCTCTTCATGACTATTCTTACCATGCCCTCATCGGCTCTGCATATTTATAGTCCCTGGCCTGTCTACCAAAGGCAAGATTTCCTTAGGCGATACTCTTCCTAGCTCCATATGCTTACCAGCCTCAGAACCCCCACACCACATCTCATGATCCGGGAAACCACAGAGTTTCAGTTTACAACCTCCATCCACCACCATTTTCGGAGTATATTAGAGCATGTTAACTCAGTTATCCTTTGAGTGATTGCGGAAATAGTCACCAAATGGTCTGAGCTCTATGACTGCTGAACTAGAAGTATTTCATCCTTACTACACGACGTTAAACGGAATGGAGTGAAGGTACACCTTCACACGCAAGATAAATCAACGCAGGGAGCTCTCTAAGCATTAAAAGCATCCAAGGCCGAATATGAACAACATGTATAGATATTTTCTTACCAAATGACAGACTTCGTGGCCTAGAAAATCACAGATCCTCATAACCATTCATGGCCATTGGAAGTGGAAAGTTATCGACCTGTGGACACCATTTCATGACTATGCCTACCATGCCCTTAGCAGCTCTGCATATTGATAGACCCTGGCTTGTCTACCAAAGGAATGTTTCTCTCAGGTGATACTCTTCCTAGCTCCGTACACCTACCAGCCTCAGAGCCCCCATATGATTTCTTCTGATCCAAGAATCCCCGGAACAACGATTTACACCAATCAACCCCTATCCACGTCTTGGTCATGAAGAGATGTTTAAGAACAGTTACATAATAATCAAGAGAAGCCTCTGCAACTACGTCCTTACCACATGATGTTAAACTGCACATAACATTTTGGCCACTTGGTATAAAGCTGCAAAGACAGAGCATTAAACATTTAGGAAAATTCCTCCATCTACAATAATTTTCACTGGTTTAAAAATGCCCCTATCCTCGCTGCACAATGTTAATACTACACAGCATTGGAAAAAATTCCACCCCCCATCCTCGATTCATGACATTAAACTACACATCATCCTTTAATAATGCTCCTCGTCTATCCATACCGCATGATGTTAAATAGATTGGTCAAACCTGTCATGTTTTTAGTAATGAATGTAGGATTTTCTTTATCCCTCAATGCATGGGTTAGACCTTCCCAAATCACCGTCTCACACCAGCGTGAGAAGGGATGACTTCACCCATTCTTGGGAAATTTAGCTGAGATGTTTCTCCCATATCTAGACACCCTCTCTTCATAACCCATACTATGTACTCAGAAAAAGATGAACCCTTGTAAACCACCCCTGGTGGTCCCAAATCTCAACTTCCATGAAGTTGCTCAGCTATCGGGAGAATGCAATCATTGACCCAAGGACACTTTTTCATGACTATGTATACAATGCCCTCAGCGGATCTGCATATTGATCTCCCCTGGCCAGTCCACCATAAGAAATATTTTCTTAGGCATATCTTCTCTTTGTACGCCTCTTGGACCCTGAGCCCCCATGTGCATCCCGATATTTGGAAACCCTATGAGTTATAGTTTACTAGCCTCCTTCACGGCCCTGCCTGAATATGGCGGAATGTCTCTGATAAGATTAAAAAGAACTAGGAGAAGCTGTTACATTCTAGATAATGTCCCAGCTGCATGACTTTAAATTACTTCAAGCTCCAACCATCCTTTACAAATTCTTAGGACAGGGACCTTGCTTCCACACTCTTGATTGATACAGATGTTCTCAAATGCTTTAAGATGTCACATACCCTTTCCAAGCCACCCCCGGGGGTTTTCATAAATCTCCATGCCACCCATGGTGGTTTCCATAAGCTGGACTTCCATGAAGTCCTAAGGCCATTATAAATGGAGAGTCATTGAATTTAGGACAAAATTTCATGACTATGCATATCAGGCCCTCAGCGGCTCTGCATATTGATCACCCCTAGCCTGTCTACCAAAGGCAAGATTTCCTTAGGTGATGATCTTTCTACCTCTTCACGTCAGTACTGCGAATAAGCATTGAGACATGCCTTGCATGTCATTCATATCTAAACAATCCCCCACATGTGTCTGAAGGGTATCGAGACATCTTTTAATCAACCAAACCTCATTGAGGCCCACACCCCACCAAGTCTTGTCAAATATTTTCGACCTAAAACATCAATAATGATAGTCTTGTCAGCAGGACTTTAAACCACTCACAAAAAGATTCACAAAGCCTGTTATGACGAAAACCCGAAAAGGGAGACCTAAGAAAATGTTGGGCCATACTCACTGGGTACACACCAAATGGGCCCTGGAAATATTATGGTATTAACCGAAAAGAAAAAAAGTATGTGGGTTTTTCTAAAAAACCCTAGAAATAGTCAAACTATGCTTACTGGATCTCATGATCCAGGCAGATGTTAGAGCTTGTTTCTATTCTTATCATTTTTCCTAAATTATGATCAATTATGATTCAGTGGGTTGTTATTCACACAAAAAAATTTCTAGTAACAATAAAATTTTAGATCAAGGAAATATTGACATGGATTGTACTCTGTTTGACAAAAAGGTAGGATGTCCAAAACCTGGGGCCTCTCCCTCAGAGAAATGAAAAAAAGGGGGATAAGAAAAATAGAGTGTGCAGGAATGGATATAACCGTCACAAAGGAGTCTGGCTCGCTCTCTCCATCAGATCGACAATCGTGCGGTGAAGGTCGTTGGGAGCCTACTCTAGCACAACCTTCTCCCTGGCCTCAACATCGGCCACTGAACGAGTATTGTAACACCCCAAGCTTCCTCGGTATTTTTCCTTTCGAATAATGCAATGACGTGCATTGTACGCAACTTCGAGATTTTAACACACCACAACCAATCAAACTAGCCGTTATGAATAGTAATACCTACTTTTTGAAATTATATATATTTTATATTTCAAAATGGACTTCATTTTTGGATTCGGAATATCGAATTTAGCCTAAGGTGAAATTTTGGTACTTTTCGGATAACTTTCATATTTTGATGAATAGTGAAAATTACTAAATTTTAATTAAAAACAACTTTTTTAATCAAAATAATTAATAGTGATAAATTGTGAATTTGAGTGGTTTTAAAGTATATTTAGAATATGTTTTTACCATTTAATATAATGTTGGTCATTGGACATAATTTTACAATTAAACCGAACATAAACAAATGTCAATCTTTTGATAGTTATTATCTCTTAAAAACACGCTTTTTATTTTGACAGCGGGAATTAATTTTAAATTAATTTCTGCCACTTCTGTGTTTTGAATTTAGAAAAATGGATTCCATATTTGGAATCAGGATGTCCAAATTGTGTAAATAGGTAACTTTTATTTTTAGACATTTTGAATAATTACTGCGGTAAATATTTTATTTACCATGGTTAAGGGTAAATCCGGTAAATAAGGGTTAAAAAAAATAATATTATAATAATACTAAATTACCCTAAAATGTGTCTTAACCCTATTGGTTGATAAATGGTCGACCATGGGCATCTTTGGGTCAATTTTGGGACCCCATGGATCCACTTGTAAGTGATAATGACACTTTATATTAATTAAGTTAAAATGAATACCAAATGACACAAGCATATATCTTTTAGAAAAACAATTGTTACATAGGGTTATATATGCTGGATTTTAGATTATAAATATTCATTAGAAAGCTAAAATGATTTCCTACATAATTATATTTTATTTATAATTTTTTGACATTAAATAAGTTATTTTATTTATGACACAATGATGATGCAGTAATTACTAAAATAGTAAAAAATTAACATAATTGATATTATAAATACCCAAATAATTATAATATGAAACTTTTAATGAATTAAACAAATTTTCTAGGATAATATGATATATTAGGATTGATTTATTTGACTTTTTTCGAAGTAACCAATCTGTTATGAGTTTCACAAAAATCAACTAGTGAATAGTGTCAAAATTGACATAAAAGAGTTCTTAAAACAAATATTATATTATTAATTGATATTAAATTCCTAAAAATCTAAAGTTCGGCCAAGAGACTTATATTATGATAGTTTAATCATTAATGGACCACTTGGGGGTCTTTTGGATGTATATAGTAAGTTTATTAACCATATTATATAAAAATACAAAGAGACATTGTAAAAGTGAAACTAATTAACTTAGAGTTAATACTTAAAGATAAGGTTAATATAAGTACCCAAACCTGTCTAAATTCTATTGTATGAGTTGTTTTCGACCTATCCCCACCTCAACCTTTGAATAGTCAACTTTGGAGCCATTGGAAACCGAATATGAATTTATTATAAATTAATATTTCTAGCTTTTCCAAAGGTGCCCCTCACCCCTCTTATAAAAGGGCACTCCTCCTTCTCATTTACTCACACCTCTCAAGCCCCTTGGCTCGTCCAAACTCTGCCCAAATAAGCTCCCCACATCCCTCTCCTCCTCCTTGAAGCTTCCCCTTAGGCAGAAAGCATTTCAACAAGTCCTTTGGTTCCAACCAAAGTGAGTTACCTAAATTAAAGGTAACGATTTCTCTTAAATTATTTTCATTTATTTTGCTTCTTCAACCCCCAAACTCTTTTTATTTCCCTTCTTTTGTAACAACACCAGTATCCTAAATATACTAGGATGTTGTTATAAGAAGTATTCAAACTACACATACACACAACTCCATCTAATGGATGATGAACATAATGTTTCTGTGGATGGCAAACTAACGCCTCACGAAACGATGATTGTTCAAAAACATCTTACCGCCTCTCATGGTGGCCATTATGATGGCACTGTAATTAAATATGATATTAATGATATATATTTTATATATAAGCTTCTGTAATTCCATTTTATTTCATACCATTATTCTTTTCATGTCGTATATACATACGATAATTTCATTTGAGGAAGTGCGGACTACCGCCCCCTTAAAATGATATGACTCGTTCATACCACACATGGAACGTATAAAGGATGGTGTTAATGAACTTAAGTAACATATATAAAATATTATATTATACTGTAATAGTAATATACCTATGTATCATTTGGATTCGATTCTTTTAAAATAAAAAATTAAAAAATTAAATGGAAGTAGCGTTCGTGCGTACGTACGGACTACCGTCTCCACGAACGCGATGAGATTCATTATCCATCGTATCCATTAAAGTATAATTATCATTTAATGATTTAAAAATGATTTTTAAGGACTTGATATCATTCTGGATATTAATAAGATACAACAAATATGACTTATGTAACAAAACATATAAAAGAAAATGAGTAAGTTAACACCCGAAACGGCGTTAATACTAAGATATTATTAACAAATAAATGTTAAAAGATCATATATGATATCATATTAAAGTAAATGATTCTTGTATTATTCAATAACAATTATTTCACCATTATACAGGAGGTAAACCTACCATCGACCAAGGAAAAAGTACAAAGTAAGGGATTTTCTTATCTCACTTTCAATTCCGTGAGATTTCCATTGTTCGCCACTAAATTATTGAAAGTGGTGTATTGTGTACGGCCATTTGATATATATTATCCTGATTCTCTTTATATTCATGTTATTCTGTAAATCATTTGGTGGTTATTAACTTTTGGCCATACGACTCAGTTGATTAACGTGGTAAGGGTTTTCTTATCTCACTTTTAATTCCGTGAGAATTCCATTGATCACCACTTAATTATTGCATGTGGTGTATGTGTACTTCCCATGATCGTATTCATTGTGTAATATACTTTAATTTATGGGTATTTACATCATCATGGTATGATACTTCTTTCATGGGTGTATGTTTCGTAAGTTACCTAATCGATAAGGGAATTTGAGATTTCAATTTCCACTCATTTGGCTTTACACATATTTCATTGATTATATTACCCCAAGATTATGTGTGGAATCACTATTCATTTGATTATGTCATAATTTCCACTCCCCTTCCTGTGTATAGAAGTTTGATACACATAATCACTCCATTGGTAATTCTCAAGTCATTGATATGAATTTGATAAGAGTAATTTTAACTCATTCTCCATTTGTTGAGTTAAACATCCAATTCGTTGGTATTGTTTTTTTACAAGAATATGTGTGAATGTCCTTTGATTGTTTTACACTGAATATCCAATCATATTGAGTGTATTTATATTTGTCACACATAATTATGTCATTGATTTATCCTTAACCTAAGGATACAACCTTTTTGAGAAATTTCATCTCAATTTACATTCCATTGAGACTTCTTTGATGATATACACCAAATCACTTCTATGTGGTGTATATAATGTACTTTGACATAGTATATCATGAATTCCTTTATTCTCATGATATTACAATGTTTTGATTACCTCAATTATTTGTATTCAAGTGTCTCTCTTTTGGTTAGAAACTCTAACCAAAATACCATTTTAAAATGTTTTAAAGAATTATTCTTCTAAATCATGCTCATTAATGTCCATATTTTAAAAATGGTTTTAAGGATTTATTTATATGGACATTAAAGTTTTAAAATTAAAACTCCTTTTAAAAGTTTCAAAGTGGTATGGGACACTTTGATTCAAAAATATACTTTTAAATGGCTTCTTGACAAATAGTGTGACTTTTAAATGTTTTCAAGAAAAGGGGGATATTTCTCTCAAATAGTTTTGATGATTATTTTCATCTATGTCAACATCCTTTATTATTATTGATTGAGGTTAATGTGATACAATACAATCTTCCATATTGTATCGAATGAATTATGTTTGACTGTGGATGTGCTATTTTTATACCATTCATGGTTTGTGGTGAAAGTATTGACATTTCGTATGCTAGTTTAATACGAATGTTTACGTTATGTTTAAACCTTTTCATATGGGAATGCATTGGACTTAATAAGTGACGGGTGGAGCCCGCTATAGCTCCTCGATGCATCGGTAGGTCTCATGAGACAAACTAGTGTCTTGGCACAAGGCCTTGGCAAAATCTTATTTGTAGTCTTGGCACGAGGCCTTGGCTATGTGGTTATGATAGTCTGGCATTATGCATTCCATCATTATGAAAGTGGTTATTGATATTGCATGTGATCATTCGATTAGTAGAATATCCATGTGAAGAAGTAAATGGCATTATTTCATTTTACTTTTGCCATACTATGTTGAAGTTCAATTTTAAAAGGCTTTTGTTTTAGTTATAAATTGACTTAAGTGTTTATGCTTATTTATGAAAGCTTCTGCTATAATGTTATCCTTACTGAGCATCCGAGCTCACCCCTTTCAATGTTTTATTTTTCCCAGGATTATGAAGAAGTAATTTATGAATGACCTGCAGGGATAGTATGAGGGGATATGAAGACAAGATGTTTTTTTTATGATGTAATGTAAAAATTTATGGATGTATCTAGTTATTCCAAGGCTACTAAACTAATCGGTCTTTCGAGACTTGATCTTTCTCATGATCATGCCAATGTTATGTAATAATGCACCGAATCTAGATAATTAGGGTCGGGGCGTTACAGTTGGTATCAAAGGAAGTTTAGTACAAACCTTGGTAGCTAGATTTAGATAAACTCTGATTAGAGCACGTAGACCTAAGATGAACTTTGAGGATTAGTATAAAAGAACTTCCTAGAATTTTGGTATTGTAGAGATTTTGTGAGTTTTCCGAGCAATACATCCCTGTCTGGATACGAGCAGGTAGAGGCGGCTCTGGCACAGATGTACCTAGGGGTAAAACCCGAAAACACCGCTTTGAGCTAGACTCGAACGGGAACTGGTGCACGACAACGGGCCTTGCTGCACTCTTGGTTACGACACTCCCGGGGGATATGCTTAGGATAATTTACATTTTCTTTACAAACCAATTTAAGTAATATATATATAAGATGAGAGTAAATGACCTTGGTTAATCCTAATATGTTTCAAATTGAGAATATGGTGACATTTTAATCTCTAAATGATTTTACGACTACTATTACTCACACAATGCTTTATGGTTTTAGTCAATGGCTGGATTCCAAGGAAGTCATAGTGACTTTGAGAATGATGTACAAGATGGGAACGGTGGTGGCAATGAGCAACAAAATGGAATGTTGATAGGCGTAAAAGATATCATCTTTATGCCAAATCAGTTTTCCAAAAATATGATCAACAACATATATATTAACCAACTCCCAGACTCAACAAGGAAGAGAAAGGTGATAAATGATAAGAGCTCCAGCAATGGAGACCATGGAGAAAAGAACCCTCAATTTTCATCATGCGGGAAATGTGGAAAGAGACACCCAGGAAAATGTCTCAATGGGACAACGAAATGTTTTACGTGCGGGAAGGAAGGACATAAAGTAAAGAATTGCCGAAGAAAAATGAAGAGTACTATGGAAGAAGATAAAAATGGTCCCAAGAGTCCATTTACAGTCATTTGCCGTAAATGTAGGGGACCTGGCCATTACCCGAGTGAATGTCCTATTCTATAGGATATTTTCTTGGTCAAAGAAGAAGCTATGTGGGAATAAATGGTTGGAGAAATGTTTAAAAAGTATTAGCACTCCTTGTTGATGGGTTTACTATGGAATAATTTTCTCTTGTATTTGTAACCCCGCAGTTTGCCATGTGAGAATGATATTTGAGGAAGAATTGTCTCTTCTCTTGTGGATTTGGGTATAAATAACCATTTGGATTTATATGATCATTGGGGTTTGAGAGAATTATAAGTTATTCTAATTTGGGATGATGATTCAAGGTATGATATAACATTTGTGGTTAAATTTATGATATAGTATTTTGAGGAATTTATCTCATTTTGGCAATATTATAAAATATAGTTTTTGAAAAAGGACAACACGTAGACCGTGTGACAACCCGTCGCGTCGGACAAAGCTATGGGAATCGAACCCACAACCAAAGTGCGATTGGGATTTATCGCCTACCACTGGACTACG
This sequence comes from Viscum album, assembly GCA_963277665.1. Lineage (NCBI taxonomy): Eukaryota > Viridiplantae > Streptophyta > Magnoliopsida > Santalales > Viscaceae > Viscum > Viscum album. Next base: position 570,504,693 of record OY728129.1, read on the forward strand.
TGAAGTCCCTGGTTAGTGTGACTATTTTTTTAGTTAAATGATTTTATTGATCAATAATAAGTTGATTTGGGTTCTTATTTCATATCAAAAGAATACCCTTGGTATAGGAAAATGATTTGGTGATTAAGTGATAAATGTTATTTTGGAAGATGTTCGCTTTGTTGGAAACACTATATGTCCAAGGAAAATAGAATACTATGGGGTTTCATTTGTGGAGTAATGATAGATTTTTATCTACGTTTTTATTGTGGATTTATAGTGATTTGGGTTATTTATGGAAATGATTAACCTATAATAGAGAATATGTGATTAGGTTAATTACTTTTGAGTATGTGACTTTAAGAGTATCTGATGTCATTTGGAGATACAATTTAACATGGGAGACTACATAATCAAATTCTTCTATGTTTTGGGTTTCAATATTAGTTTGGATTATATTAAAGGATTTTAAGGACAATTGGTTATTGAATGTTATCTATTTAACTTTGGGGTATTGTTGGTTTATTTTTAGAAATTAAGATTAGTGCATATTTATCTCAATGAATATCCTTTTGGGGGATCATTAGATCATTCACTGACCATTTTGGTTTTGATTAATCTTCAAAGACAATGTAAATATATGGTTTATCCTTCATGGATCATGTGATTCTATAGAAGTTTATTCTATCTCTTCCAGTGTGACCAAGTCTTCTTGAATACTCATCGTTTAAAAAAAAATGAGTTAGTGGTGGAAATTTATTAAAGAATGAAAATCTACTTAAAATGTAAGTATATCTCATAATTTTCTTAGTCAATATCATAAATGAATTCCTCTTCCTTATGTAATGTAACTTAAAAAAAATGTTGTCCGTTTACTTTCCTACTAGGAGACTAATGGTCGTTTGTCCCAACACAAGTTTGTGGTTTTCTCATTGTTAACTTTCTCCTGATCATGATTTCTATCCCTCTCCATTAGAACTTGACACTTAGTTTATCATCCATATCCATGTTTTCTTACATGGAATCCTAGTATGGGTTATCTTGGATGACCCTTATACCTCTCTTTCTTTCTTTTAAAGTGACAGTTTTATTGACTCTTTTTCCGATGTGGGACTTTCCATTATATTCCCAAGCAAAATTTTAAAAATTGCGAGGACGCAATTTATTGAAGGAGGGGAGAATGTAACACCCCAATCTTCCTCGGTATTTTTCCTTTCGAATAATGCAATGACGTGCATTGTACGCAACTTCGAGATTTTAACACACCACAACCAATCAAACTAGCCGTTATGAATAGTAATACCTACTTTTTGAAATTATATATATTTTATATTTCAAAATGGACTTCATTTTTGGATTCGGAATATCGAATTTAGCCTAAGGTGAAATTTTGGTACTTTTCGGATAACTTTCATATTTTGATGAATAGTGAAAATTACTAAATTTTAATTAAAAACAACTTTTTTAATCAAAATAATTAATAGTGATAAATTGTGAATTTGAGTGGTTTTAAAGTATATTTAGAATATATTTTTACCATTTAATATAATGTTGGTCATTGGACATAATTTTACAATTAAACCGAACATAAACAAGTGTCAATCTTTTGATAGTTATTATCTCTTAAAAACACGCTTTTTATTTTGACAACGGGAATTAATTTTAAATTAATTTCTGCCACTTCTGTGTTTTGAATTTAGAAAAATGGATTCCATATTTGGAATCAGGATGTCCAAATTGTGTAAATAGGTAACTTTTATTTTTAGACATTTTGAATAATTACTGCGGTAAATATTTTATTTACCATGGTTAAGGGTAAATCCGGTAAATAAGGGTTAAAAAAAATAATATTATAATAATACTAAATTACCCTAAAATGTGTCTTAACCCTATTGGTTGATAAATGGTCGACCATGGGCATCTTTGGGTCAATTTTGGGACCCCATGGATCCACTTGTAAGTGATAATGACACTTTATATTAATTATGTTAAAATGAATACCAAATGACACAAGCATATATCTTTTAGAAAAACAATTGTTACATAGGGTTATATATGCTGGATTTTAGATTATAAATATTCATTAGAAAGCTAAAAAGATTTCCTACATAATTATATTTTATTTATAATTTTTTGACATTAAATAAGTTATTTTATTTATGACACAATGATGATGCAGTAATTACTAAAATAGTAAAAAATTAACATAATTGATATTATAAATACCCAAATAATTATAATATGAAACTTTTAATGAATTAAACAAATTTTCTAGGATAATATGATATATTAGGATTGATTTATTTGACTTTTTTCGAAGTAATCAACCTGTTATGAGTTTCACAAAAATCAACTAGTGAATAGTGTCAAAATTGACATAAAAGAGTTCTTAAAACAAATATTATATTATTAATTGATATTAAATTCCTAAAAATCTAAAGTTCGGCCAAGAGACTTATATTATGATAGTTTAATCATTAATGGACCACGTGGGGGTCTTTTGGATGTATATATTAAGTTTATTAACCATATTATATAAAAATACAAAGAGACATTGTAAAAGTGAAACTAATTAACTTAGAGTTAATACTTAAAGATAAGGTTAATATAAGTACCCAAACCTGTCTAAATTCTATTGGATGAGTTGTTTTCGACCTATCCCCACCTCAACCTTTGAATAGTCAACTTTGGAGCCATTGGAAACCGAATATGAATTTATTATAAATTAATATTTCTAGCTTTTCCAAAGGTGCCCCTCACCCCTCTTATAAAAGGGCACTCCTCCTTCTCATTTACTCACACCTCTCAAGCCCCTTGGCTCGTCCAAACTCTGCCCAAATAATCTCCCCACATCCCTCTCCTCCTCCTTGAAGCTTCCCCTTAGGCAGAAAGCATTTCAACAAGTCCTTTGGTTCAAACCAAAGTGAGTTACCTAAATTAAAGGTAACGATTTCTCTTAAATTATTTTCATTTATTTTGCTTCTTCAACCCCCAAACTCTTTTTATTTCCCTTATTTTGTAACAACACCAGTATCCTAAATATACTAGGATGTTGTTATAATAAGTATTCAAACTACACATACACACAACTCCATCTAATGGATGATGAACATAATGTTTCTGTGGATGGCAAACTAACGCCTCACGAAACGATGATTGTTCAAAAACATCTTACCGCCTCTCATGGTGGCCATTATGATGGCACTGTAATTAAATATGATATTAATGATATATATTTTATATATAAGCTTCTGTAATTCCATTTTATTTCATACCATTATTCTTTTCATGTCGTATATACATACGATAATTTCATTTGAGAAAGTGCGGACTACCGCCCCCTTAAAATGATATGACTCGTTCATACCACACATGGAACGTATAAAGGATGGTGTTAATGAACTTAAGTAACATATATAAAATATTATATTATACTGTAATAGTAATATACCTATGTATCATTTGGATTCGATTCTTTTAAAATAAAAAATTAAAAAATTAAATGGAAGTAGCGTTCGTGCGTACGTACGGACTACCGTCTCCACGAACGCGATGAGATTCATTATCCATCGTATACATTAAAGTATAATTATCATTTAATGATTTAAAAATGATGTTTAAGGACTTGATATCATTCTGGATATTAATAAGATACAACAAATATGACTTATGTACCAAAACATATAAAAGAAAATGAGTAAGTTAACACCCGAAACGGCATTAATACTAAGATATTATTAACAAATCAATGTTAAAAGATCATATATGATATCATATTAAAGTAAATGATTCTTGTATTATTCAATAAAAATTATTTCACCATTATACAGGAGGTAAACCTACCATCGACCAAGGAAAAAGTACAAAGTAAGGGATTTTCTTATCTCACTTTCAATTCCGTGAGATTTCCATTGTTCGCCACTAAATTATTGAAAGTGGTGTATTGTGTACGGCCATTTGATATATATTATCCTGATTCTCTTTATATTCATGTTATTCTGTAAATCATTTGGTGGTTATTAACTTTTGGCCATACGACTCAGTTGATTAACGTGGTAAGGGTTTTCTTATCTCACTTTTAATTCCGTGAGAATTCCATTGATCACCACTTAATTATTGCATGTGGTGTATGTGTACTGCCCATGATCGTATTCATTGTGTAATATACTTTAATTTATGGGTATTTACATCATCATGGTATGATACTTCTTTCATGGGTGTATGTTTCGTAAGTTACCTAATCGATAAGGGAATTTGAGATTTCAATTTCCACTCATTTGGCTTTACACATATTTCATTGATTTTATTACCCCAAGATTATGTGTGGAATCACTATTCATTTGATTATGTCATAATTTCCACTCCCCTTCCTGTGTATAGAAGTTTGATACACATAATCACTCCATTGGTAATTCTCAAGTCATTGATATGAATTTGATAAGAGTAATTTTAACTCATTCTCCATTTGTTGAGTTAAACATCCAATTCGTTGGTATTGTTTTTTTACAAGAATATGTGTGAATGTCCTTTGATTGTTTTACACTGAATATCCAATCATATTTAGTGTATTTATATTTGTCACACATAATTATGTCATTGATTTATCCTTAACCTAAGGATACAACCTTTTTGAGAAATTTCATCTCAATTTACATTCCATTGAGACTTCTTTGATGATATACACCAAATCACTTCTATGTGGTGTATATAATGTACTTTGACATAGTATATCATGAATTCCTTTATTCTCATGATATTACAATGTTTTGATTACCTCAATTATTTGTATTCAAGTGTCTCTCTTTTGGTTAGAAACTCTAACCAAAATACCATTTTAAAATGTTTTAAAGAATTATTCTTCTAAATCATGCTCATTAATGTCCATATTTTAAAAATGGTTTTAAGGATTTATTTATATGGACATTAAAGTTTTAAAATTAAAACTCCTTTTAAAAGTTTCAAAGTGGTATGGGACACTTTGATTCAAAAATATACTTTTAAATGGCTTCTTGACAAATAGTGTGACTTTTAAATGTTTTCAAGAAAAGGGGGATATTTCTCTCAAATAGTTTTGATGATTATTTTCATCTATGTCAACATCCTTTATTATTATTGATTGAGGTTAATGTGATACAATACAATCTTCCATATTGTATCGAATGAATTATGTTTGACTGTGGATGTGCTATTTTTATACCATTCATGGTTTGTGGTGAAAGTATTGACATTTCGTATGCTAGTTTAATACGAATGTTTACGTTATGTTTAAACCTTTTCATATGGGAATGCTTTGGACTTAATAAGTGACGGGTGGAGCCCGCTATAGCTCCTCGATGCATCGGTAGGTCTCATGAGACAAACTAGTGTCTTGGCACAAGGCCTTGGCAAAATCTTATTTGTAGTCTTGGCACGAGGCCTTGGCTATGTGGTTATGATAGTCTGGCATTATGCATTCCATCATTATGAAAGTGGTTATTGATATTGCATGTGATCATTCGATTAGTAGAATATCCATGTGAACAAGTAAATGGCATTATTTCATTTTACTTTTGCCATACTATGTTGAAGTTCAATTTTAAAAGGCTTTTGTTTTAGTTATAAATTGCCTTAAGTGTTTATGCTTATTTATGAAAGCTTCTGCTATAATGTTATCCTTACTGAGCATCCGAGCTCACCCCTTTCAATGTTTTATTTTTCCCAGGATTATGAAGAAGTAATTTATGAATGACCTGCAGGGATAGTATGAGGGGATATGAAGACAAGATGTTTTTTTTATGATGTAATGTAAAAATTTATGGATGTATCTAGTTATTCCAAGGCTACTAAACTAATCGGTCTTTCGAGACTTGATCTTTCTCATGATCATGCCAATGTTATGTAATAATGCACCGAATCTAGATAATTAGGGTCGGGGCGTTACAAGTATGCCCCACTATTTTTTTGAGATCATTGATCCCATTACTAGTGGATTAAAAGTTTCCAGTTAGAGTTGACAACTGATCCCTCAGCATCGCTACCCATACTTCACATTCATGCAACTCGGTAAATAGGGCGGTAGCCTGATCTCGATAGCTTTCCTCGCATGCTCTCAGCTGGTGGAGCTTTATCATGGATTCCTCCAAGGCTTGGGTCCCATAGTGAGAGGTATAATGGTTAGAAAGATTGTTTTCACTAGTGGTAACTACCTCACGGGCCATGACAACCTGAAAAGAAAGAAAATGAAATAGCCGATAGTCAAATCCACCTAACCCCAAACCCATGAAGGTTTTTTGGAGAGCTTTAGTTTTAGTTTCCATCTCATCCAGAGGAGTTTCGGCAACAATCTCGCAAATACGGGGCCAGGACCACCTGCACACTGCTCGGTGGTCCACCATGACATGAGGATACTTGGTATCCTCACTAGATTCCATGTGTACGAAGTCTGGCATTGCAATCAGCACAGACATGTGCACGCTAGAAGATGGTTCCAATGATAGATGTTCTGAAGAATCTAACTCCGGTTCGGGCTTGGGAATCAAGTTGCCAAGTTTGGTATCAGCGAAACAATCTTCAGGAATTGTCTCGCTGGGACCCAAAGCCACATGGTCATCCACATCCACGTCCAATAAGGACGGGTCTCTCTAAACTTCAGCCACAAGGGGGCTGGGAGAGGAAAATCTCCTGAGTCACTTTGACCGATGAGACATCGGTCGGTCCTCCCTCAGAGCCGATAAGGAAGGTGCAGTAGGAACAACAGCCAAAATGACTCTTGATTTGGGAACCTACTGGAAAACCTTCCCTTGGATCCCATTGGGATAATGTTTTATCCACATTATTGCATACTGTAAGGATAGGTTGGAAGCCGCTCCTATGCCAGGGAAGGAAATGCTTGTGGAAAATCCCTCCAACATCAGCATCAACCACCATTTACGGAGAGTTCCCGAGTGATGTCCTCATGCCTGAGGAGGGGGAAGGGAAACATAGAGTTGCAAACACACAAACTAGAGGGAAAAACGATGTGGGATGTACAACTCTCACAAAGAAACCCCATCAATTTACATAGACAAAAAACCATCCCGTAGTGAAATAATGTAAGAACGCCCCTTTAGGCTCCCCCTGCGGTTGTCAACCATGACGCTAGAAGGGGTGGGATATGTATTGAAAGAGAACTGGGAGAATTCACTCAGATGCTTGAGGGCTTCATCAGAGCTGAGGGACTTCAATCAAACTCTAGCTACATTGAGCAGGGTAGGCCAAAAGGCCGAAAGTGGGATGATCGTGTTATGGAAATACTCATAAAAAAAGTAATGATTCGCTACCCAGCCATATAAGAATTTAAATGGCCCACTCAGTCGATAGGTTGACCTGCCCTTCTTCTTATGGCTCAGTAGTATGTAAATATAAGCCAAAGTGGGCACAACCAAGTTCACTAGGCGGCCCTCTTCCAACTCAACTGCCATAATCAAGGTGCAAGCCCTGACCCCTGGGTTGATATCCCGATAAGGGAATAGCCACCATCTAAAAAACATAGAAAACATACCTGACAACCTGAAAACAGGCGCCACACTAGGGCGCACCTTGTAACACCATGAAAGGTAGTCGACCACCTCCAGAACCTCCCAGTAGGAACCTGGGATGGTTCGAGACTGTTGAGAAGGATGAGTCCCGGGGTGCTTGATCTTCGGCACAGGACCAGTGGTGTTCAGAAATAACCCAATCCAGGTGCTATAGGGAATAAGAGAGTAGGAAAACAAGGCCTGACCCAGTGACCACTCCGCCATAACCAGTAGATCCCTCACCAATGAAGACACTTGTTCGACATTGTCCCATGCATCAGGACTAGGCAGAAATTCTTCATATATATCACCGATGAATGGAAGCCCTTCCAATTGGTAGATGTACCATAAACTAATGCCAAATTCACCATGGGAAAGGTGGAAAGTATCAGTGCTGGAACACCAGCGACTGAGCAAGTCAGGCAGGATCAAAGATGGTGGGTAAATAGTAAACTAGAAGGCCCACACTGTGGAGTATAGATTGACTGCTTCTAGTGACTCTGGAGATTCACGACAATGATGATGGAACTAGAAGGCCTAGGCCCAATCATTTGATAAAAGCCCACCAGACTGAATATCCCACCCAGGAATCCACCCCGTGTCAAGATCCTCTCAAGCAAGGTTGATAATAAAGGGTTAATTCTTGAGGAAAGCTTCTTGAGAGAAGTCTTGAGTACACTGATCACTTTGGGTCCAAACATATCCTTCCAAAATGAAAGTGTCTTTCGGATTGGAATTAGAGATCATCTCCCACAAGGAGGCAAGGTTTGCCTGAATGCACATTGGTGACACTTCCAAGAAAGGAGATGGAAGACCTGAGAAAGTAGGGGGGATAGGGATGTTCCCATGAAGACCGAAGCTGTAAAGTGGAAGTCAATTTGATAGTGGATATCCCAGAAGCTTAGGAGAGAGCAAGTCCTACAATACACCATCGCCGAGAATGATGGATCAGCTAGTATCCTCTTTGATGCTCTCCGCTGTCTGAATCATAGCTAGATGTCTCCCTGAACCATTTGAGAGAGGCTCAGCAGCAGGCCTGGGTGCAGGGCGAGGGGGAACCATATTTTATCCCTGTATTATGAAAACCAGGAAGACGGTTCGTCCGGAGTAAAATCGGGACAAAAATACCAAGTATATGGAAATGGAGTCGAGAATCCTTCATGACGAGGTCCACAAGAATGCCTCAAAATGTGGTTCGCGATGACTGCATTCCGTGAACCAACCCTAAGCGAAAGAGGTTTGCGATACTTTGGCCTGTGGAGCATTTCCCTAAAAACCGCGAACCAGGTTTCTCCTCGGAACCTTAATCCCAGATTTAAATAGTTTGGTTTGGAAGACTTCAGAAATTTTCAAAGTCTAGAATATTTCAGTCTGTGGACCATCAAAACCACAGAGCGAGTTCCTACGCGGCCCATCGTAACTTACTTTTTAATTAATTAAGAGTGTTAGTTCACGGCTGGGAGATTTTGTAAGAACCGTGATCATCGTATCAGGTACGCCTTTCCTTTTTCTGGAGTTTTTGAGAAAAATAGAGTTTCCGAAAATATTTTAAGTACACACCGTGTACTTTCTGAGTACACGACGTGTACTCTTTTCCCGCTCGAAGCCGTGTACTGGCCGTGTCTGGGCCACACACATGGTTTGTAGGGGTGACATGGAGGCCGATTTTGGAGGAGTACGGAAAGTCCTAGTACACGCCGTGTAATCCAAAATTACACGCCGTGTACTTTATTTTTTTTCACTAAACGGACCGGGGTCGTGCCTGACACACAGAAACATCTTCTTCTTGGTTCCGTTCATCTGAGAGCATCGAGGATATGCAAATCTTTAACGACCTCCTTCCTCTTCATCCGTTCTCCGATTCGAGCACGATTGGTTGCGTTGGAATCATAGAGGTGAGTTATTCCTTCTATTTGTGCCTTGTTTTCCAATTCCTCCTCTTTCTCAAGATATCGTGGGTTGAACGTTTTGGGATTTTTCTCAGATCTACGATGTTCGGGGAAGAATCAATCATCTTGGTTCAAGTATATCGATCTCCTAAGATCGAGGTAGGTGGTCTGTGCCTTTCTGTAGAATGTCTTTGAGTATTTTGTGCAATTATGCCAATTCCCTTGAATGGGAATTGTGCGTTTTCCTAGTTGTCCCCTGATTGATTGTCTGCTTACTGGATTTCTATAGTAGAGGTTTACCTTTGTGAATAGAGTAGTTTTTTCTATACTCTGGTAATTGCCAGGCTTGTTTTTCTTGTTTGGCGTTTCCCAGTTTCCATGCGTAGTTGTAGGATAGAGAAAGTTTTTCTTTGTTATGCTGTTGAGACTTAGAATTATAGCCAAGTAGTTATGAGGTTTACATGGATGATACACGTGCACTGAGAATGTTATTTTCACATAGGACTCCAAGAACCTAGTGTAGTAGAACATAAAGAAAATGGACGTAAGGGCTTCTCCAAAGTGTCTTTTAATTTACGATGTGATACCACAGGGGGGAATGATGTTGAGTGCTTCCTCAGAGAGTCTGTAGTTCCTCGACGTGGGCCACAATTTGAATTTATGTTGAGTGATTTCCCAGAGAGCCTTTAGTATGATACGAGACTATAGGGGGAATTGAAAGTGAGTGCTTCCTCAGAAAGTATACTCTTAGCTGAACCAGAGTGGTGAGACTGTGTGTGCCTCCTAGAGGGTTTCTAGCACTTGTAGGTTGAACCATATGGGTTAGGCTGTGAGATCTATCCAGAGGGTTACCTGTTTTCTACTTGTTGTTGGTTGTTACTTGTGTACTTTATATGCTAGAACTGTGGATTGTAGCTACTCTGTGCCTTTATGTTTACTATTTCCTGTACTTTTACTTGCCTTGTATTCATTGACTATTAGGCACAAATCTTTGGGTGATTGCCTACTGGTATTTTATCTCAATCTCTGTTTGGGCCATGCTTTTGGGCCTATGAAGACTTCATTGTTTCTTGTATAGATAATGGAAAACGCCCTTCGACTTCCGGTACTTGACTTCTTGGAGCTGGGGGGGGCAAGGGACCACGCTTAGGATTGCGATGCTGCAGGAGTTTCTATTCTTTTAGTACTTTGTTTTAATTGTATTTCCTCATGTTGTTATGTTTGTTGCATCCTTAGAAACTTGTACCTGCTGCATCTTTATCTTCATTACTATATCTTCATTGCTTCCGTTGTTTGGGTTCAGTTTTTGTGTATTGATTACTACTTCCACTATTTACTATTTTTTTCCTTACCTTGTATACCTTACCGAATGAGGGAATAGTTTCCCCAATAACTTACCAAGGCCCTCGCTGCTAGTCATCCACCTCTGGCATTTGGGGAAATGCGTTTGAGGTCATGTGGTGAACCGGGTATGGGGCACTAGTGGAGGGGCTCCGGATTTGGGTCGTTACAAAGTGGTATCAGAGGAGTTATTTTCTCTTGATTTTCTATTTGGAGCCTTTATCTAGGGGTAGGATGAATTTAGTACTTGGTATGAAGCTGTGATCTGGATTAGCTAACACGTGTATAGGGAAAATCCATACTACCACGTTAATTGCAGTTTTCATGTTTTGAGTTTTTATGGTTGATATGATTTCACCCAGAGTGATTCAGATGCTTTGAGTTACTACTATTTTTAACTATTGTGGTTCTATTTCTATCGTACCCCGATGAGATGAGGGTATTTCATTTCAGGCATCATATAGGCACTTGTAGAAATCACGTGCCATGCATTCTTTCTATGCCATCTAGGGTGGATTAGCGATTTCATGCTATTGTGATAGACTTTGTGTAGATTAAGTATGTTGTTGTGATAGATTCTTGATATAATCTCTGCTGCATTTTTAGAGGATTTTTTGTATTCTAACTTGCTTAAATAGACACCATGTTTTGATTTGTGGGGAGTATGGGCCCTCACGAATCGGAATTTGGCACCTCTCTGCCTTGTTTTTTGTGTTTTCTAGGCTTCAGTACAGTTCTGCGCTACTACCCAGAAAAATCCAGAATACATAGCGTGTACTTTTTGACCACACGTCGTGTAGTTTTTAGACCATGTCACTGACCGTGTGAGCAAGGACATGCTGTTGTACAAATAAATATAGGAACACGCTGTGTATGGTAGGTACACACCGTGTAGTTCAGAGCTGTGTACCCGGTCGTGTCACTAACAACACGGGTTGGGGAAGATCGAGTAGAATACGCCGTATTATAATGGAACATGCCGTGTAGTCCTCTCTAGGTACCCGACCGTGTCACAGACAACATGGGTCGGCGTTACCTTCTCTTAGACACGCCATGTTGTTTTCAGAACACGCTGTGTTGTCTCAGGTTTAGTCGAACTATGTGGGTTAGTTGTGTAAAGAGACTCAAGAAATGGAATAGTTTTCAAGAACATGCCATGTGTGGGGTAAACACGTAGTGTATTTTGAGGTGTTACACGACCTGTAGGGTAGGGTTACACGCCCATGTCAGTGGATTAAGAAGACACGTTGTGTAGTTTTTATCCACGCCGTGTAGTTGTGTTTTGTAAACTTGTGTGTTTTCCTTCCCCTTTTACCGTTTTGTACTCTTGTGTTTTATGTACTTGTTTTTATAATCTAAGGTGTGCTTTTTACATTTCATAGCTATGCCTCTAAGACATCCTTCTGTAGTACGTCAGTCGTCAGGAAGTTATCAGACACTAGATATGGCTGAACCGGGACTTCCTACCGATCCTCCAGTCGGGACAGCCTTGGCACATGCTATCATACCAGTTGCAGGTACTGACGTGAAATTCATGGAAGGTTTATGAGGATGATTAAAACCTTCTAGGGAGCACCACCTTCTTCCATGATAATGGCAGACTTGACGTGAGTTCTCCAGTAGGAGCATCCTCCTACTTTCTCGGGGGAAGGATGACCTCAGGCTGCATAGTTGGGGGTAGAATCCATGCTGAATATATTGGAGCATCTGGTGACGCCTCCAGAGAGGTGGGTCAAGCTCGATACCTACATGCTCAGAGACTCCACCAAGAGTTGGTGGGACGTGATCTCAGAGGCGGGCCATCAGCAGGTTATGGCTTGGGAGGAGTTTCAGCACATCTTTTATGACTACTTCTACCCAAAGACCCTGAGGGCCGACCGATCCCAGGAGTTCATGAGCTTAGAGAAGGGTACTCTTTATATCATCGATTAATCCTCTCGTTTCACCATGCTGCAGCATTTTACACCCCTTCGGGATGGGATTGGGGTGCTCTTATCAAGGAAGTTCGAGGATGGTCTCAGGCGGGAGATCTGCTCGCTGGTGAATATCATCCAGTTGACTTCCATCACTTCCATCTTCAATCAGGAACTGATTGCAGAGCACAATATGAGAGACTTCGAAGCTGCGAGCCGGGGCAGTTCTACTTCCAAAGCCGGTTTTCCTCCAAATGATAGCAAGAATATATGTAGGGAGTCTATGCGCGGTGATCTGAGGAAGCGAAATGTACTGTCAGGCAGCCAGGTGGTATGCTACCAGTGTCGCTGGTCAGGGCACATGAGGCCGCAATGCCAGAAGGACCCCATGGTGTTCCGATCTTGCGGCAAGATAGGTCACATTCAGCATTTCTGCCAGGTTTTCTCACCAGCAGCTGGTGACCGAGGTTCTTCCAGGACTCCTCATTTAGGAGCAGTCGAAGAACGTTTTTGAGGTACGATGTTTCCTAGGGTTGGCTGGATACTACAGACGCTTCATTCAAGAGTTATGATGCCTAGAAGTACCATTGACAGGTCTGACTAGGAAGGGGGTGAATTTCTTATGGTAAGACCCTTGTGAGTCAGCTTTTCAAGAGCTGAAGGGAAGGTTGACGTCGGCACTGATACTAGTCTTGCCAGAACCAGGAAAGAGTTTTACTGTCTATTGTGATTTTTCAGGTATCAGACTAGGAGATGTGCTTATGTTGGGAGATGGATTCGTTGCGTACTGGTCTCAACAGTTGAGGCCACATGAGAGGAACTACCCTACGAATGATCTGGAGTTGGTAGCTGTTGTTCATGCATTACGCTTTGGAGACAATATCTTCTGGGATGGAAATTTGTGGTCTTCACCGACCACAAGAGTCTCAAGTATATCTTCACTCAACGTGATTTGAATCTGCGGCAACATAGGTGGGTCGAGTATCTTCAGTCTTTTGATTTTGAGCTTTCCTATACACTGGGAAAGGGCAACATTGTGGAAGATGCGTTGAGCAGGATAACTCAGATTTAGGTAGTTCAGGAGGCTACCCGTGAGTGGCAGCTTAAGGCTCTATTCTCTGAGATGCATTTGGAGGTGCACGACAGACAGGGACATACCTTCCTGTCTTCTGTAGCTGCTACCTCTACACTACTTGATCCGGAACAGGTGAGGTAGCTATCAGACTCATGAAGGCTTAGTCCTATGGGAGAGTGTGTCAGGAGAGAACCCTCTTCCTGGATGGACAGTGGGCGAGGATGAGATCTTGTGTTTCTAATAACACGTATGGGTGCCAGCACACATAAGCGAGGAGCTGATGTGTGATTTTCATTCCTCAGTCTGGGCAGTTCATCCTGGAGTCACCAAGATGTATCGAGATCTTCATCGCCAGTACTGGTGGCCAGGTATGAAGAAGGATGTTTATGGTTTTTTCATGAGATGTTCTTCCTGTCAGTAGGTGAAAGTAGAGCATCTGCAACCAGTGGTGATTTTGCAGCAGTTACCCATTCTGGAGTGGAAGTGGAACGATGTTGCGATGGACTTCATGACCGGGTTTCCAAGTTCACCTCGTGGGAACGATGCAGTTTGGTTTGTCATCGATAGGTTCATGAAGGTTGTTCACATCTTGTCAATCAAGGATACCTTCAGTTTCGATAATCTGGGACGACTTTAAATTAGAGATATCGTTCATTACATGGAGTTCCACACTCCATTCTTTTAGACAGGGATGTGCGGTTTACCTCTTGGTTCTGGTAGGGACTTCAGAAGGCCTTGGGTACACTGGTACTTTTGAGTACAACATACCATCCACAGACAGATGGCCAGTCCGAGCGTACGATCCAGGTTCTTGAGGATATGCTATGAGCTTGCATTCAAGACTATGGTGGTTCGTGGGAGAAGCATATCCCTCTGGTGGAGTTCGCCTACAACAACATTTTTGAGGCGACTATTCAGATGGAACCATACGAAGCTTTTTATGGTAGGCCATGCCGATCACCGTTATGCTGGCTGGAGGCAGGAGAGGCATCTTTGGTGGGACCTCATCTTGTTCAGGAGACTTCAGAGTAGATAGAGCTGATTTGGAAGAGGATTACTATAGCACAATCTCGGCAGAAGTCTTATGCTGATCAGCAGAGACGAGCTCTGGAGTTTGAGGTCGGGGATCAGGTTTTCCTGCGTGTCACACTGAGGTTGGGACACAAAAGGATTTAGAGACAGGGTAAGCTTTCACCGTAGTGTGTCGGGCCGTTTGAGGTTTTGGAGAGAGTTGGGCCGATCGCCTATCAGTTGCAGTTACCCCAGAGGTACCAGGCGATGCACGACGTCTTCCACGTCTCTCAGCTCCGACGTTACTTTTCAGACCCGTCTCATATCATTCAGCCTGAGGAGGTTGAGCTCGAAGTTGATGAATAGTTTGTGGAGCATCCCATTCAAATTATCAATCGTAGTATGCAGGTTCTCCATGGGCGGTCTGTCCCTCTTGTACGGGTGCTATGGAAGCATGGGTGAGTACGGGACGTGACTTGGGAGAGGGAGGCAGATGTACAATCGTAGTGACCGGAGCTGTTCGGGGGTTCTTCTTCTATGCCTCGCTAGTGAAATTAGGGGATAAATTTCATTAAGGGGGGAAGTTTGTAAGAACCCATATCTTCGTATCAGGTACACCTTTCCTTTTTCTAGAGTTTTTTTGAGAAAAATAATGTTTCTGGAAATTTTTGAAGTACACGTCGTGTACTTTCTGAGTACACACCGTGTATTCTTTTCCCGCTCGAAGCTGTGTACTGGCCGTGTCTGGGCCACACACACGGTTTGTAGGGGTGACGTGGATGCCGATTTTGGTAGAGTATGGAAATACTTAGTACACACCGTGTACTCTTAAAGTGAACACAGTGTACTTTCATTTTTTTTTTCTCTAAATGGATTGGGGTCGCGCCTGACGCACATAAACACCTTCTTCATGGTTTCGTTCGTCCGAGAGCGCTGAGGATCTGCAAATCTTTGATGATCTCCCGCCTCTCCATCCGTTCTCTGATTCGAGCACGGTCGGTTGCATTGGAATCGCAGCAGTGAGTTATTCCTTATGCTTGTGCATTGTTTTCCAATTCCTCCTCCTTCTCAATATATCTTGGGTTGAACGTTTTGGGATTTTTCTCAAATCTACGCTATTCGGGGAAGAATTAGTCATCGTGGTTCAAGTATATCGATCTCCTAGGATCGATGTAGGTGGATTGTACCTTTTTGTAGAAATTATTTAAGTATTTTGTTTAATTATGCCAATTCTCTTTAACGTGAATTGTGCGTTTTCTTGTTTTCCCCCTGATTGATTGCCTACTTTCTTGATTGCTATAGTAGAGGTTTACCTTTGTGAATAGAGTAGTTTTTACTGTAATCTGGTTGTTGCCATGCTTGTTTTTCTTGTTTTGTGTTTCCCAATTGACATGACTAGTTGTAGGATAGTGGAACTGTTGCATTGTTATGCTGTTGAGCCTTAGAATGATAGCCAAGAAGTTATGAGGTTTACTTGGATGATACACGCACGCTGAGCATGTTATTTTCACATAGGGCTACCAGAACCAAGTGTAGTAAACCATATGGAGAATAGACGTAAGGACTTCTCTAGAGTCTCTTCTAATTTACGATGCGAGACCACATGGGGAATTGACATTGAGTGCTTCCTCAGAGAGTCTATAGTTCTTCGACGTGGGCCACATGGGGAATTGACGTTGAGTGCTTTTCCAGAGAGCCTTTAGTACGATACGAGACTATAAGGGGAATTGATGGTGAGTTATTCCTCAGAAGGTCTACACTTAGCTGAACCAGAGGGGTGAGACTGTGTGTGCCTCCTAAAGGGTTCCTAGTACTTGTAGGTTGAACCATAGGGGTTAGGCTATGAGAGCTACCTAGAGGGTTAACTATTTTCTACATGTTTCTGGTTGTTACTTGTTTACTTTTTTTGCTAGAAGTGTGGATTGTAGCTACTATGTGCTTTTCTATTTACTACTCCGTGCACTTTTACTTGCCTCGCATTCATTGAATGTTAGGGACAAATATTTGGGTGATTGCCTACTGGGATTGTATCTCACACCCTGTTTGGGCCATGATTTTGGGCCCAAGCAGACATCGTTGTTGTAGGTATAGATAAGGGAAAGCGCCCTTCGACTTTCGGTACTTGACTACTTGGAGCTAGGGAGTAAGGGACCGAGCTTAGGCTTGCGATGCTGTAGGAGTTGCTGTTATTTTAGTACATTGTTTTACTTGTATTTCAGCACGTTGTTATGTCTGCTGCTTCCTTAGAAACTTGTAAATACTGCATCTTTATCTTCATTACTATATATTCATTTCTCCTATTGTTTGGTTTCAGTTGTTGCATATTGTTTACTACTTCTGCTATTTAATGTTGTTTCCCTTACCTTGTATACATTACCGAATGAGGGAATAGTTTCCATAATAATTTACCAAGGCCCTCACTGCTAGTTGGCAGCCTCTGGCATTTGGGGAAATGCACTTGAGGTCATGTGGTGAACCGTGTACGGGGCACCAGTGTAGGGGCTCCGGATTCAGGTCCTTACAGATTGGTCCGCGGGTAAAGTACGGTGTGAGTGGGGAATGGTTCGCGGAAATGGAAGCTAGTTCGCGGACGAGGCGTTTTGCGAAGGAACAAGAACACATAGACGGAAAGCAAGAGAGCTCTGGTTTCATGAAGAATCCGGTAAAAGACAAAGGAACGACCCCCATATTTATAGGCGTGGTCCCCTACCGGGTCCACTCCCCTATCGCAAACCATCCAAGTTTCAGGAGCACTCTAAATCAGAATGGCCTCCTCTCCGTTTCGATCGGACCCCATTCCGATGGGGGGGATTTGTAGGGTCCTGAAAAATCCACAAAGGATAATGAGAATCCCCTTAAATCCAAGGTAGAGTTTACCCAATTTCCCCCCAAAGAATTGGGGAAAAGTGTTATAAATACTCAAAGGATGGCACAAGACGAACCGACCCGCAGACGAGTCCAAAGATAATAGTACGCGGCCTGTTCCCTGAGGTTCCCCCTCCGTGGGACCGTTGTCATTCACGGAACAGAGGCATGGATCCTCTGCGAGTGCGAAGTAGGATGAGCACCAACCAAGTCCACTATCATGAACCACCCCCATCTACGAACAACGTCAACCGGACCGGGCCGCATCTGTTGTCGTTCACATAATGTAATCGTAACCCTGTGCAGCCGCAAATCACTCCACGAGCTCGTTTGGTTCACGGGGGAGGTGCGTTCAATTCCACACGTGAGTTGTGGATTGACCAAGTCATCCCTAAAACGGGTTTCCAGTCATGGACCTCCCTAAAAGGTGCTGCATGACCACAGATACATCTCTTTACCCACTCTATAAAAGGAGATGGGGGGAAGAGAAAAAGGGAGAGCGATCATATTTGGGTGGAAGGATTTTGAAGGAAGAAGCATAGGATTTTGGAAACAGTGAAGTTCCAGTTTCTGAACCCAAATAGGTATGAAGCTGGAAATGAATTAATAAGGAACTGAAAAAGGCATAACAACTTGGTGAACTACAAACTTAAAATTACAAAGACAAGAAGACTTCGAACCATGGACCCTCCATGGATTCACTCCCGACAGACCAGGGAGTTTATGCACCATTCCCAATCCGTCACACTGCATAGCACCCTCCTACGCGGGTGAAGCCCTGACCGGCGAATCTCCGACAGACATCACCCTCGGACGCCGCTACTTGCGTGGACCCCTATTCGTACCAACCTGGTATGTGAGCCAAACCTGAATCCACGATCCACCCCAGTTCGTGTGATGACCATTAGTCCACGGACCATCATGGTTCGCGGATGGCCTCTCCAGCCACGTAGCACCTCCCTACATGAAGGGAGCCACCCCTGATACACCTGTGTTGTCCGCCAAATACTTCAGAGTTCCCATTCCCCGAGCTAGATAAAATCCTTCAAATATGGCATGATCCTTCTCAACCCCATCATTGGCCCATTAATCAGCCCCGAGTCGAGGCCTCCACCAGAGCCACCAGACCCATGTGATGTAACCTTCAGGTGCAGCAGCATGCCATTTTGAGTTTACATACCCACGATAAGCGAGGGTGAAGGGGTTTCTCCGGCCCTTGAGTGGTTTTCAAAATCATTCATGGGTTTACGTTCCCACGGTAATGCGGAGTTCAAGCCTGAGAGTCCCATTTCTTCCCCTCCATTGGTTAGGAATGGGGCACTTCTCACCTCCACGTGGAGTGGAAGACTACCCATCAGAAGGAGGCACCCATGCACCTCCGTACTTCCCCATGGCCATGGAAGGGTATAGTGGAGAAGGGTATTTCTCCGTTCTTCTTCGGGGACAAGTCCCTTTACTGCTGGACTATATCACCATGGGAATCCACCTCAGTAAAAGCCCTGACTTTTTGGGCCGCCCCCACGTGTAAGCCCCATCGCACTTCCCACGGACGCACCTTTCACGACGTGATCGTCTGGTCCCTGCTGCCTCTTGTTTCTCACACCGAGCATGACTCACATGTGCTTAGAGTAAGCATCTACCATGACATCCTCTCCTGGGCCTCCTCTTAGTGTAATCCACAATCAATTACCCCGGGCTGCCTGAGAGTGTAAGCCCCATGCCAATTCGAAATACGCGAACTTTGATTTCCCACCACAGGGATACATAGGAAGCCTCCAAGTGGTTCAAGCCCGATCACCATCAGACCCCTGGGTCCACATTCACGTCGGTTCTCCGACACCCCGACCCAAACTACGTGGAAATTGATCCCTATCTCTTAGGTAGGGTACATAGGAAGCCTCCCTGAGGATCAAGCCCAAAACGGTCATTCCAACCTTCTTCATGTTGGTTCACCGCATCAACCTCGGGACGCCTAGAGTGTAACCCCATACCAGATCAAACTACATGGGTTCTGATTCCTCTCATGAGAATATGTAGGAAGCCCGTATCACGAGTTCAAACTAAACACTCTAGTTGTTATCTGTCTCCCCTGGATGACAATAATCTCCAGAGTTCCTGATTACAAGGATTTAAACTAGTACTGTATCTATGAGTCCAGGCTCCTCGGGGTCATTAATCTAATGAGGGATGGTAAACGTCGGGGGTAAATGATTCTGAACCCCTGCGTCCAACTAACCATTACCAACTAGGAATAATCTATGGATACTATGCTTGGGTATAAACCAAAGATTCACAGACATATGAATACGTCTTAAATCTATAATAGAGTCCCAGAACATGCAATAATTTCCCCGTCAAAGGGTGCGATGAGCCAGAATTCCCATCCTCTCGACCAATGTGAGTTCTTAATCATCGCTGGTCAAACCACCCAACGAATGCCTAACTTTGGAAAGCAGGTCCATGTATTGCTGGATATGGGACTGTGGGGCATTTCAAGGCGATAATGGTGCACCCAATATGAGTGATTAAGTAGAACCCAATCCACTCTAATCAATTGTTGGGTATTGCACGTTTCTCCCCCACGATTCCGTCGTGTGCAGCAAGACAATGAATTAGTGGATTCATTGAATTAAATAATATTTTAATAAAATAATATTTTTATCAAATAACACTTTATTATATATAAAGGATCGTATAATTTTAGGAATGAAATTGTATTTTTTATTATAGTTTGAAAGCTTCGTTTGTCATAAGCCATGATTTTTTGATAATTAACATTTTTTATTTTAAAAGAAAAAATTCACAGATTTAGAAAATTATTTAGATAAAATTAATATTATTTTTTTAATTAGTACATAAATTTTATCCAATGGTGAATTTTTCATAATTTCTGAAGACAGCCGAGTTTTTGGGTAAAAATTTAATATCGTTTAAATATATAGTGTGTTTTATGACATCATAATGACCCAATAATGATTTAATAGATTACAATAATGATTATGGTCGTCCAATATATGTTTTTCCTATTAAAATAATGTGATTATAGTTTTTTTTGATTTATTATACAATGAATTACAGGACCCTCTAAGACATATAAAACATTTTATCTTTTTAAATTGATTTCCTTGATAGTGTGACTCGCCTCCTCCTAATAAACGATATTATTTTAAGATGTTAGGCCATTTTCGTTGTTAAATATTGTTATCCACTCCCCTTTGGCAAAAACCATGGGCAAAAACCATGGTTATGATTGTGTTTTTGATTAGTTTAATGTGTCGGGTCCCAAACCTAAATAATAATGAATTCCCTCTCCTTTCCTATGTAAAACCACTCATGATCCTACTTCCTACTCACTCCAATACACTTTATTTATTCCAACCTATTCCCTACTCACTCTAGAATTCTCCCAAGGTTCCCCAATCTCCCAATAATCTTCTCTAAATACCCCCCCAAACCATTGGTATCACACTTCCATGTAAGGGATTGATTCCTTCCTCTTTTTATCCAACATTATTATTATTTTTATGCTATTTCATTTTAAATTATAATTGATGGGGTATGATTTATTGTAACACCCCGAGATTTTATGAAAAAAATATTCTTTTTAATTTCGTTAATGTCTTTTGTTGTACGATACACCAAAAGGAGCTTGCACAACACACATCCTTTACTTGCCTTGCATTAAACGCAATCACGACCTTTCTCGAAAGCGTGTGTAGTACGCAATAACGAGTTTCACTAAACAACAATATGCTATTAAAATATTATTAAAACTAGCTGTTATGAATAGTAATAACCAATTTTTGAAATTTTATAAATTTTATTTTTCAAAATGGACTTTATTTTTGGATTCAGAATATCGAAATTAGCCTAGGGTGAAATTCTGGTATTTTTCTGAAAACTTTCAATTTTTGATGAATTGTGACACCACTAAGTGGTAGTTAAAAAACCAAATTTTTCATAAAACATAATTTTACCACTTCTGTGAGTGGAATTTCGAAAATCCGAGAGACACGGTTGATGTCAGTAAGTAAAATGTGGTTCAATGAGATGAAAATAATTTTTTTGGTGAATAGTAACTTTTTACTTTTTTTTACCACGGTTAAAAGTAAATAGGGTAATTAAGGGTAAAAATGATATTATTATTACCCTAACACATGTCCTCATTCTATTGGATAAGTGTAATTCGACCAAAAACGACCTTAGGAATAAAATATGACCATTTAGGCCCACTTGGATTAGATTAGGACATTTATTATTAATTTATTTAAAGAAGGGTTAAAATAGTTAAAATCAAAGTTTAATAAGTATATCATTTTTAAAATAGGGTGATACATAAGATAAATTCGACTATAACTATTCATTAGAAAGATAAAAAGATTTCCTACATAATGGTATTTTATTTTTATTTTTTAGACATTAAATAATTTAATTTATTTATGACACAAAGATAATGCAGTAATTATCTTATTAATTAAATATTGACATAATTGATGTTATAAATACCAAAATAAATGTAATTTGTGACTTTTTATGAATTCCACTAATTTTATAGGTTAATATGACGTGTTAGTATTGATTTAATTAACTTTTTTCGAACTAATCATTTTGTTATGATTTTCACAAAAAATAAATTACTAAATAGTGTCAAAATTGACATAAAATAGTTTTTAAAACAAATATTATATTATTAATTGTTATTTTATTCCTAAAAGTATGAGGTTAGGCCAAATTACTTAGATAATTTTATATATATTAATAATAAACAACTTGGGGTTCGTTTGGCTGCTTATAGTAAGTCTATTAACCTTATAGTATAAGAACACAAGAAGACACGATAAAAGTAAAATTATTTAACTTAATGTCAAATCTAAATGATAAGGTTAACATAGTGAAGTAAACATGTACAAATTATATTGGATGAGATTATTTCGACCCATACCCACCTTAGCTTCTAAATAACTCAATTTGGAGCTATTTAAAAACGAATTTGGCTTTTTAATAAAATAATATTTTTAGTTATTCCAAAGGTGCCCCTCTCCTCCCTTATAAAAGGGCACCTCCTCCCTTTCTTCCTCACACCACATTGAGCCTTAAAGCTCAGCCAACCCCTACCAAATTCTCTTCTCCACTTCCCTATAAACATCCTAGAGGTTATGGTCTTCCTCAAAGACCAATTATAGTGTCCTAAAAGGAGATCTCAAAGAGGCTCTTCAAAGAAGAGGTAAATGTTCGTTACCGATTCTTTCAACTTTATTTCTTCTTCCACTTCTTCTTATTAGGTTGTTTCATTATGAATTAATAAAATCAGTATCACTCATATACTGATATGTTATTATAATTATGAAACAACCCTATTTCACCATCTATCCATCCTACGGAAAACGAAATCACCGCGCGTGCGTACGTACGGAATACCGTCTCCACGCTGTGGTGTAATCTATTTTCCACCACCACCTAACTTGGATGGGTATAATGGTGTAAATAATTACTATATATGAATATTTTAAATTGATATTGATTCCGAAATAGTATACATACACTCAAATACAATTCAACGATCATAAGAACGATAGCATCGCTCGTGCGTACATACGGACTACCGTCTCCACGACGCGATGAGATTCATTTTCCACGTTAACCATTCATGAATGATTATAAAGTATATATAATAATTAACAATGAAATATATGACATAATAATGATTCTGGATTTATGTGTATATATATGTATGTCATCTACTTAATTCCATTCAACTCAATATGGACAAGAAAACAGCATTCATGCGTACGTACGGTCTACCATCTCCATGAACGGTGTATTTCTTTCCATTTACTGATCTATTATATATATGTATATTCTAAATATATATTATATATAAATCATGTTTTATATTCTGGAATTAATTAATCATTATCTACGTAATCATATGAATAATTACAAGTCAAAACACGGACTACAAATGAAACAATTTTACCCAAAACTCTCTTTAACATGGAATTTACAAAAGAACGGGTAATATAAAGTCATAAGTGAACCATGTATGATATCATAACAATGATTATGATTCTAGAATAAGTAAATGACATTATTTAAATCATTATACAGTATTTTCGGACACTTACGAAGCAAATCGGACCTAAGGTAAGGGAAAATATCACAATCTCATTTTTATCCGAGATTGTTTATACTTTGGTATTTAATGGGGTGTATTTTATTGTCCACATCCATGTTTTCTCAATATTTAATATTGTTTACATCCACCTACAACTGTTTAAATCCAATTTTACCCTTCAGTGAGTTTTTAGTAAAAGATATGAAAGGAATCTTTTGTCGTTTTTTATATGAGGTACTTTTTGTCTTTTCCGACAAAAGTACGAGAAGAATGTTTTTTTAACTTATACAGCATGAATGGATTTTTAAAACATTATTTCCAAGAAGCATCCTTTACAAGTTTTCAAGTTTATTTTTAATCAACTTCATTTAGTTATAATTTTATGACATGTTAAGAAATAAAAAGTGTTTCTGAAGTAGAAAGGATATTTTCCTCAAGAATGGAGTTCAAGTGTTTTATCAAAATTATTTTCCATCTAAGATAACAAAGGGTTCTGTTTCTATCCCTATTATTACATGGATTTGATTATGTTGTGATGGAAATATTTTTTATGATTTCCTTTATCTTATATGAATTGTTTTATGATTTCACGATGTTTAAGATTCCCATTTTTATTACATGGGTTATGCAATGATGTATGTTTTAAGATTTTGTGGCACACATAAGAATGGTATCATTATGAGATGGGTGGGACCTATATCTACCTCTAATTCATTGGGTAAAGATTTTATATCTCATG
Source organism: Viscum album (assembly GCA_963277665.1). Lineage (NCBI taxonomy): Eukaryota > Viridiplantae > Streptophyta > Magnoliopsida > Santalales > Viscaceae > Viscum > Viscum album. The sequence continues at coordinate 570,529,155 of OY728129.1, forward strand.
AGATAGACATGGCTGGAACGGTAGGTTATACCAGTTCAGTGAAATAGGACTGAAACGAGGGTGACTCTGTTCAGAAATGGACTTTCTCCACTAAGATAGTCTTGTCAATGAGTCTTGACTAATAAGATATGATTCTCTATGATTATGTGTGTATGCCATAAAGTTTCAGGTTTTATGTTATGATTATTGGGATTTCATTTCACTACTATGATTTATCCCATGTTATGAAATTATGCTCTCTTTTGTAGGTTACGATTTCCAAAATGTTATGTTCTTATGAATATGAAGTGATTGATATTTTTTTGTTTACCCTTAATGAGAATTTGAGCTCACCCTTTTATGTTTTCTTTTCCCCAGGATATAAAGAAAGGTTTTAGGTAAAAAAATGAAGATCTTTATGGGAGATGTTGAAGATCATTCACCACGATTAGAAGATTATATTCTGAGTTTCCAAAGACACTAAACTATTACGATCCTTGTGTGTGTGTTTTTGTTATGTACTAAGTATTACGCAAAAGTAATGTAATGTCCATGTACGTCAAGCTTCGGGTCTCTACAGTTGGTATTAGAGGAAAGGTTTAGTCAACCTTTGGAAACTAGGATGCGAAAACGTTAGTGAGATCCCTTGAGATATTTCTAAGGTATGTCTAGGGATGTCCCTAAGGATAAGTATAAGTATAGGATACAGTCCTAGAACTACGGTAACGATCATAGAATTTAACCTAAGATGTTAGATATTGAGGATAATCCGCCTTTATTATGTTGTTTTCCATAGCATGATTTTTTCCTCTCACACTATTATTTTTGGGTTTTAGATGATGGCTGGAACACGAAGGAACCGTGTTGATAAATGCAATGGACAATGCAATGATTGTCCTACTGAACAAACAAATGTTATGGGATATGGAGTGCAAAATCTTATTGTTATACTTAGACAAGCTATGAATCATTCCGGACATCCAAATGAGCAGAGAAGGGAACAATATTCTATTGAGTCCTTCATGAGGCAACGTCCACCTTCTTTCAGTGGGTCTCTGATATACTTGTTACTGAACAATGGATCAGTACTACTGAAAAGATATTTTCAGTTCTTCAATGTTCTGAACATGATAAAGTCATCTTAGCAGTATATCGTTTGGAAGGTGAAGCTGATCCATGGTGGAATCTTATCAAGAATATGAGGAAAAGAGATGAAATTGAGTCCATGGATTGGGATGAGTTCAAGAACTTATTTTTCAATAAGTAATTCCCTCGTATTCTTCGAACAAAGATGGAGAAGGAGTTTCTTGAACTAAAGCAAAAGGATGATGAATCTGTTGGTATATACGAAGCGAATTTTACAAGGCTTGCAAGGTATGCGTCTGGATTTATCATCCAACCTGAAAGTAAAGTTGATCGATTCTTCAGTGGCTTAAAACCAAATCATCGAAGGGCATTAGCTATAAGAGACTTCAGTAGCTATGAAGAAATTGTGCGTTGTGCTATCAAGGTAGAAATGGAAGTTGGTGTTACTTATCCATCTCATAGTTTTGACAAGAAACGAAAGATGGAGTTCAAGGAGAAATCTCAGAATAATGGTGAAAAGAAGATGAATGTTTCCTTATGCTCAAAGTGTGGAAAGAAGAATGTTGGAGATTGTCTTAAAGGGACTATAAAATGTATTAAGTGTGGAAAAGAAGGTCATCGAGTAACTGAGTGTCGAAGTAATGGAAAAAGGGTTTCTAATGATGGGAATAAAGGAAAGACTACAGAGAACGCACCACCAACACTTCAATGCTTCAAGTGCAAGGAAATGGGGCATTATGCTAATAAATGCCCTAATCCAAGGGTTAGTGATGTTCGACATGAGCACCCACTTAAGGAAAATGACAAAGGGAAGTCACATGCGATCACTATTGGGGATGTTGAATATGACAATAATGTGGTGGAATTATTAAGTTTTTATGTAATGGGATTCCAAAATAATGTTGTATATAGTATCGTGGAATATTGGAATATTTATGTATTGGTATATTGTGGTTTTCAATGGTACCGGTAACCATGGAATGTGATTGAGATATTTTTGGAAAAAAAAGATGATATGCACATAATGAAGGGATAAGAAGATAATGAGATGTTTGATTGTATTCATGAGCTCATGACTGATATAAGGACTAAGTGATATTATGGTTTGAGTATATAGAATTTTGAGGATTTTGGTATGTGGAAAGTGTTAACTTTTATCTGCATTCATGTTTTCACTAAGGTTAAATGGGTATTCATTTTTCAAGAGAATACATGATTAAGGCCTTTGAATATTTGGAATTTAAACAACAAGACATATCTTCTGATATATGGGGATCAATGATGGTATTAAATATCTAGTAATCGTTTTCACTATATTATGAGAGTGGACTGCAGTATTATGGATAAGCCTAAAGATTGGAATGGATTATGTTGGACATAAGTTAGTATTGATTAAGGATAGAAGTTTTTTCGATATTATTGAAGGGATGTTATAGTAATATAGTTTTAGAAAAAGGAAAACATGCAGGACGGGCGACAACCCATCGCGTCGGACAAGGCCGTGGGAATCAAACCCACAACCGAAGTGCGACTGGCCTTTATCACCTACCACTGGCCTACAGGAAGTCCCTATTTAGTAGAAACTAGTTTTATTACATTAAGCAGTATGATATATGAAGTATAAGTCCATTTTAGGAACCATATATCATTAATCTCACTATAGATGGACTTATGTATACTTTGATAACTTTTCTAACCTTTTGTTTGAAACAGATGGAATGACCCATCATTCTATCACATGATCTGCTAACACATCATGAATGACAAATTCAACTTCATTTCTTTAAAAGATGAAGTGGAAATTGTCCAATGAACGACCAACGGTGAGACTATACTGAAATCACGAAAGTATTTCTTCTAATTCCAATTTCATCAACATTAGGGAAACGATCTTGAAAACCAAAAATGTTGTCCTAGTGCTCTTATATCTGATGAATCAGATGGTACCTTAGATCGTCACAAATTTATGACTTTGTGATTGCTGGATTTTCCATAGCCATGTTATCTACCACTCTCAATCAGAACATGATGGTTAGATTTCTCTTCCATATCCATATTTTCACCTATGTGGAAACCCAGTGATTAGTTTATTTGGGTAACCATTACGTTTCATACTTTTGTTTTTAAAGATTGTTTTTTGGTATTCCTTTTTGTATGTGGGTTCTTATTAAAGAAACTTTCGAGTAGTAAACCATTTATAACCCCGACGAATTTCGAGGGCGAAATTCATTTTAAGGGGGGTAGAATGTAACACCCTGAGATTTTATGAAAAAAATATATTTTTTTTTAATTTCATTAATGTCTTGTGTTGTACGCTACACCGAAAGGAGCTTGCACAACACACATCCTTGACTTTCCTTGCATTACACACAATCGCGACCTTCCTCGATAGCGTGTGTAGTACGCAATAACGAGTTTCACTAAACAACAATAAGCTATTAAAATATTATTAAAACTAGCCGTTATGAATAGTAATTACCAATTTTTGAAATTTTATAAATTTTATTTTTCAAAATGGACTTTATTTTTGGATTCGGAATATCGAAATTAGCCTAGGGTGAAATTTTGGTATTTTTCTGAAAACTTTCAATTTTTGATTAATAGTGAAACCACTAAGTGGTAGTTAAAAAACTGATTTTTTCATAAAACATAATTTTACCGCTTCTGTGAGTGGAATTTCGAAAATCCGAGAGACACGGTTGATGTCAGTAAGTAAAATGTGGTTCAATGAGATGAAAATAATTTTTTAGTGAATAGTAACTTTTTACTTTTTTTACCACGGTTAAAAGTAAATAGGGTAATTAAGGGTAAAAATGATATTATTATTACCCTAACACATGTCCCAATTCTATTGGATATGTATAATTCGACCAAAAACAACCTTAGGAATAAAATATGACCATTTAGCCCCACTTGGATTAGATTAGGACATTTATTATTATTTTATTTAAAAAAGGGTTAAAATAGTTACAATCAAAGTTTAATAAGTATATCATTTTGAATATAGGGTTATACATAAGATAAATTCGACTATAAATATTCATTAGAAATATAAAAAGTTTTCCTACATAATGGTATTTTATTTTTTATTTTTAGAAATTAAATAATTTAATTTATTTATGACACAACGATGATGCAGTAATTATCTTATTAATGAAATATTGACATAATTGATGTTATAAATTCCGAAATAAATGTAATTTTTGACTTTTTATGAATTACACTAATTTTATAGGTTAATATGACATGTTATTATTTATTTAATTAACTTTTTTCGAACAAATCATTCTGTCATGATTTTCACAAAAATAAATTACTAAATAGTGTTAAAATTAACATAAAATAGTTTTTAAAAACAATATTATATTATTAATTGTTATGTTATTCCTAAAAATCTAAGGTTCGGCGAAATGACTTAGATAAGGTTATATATATTAATAATAAACAACTTGGGGTTCGTTTGGCTTCTTATAGTAAGTTTATTAACCTTATATTATAAGAACACAAGAAGACACGGTAAAAGTAAAATTTTTTAAGTTAATGTTAAATCTAAATTATAAGGTTAAAATAGTGAACTAAACATGTCCAAATTCTATTTGATGAGAGGATTTCGACCCATACACACCTTATCTTCGAAATAACTCAATTTGGAGCTATTTAAAACCGAATTTGGCTTTATAATAAAATAATATTTTTAGTTATTCCAAAGGTGCCCCTCTCCTCCCTTATAAAAGGGAACCTACTCCCTCTCTTCCTCACACCACATTGAGCCATCAAGCTCGGAAAAACCCTGCCAAATTCTCTTCTCTACTTCCCTAGAAAGATCCTAGATGTTCTGGTGTTCCTAAAAGACCAATTATAGTGTCCTAAAAGGAGATCTCAAAGAGGATCTTCAAAGAAGAGGTAAATGTCCGTTACCGCTTTTTTCAACTTTATTTCTTCTTCCAATTCTTCTTCTTAGGTTGTTTCATTATGAAGTAATAACATCAGTATCACTCATATACTGATATGTTATTAAAAGTATGAAACAACCTTATTTCACCATCTATCCATCCTACGGAAAACGAAATCACCGCGCGTGCGTACGTACGAAATATCGTCTCCATGCCGTGGTGTAATCTATTTTCCACCACCACCTTACTTGGATTGGTATAATGGTGTAAATAATTACTATATATGACTATTTTAAATTGATATTGATTCTGAAATAGTATACATACACTCCAATACAATTCAACTATCATAAGAACGATATCATCGCTCGTGCGTATGTACGGACTACCGTCTCCACGACACGATGAGATTCATTCTCCACATTAACCATTCATGAATGATTATAAAGTATATATATTAAGTAATAATGAAATATATGACATAATAATGATTCTGGATTTATGTGTATATATATGTATGTCATCTACTTAATTTCATTCAACTCAATAAGGAAAAGAAAACAACGTTCATGCGTACGTACGGTCTACCGTCTCCATGAACGGTGTATTTCTTTCCATTTACTAATCTATTATTTATATGTATATTCTGAATATATATTATATATAAATCATGTTTTATATTCTGGAATTAAGTAATCATGATCTAAGTAATCATATGAATAATTACAAGTCAAAACACGGACTACAAATGAAACAATTTTACCCAAAACGCTCTTTAACATGGAATTTACAAAAGAACGGGTAATATAAAGTCATAAGTGAACCATGTATGATATCATAACAATGAGTATGATTCTGGAATAAGTCAATGACATTATTTAAATCGTTATAAAGGAGGTTCGGACACTTACTAAGCAAATCGGACCTAAGGTAAGGGAAAATATCACAATCTCATTTTTATCCGAGATTGTTTATACTTTGGTATTTACTGGGGTGTATTTTATCGTCCACATCCATGTTTCCTCAGTATGTAATATTGTTTCCATCCACCTACAACTGTTTAAATCCAATTTTACAGTTCAGTGAGTTTTTAGTAAAATATATGAAAGGAATCTTTTGTCGTTTTTCGTATGAGGTACTTTTTGACTTTTCCGACAAAAGTACGAGAAGACTGTTTTTTTAACTTATATGGAATGAATGGATTTTTAAAACATTATTTCCAAGAAGCTTACTTTACAAGTTTTCATGTTTATTTTTAATCAACTTCATTTAGTTATAATTTTATTACATGTTAAGAAATGAAAAGTGTTTTTGAAGTAGAAAGGATATTTTCCTCAAGAATGGAGTTCAAGTGTTTTATCAAAATTATTTTCCATCTAAGATAATAAAGGGTTCTGTTTCTATCCCTATTATTACATGTATTTGATTATGTTGTGATGGAAATATTTTTTATGAATTCCTTTATCTTATATGAATTGTTTTATGATGTCATGATGTTTAAGATTCCCATTTTTATTACATGGGTTATGCAATGATGTATGTTATAAGATTTTGTGGCACACATAAGAATGGTATCATCATGAGATGGGTGGGACCTATATATACCTCAAATGCATTGGGTAAAGATTTTATATCTCATGAGATAGACATGGCTGGAACGGTAGGTTATACCAGTTCAGTGAAACAGGACTGAAACGAGGGTGACTCGGTTCTGAAATGGACTTTTTCCACTAAGATAGTCTTGGAAATGAGTCTTGACTAATAAGATATGATTCTGTATGATTATGTGTGTATGCCACAAAGTTTCATGTTTTAATTTTTGATTATTGGGATTTCATTTCACTACTATGATTTATCCCATTTTATGAAATTATTCTCCCTTTTGCAGGTTAAGATTTCCAAAATGTTATGTTCTTATGAATATGATGTGATTGATATTTCTTTTGTTTACCCTTACTGAGCATTTGAGCTCACCCTTTTATGTTTTCTTTTCCCCAGGATATAAATAAAGGTTTTAGGTAAAAAAAGGAAGATCTTTATGGGAGATGTTGAAGATCTTTCACCACAATTAGAAGATTATATTCTGAGTTTCCAAAGACACTAAACTATTACGATCCTTGTGTGTGTGTTTTTGTTATGTACTAAGTATTCCGCAAAAGTAATGTAATGTCCATGTACATCAATCTTTGGGTATATACATTCATCACCTCCCCTATACATCCCTCTTCATGTTTGAATGTTGAGAGACCTCATTCCTCTCTCATTAATGCCTGCCATGTACGCACGTTACCACGCGGAAAATCAGTATGAAATTTCTATCTCCTCATTAAGAGTCGAGCTATTATTTTATATTATGCATCAAAAATCAATTAAATATGTTGGTATATTATGTATCATGATCCCCTTACTATTAATTTTACTTATTAATGGTGATATTCTCATTTCACACTCATCAACCCATTTTACGAATTTCTATTTGACGTCGATATGCTGCCGAAAGTACAACAAAGTTTCCATGCCAAAATCATTGTGTAGTGAATACCATACCCAATCCTATATCAAGGGTATTCAACATTATGCATATGTAGTTGTTTATTGAGGACATAAATTTATTTATTTCTCATCTCTTATTCGTGGAATAAATTATGATGCTAATGAATCCATGTTGTATGATCTATGTGGCACAGTTATGTATGAAATGTAATGTTTAAGAAAGGTGTTCCCAAATAGTGCTCCAATGCCTTAAGTGATGTATAGTATCATGATACATCATGTGAAATGGGTGTGGAATAATTCTATATCAAGTGAAACTAGGGTTTACTCAATTTTCATGTTCAATGAGGGTTTACTCATGCTTCATGTGAAATGAGCCTTGGGTCATGTTAATTCCATGTTCACAATCGTTTTCACATATCCATGATATGATTATCAGGATTTATCATGACTTTATGTTCATGTTTCACTTGTGTTTTATTGATATGGCTATTAAATAACTATATTGTATTCCTCATGTTATTCCATATTTATTACCATACTGGGATTTATACCTCACCATTTAATAATGCATGTCCTCAGGTAATCCCATGCAATGCCAAGTACGAGGGAATGTAGTTGTTAAGTTAAGGAATTTTTCGATAAAGATGTTGCATTTCATGTTTTAATTTGCTATGTAATGATCCTATGAAACAAAAACCGTATAACTCTTGATCTTCTACATTTTATCATGTGATGTTTAGGTAATAAATCATGTTTAAGTGTATAATAATGAGTAGGGTTGTCATATGAATCGTACGCATAGACTTTCCATCTGTCAGGGGATAATAATTTGTACTCAAAAGAAACTATGTACCCAAAGCCTTCTGTAATCCCAGCCAGACCTTAAAAGTAAAACATGTTTCTATGTCTGACACAATAGAGTTAAAAAAAAACTCCATGTAAATGTACAATTTCTCAGATGTACAACCTACACCACTCATCAACACTGAAGGTATCCTTAATCAGAAAGAAGTGGTAAACCATCTTGAGTCTGTCAATGACAACCCACACTGTATCATTCCCTCAAGGTGACCACAAAAAACTTTTCACAAAATCAATCATGACATCATTCCAATTAATATTAGGACTGGGTATCTACTGTAAAATCCCTAATGGACGCTGATGCTCCACCTTCCCCTGCTAACAGGTGGAACACCTCATGAAAAAACCAGAAACATCTCTCTTCATACTTGCAAACAGATACTGACAGTGTAGATCTCGGTACTTCTTGGTGACAATAGGATGAACTTCCCAAATAGAGGAATGAATGTCTTGAATAATATCCTCGTGTATGATTACTGGAAACCACACGCAACCATGAAAATGAAAGATCTCATCCTCACCTAAAGTCCATCTGGGAATATGGTCATATCCTGACACACTCTTCTGTAGGACTTGGCCATCAAAATCTGATAGCTGCCTTATTCACAATCAATCAATAATATTATAGGTGATAGCCCTTGAAAAAAAAAACGTCTAACCCATACTGTTTTTCACCTCAAAAGGAATACCAGAGAACATATCGATAAGCTTCTACTTAATGCTTGCCTCATGAACTGCATGTATCTACGTCCTCTTACTCAATGCATCGACCCCAATTTTTCTTTTCCCAGGCGTGCAAGCAAGATCAAAGTCAAAGGTCTGAAGGTACTCAAACCACCATCACTGTCTCATATTTAGGTCACGCTGATTGAAGATATACTCTAATCTTGTGTGGTCCGTGAAAACCAAAAAATAACCTCTAAGAAGATAATGAATCCAACAATGTTAGTAATGAAAAACTATAGCTACTTCAAGATCATTTATTGGGTAATTCCACTCATGTGGCCTCAGCTGCCATGAACCATATGCAACGACCCATTCCCCCCTGTATAATCACAATTTCAAACCTAATACCTGATGCATCGTTGTATACAATATAGATGTTTCCCAGATCTGGAAATACTAGTATTGGAGCTGAATTCAACTTCCCTTTAAACTCCTGAATGGATGACTCACAAGATTATGACCACAAGTACTTCACACCCTTCTTAGTCAGGCCTGTCAGAAGTGTAGCTAAGCATAAAAACTCATGTCTAAAACGCCTTTAGAAACCATCTAGCCCTAGAGATCTTCGTACCCCAAAAACATTCTTCATCTTCTCCCAAGAAACTATTGCTCTCACATTCTCTTATATTACTAATACTCCTATCTCTGAGATAACATGTCCCAAGAAGTGAATTTTTTCCATCCAAAAGTGTCATTTTGAGATCTTAGAATATAACTGATGCACTCTCAGTGTACTCAAAACGATCTAAAGATGTGTGTCATGGTCATGTCAAGTGTGAGGGTACACTAATATATCTTCTATGATGTATAGCATAATAGAATCGAAGTATGGATGGAACACATGGTTCATCAGTGCCATGAAAACTGTAGGTGTGATCATGAACCAAATGACATAACCACATACTCGCATAGACCATACCTACTCTAAAAAACTATAAGAGGTAAATCTAAAAGTCTAAAGAGAAATTGATGATAACAATATCTCAAGTCAATATTCAAGAACACCCAGTATTCTTAAATCTATTGAAAGAGATATTCAATCCTCAGCAAGGATATCGGTTCTTTACCATCAATTGGTCCCACTTCCAGAAATCCACACAATATATAAGGGTATTGTCTTCCTTCTTTGCACAAATTAATGGAGAAGCCTAATGATAAGTACTGGGTCAAAAGCAACATTTTTTCTAAAACTCTACCAATATCTTCTTGAGCTCCTGAAATTCTAGTGTAACCATCCTATAAGGAGGAATGGACACTAGTTCCACTCCTAGAACAATTTCAATAGAAATATCCACCTATGAATCCATAGGAATCCTATAAAGTCCCCTGGAAAGACATCCTTGAATCAATCCACAATAGGAGTAATGTCTATATCAGATGTCCTCTGGTCATCTAGATATAGACTAGCTATCTAAGCTATAACTCCTCCCATCCCATGATGCTCAGGTCCTACTCTGCTACCCTGAACCTCCAACTCACCCTAATGAAGGAACGATCCGCCCTCTGGTGATGTGAAACTCACCCTACAACGATAGCAATTGACAACAGCCTGGAAGAGAACTAACCAGTCCATTCTATGAATGAAAATATAGCCCATCATATCTAAGACATAGCGGTCCCACAAGTAGTGGAACCCACCAAACTTTATAGGGAACTCCTAGAACTATCGTACAATAGCCATTCATGACCCCAACAGAGTTTCTAACATTAAGATATTATCAGAAGAAAAGATACAGAGCCAACGGATTTTTGCAATAGTATAAGATATAAAGCTATGGGAATTCCCAGTATCGAAAATATTAAAAACTAAAATGGAGGAAACTAGAATCGTACCTAGAACTTTGAGGGTCTAGGATCATGATCTTGCTAGGTTTTCTCCCCAAAAAAAGTCTGACCTGCAATGCGGCCCTACCGCCCTACCTGACAACGCTGAGTTGATCTACCCTGCTTTCACTGAAAGCCTGGTGACTGACTGTTATGGATGTGACCTCCACCTCGGCTTGAATGCCTGGAAGAGATCTAGTTCCCCGACTGGTGAGAAACTGGACGTGTTGCGCTTGAACTATGAGTCATATAAGAACCAATATCACCAACTCCCGCTGAGAAGATCGTTCAGAAGTGCTAAAGATGGCCATCATTCCACATGGTCAGTACTCCACTAGGTCTCTCAGGCAATGTGGTCTCATATTCCCTCTTTTCCAGCACTGGTAGCACAAAACCTGGCTACTAGAAGATGTGTCCCACCACTTCAGATCCCCAATCATAGACTCCTTACGGTGCTTCCTACTGTCTATAGGACGGACACCAACTCCGTATATCGAACTTCCCTGGATCACCATTCCATAATTCCTCAGATTGTGCTCCACGATCAACACCTAGTAGACCATAGAAGTGACAAAATTCTGTCTAAAGATGTTCACCTGAGATCAAATGTTGTTCCTAAGACCATCCTCAAACATCTGTTCTAAAAACAACTCATATCCTAATAGAATAGGTGTTAAGCACTACAAGTCTGTGAATCGAGAAGAATACTCCATCACGGAAAGTGTACCCTACTACAGATGTAGGAACTCTCAAGCTCGATTAGCCCTCAATGTCTCCAGGTAGAAGTAGTTATAAAAGGCATGCTGGAACTCATCCCAAGTAATAACCTGCTGGCATCCCACCTCTGAGAATATATCCCACCATCTCTTGGAGGACTCCTAAAACATATATGTAGCGAGCTTCACCTTCCTCTATGGAGGCGTCTCCAGATGGTTGATGATAGAAAGCATGACTTCTAACCATGACTCTACATCCTATGGTTCTCCTTCCCGTGTGATGTTGGGAGGATGCTGCTACTAGAAAAACAACGTTTATTCTACTATAGAATGGGTAGGATATGGTACTCCTCAAAAGGTCTCCATAATGGAAAAATTATCTATAAAAACGGTTTGGAACTGTTGGTATAGGTCCCCAAACCACTGGTATAGCCAATACCAACATTTTCAGAATATTTTGGGTGATTTGTCATGGTGAATGACGTATCCCAATGTTTTAGAGAAAACCATTGGGAAAGACCTATCCCAACAGTTTTGAAACCATTAGGAGAGATCTTTCCCAACAGATTGGGAAAACTGTAGGGATAGGTATATATATATATATATGTTTCAGCGGAGGTTTGAACCCACAACCTCTAAGTAATATGTCAATGACATTACCACTATACTATAGTTGCCTTTGTGAATATATTTGGATATATATATATATATATATATATGTAATTTATATATTGATTTATTTGATGATATTTGATAAATGTACTCAGAAAAAATAAGGGTACTTTTGCTAACAGTTCATAAAACCATTAGGATAAGCCTTTCCCAATGGTTTTGAGAATTGTTGGGATTGGTACGCACTGTTTCCCAATGGTGTGGCCAAAACATTTGTAAAAGTGGCCTCAAAGTGGGATATTTTCAAACGGTTTGGCCAAACTATTGGGAAATCCATACCCTTTCCCAATGGTATCGACAAACCAATGGAAAAAGTGGCATCAAAGTGGCCTTTTCCCAATGGTTTGTCTAAACCGTTGGGGAAAGTGTCCTCAAAGTGGGATTTTCCTGATGGTTTGGCCAAATAGTTGGGAAATCTATACCCTTTCCCAATGTTTTCGGCAAACTATTGGGAAATTTGGCCTAAAAGTGGCATTTTTTCAATGGATTGGTCAAAATATTTGGAAAGGGACCTATAAAAATGGTTATTACAAACCATTGGTATAAATGCATTGGTATAGGTCAGATTTCTAGTAGTGTCTGCATAAACCTCCTAAAGCCCTCTATGAATTGTGTGTCGATTCCTACATCTAGAATAACGGCTGGTTCCAAGACTGGCATAATTGGAATATCCACTCGTAGTCCCTAATCAGCCATATCTAGTGTCTGATCACTACCCTATAACTGGCAGAAAACTGGAGGATGTCTCAGGGGAATGACTCAGCAAGGTCAAGCACAAAGCTTATATTAAGATTTATAGGGATTAAAACATATAAGTGTAAGAGTGTATCAAGATAAATTCTACATTTATGTTTTTCAAAACATAGATACATGATGTGTATAATGCCTACACGACATGTTCCCTTAAGCCTTCAAATGGTAATGTATTTTGCCAACCCAGGTCAGGTAACACCCCATACACATAGCGTGTTTTCCTAACTCCCGGCGTGTACTTGAATCCTCTTCCCCTACCTGAGTTCTTCTACAAGGCTAAGCCACATGGTTCACCTAGAACAAGATGAAACTGCGTGTTAGTGCCAGACACATTGTGTACTAGACGAACTTTACTGACGCATGTTGTTATTTACATGAAAGGTTACATGACTAACTCTACATGGCATGTTCGTTCCTGACACGATGTGTACTAGAAATATTTCATTTAACAGTGTTGTTCGCTACATGGCCGGATACATGGGTTGCACTACATGGTGTGTTCAAGATTGAAATTGCATGTATAACTTATGTTTTATCCATTTGAGGAATTAATCACATGTGTGGACACATGAACTTTACAACCCTGAGTGTACATTAGGAACACAATGTGTTCCAGCAAGGATTTCCCATCCCCATGTCTCTGCCCACACAGCTAGTGACATGGTTAGAGATAACATGGCGTTTACATAAAGTACACGGTGTGTACTTGAGAAAAATAGTTCCTTCTAGAACATAAGGACCCATGGTATGTATTCATCTTTAGACATCATGTATTCTAGGAATTTTGGGATATTAAGCCTCAGATACTACTCTAGATGCCTAGAAAAAATTGAAACATATATTAAAGTGCCAAATTCTGATCCAGGAAGGACCATAACAACTCAAGAACCAATGTTTGGCATTCACTCAAAAGAACCCCTACACAAACCAATACCATATAAAAAAGCATGTATTCTATCATTTCATTTATCAGAACTCATGCATATCTAGAACACCATCAATCAAAACAAATTGCTACACTAATTCACCCTAAATGGCAAGTGAAGAATGCAGGACATGTGATCTTTGACAAGTGGCTATATGATGCATGAGTTGGCATACCATTATCTCATCAGGATGAAATAGAAATAGAACATCAATAACATTAAAGATAACAACACAATACATATATCACCCAATGATGAAATCAAATCAACTTTAATATTGAAAAAAAAATCGAAAAAAATTTCAATAATGAGGTAAATTGGCTTTTCCCTTTACACGGGTTAGCAACTCCTGGGCACATCTTATTACCAAGTACCTATCCCTGGCTATAGGCTCCAAACAGTATGCCGGGAAGTAAATAATTCCTCTCAAAACACATTGAATCGTCCCAGTTCAGGAATCCACCTAGAGGTGTCCCATACCTGGTTGGTCACGTGGCTTCATGCACATTTCCCCAAACACCAGAGGCTTCTGAATAGCAGCAAGGGCCTTGTTTGTGATAGTGGGGAAACTATTATCTCATTGGAAGAGTAACACAGCATAATTAAAATAGATAGCAATAAAGGAGGCATTAAAACATGAAATAGGTTAATAGAGGAAGTAATACACAACTGAAGCACACACATATATATGATGCAGGATAAATATGTCTTGGAAAGCATGAAAACATGTCACAATACTGTAATACAACAATAAACAAAACCACAATAGAAAACCGATAAAATGATCCAAAACATCGCAAGCCATAGCTTGGTCCCAGGCTCCCTAGCTCTGCCGTAATCAAGTAGCTATAGTAGAAGGGCGCTTGACATTATCTATACCTTCTACAATATAATCTATTTGGGCCCAAAAGCATCACCCAAACTAGATGTGAGACTAATCCCAGTAGGAAAACACCCAATGATCTATGCCTAATAGCCAATGAATATATATGGTAGGTTATAAACAAAATGAAGCTGTAAACAAGGAGGTACACATAGAAACAATCCTACAATTTTAAATGCATTCATTTTCATATATCAAGTAAGAAGTTATTGAAAATCAGTTAACCCACTAGGATGTACTCATATCCTAACCCCTCTGGGTCAACCAAAACATGCACAAGAAACCATCTAATAAGTACACAGAGTTTAAACCCTATGGTTCATCATTAGAAAAGACACTCTAAGGAAGAAATCACTGTCAATTCCCCCTGTAGTCTCGTATCAGAAACTAATAGGCACTCCGAGGAAGCACTAAACGTTCAATTCCCGTTGTATCCTGTATTGAGGAAACTATAGACAATATAAATGGGATATTACATCCATCCCCTATGGTCTCACAACATAAAATTAAATAGACACTCTAGAGAAGCCCACAATGTCCATTCTCTCTATGGTCTACCACACTTGGTTCCCACAGCCCAGTGTAAGTCAATCGTGTAGAAATGATACATGGCTACCAATGTAAACCTCACGAACTACTTGGGTAAAAAATCTACAGCATGTCAGATAATAATAACTCCATCCTAACAATACTAGGCAAGGAAGGAAAGCAAAATTCAACAGGAAAGGCTACACCAATGAGTCAATAACAATCTAACATGGCAAAAACATCCATATAATGGCAAGGTTAACCCTCTTCAAAACAATAACAATCTATCCAAACAAACAAGGTGTAGCAGAAAATAACAAGGATAAAACCATAAACATGCAATACATCATTCTTGTGTACTATTTTAAGACCCCAAGATTCCATTGTATGTTTGCCTTTGAATAATGAAATAGCTTGCATTGTACAAAACCTCGAGATTCTAACACCACGACCAATCAAACTAGCCGTTATGAATATTAATTGCCACCTTTTTGAAATTTTATAAATTTTATCATTCAAAATGGACTTCATTTTTGGAATAAGAATATCAAAATTACATTCAGGTGAATTTTTGGTATTTCCCTGAAAACATTCAATTTTTTATGAATAGTGAAAAAAACTAAGTTATTGTTTAAAAGTGAATTTTTATTTAAATAATTATTTATTATGTTTAAATTCATTTTAGGTCAAAATAGAGAAATAATACCTATATAAGTTAAATTTAATTAATTGGATTCATTTTATAATGAGTTTAGATATATAAAAATTTTATGGAACTTTTTCCCGTCTTTTACCCACCTCCCAGGAGAATTTTCAAATTTGCATAAAGCATAATATTACTGCTTCTTTGAAATGAATTTAAAAAATCCAAGATACTTGGATAATATCATTATGTAAAATGTGGTTTAATTATATGAAAATTATTTTTTGTCGAATAGAAACTTTTTAATTTTATTTACCATGGTTAAAAGTAAATAGTGTAATTAATGGAAAAAATGATATCATAATATCCCTAACACATTTCTTAATTCAATTAAATAAGTATAATTCGACCAAAAACAACCTTATAAATATAATATGAACCTCTTTGATTCACATGGATTATATTAGGACATTTATGATTATTTTATTTGAAGTAGAGTTAAAAGAGTTAAAATCAAAGTTTAATAAAAAACCATTTATAATATTGGGTTATACCTAAGATAAATTCAATTATAAATATTCATTAGAAAGATAAAATGGTTTTATACATAATGGTATTTTATTTATAATTTTTAGATGTTAAATAATTAAATTTATTTATAACACAGTGATGATACAATAATTTCATTATTAATGAATGAATAAAACAATTAATATTATAAATATTCCAATAAATCTACTTTGAGACTTTTAATGAATTTCAATAATTTTATAGGTTAATATGACATGTTAGGGTTTATTAAATGAAATTTTTTATGTAATAATGATGTTATTAATTTTACAAAAATAGAATACCAAATAGTGTCAAAATAGAAATTAAAGAGTTTTTTTTAAAAAAATATTATATTTTTAAATGATATTCTATTCCTTAAAATATATGGTTCTGCCAAAGGGAATAGATAATATTATATATGTAATTTATGAAAAAATAGTGGTTCTATTTGATGTTTATAGTGCGTTTATTAACAGTATACTATAAATATACAAAGAGACATGGTAAATGTGAAACTATTTAACTAAGAGTAAAATCTAAAGGTTATGGTTCATATAGTGACCCAAACCTGCCTAAAACCTATTAGTTCAGTGGTTTTCAACCCATACCCACCTTATCTTTGGAATAAATCATTTTAGAGCCATTATAAACAGAAAAATAATTTATTATAAAATAATATTTTAATCTCTTTGGAAGCTTCCCCTCACCCCTCTTATAAAAGGGCACTACCCCTTCTCTTAAATTCACACCATAAAAGCCATTTGGCATGGCCAAACCCTAACCATGTATCCTATAAACTTTCCTAAATTCATCCTAGATGCCTTTCTTTAGATATAAAGCTATCCTATATAGATCTTTTGGTCAAATCAAAAGGAAGAACCTAAAGAAGAGGTAAATATTTCGTCGCCTCTTTCAAGTTCTTTTCTTCATCCACTTCCTGTTTATTTGTTGTTTTCATTCTAAAATAATAACTAAAATATCTTATATATAAATTTATGTTATTATAAAAATGTTACAACCATATTCATTATTCTATCCATCCAATAAATTACAAAGTCACCATACATGTGTATGTACGGATAACCGTCTTCACGTCGTGGTGTTGTTTGTTATTCAAAAACATAATCATTTTTATGGGTGTAATAATGAGTATAAATGGTGTAAATAATAAATATTACATGATAATAATTCTGTATATATGATATAACATCCAATTATATATGATTTTAATATCAAAAGAATGATATTGTCAATCGTGCGTACGTACGGATTACCGTCTCCACGAACGTGATGAGATTCATTCTCCATCGTATCTATTCATGACTAATTATTATTTGATGATTAAAAATAATATTTAATTAAATAATGTCAGTATGAATATGAATAATAAAAATCCTATCCTTAACAAAAATTAATTATGTAACAAATCATATAAAATAAAACGAATCAGTTTACACCAGAAACGATTAAAATACTGAAATATCATTAATAAAGAAATATTGGAAGATAATATATTATATCATATTAATGTATATGGTTATTGAATAATTTAACAACAATAATTTCACAATTATAGATGAGGTTAACCTACCCTCAAAAAAGGAAAAGTACAATGTAAGGGTTAATTTCCCAATGTCTTTATTATCCGAGGTTGTTTTTATGTAAGTATCAACTGAGACATCATTATCATCCACATCCGTGTTTTCTTAAAAATGTATTTCAAAACATTTTTATTATTTACTATACTATGGTTTATAGTCATTTATACCATTATTTTACCATATATGTTTTGAAAGGAATCTTTCTGTCGTTTTTCAAACAAGGTACTTTGTGACCTTTTCATAAAAACAACAGTAAAAATGTCTTTTTTTAACATATACGGCGGGTGTGTATATTATCCATCATTATATAATCATCGAAGCTTCCCTTACAAGCTAATAAGAATATTTTAAAAATAAATGTTTTCTTTTATAGTTATATGAATTTAAAATGATTTCAAAATATATAGAGATATTTCTCTTAAAATGTTTTGATTTCATCTATGTCAACATCCTTTGATGGATTTTAAACAAGTTTGATGTTTATTTATTATGATAAAAATCATCCATATTGTGTTAAATGTTTTGTGATATATATGACTGTGGATGTGTTATTGTTATACCATTCATGGTTTATGGATATAGTTTTAATATTTCGTATGCTAGTTTTAATATGAATGTTTAGGTTATGTTTAAACCTTTTCATATGAGGAATGGATTGGAATTAGTAAGTGATGGGCGGAGCCTACTATAGATCTTCAATGCATCGGTAGGTCTCATGAGAAAAAATAGTGTCTTGGAACAAGGCCTTGAAAAAAATCTTATTTTTTGTCTAGGAATAAGGCCTTGACTATTTGGTTATGAATTCTGGAATTATGCATCTCATCATTATGAATGTGGTTATTGATGTTGCATGTAATTCTTCAACTAATTGAATATCCATGTGAATAAGTAAAATGAATTATTTGATTTTATCTTTTCCATATTATGCATAATTTCATGTTTAAAATGATTTATTTTATGTCTTATACATTGAGTTAAATGTTTATGCTTATATATTAAAGTTATTTCTATTTTTTAATCCATACTGAGCATCTGAGCTCACCACTTTCAATGTTTTATTTTTCTCAGGATGCAAAGAATTATATTATGACTGACCTTCATCGATATTCTATGAAAAAATAGTGTGCTCCATGAATACTATGTTGTTGTAGATTTTCAATTTATAATATAATGTAAAACATATTAATGTATATAGAATTTACAAGGATACTAAACTAATTGGTCTTTAGAGACTTGATATTTTATGATCATTCCAATGTTATGTAATAATGTACCAACTCTAGGTAACTAGGGTCAGTGCATTACAACTGGGATCTTTTGCACATAAAATTTAAATACTGACTAAAGAAAGGAACAAACCACCTACCTCGACATCGTGAGATGGATATACATGATTCTCAAGTCTTAAATCACCCAAGAACACCATAGATCTATAAAAACACTTAAAACATTCAACTGAGGATATCTCATGGGAGAGGAAACATCCAGAGATGAATTTCTAGAGTAAATAAGAACTCACTGTATCGATTCCAACGAAATTGATGATGTTCAATTTGGAGAATGGACAGCAAGCCAGGGGCTCGAAGGAGATCTCTGGCCATACGAATGCTCCTAGAAGTTACAAAAAGAAATAAAAACGTTTTATCAATTTGACGTGACCCCAGTTCGTTTAATGAAAAAAAGTATATGGTGTGTTCTTTAAAAGTATGCAGCCTGAACATGCAATTTCAAGTCTCTTCTTTTTTTGGTCTCCAGGTCAAAACACACAGCCATGTGCTCGACCTTTACATAGCCATCACACAGTCACCAACGACATCCTGGTACATGGAGTGTACATAAAAGTACACAACATTTACTCTTGAAATATCTAGAAACTCCAATTTTTCCCTCTAAAAAATAACCCAAAATGAAAAACATACCAAAAAAGAAGATATGGGTTCATGCACCAAGGATTTCTCCTTGGATATAATCACTTAGTCCAAGTGTCACAAATATATTTGATTCATGTACATGAAACTCATTCCTATCACAATATCATGACTGACACCAATTAATTTTTCTTACTCTATCCAGACAAGGTTATAACCTATAGTCATAGTATATGGTAAGGATTGGAATGTCTTCTAATTTTTTACATTGGCATCATTTAAAACATACAAAGTCATTTTATTTTTACTTCAGGGTAATCTTATGGGTGAAGAATATGAGGTACGAATCCCAAGGCATCCCCTGTCATCCATAGTGTATTTAATAGTAGTCGCATAAGGAATCTAAGGATCATAAAAATAGTCATAAAATGTATTTTGAATGGGGTAATAATATTTTGGACCACTGGTCAAGTTTAATTTGGGGATAATTAAGTCATAGTTTTATCTGAATGTTCCAGGCATTGCAGAAGAACAGTTGGTTTGGAACCCAATATTAATTTTTACCACGATCAATTATTGTTACAGGATCAATATGACGATGAAATCCAGTCTCTACAGAATAGAATCAATGATTAATCTAATGAAGGAAGAGGCCTTAAACCATTAGAGATGATCTTGCACATGATTATTATAATTAATTTACTTTTTTTGAAAGAAAAGAATACTTGTATCATTGGTACATTCTTAGTTGATTATGTTGATTGACAGGAATGAACCTTCCAGATTATCTCAATGTGCTTACATGGATCCAAACTATAATTCCAATAGAAGTGATCCATAGGTTCTCTGAAGGCCTCTGATCGACACCACTCCTTCTCTAGGTGCCAGCATAGTGAAGTGAGTGTCTTGTGTAGGTCTTTCATGATCGCTTATTCTTCAGACACGAATAACATTTCTTGTTCTTAAGAGGGGAAGGAATAGAATGTGAGAGAGAAATTTTTTAGCTCAATAATTCTCAACTAACTATGTGTATAATTTGGTATAAAGCATAATAGATGCACATGTCTGTTTATCAACATGGAGCATCAATTACAATATTTAATAGAATAAAAGAAATTAAATTCATTCATAACCATAGAGAAAACCCATACTTTTCATAATAATATCATTTCATTATTTATGGTGAGACAAATTTTTCAAAATAGAATTATGAATAAAATTACACATCACAAAATAATAACAGTGTTATTATAAATTTAACTTGTATCAACATGTTAAATAAATATTTACAATATTACAAATAATTATTTTTCTACCAGACCAGACTAGGTCAACTCAAAATCCACTTCCATTTATTGAACACCCAAATAAATTAATCAATTATGTATTATTTTTAAAAAATACTTTTTATACAAAGTATTTAATAAATATTTAGTAAATGTTCAACAAAATAAATAAATAAATTTTACCCACCATCTGGTGAATAATTATTTATATAATATATGTAATCATTTTTACATGAATAAAGGTATTCATCTTTTTTTAGCAAAAAATTTACTCAATTAATTAAATTCAAATAAAATATAACCGAGACCACCAATAAAACATCATGTATGACCCTATAGGATTATTTCTCATTGTAGTTAGGAAGGTTTTCCTAAAGTCCAAGATTACTATCTAGCAACGTTTCAAGGAACCAAATAGAAAATTATATAATAGAAGGACTACATCAACATACGAATACTCATTCTGTAATATAATCCCCTTATTTCAATATCTCCTCATGTAAGTTTCATGATAGTACCAACAACATTTGTGCATGATAAATCATTCTTAGACTACCTAAAAATCCTCATTGTCACACCATGGAGATGGAATTTCACATGATGGTTCTATTTAAATCAATGGGCCAAGATAAAAACATCCATAATTGGAAGGGAAAAATCATCCCTCAACCTATTATTTAATAACATGCCACTCGTGATGCAACGAACGTACCCTACATCCTGCCCATTTTCCATGTGATGATTCTCAGAATTAAATCAAAGTGTGCTAGTCATGGATTATATTAATGATAATCATAAAGTATAAGGATCATTACATATGCTTACAAATAGGAATATCTGATGACACAAAAACATGTAGAATTCCTATTGGCCGATCTTTTCTCATAATCTATCGTCTTAAAGATTACAAAGTACGATCTTCATGAGAGGATTTATCATATGCTAACAAGTACTCTCACCTGAATGATTGTATACTATGCGTCCCATTATAGTATTTCAACTGACCATATAAAAATATTTAAGAATATTTTCAAAGAGGTTCAAGGTTCTCATCATAACGGGGAACTTCAAGGACGTTTTAAATGAAACAAATACTCCAGGACATTATTACATTAGTAATGAGGAAGACTGAACAATATTTAATATGATGTTTAATATTTAAATATATTAAATATTCATGTAATAAAATTAGAACCATTTTTTATATGACACCAAAACTTATAAACTCTCACTTTGACAAGAGCCAACATTGTACATATTTCAATCCACTAGTCCTCATAAGGAGATCTTGTTTCTGTAGAGTCAAGTATTTTTTCATGGGGTCCTCCACGTAATCGACCATCGAAATATTGCTCACTTCATCTTCAACCATATGTGAAAAATACCTCATAATATGATATATGGAAAGAATGTACTTCTTCTGTTGGTGTGACCTTAGATCCTTTGAGAGATCCACCACTAAAATAATATAATAGTACATTGTGATGAGATTATTACTGCTAGGCATCACATCTGGATCCTAAATTAAAATTCACATCCAAATTGATTCTTTAGCTACCTCTGAAGCTGTGATATATTCAGAATCTTTACTACATTCTTCATTGATCTCCTCCATATCGATTCACCTCCATTAACAGTGAATATGTATCCCAATTAAAACTTCATGCCTTCTTGATCAGTCTAGAAACTAGCATATTCATATCCTCGAATGAATAATTCCTCATCTCTCCTATAACCAAGGAACTTATCCTTAATAAACATTAGATACTTTATGATTGTCTTGACTACTATCTAATGGTGGTCAGCTAGGTCATATAGATATCTTCCTACTACACTAAATGCATAAGCGACATCCATCTTAGTAAATAGCATGACATACCTAGTATCTGATGTGTATGGATTCTGTACCACTATCTTTCTTTCCTCATGTGTCTGATGAATCATTTTCTTGGAAATTTGAATGTCACGTGACATTAGAAACAATCCCCACATGGATTGTTCTATACTATATCTCCTTAGTATCTTATCAATGTATGTACTTTGACTTATTCCCAGAAATATTTTGGATCTATCATAATGGATCATGATACCAAGAATATATGCTACCACACCCAATTATTTCAGGGTGAATAATTGATTCAACCAAGCCTTAACAGACTGTAAGACTGGCATCTCATTTCCAATATGTAATATGTAATCAAAATATACTATTAGTAAAACAATTATACTCCCACTAATCTGTTTGTAGACACAGGTCTCACATTAAATCTTGATAAAACTAAATTTTGTTATTGGTTCATAAAAATGAATTTTCAATGAACTGGATTCTTTCCCTAATCCAATAATGGATTTCTAAAACATTCATTCATTATTAACATCATTTGGATTCATAAACCCTTCAGGTTTTGTCATATAGACATCCTCATGAAGGTTCCCATAAGGGAAGGTTGTTTTGACATCTATTTTCTAAATCAAATTTTCATGGTTTGTTGAAATGTTTAATATAATTTTGATGTATTTAAAAAATTCAACTACTGAAATGGTTTTGTCATAGTCAATGCTTGGATGCTGCTTATACACTTTCGCAACCATTTTTTTCTTATATGTCTTGAATTTTGCATCCATGTCCATTTTCTTCGTTAATACCCATTTGAAACCAACAGGATTTTCAACAACTTGATGATCTACCAAAATCCAAACTTGGTTTTGGTTTGTGGAATGTATTTCATAATTCATGGCTTTTTTCACTTGGAATTGTTTTTCTATTTAATTATTCCTTATAAGTTAGAGGATCATTATTATAATCTAATAATGATTACACAGCCTTGGTAACTAGAAAAATGTATCATTCTGGTTCTCTAACCTCTCTTTAACTCCTACACAGCTCTTGTGTCTCTGGAACATTTCATTCTTCCATAGGAATTTTGATGAATCTGTTTTGATACCAAATCATGTATACCTGAGTCCTAGAATTCATCAAATTCTATCTTGCACCCACTATCTATATTGGAGAGGTTCTCCTTATAATGGAATATGGTGTGTCATTCCACTATATCATTTTTTTGAGGGGTTTTATATGTAATATCCCCTTGTTTCCTTGGGGTATCCTATAGAGGTAAACTTTGTGCCTTGGGGAGAATGTTTGTTACCTGAAGAGGCCTTAAAACGAATTGCTTCCCCACAAATGTGAATTCTATAAACTAGCTTTACTTCCACTCCATAAATCATATTGAATTCCATTTATCAATTTAGTTGGTACTTGGTTTAGTGTGTGTGCCACTATTTCTAACGAATATCCCCAAAGGATAATGGATGACTCGAATGGCTCAACATTGATCTGACCATATCCAACAAGGACATGTTCCTCCATTCCCTCACACCATTCTACTTGGTTGTTTCAGAAGGAGTGAATTGGGATAGGATCCCAATCTCCCATAAGTAATAAATTAAGTCTTGATTATGAGATTCTCCATCTCAGTCTGAGAGGAGTTTCTTAATCATCTTAACAAGCAAGTTCTCAACGCCATTCTTGAATTCTTTGATCATATCAAAAGATTCTATCCTATACCTCATTATGTAGATATATCCATATCTACTAAAAACATAAGTAATAGATATGAAGTATGTGTATCCTCATCTATCTTCAACTTGAAATGGTCCACACAAATTGGTATGAACCAATTAAAGATTCTCTTTATCCCTTTAACATTTCCCCCTAAATGGGGAATTTGTCATTTTGACTTATAAACATGAATGATGTACACCAAGTTGTTTCGGTTAAAAAAATCTGAATACCCTTCTTGATGTAACAGTTTCAACTGTTTCCCATTTACATGACCTAGCTGGTGATGGAAAATTGGAGTGTCATATGTGTCATGTGAAGTATCTTTATTATCGATTTGAATTACTTGGTTTGTGTAATTAAACATGTAAAGACCATTATATAGTAGGTACCTACAAAAACAAATTATATATTTTTTCAAATAAGACACATTCATTTCCAAGCATAAAAAAATCAATTTATATCTAATCTAGATACAAAAATAAAATTTTTAATAACAGATGACACATAATAAAAACCCTTTACACCAAGATTATCCTAGTTGGAAACGTGAGATGGTAGTCCCCGATAGCTACAACAGCATGTCTGTCACCTTTGGAAGCTCATACATCTACCACCCCTCAGTCAATCATCCAGAATATACATAGTTTCCATATTTGGATACATATGTGAGGACCACAAGTTGTATCTAATACACAATTTGTAGAAATATATTGATTGCATTTGATAATAAACACAGAATATCCATTCCATTGCCTCCTAGACTGGGTGTAGTTTTTCTTCAAGTGGCCCTTCTTATCACATGTGAAACAAACAGCCTCATGTTCCCTTTCTTCCCCTCTGGTCTAATTTTTCATAGAATAGTGTGAAGAAGCAATGGGATTAAATCTCTTTTTTATCCCATTCCTCTTATTCACCATAAGGATAGAAGGCTTTTCTCACTTCAAATCATAGTCCACATGGTGAATGAGGATAAGAAGATCATATAGATACTTCTCAGTATGGTTCATATAAAAATTAACAAAAAATGTAGAGAAGCCCCAGGGGTGTGATGCGATAATGAGATGAGTACCCAGTTCTTCATAGTGATTAAACCATAGAACCCATGGGCTCTCAATGTTTCCAAAGAGCCTTAATTCAAGTGGACCAGTTGGTGCACCCTTTCCAAGATTACTCTGAAAGAGTGCATTAGAGATCTCAAACATTTCATGTCTTTCTCTCTCTTGGTAAAGACCATGGAGGTACTCAATCATGCTATAATCATCTAGGTTTTCATGAGACTTCATGAGATCACTACACATTGATGATAACATCATACATTGAATATCGACCGCATCATTCATATTATTTTCATAGGTGAGAAAATACTCACCACTCTCCTCTTTGGATGGTGGATTAGTAAATGATGACTCCAAAACATAAGATTTCCACTCATTGCATCAGATAACCCAAAGGCATCTAAACCATTCCTGGATGTTATTGTCAGTGAGAATGTTGTCTTTATCTAGAATTGATCGCATGGATAGTGTGGTTGATGTTCATTTCATTTATATTATATAGTTAAAATATTATATCATTAGTACATTCTCGATTACATTTTATGAGGAAAAATAAATTATTTTTATTACATCTCTCACTATTTTATCATGTCTTAAAGGACCTCCCCATTAAAATCAGAATATCTCGTGGCCATGATATTATAGTGGAATTGATCCACCTTCCCATTCGCATAATTCCAACAAGGATTGGTCAATAAATTTTAAGGTATTTAGGTTGGTAGGTATTTGATGACTACGAGCTTGTAGATCCTTTATTTGTTGAGTTGACTCCCCAGTCCTAAAATATTGAATTTGGATTTCCTCAACACTTGCCTCCAATTTTACACCATGTACAGTAAGGGATACTACTCTTAGTGTAATATGGTTATGTCAACCTGAATCCTTTTATAAGGGCTTACTCTATAAAATCAAGTATCAAAACAAAGGTTGGTTAAAACATGGTTTTGTTATGTTTTTCCATTATTCAATTAACGAAGGCTTGATCTGATATAATAATTTATTTGAGGGATTATTATCTTTTAAGTGTGAATTTAGTATTATTAGTATCACATGATTTTTAATATAAAGTTCAAATTACAAAAGTGATTAACCATGTCTTGATAACATTTATCCATAAACCTAGTTTATCTCAGTTCGAACATACATGTTTGTTTAATTTACTAATTATGTGATCTAAAAAACACATCCAAAATGATAAACCATGTAACTAACAGAACTAAAGTATAAAAAACGCCACAATCATGAGATTATATAATGTTTAGTTTATCTAGAGGTTGATAAACTAACATTTATCTTGGGGAGAATCACATTGATCCTTTTGGGTTCATGTTTACAACATTCCACCTGTTCACCTCTATGTCTCAAGGGATTGGTTTTATCTCAGATCCTTCTTGAACCTCATCCACTAAAATGGAGTTACATCAATTAAATTTTATTTTTTTTTAACTTAGTCACATGTCATTAGTATAGAGGGGGGTTTATATAAATTAAACCATTTGCACATAGGCCCTACACATTAATGGGGAGATATTTCTCACATGACAACAATAAATTTAATAAATAACTTAAAAGGATTCTAATCACATATAAATGTATTGGTCTAGCTCATGATCACCCACATACTTGCAATTATTTATGTATTTAAAAAAATAATATAAATTTATTTAATAGTTATTATTAGGATAAATTGTGCTTGGATTGATTAATTGTTATATATAACTATTCAATCCTTTTATGTTAATTTTTTTTTTCTGAATTTCCTTGATATTCCCATAATTGTACATAAATGCGCCTTGGAGGTAAGGTGGTGAATCCGCATTCAAATCTAACCAACATGTATTATATTCGTAAACTATTTTACCATTCTTCCATATGGCATACAAAATGCATCAATTCAAAGAGTGAAAACATATAGTATAATTATTACATGATTATCAGTTCTGAACATTACACAAACATTACTGTTTTAGCTATGTGTAATTTTCTAAAGTACACAATGTGTAGTTATGACTATATGGTGTGTACTACATTCACTATTTTTCCTTAACTACATGCATAGGGACTTGGCGTGTGATGTGTACTTAGGAAATTTCATAGTACATGGTGTGTACCATGGGATACATGCCATGTTTTCTTCGTGTTACACAGTTATCAGTCATCTTAGCCATATATGTAATACACAGTTTGGCCCTTAACCTAAAGATACTAAACTAATTTTCAAGTAGAACACACTTTTTGTAATTCGATAAACGAGTGCAGATAAGTCCCGTTAATCCCATGTTGTAGAATTAACTACACCACGTAAAATAAATTCACAAGGCTTGTTTAATTTCCGAATTAATCATGGTGTGCACAACAAGAATAAACAATATGTAGTTCAGATTATAGTTTGTGTATTGAATAGAAAAATATGGGTAATTATAAACACACATCGTGCACTTTCATGTCACCTGGGTATAATTGCTGGTGCATCCTGATTAATTCTCTAATTTAATTTTGTTTAAAAAATCATTTATTTCAGTGAAATCTATGAGAAAAGAAATGAGGGAGAACAGTTCTCGAAATCCAGATTATATGAATGAATAACCTTGAATTGGAAAATCAAAATTACTAAATTGTAAATCATCAAAAATAATAATTTAAATAATTATAAACTATGATGTAACCCTTCTGATACCACATGAATGTTCTGATCACAGAGGAAGTGCAGGTGGGCTGAGACCCAACATAAATTTTTACCGTGATCAAGGATTATTCTGGGATCAATATGATGATGAATTCCAGTCTCCATGGAATAGAATCAATGATTTAGATAAATACATAAGAATAATGAAACCTTTATAGAAGATCTTTCACATCATATTTATAGTTAATTTAATTAATTTCATAAAGAGATGAAAACCTGGATCTTCAGTACATTATTTGTTGATTATGTAGATTTTCCGGAATGACCCATCTAGATTATCTTTTTTCACTTGTTGGGATCCAAATTTAAATTCATATAGTGGTGATCCACACATGCTCTGATCGTCTTTGATAGACCCCACTCATCTTCGGGTACTAGTGCGATGAAGCAACTGTCTTGTGTCTATCATTCTAGATCACTTGTTATTTGGGCATGAAGATCATTTGTCATTCACGGGAGGGGAGGGAATATGATTCAATATAGAATTTGGATTGATCAACAATTATCAGTTCACCGGGAATCTAGTTTGGTACATGGATCAATAGATGTACATGTTTATTTATCGATATGGGGCTTCAGTTGTAACAGCCCGAGATTTTATGAAAACTATTATTTTTAATTTTATTAATGTCTTGTGTTTTACGCTACACCAAAAAGAGCTTGCACAACACGCATTCTTGACTTTCCTTCCATTACACGCAATCACGACCTTCCTCGATAGCTTGCGTCGTACGCAATACCGAGTTTCACTAAACAACAATATGCTATTAAAACTAGCCGTTATGAATAGTAATAACCACTTTTTGAAATTTTATAAATTTTATTTTTCAAAATGGACTTCATTTTTGGATTCGGAATATCGAAATTAGCCTAGGGTGAAATTTTGGTATTTTTCTGAAAACTTTCAATTTTTGATGAATAGTGAAACCACTAAGTGGTAGGTTAAAAAACTGAATTTTGCATAAAACTTAATTTTACCGCTTCTGTGAATGGAATTTCAAAAATCCGAGAGACACGATTAATATCAAGGACTAAAATGTGGTTCAATAAGATGAAAATAATTTTTTGGTGAATAGTAACTTTTTACTATTTTTACAGCGGTTAATAGTAAATAGGGTAACTAAGGGTAAATATGATATCAATATTACCCTAACACATGTCCTAATTCTATTGGACAAGTGTAATGTGAACAAAAACAAACTTAGGAATAAAATATGACCATTTAGGCCCACTTGGATTAGATTAGGACATTTATTATTAATTTATTTAAAGAAGGGTTAAAATAGTTAAAATCAAAGTTTAATAAGTAAATCATTTTTTAATATGGGGTTATACATAAGATAAATTCGATTGTAAATATTCATTAGAAATCTAAAAAGATTTCCTACATGATGGTATTTTATTTGTAATTTTTATACATCAAATAATTTAATTTATATATGACACAAAGATGATGCAGTAATTATCTTATTAATGAAATATTGACATAATTGATAATATAAATACCAAAATAAATGTAATTTAAGACTTTTTATGAATTACACTAATTTTCTAGGTTACTATGATATATTAGTGTTGATTTAATCAACTTGGTTCGAATATATAATTCTGTTATGACTTTCAAAAAAATCATATATCAAATAGTGTCAAAATTGACACAAAATAGTTTTTAAATCAAATATTATATTATTAATTGTTATTTTCTTCCTAAAAATCTATGGTTACTATGATATATTAGTGTTGAAATTATGCTCTCTTTTGCAGGTTATGATTTCCAAAATGTTATGTTCTTATGAATATGATGTGATTGATATTTATTTTGTTTACCCTTACTGAGCATTTGAGCTCAACCTTTTATGTTTTCTTTTCCCCAGGATATAAAGAAAGGTTTTAGGTAAAAAAAAAACGGGAAGATCTTTATGGGAGATTTTGAAGATCTTTCACCACGATTAGAAGATTATAGTCCGAGTTTCCAAAGACACTAAACTATTACGGTCCTTGTGTGTGTGTTTTTGTAATGTACTAAGTATTCCGCAAAAGTAATGTAATGTCCATGTACGTCAAGCTTCGGGTCTCTACAGTTGGTATCAGTGGAAAGGTTTAGTCAACCTTTGGAAACTAGGATGCGAAAACGTTAGTGAGATCCCTAGAGATATTTCTAAGGTATGTCTAGGGATGTCCCTAAGGATAAGTATACATATAAGATATAGTCCTAGAACTATGGTAACGATCATAGAATTTAACCTAAGAAGTTAGATATTGAGGATACTCCCCCTTTGTTATGTTGTTTTCCCTAGCATGATTTTTGCCTCTCACACTATTCTTTTTGGGTTTTAGAAAATGGCTAGAAACAAGGTGATTCACGATAATGGAGGATATGATGGACAATGGAATGATATTTTTCATGAGCAACAAAATGAAATTGGATTTGGAAGTCCAAACATCATTATTATGCCGAATCAGCAATCTCATAATATGATCAATAAAGTAAAATTTGGTAAGTTTCCTGACTCGGCTAATAAGAGAAAGATGGAGTTTCATGAAGATCATAGAGGAAAGAAAGTTCAATTTCCCCTATGTAATTCATGTGGGAAGAGGCATCAAGGAGAATGTTTCAAAGGAACTAGAAGATGCTTTGGGTGTGGAAAAGAAGGACACAAAGCAAGTAAGTGCAAAGGAAAAGGTTCAATTAACACCATGGATGAGGATAATGGTATTGCTACGACATCAACAATGGTAAAATGCTTTAAATGTGGAATATACGGGCATTATGCAAACCAATTCCCTAAGGGAAAGTCTCATGAAGAGAATCAGTATGGTCGTATGGGAAGTATTTATGTTGACGATGATGAAGAAACTACAAATGATATGTGAGATGAAAGAAATGTTGAAGCTCGGTCAATTGTCTAAGAATGTAGTGGAATGATTACATGTTTATCATGTGTAGTGTTGGAATAAGGAGAAATCTAAGGATTGTTACATTGTTGTCTTTCCTTAAGTGTATGATGAATGGTACCAGTAACCATGAAAGGTTATTCAGATAATTTTGGAAAGTAGATGATAAGTGCATAATGAAAGGATAAGAAGACAATGAGATGTTTGATTGTATTCATGAGCTCATGATTGATATAAGGACTAAGTGATATCATGGTTTGAGTATAAATAATTTTGAGGATTTTGGTATGTGGAAAGAGTTAACTTTTAACAGCACTCATGTTTTCAATAAGGTTCAATGGGTATTCAAGAGAATACATGATTAAGGACTTTTAATGTTTGGAATGTGACCAAAAAAACATATCTTATGATATATGGGGATCAATGATGGTATTAACTCTCTGGTAATCGTTTTCACTATGTTATGAGAGTGGACTGGAGTATTATGGATAAGCCTAAAGATTAGAATGGATTATGTTGGACATAAGTTAATATTGTTTAAGGATAGAAGTTTTTTCGATATTATTGATGGGATGTTATGGTAATATAGTTTTATAAAAAGGACAACCTGCAGGACGGGCGACAGCCCATCGCTTCGGACAAGGCTGTAGGAATCGAACCCACAACCGAAGTGCGACTGGCCTTTATCGCCTACCACTGACCTACAGGAAGTCCCTGTTTAGTAGAAACTAGTTTTATTATATTAAGCAGTATGATATATGAAGTATAAGTCCATTTTAGGAACCGTATATGATTAATCTCACTATAGAATGACTTATGTATATTTAATAACTTTTGCTAACCTTTTGTTTGAGACAGATGGAATGAACAGTCATTCTATCACATGATCTGCTAACACTTCATGAATAACAAATTCAACTTCATTTATTTAAGAGATGAAGTGGAAATTGTTCAAGGCACGAACAATAGTGAGATTGTACCAAAATAAAGTAAGTATTTATTCTAAGCAAATTTTCAACTTTAGGGAAATGATCTTGAAAACCAAAAATGTTGTCCTAGTGATCTTATACCTGATGAATCAGATGGTACCTTATATCATCACAAATCTATGGATTTGTGATTACTGGCTTTTCCATAGCCATGTTCTCTACCACTCTCCATCAGAACATGATGGTTAGATTTTTCTTCCATATCCATATTTTCACCTATGTGGAAACCCAGTGATTAGTTTATTTGGGTAATTGTTACATTTCATAAATTAGTTTTTAAAGCCATGTTTTGGTATTCCTTTTTACGATGTGGGTTTCTATTAAAGAAACTTTCGAATAGTAAACTATTTATAACCCCGACGAATTTCGAGGGCGAAATTCATTTTAAGGGGGGTAGAATGTAACAGCCCGAGATTTTATGAAAACTATTATTTTTAATTTTATTAATGTCTTGTATTGTACGCTACACCAAAAAGAGCTTGCACAACACGCATTCTTGACTTTCCTTCCATTACACGCAATCACGACCTTCCTCGATAGCTTGCGTCGTACGCAATACCGAGTTTCACTAAACAACAATATGCTATTAAAACTAGCCGTTATGAATAGTAATAACCACTTTTTGAAATTTTATAAATTTTATTTTTCAAAATGGACTTCATTTTTGGATTCGGAATATCGAAATTAGCCTAGGGTGAAATTTTGGTATTTTTCTGAAAACTTTCAATTTTTGATGAATAGTGAAACCACTAAGTGGTAGGTTAAAAAACTGAATTTTGCATAAAACTTAATTTTACCGCTTCTGTGAATGGAATTTCAAAAATCCGAGAGACACGGTTAATATCAAGGACTAAAATGTGGTTCAATGAGATGAAAATAATTTTTTGGTGAATAGTAACTTTTTACTATTTTTACCCCGGTTAATAGTAAATAGGGTAACTAAGGGTAAATATGATATCAATATTACCCTAACACATGTCCTAATTCTATTGGACAAGTGTAATTCGACCAAAAACAAACTTAGGAATAAAATATGACCATTTAGGCCCACTTGGATTAGATTAGGACATTTATTATTAATTTATTTAAAGAAGGGTTAAAATAGTTAAAATCAAAGTTTAATAAGTAAATCATTTTTTAATATGGGGTTATACATAAGATAAATTCGATTGTAAATATTAATTAGAAAGCTAAAAAGATTTCCTACATGATGGTATTTTATTTGTAATTTTTAGACATCAAATAATTTAATTTATATATGACACAAAGATGATGCAGTAATTATCTTATTAATGAAATATTGACATAATTGATAATAGAAATACCAAAATAAATTTAATTTAAGACTTTTTATGAATTAAACTAATTTTCTAGGTTACTATGATATATTAGTGTTGATTTAATCAACTTGTTTTGAACATATAATTCTGTTATGACTTTCAAAAAAATCATATATCAAATAGTGTCAAAATTGACACAAAATAGTTTTTAAATCAAATATTATATTATTAATTGTTATTTTATTCCTAAAAATCTAAGGTTCGGACAAATGACTTAGATAAGGATATATATATTAATAATAAACAATTTGGGGTTCGTTTGGCATGTTATAGTAAGTGTATTAACCATATAGTGAAAGAAAACAAAAAGACACCGTAAAAGTTAAATTAATTAACTTAGAGTTAAATCTAATTGATAAGGTTAAAATAATACCCTAAACTTGTCTAAATCTTATTGGTTTATAGGATTTCGACCCATACCCACTTTAGCTTCGAAATAAGACCCTTTGGAACCATTATAAACCGATTTTGACTTTAATATAAAATAATATTTTGAGATATTCCTAAGGTGCCCCTCTCCTCCCTTATAAAAGGACACCTCCTCCCCCTCCTACTCACACCAATTTGAGCACTCAAGCTCGGCCAACCTCTGCCAAAATCTCTTCTTCACTTCCCTAGAAACATCCTAGAGGTTCTGGTCTTCCTCAAAGACCAATTCTAGTGCCCTAAGAGGAGGTCTCAAAGAGGCACTTCAAAGAAGAGGTAATTACCGTTACCAATTCTTTCATCTTTATTTCTTCTTCCACTTCTTCTTCTTAGGTTGTTTCATTATGAAGTAATAACATCAGTATCACTCATATAATGATATTTTATTATAAGTATGAAACAACCCTATTTCACCATCTATCCATCCTACGGAAAAAGAAATCACCGCGCGTGCGTACGAACGGAATACCGTCTCCACGCCGTGGTGTAATCTATTTTCCACCACCCACTTACATGGATGGGTATAATGGTGTAAAGAATAACTATACATAGTTATTACAACATCACATTGATTCTGATATATTGTATAATTCACTCCAATTCAATTCAATACTTATAGAAATGATATCATCGCTCGTGCGTACGTACGGACTACCGTCTCCACGACGCGATGAGATTCATTCTCCATATTAACCATTTAAGAATGATTATTAAGTATATATAAGAAATAATAATGAAATATATGACATTATAAAGCTACTGGATTTATGTATATATATACATATGTATGTCATCTACTTACTTCCATTTCAAGACAATAAGGAAAGGAAAACAACGTTCATGCGTACGTACAGACTACCGTCTCCATGAACGGTGTTTTTCATTTTATTTATCTACCTATTATATATATATATACTGAATATATATGATATATAAATCATATTTTATATTCTGGAAGTAAGTAAATCATGATATAAGTAATAATGATGTCAAGAACAACAAGTCAAAACACCTACGATAAATGAAATGATTTTACCCAAAACGCTTCTTTAACATGGAATTTACATAAGAACGGGTAATATAATGTCATAAGTGAACCATATATGATATCATAACAATGATTATGATTCTGTAATAAGTCAATGACATTATTTAAATCATTATACAGGAGGTTCGGACACATACGAAGCAAATCGGACCTAAGGTAAGGGAAATATCACAATCTCATTTTTATCCGAGATTGTTTATTCATAAGTATTTACTGGGGTGTATTTTATCATCCACATCCATGTTTCATCAATATGTAATATTATTTCCATCCACCTACAATTTTTTAAATCCATTTTTACCCTTCGGTGAGTTTTTAGTAATATCTATGAAAGGAATCTTTTGTCATACGAGGTACTTTTTGACTTTTCCGACAAAAGTACGAAGAATGTCTTTTTTAACTTATACGGCACGAACGGATTTCTACTGTTTTATAAAGCCTTATTTTCATGATGATTCCTCTAAAAGATTTCATGACTATTTTCAATAAAATCTCTTTCTTTTAAAATTACATGATGTTTTGTGAAAAGAAATTGATTTTGAAGAAGAAAGGATATTTTCCTCAAGAATTCAATTCAAGTGTTTTATCAAAATTATATTCCATCTAAGATAATAAAGGGATCTTTTTCTATCCATATTTTTACATTTATTTGACTATGTTGTGATGGAATTATGTTTATGAATTCCTTTATCTTATATGAATTGATTTATGATGTCATGATGTTTCAAGAATCCCATTTTTGTTACATGTGTTATGCGATGATGTATGTTTTATGATTATGTGGCACACATAAGAAAGGATTCATTATAAGATGGGTGGGACCTATATCTCCCTCCAATGCATTGGGTAATGATTTTATATCTCATGAGATAGACAGGGCTGGAACGGTAGGTTATACCGGTTCAGTGAAACAGGACTGAAACGAGGGTTACTCGATTCAGAAAGGGACTTTGTCCACTAAGATAGTCTTGGCAATGAGTCTTGACTAACAAGAAATGATTCTCTATGATTATGTGTGTATGACACAAAGTTTCATGTTTTAAGTTATGATTATTGGGATTACTTTTTCACTGCCATGATTTATCCCATGATTATGAAATTATGCTCTCTTTTGCAGGTTATGATTTCCAAAATGTTATGTTCTTATGAATATGATGTGATTGATATTTATTTTGTTTACCCTTACTGAGCATTTGAGCTCACCCTTTTATGTTTTCTTTTCCCCAGGATATAAAGAATGGTTTTAGGTAAAAAAAACGGGAAGATCTTTATAGGAGATTGTGAAGATCTTTCACCACGATTAGAAGATTATAGTCCGAGTTTCCAAAGACACTAAACTATTACGGTCCTTGTGTGTGTGTTTTTGTAATGTACTAAGTATTCTGCAAAAGTAATGTAATGTCCATGTACGTCAAGATACGGGTCTCTACATCAGTTATAGTATTTAGTTGTGTTACAACAATTAAATACATTCATAACCTAAGATAAAATCGTTGTTTTTAATAATAATATCATATAATTATTTATGGTCTTCCAACTTGAGAAAAATGGAATTGCAAAAAAAATTCCTTGTGGAAAAATAATTGAATTGTAATTATTATTTTAACTTGAGAAAACTAGTTAAATAATTATTTACCATCTTGTAAATAATTATTTCACTACTAGACCGACCTTGGTCCGATCACACTCCAATTACATTTAGTTAACACCTGAATAAATAAATAAATAAATTATTATTTTAAATAAATGTTTTACTTACAAACTAGTAAATAAATATACATTAAAACATCTATAAAATAAATTAATATATTTTACCAACATTCCAGTGAATAAATACTTACATAATTTATGAAAACATTTTTATGTGAATAATATTATTCCACTATCTTGAGAGTAATATTTATTCCATTAATTATATTTATATAAAATTTAACCGAGACAACAATAACACTTACTGTGTAACCCTCTAGTATTCTTTCTCAGTAGCATAAGGTGGCCTTGCCTAAAGTCCAAGAGTATTATATAGAAAATATTTAATGCACACAAGAGAATGAACATAATGTGGTCAAAATGACATCTATATATGAACCACAACATTGTAATATAACCCATCTCTCTCAATATCCCATCAAGAAATTTTCATGATAGTTTAATCAACCATTGTGCTTGATACATCAATCATTGATAACCAGAGATGAATAAATAGATACACTATGGCCATTGAATTTCATGTGATAGTTGTATTTCATTCAATGGGTTGAGATAAAAAATTATATAAAGGGGAGGTAAAAATCATTCTTCGACTTATCCATTAATAACATGCCACTCTGGAAACACCCAATGTACCCTACATCCCACCAATTGTATGTGTGATGGTTTTCATCCGTAAATCAATGTGTGTGAGTCATGAAAAGTATTAATGATAATCTTAAATTGTAAGGATCATTACATACACTCATAAATATGAATATCTGATGACACAAAAACATGTGGAATTCCTACTATAAGGTATTTTATCATAATCTCCCATCTTAGCGATTACCCAGTAATAAATTCTTGAGAGGAAGTCTCATTTCTATTATGTACTTGACCCAAATTGATTGTATACTATGTTTCCCATTATAAAATGTCATCCATCCGCAGAACTATATTTTAAAATTGTGTGAAATCACTTCAAGTTTCTCATCATAAAGAGGAACTAATATGACCCTATAAATGTGAAAAATATTCCAGGACATTATTACACTATATTAATGTAGAAAAATGTAAAATATGTAACAAGATGTTGAATATTTAAATATATTAAATATTCATATAATCAATGTACAACCAGCTAGTTCTAGGACAACAACATGTATATAATCATCTTGTAGTGATAGTTTCATTAGGGAAATTAATTTTTTGTGGGTAAAATGGGTCGATTCTAGTCTGTTCCCATGGGAAAGATTGATAACACTTTTAATTTTCTATCTTATATAGATTATTTTTGAAATCATAATCTATGTGTTAGGGGACTTGGATTAAGAAACATGACCATAACCCAAATATACTAGGATGTTGGAATTAAACATTAGGGAGGTTTCTTATGTTGTATATTAATAAGAATGGATCAAAAATCATGTAGTTCGATGCTATAGTATAATGATGTACAATCAGATCCATCCATGTAGTTTAACATAATTTTGAAAGGATTCTCCAATCATGGATTGAGATTCAATGAGGGATGCAGTGGGATTACACATTGAAACAAGCCATTATGGGAGTAACATATTATAGTTTCTAGGAGATTTTCACCCCATTAATTCCAGGAATGAGACATAAAGTTTTATTTTGAAAAATATAGGTTGTTTGGGATCATCCAATTCCAGTAATACTTTTGGAATCATGTCTTCAACACAAATGGTAAGGCTATAATTTTATTTCATTTTAATAGCATTTTGTTCTATAGTTTAATTTAATATGACATAGACGTGGGACTATATGGTTTTACATTGTGTTGATCATAAATTATTAGGAACTACACTCAAGGATATCATTTCCATGTAGGATTGATAGATCCGTCCTAAGCACTTCCTTCTAGGAATGGTGGATACATTCCTGTGTGAATTTAAAATTTGAGGCTTACATTCTTATTTCACATATACATCTGGGTTGTGTATGGTGTAGACACTATCATGGTGGTATATAAATATGTTACCTTATAAATAAGTTTCCTATTATTAAGATCATGAGGGATGATATATCCATCTTATAAGACAATTATTGGATCAGTTTATATAGAATTTTCACAAGAGGTAGTGAATTGTGTATTTAATATAACATCGTGAAACTTGATGAAAACCAATTCTGTCATTTATCTTTATCATAATTTATTATGAAGTATAAATAAATAGATAGAAGGATAAAATTATTTATAGTGGTTTGGGGAAAAAATATCCCCTAGTCTACTCCACAAGCACTCATCTCCACGAGCTTAGTGGTCTTCACCATTTAGGTCCCCTTTTCAAAAGACCATTCACATCTAAGTGCAGGCAGTTAACAACTTTACAACATATGTATAAAAATATATCCTTATGGTTCTAAACATAGAACTGTCCAAACAAGATTTTAAAATAAGCTGTTACTCATGATAAAAGTGTTTTCTTTTAAAATAATTTTCAATTGTTCATCATAGTTGCAGTAGTATGAAACATACAGTAAGTGGATTATCGTCTTCTGAATGAATGTTCTTAATGAAAGAGAAGTTCTAAATAGATCTAGTTAAAGTTGAACTTTAAATATATTCAGAAACAAATCATTAGTGGATTAATGATCTATCTCTAATGTATAATAAGTAAATCTTCAATGTTTCTCCTTCAAATGAAAACTAAAGTCTGATCGTTCTTTGTAAAAGCAGATCTATAAAAGAACTTTTGAAACAAACAATGTCACTCCATTTTTATCAGTAATTAATATCTATGTAAAATGTATATTGATGCTCGAATATTTTTTCATGACCTCTCCCCTGGGGTCCGTGCCGTGACTACTCAAGATCTCCTTTCCTAGGCCAGGTGCTGGCGACTAGCACCGAAAGACGTAATTCCTTAAAACTAGGAAGGCATTGCCATTATAACCTATAATCACACACAACTAAGAACATAGAAAGATACAAACGCAATTAAACTAAATAGTAAACATAGTTAGTACAGTAAGTAAAAGGGGCCAAAATGCAAGCCCAACTGGAAAGTACAAGAAAATGAATGTACAAGTAAACAGGAGCAAAAAGGAAGCCATCTGCTGGTTCATCCTTCGAGGTTCCTACCTGAAGGGTAGGTATAGATCACCTCTTTAGAACTCCATGTACAACCATATACTCAGTGTATCGACTCATCTTAAGGTCCTCCTCTAGGCACCATCAAGTTCTGGTACCCTCAGTCTTGATCAATTCTATTCATCTTCTTCCCCAAACACAACAATGTGCGGGCATAGCCAGTGCAGGGGTGAGTATAACGATACTCAGCAGGGACCCCAAGACCCTCAAGGTCTCAAAAAATTAAAAAAACGATAAACCTCAAATCATGAAGTCAACTGCCAACCGTACTCAAGTATATTCCCATATATATACCTAAGTTATCAAGTATACTCATCTCAATCGTGAGGAAATAGAGGGTTCAACACAAAATCACAAAGCTCAACTATTCCATAAATGAAGGAAAACCACAAAGTCAAGTACCACACAGGCACAAACTCTTCTCACACTAGGAAAAAATTTAGTACATAACTAGAGATGATTAATTGTAACTACTGAATCATCTTACTCTATAAAGAAGCTGACCCACACAGGATCTCTAGGACCTAACCCACAAATGATTGATAGCTACTAACCTACACAGGATTTCTAGGAGCTAACTCACAAAGGATCGTTAGGTGCTTACCCACACAGGTTCCCTAGGAGCTGACCCACACATGATCACTAGGAGCTGACTCAGAGAGGATCGCTAGGACCTGACCCACACATGATCGCTAGGAGATGACCCCCACAGGATTGATACCAGCTGACCCACATAGGATCACTAGAATCTGACCCACACATGATCGCCTTTCATTCTTCTCGTCACACCCAACAACTGGGTTCCTGCACTAATCCTACTCATCTCTAAGAGGATTTTCATCACAAGTCATTGGTCGATACTCCAACTACTAAGAATTCCCACGAGGATGTAACCCAATGTACCGCAATGTCATAAGGTTTTCAATGAAACATATATCGTTTCATTCGGATGCCCGGTCTATGAGTTATTAGCCTTTTTGTCCCAAGGAACG
Organism: Viscum album; assembly: GCA_963277665.1. Classification (NCBI taxonomy): domain Eukaryota; kingdom Viridiplantae; phylum Streptophyta; class Magnoliopsida; order Santalales; family Viscaceae; genus Viscum; species Viscum album. The sequence goes on from OY728129.1 coordinate 570,570,254, forward strand.
GTTGGATTCATGCTCGATCCAACCTGACTATTCCCTAACTTTATCCATAATACTAGTGGAGTATACTTAAGGAACCATCTCACTCCAAGGTTTCTGGAACCACTGACATTTCGTCAAACGAATGTTCGGTGCTAATGTTATGGCCCATGTAAAGTATATGGTCTTATCTGGTCCAGTTCTGGTCTGACTAGGTTAGCCCAACCTGGTAGGCCTTGAGGGCCTGGAGGCCGCGACTCTTCTATGATGTCACAAAGAAGCTCATATGGAGTGTCTCGACCGCGGGGGTGCCATGAGGTCGCGGGGTGGCTCGACTGGAGCGGCTCGGCTGGAAGGGTAGAGGTCGTGTGGTGGCTCGGCTAGTGCGATGCAACCATGAGGGCGCAGGCCGTAGTGTGGCTTGGTTGGATTTGATCGTTCGGGAGGGTAGAGGCCGTGGGGCGGCTCGAACAGAGTGGCTCGGCCGGGAGTGGCTCGGCCAGGAGGGTGGAGGCTGAGGGGCGGCTCAGCCGTGAGGGCAGAGGTTGCGGGATGACCCGGAGAGGCTGCGGGGTGGCGATGGCTATGGATGGTGGAGCGCCGTAGGACGTGGAGGCTGTAGGGTGGCAGGGCAATGTGCAATCATCGTGGTTCTCATGTTCCCCTAGTGCCAACCACCAGCATCGGTCTCCATCACCAAAGTCGCCTTCTTTCTTCCTGAAGGATACACCATTAAAGAATAATGGCAGAGAGTTCAGGCCCGGTTTTCTTGTCCTGCACCCTCCACATTAGAGCTGTAGCAAGAGGCTCAACAAGAACAAGAATATCAAGATTGGGTAAATGAAAATAATTAAAACACCCTCCCTACATCCCTCGTCAAACGCTATTCCCAATCCCACAAAAGAATTATAACGGGATAACATGGGAAGTGATAATCATATTTAAGTAAACCCCTACCTCATTCATTTGATTTGTTGAAAATTTCCTGCAGAGAAGGAGATGATGTAGTGGGGAATATATGGATGTTGGTGACGTTGGCATTTACTCGAACTTCGGTTTGTTAACGTTGAAGACATTCCTTGTCAACGAATGTCCCATGGAAGAATTCAGAGTCGAAGTAGACATTCTTTTTTGGCGTTCTTCATTGGAGAACATTCTACGATGACTCATTCCTCACAATTCCACAAAAAAATGACAAGTAGGAAACATAATAGATTTATGTTCTCTATTTAGTTCATTGGAATAAATTTAAAAAGGCTTAATTAATTAACTAGGATAGAATAATAAATGTTGGAGGTGTTGAAGAGAATCCCCCACATTTAATGGAATGTTTGAGGGTTTACCCCATTAAAAGGGAGTTCAAGGGGGTTTATACTCTGGTGGTACACACCACCATAACCACTCAAGGGTGGTTTAGTTTAGGTGGTCCCCAACTGTGAATCATCAACATGGGAGTTTCAAAATAAAATAAAATAAAATGATACACAAATTTAATTTTATATTATTTTTTTCTTTCACGAAAAACCAAAAAAAAAAGATTAACCCTCGACCAACTGCCGTCAAGGTGATAGTCCCCTAAAGTGAATATCAGAGCTTCGAGTTCAACGGTGTTATCATATTTCAATTCTGAGAACTTTTTCAAAAGTTAGAAAAACCTGCTCCCACCTTTATTGAACGTACCTGAAATGTTTTTCAGAAAATCATTCAGAGCACTCCGATCCTGGGAATAATGTTCTGTCAATTTTGACGCACTCATAAAATACCCATTTAATTAAAAAATTACAAGGAAATTCTGGGTCTTTATATTCTATCCACCATAGGGATTTTCATTACAATAAGCCACAACTCAATCTAAGGGAACAAGTTGGGGTACTGAGCAAGAATTTGAAACTCCCGCTCCCATGTGCTCTCTTGGAGGTTCCCATGCTCCCAACGAATGCACACCAGAGGTATCGACCATCCACAATGGAACAGCTCCTGTTGATCCTCAATATCAACTAGAACCTCCATAAAAGTCTCTGCATCATCGATGTGCAGCTATCCATGGTCAATGACGTGGGAAGGGTTGTGCACGTATATCCTTAGCAGGTTTATGTGGAAGACGTCGTGCATCTGGTGTAACTGAGGCAGAAGAGCTATGTGGTACGCCACCTCTCCGACTCTGCTGAGGACCTTAAAAGGTCTAATGAATCTTGTATATGACTTTCCACCTCGGCCAAATCTCTGAAGACCTCATCAAGGAGACACCCATAGAAAGACGTGGTCTCCATCCTTGAACTACAGAGTTCTCTATCTTCGGTCAGCATAAGACTTCTACCTGCTCTGTGCAGTCTTCATCTACCATTAGATGATTTTCACCTTCTCTGTGGTAGCCCATACCGTCTTTTCTCCCATGAGTGGCAACTCCACCAGGTGAGTCTAGCAAAAAGGTGATATTCTAGGTCGCCCGTACAAGGCCTCAAAAGGTGCCATACCAATGGTGGAGTGATAACTATTGTCGTATGCAAAATCCGTCAAAGGCAAGTGATCCTCCTAGCTGTGACCGAAGTCAAGGAAACAAGAACGATACATGTCCTCGATTGTATGAATGTTCTGCTTAGTCTGGCCATCTGTCTGAGGATGGAAGGTGGTTCTCAAATGAAGCCATGTCATGAAAGCCTCCTGCAACACCTTCTATAGTTGGGATATAAAACACGCATCACAATCAGATACAATCGTCGAGGGTACTCCATGTAGATGAACAATCTCATGAACATGGAGGTGTCCTAAGATATCTACTAAACCCTGCTCTCTGATCGGTAGGAAATGGGCCGACATGGTGAGTTGATCGACAATCACCCAGATAGAATCATGTCATGTGGAAGTACATGGGAGTCCTGTCATGATTTCTATGGATATCCCATCCCACTTCCACTCTGGGACCTCTAAAGGATGATCCAAACCTGCTGGTACCTGATGCTCCACCTTCACATGCTGACAAGTGAGGAACTGAGAAACAAAATCTTCAACTGATTTCTTCATTATCGGCCACTAGTGCCGACATTTGATATCCTGGTACCTCTTCTCTACTCCTGGATGTAAAAATAGATAGGATGTGTCAAACACCCTCAACACTTCCTCCCGAAGTGACACTGGTAGCATGGTATGCCCTCTAAAGAGAAGGACGTTCTCCCCACCTTCAGAAAATCCATTAGGTGCATATCATGTGGATATTTGAGCACATCGTGCCTCGTAGTCAGTAACTCCATGGTACACCTCCCTGACTCATGGAAAAATTGGGCGAGTGACTATAAGAGACTGAAGAAAAGCTTCTCCATATCTATCCACAAAGGATATCAACAATGTGGCTAGTTTCTCTACCACATATCCTAGCATCTGTATAACAGACCTCTTGCTGAGTGCATCTGCAACAAAGTTACCCTTCCCATGAGTATATACTATCTCAAAGTCATAGTCCTAGAGGAACTCTATCCAACGTCGTTGTATCATGTTCAGGTCCTTTTGGGAGAAGATATACCCGGGAATCTTGTGATCCGAGTATACTGTAAAACATTAACCCATCAGATAGTGTCGCCACATCTTCAAGGTGAAGACCACTGTTGCTAATTCTAGGTTAGGGGTAGCATAGTTCTTCTCATGATGTATCAGCTATAGAGAACTATATGCAATCACTACTCGCTCCTACATCAGGACACATCCATGCCTGGTCCCTGATGCGTCGTAGTAGACAATGTACCCTACGCCCTCCTCGGGAAGCTTTAATATGGGGGCACTAGTCAGTATTTTCTTTAGCTTTTGAAAACTCTGATGGCATCTGTCTGACCACACGAAGGGTTTCCCCTTCTTCATCAATGCTAATAGAGGTGCTGAAACTTTGGAGAAATCTGGCACAAACCACTGGTAATATCCAGCCAAACCTAGGAAACACCATACCTCTGTCACACTCTACGGTGGCTCCCAATCATGTACCACCTCAATCTTTCCTGGATCTACTGCAACTCCAGCCTCTGATATGACATGTCCTAGAAATTGAACCACTTGGATCCAGATCTGGCACTTTGAGAGCATACCATACAGCTAGTGCTCTCAGAGTGTGTCCAGTACTACCTGCAAATGATAGGCATGCTCCTCCACAGTAGCTGAGTGGATTAAAATGTCGTCAATGAAGGCTAATACAAAGAGATCAAGGAATGGCTGAAATATCTTGTTCATGAGTCCCATGAACACTACTAGAGAATTGGTTACACCGAATGGAATAACCAAGTACTCATAATGGTTGTACCGACATCTGAAGGTCGTCTTCTACACATCCTCGTCTCATACTCTGAGATGGTGATAGGCTGATCTGAGGTCTATCTTCGAGAACCACCTTACTCCCTTAATCAAATAAAAGAGATCATTAAACCTCAGTAGTGGGTACTTGTTCTTCACAGTTACATGATTTAGGCATCGATAGTCAACACAAATCCTCAATCTCCCATATGATTTCATAGTGAAGAAAATCGGGGCTTCCCAAGGTGAAACAAAAGGCCAAATGAATCCATTCTCCTACAAATCCTCTAGCTATAACTGCAGCTTACGAAGCACTGCAAGATCCATCCGATATACTAGTGTGGATATCATTGTTTTCTCGGTGTACAATTCAATGTAAAAGTCCACCTCTCTATGAGGAAGTTGACTTGGAACAAAATCATGGAATACATCTATGTATTGTTCCACCACTATAGGATAAATCAGACTCTCCACATCAACTTCTCTGTGGGTAAGGCTAGACAATTGATGAGTGATCGATTTAACTCTCCTTTGGGTAAGTCCATCTTGCGCTGAAAAGGCTCCCTTCTCGCCATTGAAGGTAAACTGGGAACGATCTGTGCCTAGACACTACACTTTGCACCTAATACAGTCAATCTAAGAATGGACTTTAGATAACCAATCCATACCCTAGATGACGTCGTAAGGCCCCAACGTTGCTACTAGGAGATCCCAGTCGAAGCTCTCACCACCTAGAGTATGCTCGCACTGTCGGCACCTATGTGTAAACATTTAATCTATTCCCAAAGAAGTCTCTAGCCATATGGATTGAGCCAATGGCTCCGTCGGAATCTTCGAGCTCCGAATGAGGGAAGTGGTAAGAAAATAATTACTAGAACCTATGTCTATAAGTAATTCAAATAAGGCGGATTAGACATCGATCTTACCTCATATCATCATCGGAGCACCGTTATCATAGGTCTCAGCTGGATGGCACTGAGCTTGTCCCTGTACACCTTCTCCCTACAGTCGAGGTGGACCTCTTGGTTGTAGTGGCGGTAACACCTCAAATCATCATCCACCACCACCAGCACGACCACCTCCTTTTCCATGTCCTCCTACACCCCTAGGACCACCTCGATTGAACCTTTGTCTCTGCTTGGGGAGTCCCTCAACCGTTTGTTAATCATTTGTATGGTGGGTCAGACTGTCATGAGCCATGTGACCCTAACCACCACATGTGTAACACTGTATGTTCCTTGCATGAGTAGCTCTATCTCTGGTACCGCACAAAACTAATCCCGAGTCATGAGGTCATCCACCGATAGGTCTGGTCCTCTTGGACCTCTGTGTCATTTGTCTGCTACCAACTATAGACGACTCCCCTACATGACGATTGATGGTGGGTATCACTACTGGTGACTACTGAACAAGGAAACTTTCTACAAAGAGGGCTTTCTCTAAAAGACATTCTTGCGTAAGGATGCTAAGAGAAATAATCGAATCCCTAATCAATCATTTCAGTCCCTGCATAAAGGTCTGAACCTTGAAGACTGGGTCCCACAACCATATCAGTGGAGTAGGGAGAGAGGTCATTGAACCTCATTGATTGATGATCCAATGTCAGGATACCCTACTATAGATGAAGCAGATCCTAAATGCGTAGGGAGTGAAGAGTCGCTGGAAAAACATCCCCTGAAATAGGCTCTCGAAGTCTGACAAAAAAAGTGTCACCTCATCGTGAACCTTGACCATCACGCTCCACCATCTGCCTACTGCTACCTATAGAAGGCTGGAAGAAAGGAACATTATGAGATCTGTTGGTGTCCCTACCAGTCAGAAGACTCTCACTACATCCTCCAACAAATCCTCAGATGCATGTGGGTCCATCTCTCCCATGAACATGAGTGGTCTCTAGTGCTGGAAGTCGTGCAGCGCGCTCAGGTAGCGTGCACCATCTGCTGCTGGGGCCAGTGGCATCAGTGGCCCAATGCATAATGGTACCGCTGGTGCCTCCACTAGTGCCTCTATAGGAAGACGATCCTACACCGAGGCGTCGTCGCTCAGTGGGATATTAGTGCGTACTATTCTCAGAACCCTATATGGATGGATGTGTGGAGGCATCCTGAAAAGAAAAGGGCGTTCCACAGTTAATAAGATATACATGGTGAGCTGACTCAAAGGGATCTCAAAGAAAACTCTTAAAAAGTCACACGTAATCAGTGATTTCATGTACTGAGTCGGAAATCAGAATTCAGGGGTAGTCGACTTGCACCAAAAGGCATAATTCTTTAAAACTGGTGAAGCATTGCCTTTATAACCTATAATCACATGCAACCAATCACACAACAAGATAAGAACACAAGTAAAATGAATAGTTAACTGACTGAGTACAGTAAGTAATTAGGGCCAGAATACAAGCCCAACTAGAATGTACAATAAATTAGATGTACAAGTAATCTGGATAAAAATGGAAGACAACTGCTAGGTCATCCTACGAGGTTCATACCATATGGGTAGATACAGATCGCATCCTCAGCACTCAATGTTCGTCAGTCTCCTCCATATACTGACTCTTCGTATGGTCCTCCTCTGGGAACCATCCTTTCCTGGTACCCTCAGTATCGATGAATGTTGTTCTTCGTTTGCACCAAACACAACAAGGGGCGGGCATAGCCTCTACAGGGGAGAGTATAACGATAATGAGTAGGGACCCCGTGTCCCTCAAGGTCTTACAAAATCCCCAATGGATAAACCTCAAATCATTAAGTCAACTGTCAACCATACTTAGGTATATTACCATACATATACATAAGTTATCATGTATACCCATCTTAAACATGAGGAAACACAGGGTCCAACCCAAAATCCCAAAGCTCAACTATTCCACAAAGGAAGGAAAACCACAAAAGAAAGTACCACACATGCATAAAATCAGCTCACACTAGGTATAACATAAGTACAGTAGTAGAGACTATTAGTTGTAACTACTGAATAATCTTATTATGTAAAGAAGATGACCCACACATGATCACTAGGAGATGACCCACACAAGATCTCTAGGTGCTGACCCACACAGGCTTGCCAGGAGGTGACCCACATAGGTTCTCTATGTGCTGACCCACACATGATTGCTAGGATCTGACCCATAGAGGATCGCTAGGAGCTGAACCACATAGGATCACTTGGAGATGACCCACATAGGATCACTAGGAGCTGAACCACAAAAGATCACTAGGAGCTAACCCAAACAGGATCACAATGATAAAACCCACATAGGATCTTTGAGACCTGACCCACACAGGATCGCTCTTTATTTTTCTCGTCACTGCCAGTTACAGGGTTACCACACTAAGCGTGCTTGTCTCCATGAGGATTTTCTACACAAGTCACTAGTCGATACCCCAACTACTACGAAGTTCCATAAAGAAGTATCCCAATGTACCAGCATGTCATAGGGGTCACAATGAAATAGATGGTGCGCCATTCAGACGCACGGACTGTGTGTTATTAGAATTTTTTCCAGAGGGCCCAATTGGATTCGTGCTCAATCCAACCCGACCATTACCCAACTTTATCCAAAACTCTAGTGGGGTATACCAATGGGACCGTCTAGCTCCATGGTTTCCGGCGTCGCTGACCGTTCATCAAATAGAGGTACGGTGCCAATTTTATGGCCTATGCAAAGTATAGGGTCGTCTTTGGTCCATGATTGGTCCGAATCGGTCGGGCCATCCCGGCCTGGGTCAACCCAGTTTTGGTCGACCCGACCCGACACGCTAGGTCCAGCCCGACCCGTTGGGTGGCCCATTGTACTAGGTCCGGGCCGGCAGGCCACGTGGTCTGTGAGGCTGTGGGGGTTCCCTGAGGACGTGGGGTGGCTCGACCAGAGTCGCTCAGCCAGAAGGTTGAAGGCCGCAGGTCAGCTCGGCCGGGAGGGTAGAGGTCGCGGCATGGCTCGACCAGAACGGCCTGACCGCGAGGGTAGAGGTCGTAGGGCGGTGCGGCCAGCACAGCTCGGCCGAGAGGATGGAGGCCACAGGGTGGCTTAGATGGGGTGGCTCGGCCGAGAGGGTGGAGGTTGTGTGGTGGCCTGACGAGGCCACGAGGCAGCGAGGCACCATGCCTTCGTCGGCGGTTCGTGAGTTCCACCGGTGCCAACCGCCGGCACCGATCGCTATCACCAATGTTGTCATCTATCATCATGATGGATTCACCATTCATGAAAAATGGAAAAGGGGTCAGGCCATGATTGATTGGACAACACCCTCCAGGTTAGAGTGTTAGCAGTCGGCTTAACAAGAACAAGAATATCAAGAACGGGTAATGGAAAATAATTCAAACACCCTCCCTACAAACCTCTTCAACAACTATTCCCAATCCTGCAAAAGAATTATAAGGGGAGAACATGGGATGTGATAATATTATAGAACTAAGCCCCTAACTCATTCGTTTGATTCATTGAAGATTTCTCGAGGGGAAGGAGACGAGGTCATTGGGAATGAATGGATGTTGGTGACATCGACGTTTCCTCAAACATCGGATCGTTGATGTTAAAGAAGTTACCCATCTTAAAATGTACCACGAAAGATGTCAGGTTCAAAGTCAACATTCTTCATTGGCATTATTCATTAGAGAGCTCTCTCCCAAGGCACCTTCCACCCAATTCCACAAAAAATTCCTAGTATCCTACATAATATATTAATGTTGTCTAATTAGTTTGATGGCATAAATTCAAAAATTATTAATTAATTAACTAGGTTATCATAATAAATTTTGGGAGAGTTGAAGTGGATCCCCCACATTTAATAGGATGTTTGAGGGTTTCCCCCATTTAAGGGGAGTTCAGGGGGGTTTATACTAGGGTTCTCCCAACCACCATAACCTCTCAAGGAAGGTTAAGTTTAGGTGGTCCCCACATGTGAAACATCCACATGTGAGTTTCAAAATGAAATAAAATAAAATATTACCCAAATTTTATTTTATTTTATTCTTTCACAAAAAACCCAAACAATTAACTTTCATCATCGACCAACTGCCATCGTGGTCAAAGTCGGCTTAAGAAAATATCGGCACTTCATGTTCAATGGTCTCCTCAGATATCAATTCCGAGCACTGGTTCAAAAGTTATAAATACCCACTCACACGTTTACTGAACATACAAGAAAAAAAAAGTTCATAAAATAATTTCTGGCACTCCAGGCCTCGGAATCCCGTGCCGTCAATTTTCAGGGCTCGTACAATTACCACATATTATTACATGGAAATTATGGGTCTTTAAATATTTGAAATCATGTATTCACAATGTATTCAATAAATATATCTATAAAATTAGATGTATATAATATATATCACATAGAAGAGTTCCTGATTTTTTAAATTCATATCCACAATGGTCGCCTGATAGATCGCGAAATTTCAATCATTGAAAACAGAGTAGTTGTAACTTACCATAATAATAGGAACAATTTACTCCTATTAAATAAATCCTTTGAATCAGATTAAAATTATATTTATTTAGTCAGAGATGTGCTTACTAATCGGGCTTCGAATTGGGCTTTAAATCAACCTGATGTTTTGCAAAGTCCATTGTAAGATAAATTCATAAAATAAAATCTTTGATGCTTGAAGAAGTAAAATGTATGGTTCTTCTCATAAGAATATACAAACGTATCATTGATCATAATCCTAAGGTTGAACCTAAACATATGGTTGAGCATCAATACATTTCTCTAGGACTTTAGAATGTGTGGTTCATGATCCAAACTTGTCTTTTCTTCTGAATATAAGTTATATGATCCTTACTTTTAGATAAAACATAATGGTCATTACAAAAGTAGGGTTTTTCCATACATTTGAGAAGAAAATGTAAGATTCCATACCTACATAAGGTTCATCATACATTCTTTTCTCATATAAAAATGTAACATTCTTTCCCTACATAGGGTTCCTTCCAAACTTTTTTTTCAACGTAAAATAAATGGACGGTTTATTCCTTATGCAACGTTCCCCAACATACAATATGAATAGTGTTTCTAGAACACGCTGAATAGCATTCTGAACACTTTGAAAAATATTTTACGCAAATAATAATCTTTAATATTATTCTAAATTTAGGAATATAAAGAATATCAATTTCATGAAATATACTTAATGTAAAATCCTTAGTACTACACTCAGGGGTATTTATGTACATTAAAATCATCATAAAAATATAGATTATTGTTGAAACAATACATTCCCATAAATATCCCCCTTTTTTATTATCATAGAAACCATAAAATCTATTTCATAACATTTGAATTTTGCAAAAAACAATATTTAATCATTTCAAAATAAAATTCATCCTTTAAAAAAATACAAATTTCTCCTTTTGTTAAATCCAAATTTCACCCTTTTTTTATAAATATTTACTCACCTTTATAAAGAATAATAAAAAATTAAATGTTTTTTATCCAATTCTAACCCTTTTTTGTTATATAAAATAGAATGATTGAATAAGGAATATAACACATCCAGTGAAGCACTGAACTGTTAGCAAATGTTATTATAAACAGTTTGTCAATAATTTAATATGGATTACTAGAATAATAAAATAGACATAAAGTGTATAATACAGTAAATCAAGAAACAAGAAAAAAATATTTCATTGGTAACACATGTGTAGGTACATAAAAAAGAGTAATCAAGTGTGTTTGGATAAAAATGTTTTAAAGAGGTATTTCTGCAATTTTGAAAAACTTAATTCAATTCATACGACTAAAATTAACCTTTTCATAATTTCATCTCCAATATAAATTATCAAATATCTTCCTTCATAAGTTAAATGAAGATCTTAAACTAGATTCACTCTGATAAAATCATGTATATGTTATTATTTTTATATAAACTGATTGAGTTTCTCAATGAAATTATTAAGAAATTATAGAATAACTGGTTCACCTGAGGTGATTTTATTAACAAGATGCTTTGGACTATTCAGAAGTACTAAAAATGCAGCACTGTTACACTGTAAATCTTGCAATCATTTATTCATGTTTCTCATTACTGATGTAATGGATTGAAACATTTTGATAAAATCGGGAGAAGTACCTGATGTACATTTTTAATTGCCTCTGATAGTTGAAAAATATTTCTCCTTAAAAAATTTTAGTTCTAAAAAATCTGATTTCAAAACAACTTCATATTTTAATCATGCAAATTCTTCCAACAGTTTATTCATAAAATCACCATCTTCCTTCTTAGAAAAAGTTGTATCATTCAAAATTTGAATCTTTTTCATCTCCTTTTCTATCTTTTTTCTTAATTTAGCATTCTCTACATGAACCCTGTTAAACATTTTGACCATCTCTTCGACATGACTAGTCATGGAATCAGAGGAACTATGTACTTAATTTAATGTATGGTTTAACAAAAGTTGTGGTAACGATTCATCATCCGATATTTCTTCTATATTATTATATTTTGGTTTTTCCACTGACTTCTCTATAGTTTCATCAAATGACTTCTCAAAAAAAAAATTCATTCAAAACCACGGTATGAACTTTAGAATGATTTTCTTCTTGAATATGATCTTCTTTCACTAGTTCTTCTTGAAAATGAGCAGCAGTAATCTATTAAATATATTGTTCCATTTCTTATGATTTTTCAACCAGATCCACATCATCAGTTCCTGGATCTTCCTCTGCATGACGGACAATTTCCACTTCTTCTTGAAGAGCAGCTTCCACTTCTTGAGGAAATCTTTTAGTTTCATGAGGAATAGTTGTCTCTTACCTTTCCTCTAGTATAGATGAAATCATAAACTTGTAACATAATAGGTCACTTATTTCAAGTATTGTCTCTTGTGCATCTTCTGGACCAATTGTTCTATTTCTTGAACTAATAAGTACTCCATGACTTACTTCATTAGTAGTTGCATCTTTAGTTTCAAATACAAGTCTTCTTGATTTTATTGATACTTCTCTAGTTCTGGACATAGTTCTACCTTTCATTTATTTAGCAGGTTTCTCCCCGTAAGAAGATACTTGATCCTCATCAGCTCCAACCAACATGATTTTTCCTTTAATAGTACTACATAAAAATCCCAATTTCCTCAATGTTCCAGCATTGAAAACATTTAATTGATGGAATTTGACTCTCATATCAACCAATCTCACCATATATTTCCTAAATAACAGTGTAGAGATTAATCACCCATAATAATACAAATTAATTAGAGATTTTGGTTGAAAAAATTAATTCTGATATCTAATTGGATATCGTAAAAAATTCAGATTGATTTCACTTTTGAAAAAAACATTATATACATATTTGGAAAAATATTCTTCTCCATCTTGGACATTCTTCGAGGAATCTAGGTCTGAATAATCATAACCATGATTTTCTGATTTAGTTCTAAATCCATTACTATCATTATTATAATGTTATTAGAACCAAATATAACTGCCTAATATACAATGACATGTGTTCCTTATTTCTAATAGATTTCAAATAAAAATGGAAATCTCTTTCATGATGGTAGTTCCAAATCCCCTCTATTTAAATAGAAGAGATCAATAAATCAATATCCTCAATTTTGGATATTATAGAATCCTTTGTATCTCCCAAACTAAAAGGAACAGATTTATAAAAACTATTCAACTCTATATCATATTGGAATTTAGTGCAGTCCTCACTGAAAGTCTTTTCGAGATTTTGAAAAGTCGGGGCTTGATTTAGCATCCAATGCATCTATAAATCAATTACCTTGACCTGAAGTATTTTATGGCTAGTGGAGCACATACGCTTAACATCGATGGTTTTTCCTTCCTCGATTCTCCTTTTATTTTACATTTTATCAAAAAACATGTAAGGTTATTGGTACTAGGGTTTCAATGGTGCGGGAAAAGGTAGATGAATGATTTGATGGTTTTTGGTGTTTCGATGGGTTTGAGAATTGAGAACCTCTATAAATATAAATGGATTCTGACAGAGTCTTGATTCTTGTGTCATTACGTACATTAATCATGAAATGTAATTAAAATAAATTTACCCATATGCTGCATATTGAAAATTATTATAGAAAACTAAAAATTTAACTTATATAGAAGATATGTAACTAAATTATTTTAAATAGTGATGAAAAACAATATGATCATATAAATAAAATCAAAATCAAAATTAAATAAAATGAATTTAAAATTTCATAAACCTAGATACCCCTTAATAAAATCCAAATGTGTGTTGGGATGTGGTTTTGTGAAAATATCAACTAATTGAAATTCAATATTTATAAATTCTCAAAATATATCATTTTTAAGAACATGGTTTCTTCAGAAATGATGTCTAATATCATTATTAATTGTTCAATAATGACTTATAAGGTTTTCTAAAATATTTATAGAACTGGTATTATAACATAATATAAGTGTACTTTTATAATTTAATTCAAATGGAAAAAGTGTGTTTTTCATCCACATAACTTGTGAATAACAACTGCCTTCAGATACATATTCTTCCTTGGCTATTGACAATGAAATTGTGTGTGGTTTATTACATTACCATGATACTAATGATTTTCCTAAAAATGACAGGTTCTAGAGGTGCTTTATCTATCTAATCTACAACTTCCAAAATCAGCATCTTAATATGAAATTAAATTAAAATCAGATGTTTTTGGATAAATGATAGATTGAAAAATAGTTTCTTTTAAAAATCTAAAAATTATTTTAGCAAAAGTATGATGATATACTTTATGAATTGATTGAAATATTTTATAACTACATAATTAATACATAATATCTGGCCTGGTAGTAGTAAGATATAATAAAATACTAATCATAACTATATATAACTTAATGTCAATTGGTTTTCCAGCTTCATCCAAATCATGATTTATATTATCACACATAAGAGTTCAATATGGCTTGTTGTTTTCAATTCCAAATAAATTTAGTAAATTAATAATGTATTTTCATTGATTCAAAATATTTCCAAAATCATTCTATTAAATTTGAAGTCTGAAAAAGAAATTTAGTTCTCAGATCATACTCATTTAAAATTCTTTTAGAATTAAATGTGAAAACTCATGATAAAGTTTTTTATTAGATGATAAAAACACTACATCATCAACCTAAACATGAACCAAAAAAATATTGTGGTTTATAGTTTTCTTAAAAAGTGTTGACCTTCCAGACCAACTGTAAAATAATTTTTCCAAATAAAAGAGCATAATCATTCATACCAAGCTCTATGTTCTTGTTTAAAGCTATAATGAGATTTAGTATGTTTAGAAACAAAATCTGGTTATTTGATAATTTTGAAAACCAGAATGTTAATCAATAATAACACCCTCCATTAAATAACCATTTAAAAAGACAGACATAACATCAATTTGAAATAAATTTAAAATTCATATGAGATGCATAGGCTAAAAGGACTCAAAGGGATTATAATCCTGCCATATGGGAAAATGTCTCATAATAATCTATAAATACTTCTAGATTATATAATTTTTCTACTAGTATTTCATTATTTCTAGTTCAAAATCTTTGATCATATTTTTTAGTTCTAAAAACCTGTTTAGTTCCTATAACTCGATAATTATTTGGTTTCTCAACAAAATCCCAAACATTATATAATTTAAATTGATTTATTTCATCTTTCATTTCTATAATCCAACATTCATCATCTAAGGATTCTTCTATTTACTTAGGTTCTAATATGAATAAAAAGGAAGAAAATTCAAATAGATTTCCTACATTTCTTCATGTTTTTATTCCAATGCCGAGGTCTCCCCTAAAAATTTATAAAGGGTGATTCTTTAGGGTTCTAGACTATCTATGTAAAACACTCACAGATTCATCAAGGTTATGTTCTTCTGCATTGGCTTAAATTTTATTTATATCATTTTCAAAATCATCTTTTAGGTTTTCATGTCTCATGTTATCATTAGGGCCAGATTCATCAATTTGGTTGTTTTCTCTTAACTAAAGGATCAGATTGATCAAATTTAAAATATACTAATTATTCAACAATACTTTAATTTTTATTAAAAAATATATAATATTTGGGGGTAGTGGAATATACTATGAAAATGAATTCATCATATTTTGGATCAAATATACCATGATTTTCCTTGATGTTCAGGATATTAACCTGGTATCCAAAAACATAAATGTATTTTACATTTGGTTTTCTGTAATTTCAATCTTCATAGGGTGTCTTTTTGAAAATTAGTATGATTAAAAATCTATTCATTCTATAGAAGGTTGTGCTTACAGAATCTACCCACGAATATGTTGGAAGACTTTAGTCATTTAGCATACTCTTAGAAATTTTTTAATTATTATATTTATTCATTCAACAATTCCATTTTTTTCAGGTTTTCTTAATATATAGAAGGTGTGTTTAATACCCATATTTGAGAAAGGGGAAATAAATTCATTATTTCCAAATTCTCCACCAAGATCACTTCTTAATTAAATTATATTAAAACCTTTTCATTTTGAAAAATTTTGAAAAAGAGATTCAAATTATTTAAAAGCTTCATTTTTATATTTTATAAAATAAATCCAAGTAAATCTAAAATTGTCATCAAATAAAACATATACATATAATTTACCAGCACAAAATTCTATTCTTGAAGGTCCAAACAGATCCATGTGGTTATGTTCGAATATTTTAGATGTAGTAATTTTGTTAATTGATATGAAAAAAATTTCATGTTTCTTTCCAATTTTACAAGTATCATAGAATTTATCTCTATCAAAATTAAGAGTATGTAAATCAGAAACTAATTGTTTCCTAGATAACACATGTAATGCATAAATATTGAAATGTTCAAGTCTTTTAAGACAGATCCTTGATTCATTAATCTTAGTAGTAAAACAAATTATTTTTCTTTACACAAGGAATTTAAGTCAATGTTATATACATTGTCAGTTCTAGGAGCCAAAACTTTAATCAATATATCATCAAAAACTGAACAAAAACAGGGAGAAAAATCAACAAAATAACTTTCATCACAATTTTGAGAAATAATTATCTGGTAATGTTTTAATACATGTATATAAAGTACTTTATTGATTAAGATATCTTCTGTAGATCCATTGTTGCTAGTAATAATGAATTTTTATTGGAATTGTCACCAAATGTGACTAATCAACCATCCTTTTGAGTTACGTTGTTGAAGTTTGATGAGATTCAACTCATATATCTATATCATCTACTTTCCATGTACCGTATTTCATTTTTTGTTCTATGACCAACTTCATGCAATGGAATTTAAACAATAGTATGTTTTAGAACCCATATTATGTTGGGTAAAATAGTGTTATCTAGTAGTTATCTAGGAATCAATATTTTCTATTTTTTTATATAATCATTTGAGTGAAATAAAATATTTGAAATAAAAGGCCTTTTTAGTGACACTTTTTTTGGGTATTTCTTAAATAATTGTTTTTTATGTGATTTTTTGTTTCAAATTAATGGAAAATAACTCTTTTTGAATATAAAATGGAATAGTTTTTTTTAAAGTATAGGTTTTTCACCTTTACTACATTTTCCATATCTTTCTTTCTTTTTCACATCCTAACCAAGAATTTTATTTATAGTATTTTCTCCTTTTGTGAAAAGGATAGTTTCACATTTGTAGGTTTCTAATTCATCTGGAAGAGTTTTGATCATTGTTTCATGACTTCACTATTTGTGTCAGATTAGTTATATTTATCAATTAACTATGGATGTGGTTTTATTAAAGTTTTTCTTTCTCCAAAAACTCCACAGTTATTTTTTTAGTGATTTATGATTTTTTTAATATAAAATAACATTTCTCATATAGCATATTATATTAAGCTGTTTGTTTTTTATTAGAATAGCTTGAGTAATAGTCAAAATTTTATGATTAATAAGATTTTACCTTTTCATCTTCAACCATAAAGCACATGTTTGCCTTTAAATTTTTATCTTCCTTTTTAGAGTCAGATTTTGATTAGCTACGGGATTCTTCAGATACACTCCATGTATCATTCAATGATCTTTTATTGTTCTTCTCATAATCACTATTATTTAAAATATACTTTTTATTTTCTTCTTTTAACAGAGGACAATCAAGTATTATGTGACCCATTTTCCTACATTTATAACATCAAACATCATTTGGATCGTTTTCATCTCTCTTGATGGACTTTATGAATCAATAATTTTTCTCATTAAATTTTCTATATATTCATGAAAAAAATGCCAATTACATTTTTGAATCATATGAGTCAGAACATTTTCCTTTTTTGATCTATTGTTTCATCTTTATACTCTTCTTCTGAGATGAAACATTCAAAGTAGTATTTTCCATTTTTATCAAGACTTTATTCTCATTAGAATCATCTTACATCTCATTTTCATATATCATTAGGGTTCCAATAAATTCCTTAAAATATAGTTTTTAACACGATATGATTTCCTAATATATACTAATATCACATTCCATCTGAGTTGTAGTACTCTTAGTACATTAAAGGATTGATCTACATGGTTGATAGGATATCTTATGGAAGTAATGTTGTTGAATATGTCTATAATACTTCCATTTATCAAAGTGATGATTTCACCATCAAGAATTCTAAAAGTATCAAATTTCTGTATTGTTATAGCATACCTCATTTTCCTAAATTTGACAGTTCCTTCATAGGAAACTGTAATTGTCTGCCACATCTCATATGTAGTTGGGAATTGTGATACTAGGTAAAATTCAAATGGTCCAATACCACAAATGATTGTATACATTTATTTTTAATTTATGTCATACTCTCATTCTATTTCGGCACTCCATGTTTCAGATTCTTCAGGAATAGAATATGTATTACAATTGTTTTAGTTGAATCTGTATCAAATGTTCTTTAGGTAAATGATCATACATGATTTACAACATCCATAGTTTTAGCCATTAAAGTGCAGAGCTTGAACCATTGAAATTCCCTTTCCTATATCATCCTTTGATATCACCATTTAATTATTTGAAATTTTATCTTATTATCGATTTAACAAAATCAAAACTCACCTCTTATCCCAATTGTTTGATCTGGTTATACAAAATAGTCACTGTAGGGGGGTGGATTGT
Organism: Viscum album; assembly: GCA_963277665.1. Classification (NCBI taxonomy): domain Eukaryota; kingdom Viridiplantae; phylum Streptophyta; class Magnoliopsida; order Santalales; family Viscaceae; genus Viscum; species Viscum album. The sequence continues at coordinate 570,588,579 of OY728129.1, forward strand.
GTCTTTAAATTTTTTTTGAAACATGATGATAACCAATTGTATCATATATATTTATCATAATTGATTATGTAGTAGAAATAAATTTGTAGGACTCAATGATTTATAGAGGTTTAGGGTAGAAAGTACTTCTAGCCTACTCCACCAACACTATTCTCCATGAGCGTAGGTATTTCCACTAGTTGGTCGTCTTTTTACAAGACTATTCACAACTGAGTGTAGGCATTTGAAACCTTTAAAAAGAAAGGAAAAAAATATATCCTTCTAGTTCTAATCATAGAACTGGTTAAACATATTAGTACGAGAACCCAATATACAGAATAATATTGTATTGTTTTGAAAAATTATTTCTGATTGTTCCTCGCATTTGCATTTCTACGCTACTAAATCGATCCAGATCCAATTGATCTTTATATATTTAAATCAGCAGATTAGAAATATATTCATGATATATCTCAAATGTAGAACATGTAAATATTAAATGTTTCTTCTTCTGATATAGAACAATGTCATATCGTTCTTTACAACAACAAATCTATAAAAGATATTTCGAATGAATCAATGTGCCATTATTTATGTGAGTTTGGAATATCTCTGTATAAATTATCTTGATGCTTGAGTATTCAAAATATTTTATTCACCATGTCTTAAAGAGATATATCTATGAAATCATATATATATATAATATATATAGAACACCTATGAGTGTGTGCTTCATAAAATCCAGATCCATAAAGGTTGCCTGATAGATCTACACATATATATTTTTGAAACAGAGTATTCGTAACTTCCCTGGATAATAGGCATTAACCCCTCCTATTACATTGATCATTTGAATCACATAAAACCGTTTTTAATCATTCAAATAACTACTTAATAATTTTTCTTTGAATTGGGCTTGAAATCAGGCTGATATTTCACAAAATATCATTGTGCAATTATGTCATAAAATTAAAACTTTGACTCTTGAAGACATAAAATGTAAGGTTCTTCTCATAAGGAGATACCGACCTTAAGGATGATAAATTATTTAAGGTTTATCATCCATACATGGCTCTTCAACATCCAAAAATGTAGTTCATGATCCATAATTTTCATTTCTTTTTAACGTAAGGCAGATGATCCATTCCATATGATAAAATGTAATGTTCAATACAAAACTAGGGGTGATGTTTCATACTTTTGAGAAGAAAATATAATATTCCATACATAGGTTGGTCTCTTCATCCAAAATTTTATCATATAAAAAATATATGTTTCTTTCGAATTGTAAGGTTTTGTCAAGAAATTTATTTCAATGTAAAATTAATGTAGGCATTAATCTTTATGCAACATTCTCTAACATATGGTGTGAACAATGTTTCCAAAACATTCTGAATATCTTTCGAAACACTTTAAAAAATATTTTATGTAGATAATAATTTTTTATATTATTCAAAATTAAGAAATATAATGAATATTAATTTTTTGAAATTTATGTAATGTAAAATCCTTAAAACAATAAACAATTATATTTTTTATCATTAAATAATCATAAAATTAAAGAATATTGTTAAAACAATACATGATCAAAGGTCATGATAGAAGGTAATCATCAAATTTATTTTTGTTTTAAAGGGTTTGGACATATGTACTGATGGTACGTGTCTCATGCAATTTTGTGGTGGGGATAGAATCTTTTTTATTGGGTATATGGTCCCTCATAACAAAACATTCATGAACTTGTGTTTGTTGAAAGGGGGGATCAATGAGAGTCATTGTGGATGGGTTTTATGAAGGTCGGTGCTTATCAAATGATGGAGGATTTTTTAGTCGAAGGTTCCTAATGAATTTCATTGTTGTAATTAATATAAAATATCTTACAATGAAGTATCATTCAAGAATCAATGTGCCTCCAACTCAGTGTAATTCCATTGATCCCAAGAAGTTGGTTTCCCAAAGGATAATTATATTGTGGAATCCACAGTGCCTAAATGAAATTTCATTAAATGAAAAGGCAATGGAACATAGTGAAATACAACTCTAATATGGTTCAAAGTTCCCATGAACCCTTGTGAGAATGTTTTAGGAAATAGGGCAACAACTATGAATCCATATTTCCTTTTTCTTTATGAAGAATAGTGTTTCTAAAATTTCACTCCAATTTAAGAAGTCCAATATTCAACCCCTAACTGATAAATTAGGAGGGGATGTATTTATAAGAATATAAAATGTTTAAATGTATGTTTTGAGAAATATAATTCCTCAAAAATTCATTTCATGGTGGTTTTAATTGGGATTTAGTGTTTTATGAATCCCCATATGCTGCAATGAAGTTACCACTTCAATATTCCCGACAACATTAAATCCTTCGCAAGGTGATGAAAATCTAAATAGGTTATTACAATAAAAAATGAAGTCCCATACTTGTAATTTTGTTGGTTTTTGTCATAGATTCCTTTCAAACTACTCCTTCCATTTTTGACTACCCTAAAAAATTTGGTTTTTAAATTTCAATATAGATGGCCCTTATATATCAAAAAACTGATTATTACGTTTTGTATGTTAATCAAGATAATTTATACATTATATTCTTATGTTTCTGAAAAACCTTTTATATATAAAGTATCATTTGATGTGCTCTTATGTATAGTAGAGTTTTCAATTTTTTAATTCATAGATTAACATGTAAATTAAATAACATATTTAAATAAGCTAAAAAATACATAGAAAATTCTCATGGAAGAAAATTTAACTCTACAAAATATTAAAAAATTATAAATGACTTTAGAAATATATTAGAACTAATTAGAAATATTTTTACTAGTTCAAAAATCCACATGAATCCTATGAACTCCGATTCATTATTTAAATAAATCTCTACAAACACAATTAATTTCTTATATAATCACAATTGTTTCCCACAATTTTTGTCCTTTATTAATTAGAAATAATTTTGTTTCGCCATCATAATATTTTATAGAAAATTCTAATATCCAAAATCTCTATCATCTGATTTTTTTTATCAAATGAAGAAGAATTATCAATAGATAAACAATGGTTAGCTTCTAAATTTAGTTCTTGGTTTTACTCAGAATGATACTCTCGTATCATGCTTCATGGACTCATTGATAAAATGGGGTATATTTTTCTCTTTTATTCTATTAGAATATTTCATTGATTCATATTACATGATATTATATATAGTTCTCAGATTTAATTTCTAATTTAATGACATCATTTTTCATTTCAATAAGTCCTTTTTTCAATTATACAAACAGATTTTAATCAGCATGTATACTAGAATCAGACATCAACACATATGATCTATAAAAACATAACATTTTGTTCTAAAACTAAATATTATTTAAAAATAGGGCACCAAATTATCTCCTTACAGTTATTTATAGTAATATTTCTCATTAATGATAATAATATCATCATAATCTAAATGGATATTGAAGAATAAATTCAGGGCTGAATATACATGGCATGTTTTCAACCATTATCAAGAACCTGATAAAGCACATACCAATTAGTGGAGTTCCACCAGCCACATAAGAGAACATTAGAAACACAATTCCTCTTCCATGGATACCATTTTCTAATAGATATCTATTAATAACCTATTGTTACATTAGAAAAATTTCTATTCAGTTCCAAACTATTCCATTCAATAAAATCTTTTGATACCTCACGTTCCTGTTGAAAACTCCAAGTCACATTAAAAACCAACAACGTTTTAGGTACAACCACCCATTACTCTAATTTGAATCCTTGAACTAAAAAATAACAATGTTCAAGAGTTCAAAATTTATAATTTCACTGAAAATTCGTCAACCTATAACCATTAAAAGGATCAATAATCATAGTTTTATGTCCAAGATGTACTGATTTGATGCTTTTAAAAAATTTAATTATTGATACCAATAAGGAAAAAATATATTGGTACCTAGTAATTGATGATGGTACATCACTATGAATGAATTAAGGATTTTATGGGTATAATATTAAACACTGAATAATGCTACAATATATTTAAATTTGATAACATGTTCTTCATGATACAAGGTATATCAATTATATTGAAAAATAATTGTGTACATAAAATTTGATTTATATGTGATGGTAATGATACATCATAGAATTTGATAATAATGATTTATGATAATATTACTTGTGAGAATTGATATGTAACATGTGTTGTTGAAAAATCTGTTGTTTGTGTGTAGTAGTTTTATTAAGAAATGAATAATCAATAACGATTCATATTCAATTTTTATATGAAGAAATATATGAATAATGTATTCAAAGATGATATATCAAAAATACAGCATGATGATAGTGTACATAAAGCTCAACAAATGTTGTTCCAGATTTGGATATATTTAATGTTGAAGTGGCTTATAAAGAATGTTTGTAAAATAGAGATCATCTGTTCAATGAGGCCTTAGACCTCAAAGTGTATAAATTTTGGTTGAATTCTAATGCATAGACCATATCCTCTATAAAATTTTTTAATTTTTTTTAAAAAAATGAATGAAATTAAAATTTAAGAAATATATATTATTTATTACAAGTTACATAATTAAAAAAATTATTATTTATCATTTTAATAATAATGAGTAAACATTAAAGATATATTAAATTTATGATAAATTTAAATATATAATAAATTTAATTTTTTAATTATTTAATTAGATAATATAAAATATATTACATTATAATAAAAATTAGAAATATATATTTCTAGAAAATTATCAATAAATAAAAATGTTACAAAATAATTTTTTTCTTTTTAAATTATAAATATTAATAAATATCATTATTAATGTAAATTAAATTAAAAATATATATGAGTAATAATCATATACATAATATAAAATTTGAATTAAATAATATTTAACATTATAAATGTGAAAAATATAATTAAAAATTATGATGATAACATATTAAACTACCTCAATTTTGTTAAAATTTACATAAAAACTGTAAATACTTAAATTAATATATTAAAACATTAATTAAAGACATAATTAATATATAAATAAATTAGTTTATATTTTAAATCATAAAGTATATAAATACATTTTTACATATTAAATAGTCATATGCATAATCAGAAATATATTTATATATAAATAGTATATGAATAGTAAAAGGAATAAGTAAATAAATAATGTTATTTTTATAATATATTATTTAATAACCATTTTATTAAATTATACAACTTGTATACATTGTTTAAAAAATATACTATTATATTATGAATAATATTAAATATTTATAATCATATAAAATAATTTCCAGAATATAATTTCATGACACAACATTCACTAAAATTATTAGCAGCCGAGTTTGAAAATATATGTTAAAAAATGATGTGTCAAAATTGATTCATGAATGACTTAAATGATGAAACATAGTAAAGGTTTTCAAAACTTACAATATCAATTCCAGACAAAAATAATGTAAACTAAGGAATTTTGAAATAATACAAATGAAATAATCATAAAGGTGATTGATGAAAATATAGTAACAGTTTCTAAAAATATTTATATAAGATTTTTTAATAATATTTATAATATAATATTCATAATATTTGTGTTATTTGAATTATAAATTTTATGAAATATTGTGTGATTATATGTATATAAATATTAGATTATAATGTAATTGCATTTCCAAAAAAATATTTTTTACTAATTAAACTGTTCAATCTTATCAATAAATTATTAAAATAAAGTATTAATATTTATATGATATGTTTTAAAAGATAAATATTACTAGTTATTAATGTCAATTCCTCATTCTTTTGATTTGAAATATAAATTCTTTATAGATGTGTATTTGTGAAATTTTAATTTGTGTATATCGTAAAATCAATATCCATACAAGTTACCGGTTTATGACGCAAATATTAGTACAATTTTTTTCAACTGTTTAAAAAAATCTATTAAATTTGATGTCCTTAATTTTAGGAGTTTCATTATATTTATTTTTTAATATTTAATGTAAATAATCAAATAAAATTAGTTTTTTTATTTTTATTACACTTTATTTTTCATTATAATATTTTTTATATATTTTAAAATAATGTCAAATTCAAATTTGAAATCACACTTGAGTAAAAATATTTGGATAAAGGGCGTTGGGGTAAATATTTTTATTACACTTGGGAATTAGATGTTGGATCAAATAGTAGATATATTTGTCTATTAGATGGAACAATACAAGAGGGGGGGGGGTGAATTGTAGATTTAAAAACCTTTGAGTTTTAGAAACAAAGGGATTAGTTTAAATGATCTTAAACTAATACAAATACAAACACTCAAAATTGTATTGAATATAAAAGGTATGAAGTATTGTAATACTAATGTAATGTAAAACAATTGTATTCAAGGTGAACACAATAATCAGAGTAATATAAAGATGAATGATTCTACCTTAAAGCGTATAGAATCAATCAACACAAAAAGTAATAGAATGATTGTAATTGAATCAATTACAATTGAATATGTGAAGAAGAAAGGAAACAATTCAAATCCCTTTCTAATACAAGTAACAGCGGAAATGTAAAAGTATTACAATTCTTTTAACCCAAAGAGAAGGGTTATCCTTTCACCTAGGATAAAAGGTCTGTCTCACCAACACCTTGGTGAGCCCTCGATACGATGATTGGCACGTCTGTCTGCCTATCCCTGGCAGCCCTCGATACGATGATCGGCACGTCTGTCTGCCTATCCCCGGCAGCCCTCGATACGATGATCGGCACGTCTGTCTGCCTATGCCCGGCAGCCCTCGATTTTGTAGGTAATCGGCACCTCTGTCTTTCAATTACTTGAAAGCCCTCGATACGATGATCGGACGCACAAGGCAGATGAGAGAAGTCACAGTGTCTCTCTCTAGAATCTTGGTAGTTCACAGAGTCTCTTCATTCGTTCTCTTCATTCATCGTCATTCTCTCAGCTTCAAATGACCTCCTATTTATAGGCCTCGGCTTCCAACGGTCATATTGCCTCCAACGGTCATATTGAAACAGAAAGCACAACATCGTTTTGATTAGTTTGTAACTAACTCAATGACATCGTTTTGTAAGGACAAGAGATATATAGAAATGAAAAACATGAGTACGATTCATATGTAGTGAGTGTTTTTGACTAAGTACCAAAACAAATAATGAACATCTGAATGGCAGAGTCAGTACGATACGATTGACAGAGTCAGTATGGTACAATTGACAGAGTCAGTACGATACGATTGACAGAGTCAGTATGGTACAATTGACAGAGTCAGTACGATACGATTGACAGAGTCAGTACGATCAGTATTGTACGATACGATAATCATGAAGACAAATTTAATTTCCAAAACATGATAGAATGCATTTGTGATTTCCAAAACATGATATAGAATGCATTTGTGATTTCCAAAACATGATATAGAATGTATTTGTGATTTCCAAAACATGATATAGAAGTCAAAAGAAGACTTTTGACTTAACAATCTCCCCCTTTTTGGAAAGCACAACACACAAAGTAAATGTAACAAGAAATACTTATCTCCTCCTGAGTTATTGAAAAACTCTTCTGAATAAGAAATTGAATACAACTAACTCCTCCTTAGGTATGGACTTTCCTAAAGATTGTATTCGTAGTTTTTCCTTAAGAGCATTGTAAAGCATTCTCCCCCTTTATAAAACATTCTCCCCTTTGTAAATATTCTCCCCCTTTGTGATTTACAAAAAAAAGGAGTAATCTTGAATTGTCTGAAAGAGTTAGTAAAGCAATACAAGACAATGGATAAAAGGAAAGGATCATACGAGTCATTACAAAACAAAGACAAATTCCAAAAGAAAACAAATACAACAATCATTTGTTTTCTCTTTCCTTCTCCTTCTTTATATGCTCATGCAGAACAGCTTTCATCTTCTTGATCTCCTTCTTGTCTTCAGAAATTGATTCTCCCTGAGTTTTGAGAATATCTTGTTGGTCCGCTAAAATCTGATCTTGATTTCTGATAGTCTCCTCCTGGACTCTGATTACTTCTTCAAGGGTATCAATTCTGTTTTGCAAATTCTTGTTATCTTTGGATAACACAGAATTTTGATTCTTCAGCAAGACCATTTAATCCTTGAAAGATGAAACCTTCAAGAATTCAGATTAAAAAACATTCATTCTCTCTTGCGATTCTTTCACTGAAGGATCATCGGCTCTTTGAGAAGACAAAATGTTCAACCTTTCAACCATTTCTTTGTCAAGATTGTTGAATGAAATTGCAAGATCATTTGATAACCTTCTTATATCCTCAATAGTTATCTCATGATCATTGATTGAGCTCTCTATTTTGTACGGCCACTTGGTCATCTTATTGCAAGCCTTCTTATGAGCAACTGAGCTTTCTGAAAGAACTTTCAAATTGGCTTCTACTGACAAAACTTTCTTCCTCAATTCTTTCACAGATCCAAACTTCTTCTTTTGATTGTCAGGGATAAAATCAATCTTTCCTTCCAGCCTCGGAAAATAAGGAATAGTCTTCTCAACCCTTCTCAAAACATGAAAAATGTAATCACTTTTCTTGAGAGATATTGTATGCTCTGAATCGGTATCTTCATCGTACGATGCTAGTTCATACGATCTGCTTGAATCAACAACTGGCTGTTTCCCTTTTTCTTTTTCTTTATGCTTTCTTTCTTCTTCCACTTTGTTACTAATGACAACAACTTTATCAGAATGAGGGGATTGACTACCTTGCTTTTCTTGATATGACATTCTGTCCGGATATCGTTCCTGATCGGCATGAGGAGTTTGTTGAACACCTTCACTCAGCTTTTGAACCGATTCCTCTCTACTCTTCTTTGAACTTTGATGAAATTCTAAAAGAAAGTCTCCTTCTTCTTCTTCCACTTCTTCTATCTCTTCCATCACTTGTTTTTGTTTTCCTTCCTCAGGGAGACTCTGTACGATGGGCTCTTGGTGCACTTCTTCTGTTAATTGGGAACTGGCATCCTCAACCGCTTTCAAGATTTTAGAGACATCAAAGTCCGGAGCCTTTCTTTTCAAAAGAACCTTCTTCTTCTTTTCAGCCTGAAGGGTTTCTTCTACCCTTACACTTTCTACAAAGGCCTCAGCAAGGTCAAGACCAGACTTCAGATCACCTTCCTTTCTCTGTTCCTTATCCTTTCTCCATTTTGCTACAACCTCCTTACTGTACCTTGGCTTCTTCTTCGGCTTTGAACTTGTTTGCGGATCAGACATTTGAGTAACACTGGTAGATTGAATGTCTTTGGCTGGAATAAGTGCCGATTGATTCTGAGCCAATTTAGCTTCTACATCTCTGACAAAAAGTTTTGAATTCTGATCAAAACAAACATTCATCTTTTTCATCGTAATCTTACTGATCCATGATGGTCTCAAATCCATGGGTTTTCCTTTCCAAGGAATGTTACAAAACTTCATACTCTCAAGAATGAATTTCATAAGGATAACTGGATACATAATCATCTGGGACTTAATCCCTCCTGTCTTGACATTATTAATTGTTTCAAAAACATATCCCATGAGATTTACTTTCCTCATATTTACAAGATAGTCGAGCATAAAGATATCAGAAACTTTCAGAGTTTCTCTATCCCCTTTCCTTGGGATAAGAAAACCTTGCATCCATAAGGTTACAAAAGGATTGTCCAGAGAAAGATGAGACACTTTTCTCTTTTCTTCATTAATAACAAACAATGTCTTTTCAGCATTTTCTCTATTGAACGTACCAACTTCCTCTGGTAGTTTGTGTGATGGACAGAAAGAATCCCCTTCTATAGAAACATTGAGAAAATGTGCCGCTTGTTTCACAGACATAGACAATTTTCTATCGTACACAGCAAAGTTTATAGTCATGTCTTTGTCGAATGAAACAGTTTTATAAAACTGACAAACTTCTTCAAAAAGAACTAGATCTTGAGAATCAGGCTTTTCAACACACAGATGTTCCCATCCTTGAAACAAAATGATCCTCCTGATTGTAGAATCGTACGTATCGAAAAAATCCCAAGATACTAACCTTTCTCTGTTAATGTCTTTCTCTGTAAAAGTCTTTGAAGACATTTCAGTGGGAGTATTAGCAGAGGATTGAGACATAAAGGTTCTGCCGGTGAGAAGATCGTACGATGATTTATAGCTGGTGGAGCAGAGCTTCGCCTTAATTCCTAAAAAATCAATGTGGGTTTGGGGAGGGGAGAGGGGTATTTATAGGCGATAAATAGGTGACCGTTGATCTTGTACAGTCGAAAAAGGGTGACCATTGATCTTCTACGGTCAAGATTTAGAGAAAACCAGATCAATGGTTAGGATTAAAACAAAGGAATTTTTTTTTTAAAAAAAATGAAAAAAAAACTTGTCGGAGAATGTAAGGTAATTGTTGGTTTTGATATCAATCAAAAAAAAAATAAAATCGTAAGGAAACAAAAAAACATCATCATGCCGATGGAAAACAAAGTCATTACTATGAACTGACCGTACGATAGAAAACAGTCTTGTTACCATGAACTGATAATACGATGGAAAACAAACTCGTTACCATGAACTGACAGTACGATGGAAAACAATCTCAATACCATCATCGGTCGATTCGATAGAAAAGAAAATCATTACCATCATTGGTCGATACAAAACAATTGATACGATGGAAAAGAAATTCAATACCATCATTGGTCAATTCAATACTATTGATTGATTGGTACGATGGAAAATAAATTCAATACCATCATCGGTCGATACAAAACTATTGATACGATGTAAAAGAAATTCAATACCATCATCAGTCAATTCAATACTATTGATTGATTGGTACGATGGAAAAGAAATTTCAATACCATCATCGGTCGATTTAATACTATTGATTGATTGGTACTATGGAAAAGAAATTCAATACCATCATCGGTCAATTCAATACTATTGATTGATTGGTACGATGGAAAAGAAATTTAATACCATCATCGGTCGATTCAATACTATTGATACGATGGAAAAGAAATTGATTACCATCATCGGTCGATACGATGGAAAAGAATTTGATTACCATCATCGGTCGATACGATAGAAAAGAATTTGATTACCATCATCGATCGATACGATGGAAAAGAATTTGATTACCATCATCAGTCGATAGTAAATGATAATATGAAACTGTCAATACGATAAACAGAATGAAAAAAAATGAATGAAAAAATAAAACTGTCAATACGATAAACAGGAAAAGATACACATATTGAGAGAGTAAATAGTTAAAGAACATAAGATAAGAGAAAACATAAAGACATAGAAAGAAATGTCCTCCCCCTTTCTACGAGGAGTTTCTTACTATTAGGAGAGATGTAAAACAGGAAGAAGATATGAATGATTATTTTGACGTAATCATTCCTAGCTTCTGTTTTATATATTCAAATCTATCGGAAGGTAAAGTTTTTGTAAAAATGTCAGCAAGTTGTTCTTGCGTTCCGATGAATTGTAAAACAATATATCCTTTTTGTGTGTGATCCCTAAGAAAGTGATTCCTAACATCTATGTGTTTTGCACGTGAGTGATGTGCTGGGTTTTTACTAAGAGCTATGACACTTGTATCATCACAAAGAATTTGAGTTTTGGAGAAACTCAAACCATAGTCAGTGAGTGTGTGCTGCATCCACAATACTTGAGCACAGCAACTTCCAGCTGCTACATATTCTGCTTTAGTAGTGGAGAGTGCTACTGAGTGTTGTTTCTTGCAGGACCAGGAAACCAAAGAATCTCCTAAGAAATGACATGTTCCAGATGTACTTTTTCTATCCATTCTACAACCACCAAAGTCAGCATCTGAAAAACTTTTTAAAACAAAATCATCTCCAGAAGAGTAGAAAAGACCTAAATCCATAGTGTCTTTTAAATACCGAAAGATTCTCTTTACGGCTTTTAAGTGAGACTCTTTTGGATTAGATTTATATCTTACACATAAGCATACAGAAAACATCAAGTCGGGTCGACTAGCTGTCAAGTATAGCAAACACCCTATCATACCTCTAAAATTTGTTTGATCTACTGGTTTCCCAGTTTCATCAAGATCAAGAGTATTTGAGGTACCAATTGGGGTGCTAATACTTTTAGTTTTGTCAAATCCAAACTTTTTGAGTAAGTCTTTAATATACTTATGTTGATATATATAAGTTCCTTCTGGTTTTTGAGAAATTTGAAAACCAAGGAAAAATGTTAACTCACCCATCATACTCATTTCAAACTCAAATTTCATTAAATTTTCAAAAGAATCAGTTAAAGATTTTTGAGTTGATCCAAATATGATGTCATCAACATAGATTTGGACAATCAAAACATTTTTGTTTTCCATTTTGATAAAAAGAGTTGGATCTGCTGTACCTTTTATATAATTGTTTTGTAAAAGAAATCATGTATGTCTATCATACCATGATCTAGGGGCTTGTTTAAGACCATATAAAGCCTTGGTAAGTTTAAAAACATGATCAGGATGTTTTGGGTCTTGAAAACCAGGAGGTTGTTCTACAAAAACTTCTTCTTGAACAAAACCATTTAGAAAAGCACATTTGACATCCATTTAAAATAGTTTGAAATTGAAATATGCTGCGAATGCTAATAGAATACGAATAGATTCAAGTCTAGCTACATGAGAATATGTTTCTTCATAGTCTATTCCCTCTTGTTGATTATAGCCTTTAGCAACAAGTCTTGCTTTATTTCTTACAATGATTCCATTTTCATCACACTTGTTTCTGAAAACCCATTTTACACCAATCACGGTTGTTTCTTTAGGTCTTTCAACTAAAGTCCAGACTTGATTCCTTTCAAATTCATTTAGTTCATCTTTCATTGCTTTGATCCAATCATCATCACCTAAGGCCTCACTTGGACTTTTAGGTTCAAATTGGGAAAGAAAAGCAAGATGTTCTATTTCATTTCTTAAGGAATTTCTGGTCCTTACAGGTTGATTTATATCACAAATGATGTTATCACTGGGATGATTCCTATGAAACAATTGATTTGGGTTTTTTAAAACCTGTTCATCAACATATGGTAGAAAATCTTCTGTGGTAGATGTTTCAGGAATACTTTCTTGAACATTTTCCTTATCAGGATTCTCTTCTAATAAAGGTTGATAAACATTTTTAGAAAACACATCCGAGGATGTAGGATTGGGTTGGTTGAAAACAAAATATCAGTTTCATCGAATTTTACATGTACAGTTTCCTCAACAGTACAAGTGTTTTTATTGAAAACTCTATAAGATTTAGAGGTTGTAGAATAGCCTAGAAAGATTCCTTCATCAGATTTTGGTGCAAATTTGTGGATATTATCTTTTGTATTAAGAATGAATACTTTGCATCCAAAAACTTTGAAGTATGAAATTTTAGATTTTCGGCCAGTCCATAACTCATAAGGGGTTTTATTAAGAAATGGTCTAGTTAAAACACGATTTATAGTATAACAGGCAGTACTAACAGCTTCAGCCCAAAAGTGCAAAGCAATTGAGTATTCACTCAACATGGTTCGAGTCATTTCCTGAAGAATACGATTTCTTCTTTCAACAACACCATTTTGCTGAGGAGTTCTTGGAGCTGAGAAATTGTGAGTAATACCTTTCTTACTACAAAAGGTTTCAAAATCCGAGTTTTGAAATTCACCACCATGATCACTATGAATAGTTATCAATGGTAGGTTTTTCTCATTTTTAACTTTGGCTCTAAAAGTTTTGAAATAGGAAAAGGCTTCAGATTTCTTTGTGAGAAAATAGACCCATGTAAATCTAGTAAAGTCATCAACTAGAACAAATACATAGTATTTGCCTCCAATGCTTCCAGATTGTGAAGGACCAAACAGATCCATATGCACAAGCTGTAATTCATTAGAAGTTGAAACTTCATTAATTGTTTTAAAGCTAGTTTTATGTTGCTTGCCAAATTGACAAGGATCACAGACTTTTGAAGAATCATATCTAAGGTCCGGTAACCCTTTTACAAGTCCTTTCTTTGAGAGTTTTCTTAGGTTTCTCATATTACAGTGTCCTAGTCTCCTATTCCATAGCCACGATTGGTCTTCTATTACACTTAAACAATGTAAGTTTTGGTTCCTAAGGTCTTCTATGTTAATAGTGTAAACATTCTCTTGCCTATGGGCAGATAGAATGAACTCATCCTTGGAATTGTGAACTAGACACTTATCATTTCTAAAATTCACAAGGTAACCTTCATCACATAATTGACTTATACTGATGATATTGTTCCTATGACCTTTAACAAACAAAACATTTGAAATAAGAACTTTTCCAAGAAAAACAATATTACCTATACCAACAATCTTTCCTTGAGCATTATCTCCGAAGGTAACTTTTCCACCTTTTGTTTTGATAACCTTTTGAAAAATATTTTTGTTTCCAGTCATATGTCGAGAACAACCACTATCCATGTACCAAATGTTCTTATTGGTACACTTCTCGTTTTCCTAAAAAAGAAGCAATTAGATTTTCGGAATCCAAACTTGTTTGGATCCAGAAGGGTTAGATAAAAGAATTTTAGGAATCCACATTTGTTTTGCAAATTGAGCCTTATGAAATCTTAAAGAATGAGTTTTGTTAAGAGAACAATCTCTTCTACAGTGTCCACCACATTGACACTTAGAACAGAAAATGGTTTTTTGAGGGACAAAATAGTTATTGCTAAAAACAGGTTTGGAATAAGTATAACCAAGACCAGAACGATTTCTCAAAGGTCTAATTTGAGAATACATCCTGTCAAAGTTTTCTTTTCCATGGGTAAAGTTTGAAAAACATTTCCTCAAAGATAAAATCTCTGACTTTAGTTTTAAAACCAAATTCTTGTTTTCTAAAACAGTTGAATTTGAACAAGAGTTAGATTCTAAATTATTTTTCTTTGAAATTATAGTTTTAAGATCCTTAGAAAGTTTATCCTTATCAGATTTAACTTTCTCAAGGGTTTTCAAAATACTTTCAAAATCAGAAGTTTTCACATCAAGATCTTTAGCAAGATCTGATACTTCTTTAGTCAAAATTGAAATTCTAGAATTTTCTTTTTCAAATCTCTTTTTGAGTTTAGAATTTTCATTTTCAAGTAATTTAGAAAATCTAGAGACCTCTTCAAAAGAAGGTAATGTGTCATCCTCTGATGACGAGGATTCATCATATGAAGATTCATAATATCTATTATGAATACAATTTACATTCAAAGAGACATTTGTAATAGCTTCAACATTATGTACCTTGGCCATGAGACAATGATCTTCAATTGGTAATCTGGCTAGAAGTCCAATATTTCTTTGTCCTGATGTCTCATATTCTGAAGAATCATCTGAGGAATCACTACCACTTGCACTCCACGTATCATTTGCTTTCAAGACCTTCTTTGTCTTATAAAACCTTTTCCTGTTTCTTTCAGAGTGCTTCTCTTTTCTATCTTCCCTCTTCAGTAAAGGACAATCAGGCCTTATATGTCCTGCTTTCATGCATTCATAACAAGTTGCCTCTGAATCTTTCCTATCTTTCCTGTCTTTCTTTTTGAATCTATATTGAAAATCTTTCTTTCCCACAATCTTGTTCATCCTTCGAGCAAGATTGGCTAACTCATTATCTGAAAGATTACAATCACTTGAATCAGATACAACAAATTTCTTGGATTTAGACCTTGTAAGCCTTTCAGGTGTTTTAGCTTTAGATGAAAAAGCTACACTTCCATTCCCATTCTTCTTCTTATTGAAATCAGCATCTCTCTTCATTATTGTCTCATGCTGTAGTAGAGTTCCAAAAAGTTCATCAAGAGTAATCTGGGAAACTTTTCTATTTTCATCAATAGCTATCCTTTTTGACTCCCATTCATTTGGAATAATATCTATAATCTTATCAACAAGAGCTTCATCATCAAGACCATTTTCTCCCATAGATTGTAAGCTGTTTACAATCGTCATAAACCTTTGTTGAACTTTACATACTGGCTCTCCATAAGGAAAGACAAATCCATGATACTCTGCTCGAAGCATTGCTCTCCTTGTTTCTATAACCTTGGATGTACCAAAATGAGTAACTTCTAATTTATTCCAAATACAGTTGGCTGCTTCACATGAAGATATCTGACTATATATATTCCTAGTCATAGATCATAATAAAGTATTGCGTACCTTGTAATTCAGTTGATATTCTTGCTTCTCTTGGTTGGTGAACGTGCTAACTTCTTTGTCAGGAATTTTGTAACCCCCAGTAAGCATAATAAAATTTTCTACACTAGTATTGATAACGAAAGTCCTCATACAATCTCTCCAATACTCATAATCATTCCCATCAAAGATTGGTGGTTTAAAAGGATTCATATTATCTATTGAACCGATATTCATTCCTGCCATCTAATACAACAAAAACAACTTTTCCACTCCACACGTTAGTGTAGTAAGTATTCAAGATAGTAATACAAATCAGTGCAAAACCTCCTCTGATACCAATTGTTGGATCGAATAGTAGATATATTTGTCTATTAAATGGAATAATACAAGAGGGGGGGGGGGTGAATTGTAGATTTAAAAACCTTTGAGTTTTAGCAACAAAGGGATTAGTTAAAATGATCTTAAACTAATACAAATACAAACACTCACAATTGTGTTGAATATAAAAGGTATGAAGTATTGTAATACTAATGTAATGTAAAACAATTGTATTCAAGGTGAAAACAATAATCAGAGTAATATAAAGATGAATGATTCTACCTTAAAGCGTATAGAATCAATCAATACAAAAAGTAATAGAATGATTATAATTGAAACAATTACAATTGAATATGTGAAGAAGAAAGGAAACAATTCAAATCCCTTTCTAATACAAGTAACAGCGGAAATGTAAAAGTATTACAATTCTTTTAACCCAAAGAGAAGGGTTATCCTTTCACCTAGGATAAAAGGTCTGTCTCACCAACACCTTGGTGAGACCTCGATACGATGATCGGCACGTCTATCTGCCTATCCCTGGCAGCCCTTGATACGATGATCGGCACGTCTGTCTGCCTATCCCCGGCAGCCCTCGATACGATGATCAGCACGTCTGTCTGCATATCCCCGACAGCCCTAGATTTTGTAGGTAATCAGCACCTTTGTCTTTCAATTACTTGAAAGCCCTCGATACGATGATCGGACGCACAAGGCAGATGAGAGAAGTCACAGTGTCTCTCTCTAGAATCTTGGTAGTTCACAGAGTCTCTTCATTCGTTCTCTTCATTCATCGTCGTTCTCTCAGCTTCAAATGACATCCTATTTATAGGCCTCGGGTTCCAACGGTCATATTGCCTCCAACGGTCATATTGAAACAGAAAGCACGACATCGTTTTGATTAGTTTGTAACTAACTCAATGACATCGTTTTGTAAGGACAAGAGATATATACAATTGAAAAACATGAGTACGATTCATATGTAGTGAGTGTTTTTGACTAAGTACCAAAACAAATAATGAACATCTGAATAGCAGAGTCAATATGATACGATTGACAGAGTAAGTATGGTACAATTGACAGAGTCAGTACGATACGATTGACAGAGTCATTATGGTACAATTGACAGAGTCAGTACGATACGATTGACAGAGTCAGTACGATCAGTATTGTACGATACGATAATCATGAAGACAAATGTAATTTCCAAAACATGATAGAATGCATTTGTGATTTCCAAAACATGATATAGAATGCATTTGTGATTTCCAAAACATGATATATAATGCATTTGTGATTTCCAAAACATGATATAGAAGTCAAAAGAAGACTTTTGACTTTACATTAGACTGATGGAAAAAAATTCTTCATTTCCTATAAATTACACTGACTATTTTATTGAATAGGATTTAGTTTTATTATGATTTATATGTAATTCATTAATTTAAGTTCATTAATTTTTTTCATGTGATGTATGGAGTTACATTTATTATAAAATATTTTAATTGTTTTCTAAATATTTCTATAAAAAGATATTTCATATATAATATTTTTATATTACCATGGTCAAAACATGTAAATTTTGATGAAAGAATATACCACACAATTTTTTTAATACAATTATGAATGTATGTATGAAATGATTAGGAATCAATACCCATGAGATGTATTTATAAGTTATAATTTGAGATATTTAAAATCCATTTTTTTTTGTTAAAGTCAATCTATAATAAATACACATCACAAACATGATCATTATTTATGGGTGGAAAACATGTTTTCATGACCATATATTACCTTGATTATTATGAAATGATTCTACGAAATCTTAATCATTTGTTTCATATACAAAATGAGAACATTGAGATATACATGGTTGGGTGAATCTAATATATATATTTAAAAATGAATAATAATGGAATAATCCATTACATTATTTTGTATAAGTTGTTTTCCATTGAAAACCCATATTGGTTATATATAATATTCGACATGATTGTCAATGTAAATACATATGAAAAGTTAGAAATGACAACATTGAAGCAAGGAATAGTGAAATATATAGCATCCATATCTAATATATATGATGAAAATGGGAAATCCAAATAGTTACATACATTAATTAAATTTTTAATGTAAATATATTATAAAGGATAACACATTGAAAAAATTAATAATTCTTTGTTTGATTCTAAACTAAATATTTCATGATTTTTTTGTAAAATATAAAAATACCGAATATTGTTTCCAACAATTCATTATTTATTTTTAGACATAAGTGTATGAAACATTGATTTAATTTCATATATATAACTAAGAAAACAATAATAGTAAACAATGAATAATGATATATGTAAATATCTATGTTTACAAAGAAATAGAATAATTTCATGGAAGGGGGTGAAATATTTTATGAGTGTTATGGTATTTAAGAGATAAGTTTCCTAAAGTGATCTATGTTTTCGGAAGGGGGATTGTTCCCTAAAGAATATCTATTTCTGATGTGATAGGTGACATTTATGTTATCTTTTATTTCACAGTCATATTAAATCAAATGAATCACATTAAAAATACTTGATTCTTTGAACTCCAGTTTGGTTGTTCTTTGAAAAAATAGTTACATTTGGTAAGATGTGAACAAACGTTTATCAATCTACCATTAATAATACATTTTTAATAAACTTATCAATTTTAATTAGATGAAATTATCTCCCAAAAAGTGGTATGAAGTATTAATGAATTTAAAATAGGGAAACATGTTATATAATATGGTTCATAAAAAGTGAAAAAATATATGGAGAATTCAATAGAAATGATCCATCCATTGAAAACAAGAGTAAAATGTTCATTAATTAATAATTCAATGTGGTTGTCTCAACCTTATATTTTTAAAACCCTCAATGAAATAAGAAAAATTAATATATATAGATACTCTAATCGATCACTAACTCCATATTTTTTGTTTTATTAATATTTATAAACAACTATAGAGTTTACAATAGGGAGGTTTACCAACTTCGATCCACCTTTGTGAACTGATGAAACTACATCAACCTCTAGTGGGAACACCTCCTCAATCTCTTACCTTATATTCTAGATGTATTTTATAATTTCACTATTATATTATTTTTAGAAATTTTTTGTTATTATTATTTTTATTTTCATGACCATCCAAAATATTTCATTCAAAATATTGATGTAGAGATATATCTCTCATATATCTTGATAATCACTATGTTTTCAAATAGAAAAATCAATAATCAACCATTGATATATTAGGAAAATTAATTCAAATATTCCCTACAAATATAAGAAAAATATCTTTTTTAATTCCTTATTTTATATGGTAAATGATTGGAAATATAAATATATAATTTTACAGAATTTATCATGTTATAGTGGGACTTCATTTTTCATGGGGTAATGTATGGTCAAAGACATGATACACAAAATAACATTCAAATATCATGTTTTATTTTTTTTACTTAGATAATGGTATTGATATTTAAAACAATTTCTATTTATGAAAAATTAATTATTTAACTCCCAATGTCGTACTCTGATCCTATACCTTGACGGCAACAAAGATTTCTCCCAAACACCACTCACTGTGTGTTCCTCCTTCTCTATAACACTGTTTATTATACATTAGTGATTTTGAAATATTCTTCATCTCATCTATTATGTGTAAAAATAATTCTTGAGAAAATTAATATAGTAGTTTAATTGGTCAAGGATTTCATGTTATACACAACTTTTAAAAATTTCTAAAGACTTAAGAAATACCTATCTGATTTTTTGCACGATAAGGTACTTTTATAATTCTTGAATTGAAGAAATCCATAATGATGTGATATTGGATTCTATTTCATTAAAAGAAATACATCTATATTATCAAACTAAATTAGAATCCATTTTTTATGAATTTTATCCATATAATATATCTTACAAATATTATATCTTCTTCTTTAGACTAGTCTCATCGTGACAAACAATGTTAGGGAGTTATGACTATTGATATTCTATAGAAAGTTTAAAATGTATTAAAATATTGAATATAACTCTAATGATTTTCATAATGAATCATATGGTCATCAAAATTACATTTTTTCTTTTTATATAATTATATACCTATTTAACATTTCCAGAAATAAAAATTTATTATGTGTCCATGGACATCATTGAATGAATTTTATCTGCTGATAGAATTTTGGCAGCTCTATAAAAAATCCCATCATGTTGAATACTCCCTATGAATTAACATCAATGATAATTTTCAACAAATAAAACCAAAAAAATACTATAAGGGACCATGGATATCAATTTCTCGCACTCTGATATTGTTGAAAACACAACTTCAGAACAAAATATGATTCATTATTTTAATAACTATAAACATCATAATTTGCCCCCTCTATGTGATAAAACATTCAAACTATAGAAAATATATTAATTTTTATCTGATTAATGAAACTAATTCCACATGATCCCTGATCATCATGGAAAAGAGTTTTACATGTTATGATCCTCATGGAAACACATCAATGATTTTCTTAAATTCAAATTCTTCTCTATTATTCTTCTCCCGATAAATAAATTTTTTGTACTCTCCCACATTGACAATGGGAAGAAAAATAAGAATGAAATAATTATACCATTAAAATATGAATAAATTATCAGGTTTTTCCAACAAACTAAAATAGAACTTTCCTAAGAAATATTACAAAGAAAATGTTATTTAAAAATTCAAATCAAGGGCGAGTTATAAAAATCTCTTAAATAAAATAATGACACATGGGAGTGAGGGAATTCAATCATAAATCTATTATTATATAGATATGGTTGGAATCCAATAAAAAACTGATTCGACTCAAACACATTATAGGTATGTTTTATTATGTTCATATATACAATTACTATTTTCAAACCATATAAAAAAATACCAAAAATTCATAATATTATTTATTTATATATTTTTCTACTTAACTATATTATTATTATATATTTGGTAAAATCGTTTTACTTTATGTCTCCACATGAGGAAAATGAAAATATAAGTGATATGACTATTAGGTACCATAATCTTCCAATATTCTTCTTAAATTTTATGTTATCAAACTGCTTTCCAAAATTTCCACTTTCAAACATCATCAAGGAGAAAATGAAATTTTTCATTGATTTTTCCTCATTGAAATGTTACAAGAGGATTTCACTAACATATATTGAATGATATGTAAATTTTCCCACTATTCCTTGAGTGAACAATAAACTATGTGACTGTCTTACAACACCGATCATAATTAAATTTAATTCTCATATCATATATTATGAAAATGGATTTTATTATATTCTATATGATCCTACAAAAATAATGTGTTGCACATATACTAATAGTATAATAAGTCATTCTTATTTCCTTTTTTTTGTTTTTATTATGATCAAATAATCGTAGTTAAGAGCTAAATTTTCTCATCTATGGATCTGACATAAAATATAGTGATCATTGTTCTTATTCCATTCCACACAATGATTCATCAAACTAGACACAATAGCTCTCATTTTGATCTATAAGGAACCGATATATTTACTCGATGAACATTTATTTATATTTAATTCCTATAAATAATTCCTATTTAATATATATTTGACACAATAGGAATCCCATTTTAAACAACAAAGAACTAATAGTCTATTTCTTATTAACATGATAACAACATAAACATTTTCATCAACATTAATGACATTTATTTGGGAATACCACTTTCACACCAACTTCCCTTTGTTCTATGTAACCATGAAATATTTTTTATTCATTCAAAAATATTTTCAGGGTTACAGTATATTATTTATGTTATGAACGTAGAACAAAGTTTTATTTTTAATTATTCTCAATATAAAAATATCTTTATGTATTTATCTACCAATATTGAAATAATTGGAACATATTTCAAAAAATATTGTATATACTTGAGACAACACAAAGGATTATTATTGAGTATTTATTCTCTATGTTTATACCAGATTGGTTCATCACTAATTAATTTTCTATTGTAATACTTTTCTATACTCATTAATCTCATTTTAGCTACCACTTTCCAAGGGTTTTAATAATAGTTGGTATTTTATTTATAGGTCTTGAAAAAACCATGTTTTCCATAGGTCACTCAATTAATCATCACTAATTTCCAAAATATCATCATGTTTCAATTTAGAAGAATTTTCACTAGATTACAATTTTTACTCATTTTCCAGAGTCATAACATCATAAATTTCATTTATTTTCAGAATAATTTTCTTCTAAAAATTGTTCTATTTGATTTTTGATCAATATTGATGTAAATTACCTTTCATCTGATGATTATATAACATTCTATTTTCCTAAAAATTGAGAAAAATATATATTACTTATGATGATCCAAAAGTACTTTAATTATGGATTCTTCCGATACCACATACTATAAGGGGTCTTGTCCAGATGTGGATACAAAATTCCATGGTTCATGTTATTAACTATTCTCAGAACAGGTTACATCCAAATAGGAATTAGTAAATTGTGAGCTATGAGATTTTTTTTAATAAATGTTGTAAAAAATAGTTCCTCAAACTTTGTATTCAACATTATTGAGGAGTTATAATCACAAGAACATGATATATTGACCCATTTTTTTACATATATTATTCCACATGATTTTTAGTGAACTACATTCGATTTCAAGTAAAAAATTTATCAATTTGTTTATAAAGACAGCAATCTGAAAATCTATCTAACATGTAATTTGTTTTCTTCCATTAGATATGTGGGGGATAACTAATATCTAATATATCCTAAATTAAATACCAACGAAAAGAAAAGAATTACCTCTTACATCAATTTCTTTTTCAATATAATTCAACACACATCCACATTAAAAAAATCATGGAAACTCATTGAAATCTTTTCCAATGGCTTATAGGTATCACTAAGGAATAACCAATATTGACAATTATAACACATGTATCATTGGTCACATGAATAGTTTTGGATATGAGGAGAGAAATCACCCTTTATTAAGACTTCAATGTAATCAACACAAATGTGATCATGCCACTTTTTTCATTGAATATTCTCTCCATAATTATATTGAAAAAAAATTTATATTCCCCAATAATGAGGTATATATTCCATATTAAGTGATTTACTTGTATCTCAACTAAACTATCTACTTAATTAATGATGAAATACTTTTTTTATATTCATTAGATTCCAAGAGTCACAAAATTGAAAAAATAATATTATAATGAATACATGAATGTTTACCTCCAACACATCTATAACCCTAAAACCTTTTTCTCTTACCTTGTCCTTCCAAATTCCATTTATCATTAACACTCTAACTATTCCCTTCTGAATGGAGATTATTTTCAATTTTTTTATAATGAAAATAGGTTGGGTTATTATTATTTAAAAAGGAAAATATATCTTAATAATCATTACAATGATATAATTTATCACATTAAAATAAGTTTTATATTACATCTCCTTATTAGATATTAATTTATTTATTCTTGAATTGTTTTACATTTGGTTGGGTGGTCGATTAAATTGGTCAACTAACTAATAAATTATATCATCAATAGCTTGTGGTGTATAAAATTGATTATGCATTTCTAGGAGTCTAGATAAATCTTAAGGCCTATTTGATTTCCTTCTCAGGGTCTCTATAATTTTTCCACTTTTTTACACATGATGTGAAGTACTTGGAATAATTTAAATCGCCTTCATATAAAATATAAAATACATGAAAAAACATCCATCCTAAAAATTTACCCCTTTTATATTTTTTTTGTGCCCTAATATTCAATATTACCCTTAATTTCACAAAAATAAAAATTTAATTTTTTATATTTTTACATGAATTCAGTACACCATTTTACTAATATTTGGAGTTTTTTGAGTTTCCCAATTCAATATTCTCTTTGATATGGGTTAAAAATATTTCATGTCAATTGCTATTAATTTTTTCATGTAATCTTTCCAATCTGTAAATTTTCTTTTATCTCTAAATCAGTATAGTGGTAAACAATTTTATACCATTTCTATTGATACATGATTCCCAATTAATCTTAATTTGTATACAATGCACATATAAATCCCATTTTTATATCATATATTTAAATTATTTGGTGGAAATCCTGATTTTCCCACTTTGAAACATATTCACCTTCCATACAATAAATATTTTAGACATGATATTTCAATGAATTCATTAATACATCAACGTTTCAATCAATCTATTCAAATTTTCTTATTGTACTACTTATATTTATTGTATTTTCATATGAAAAAGATAGTATTTCTATGTTTTATATCTCTTATCATTGATTTCATCAATATCATTTTCTAATTCACCCTTTAGGATAACACATCCATAAAAATTAGAAATACCATTATCATTCTCCTCTAGTGGTGGAAGGCCTATTAAAATAATAAGAACCTTGTGGATGGGGTATTTGTTAACCCCAATAAATCCCACATTATTTTCTTATATGTTAACATATTATTTCAATATAATTTAATTCTATTCAGAATATATTTCATTAGATATAGATTTATTTGGCACACATTGAGGAGGTATTAATTAAATCATAATATTATTCATTAAATCAATTTTTTTGAATTATTCTATGACATGTAAAAACACTAAAACTCAATTGAAGTAATGTGGATGGTTTCATTTGAATATCTATTTTCACGATTTTATGTTCTAGGAATGAAATGAGATCACCTCATCAATTTTACTTTCTTTGGGATCATCTCCTCAGTGTGGTGCCTTTATTATTTGTCCCCCTAACCATTACTTGTCATAAAATAATTATTTCCATTATTCATAATCTATTCAATAACTAAATTATTATGAAGACATTCAATGGTCTCCTCATTTTGTTATTTTTCTACTTTAACTAAGACCGTCATGTTAAAAAACCGTGATAATATTCTTTGGATACTCTTTATAGATTTGATAATTTTTTGGATTTGTCCAGGTCTACTCTTACCATTACCAAAAAAATTTCACCTAATCATATAATACATCAATGTAGTTCATTTTGTGTTTAATCAAATCCTAATAATTATATCATAGTAAATACAAATTGTCATCATGATCATTCAAATTTCATTTACGAAAATTTATCATCTTTTCCAACATGTTGTGTGAGGATAAACATAAAATCACCAACCTGTATATAAAATTGAACAATAATTATAAAAATGTACTGAATACAAGGATATCAACTTAAAATTATCATCGGTTTATCATTGATATTGATATTATTTATGTGATTGATATAAATCAATGTATCTATGTTTTTTAACATATTCTTTCACAATTATCAAAAGTACAGCTTCCTCCAACTCATTGATATTTATAAATTATTACAACCAATGATAAAAATAAACTTCTTGTTGATATAATATCATGAAGTTTACTAGGATTAATGAATCCATTAATTCAGCATTTAGGACATTATTTTGATCCAATGTATGTTCTGAAATTTTTAATGAATGGTATTTTAGTTTTCGGGGGTATTGATAGTCTAGAAGTCTATGTTTTGTAGTTAAAATGGAAGTAATGTTGTTTATAAACCATAAAATGATGCATTAAAATTGTTTAAACCTAATTAAGGTGATATAATAGACTAAATATGCCTGAACGGTTTTAATAAAGCATACACCTCGACTATATTACTTCATGGGAATTCCATAGGGTCTCCATAGGGCTTGCACGAGATTCAGAAAGTCTATCAAAAGAGTGAACCTAGCCCACATGTAGAGTATTATATAGGTTTTGGTGCCACAAGGTTATTCAATTGTTTGTCCAAAGCATGTTCCCTTTTAAAATAATTGATATTTCAAATTTTACCTTAACTCCATTTATGTTTCTTCCTACCTATTTCATCCCCATTGACATGAGGCACCTACCATGAACGCTTGAGCATTACCTTTAGCATAAAAGATAGTATATGAGATACTTTATCCAATTAATGTCTAATTACCTCACCTCTTATGAGGTTAAAAGCATACTTGTAAGACCATTCATTATCATCATTCCTTTCTTTTCTTTCCTCTCTTTGAGGAACTCAAAATCCATGTGGTATAATATATCCTCTTTTCATGGTATTCAATTATTCTTTAATTTTATAAAATTATATCTTGGATTGTGTCCCATTAATGGATGAGAAGTCTACTAACCATTTATTGTATATGGTTTAATTCATTTACCTATGTGACTAATTATTTATATATTGTGTCATTTTGAAACAAACCAGACTTCCTAAGTGGCACCTTCTAGAAGATGTTTTCATTAAATTTAATGTGTGGATCACTGTTATATGACATTTAATCATCGATGATGGTTGGGAATTCATGTTGAAGCATTCATTTGGGTGAATTTCTCAACTAAATTAAATGTACATGAGTTGGTTATAAATGTTTTCTCCTATAAAGGCGTGTTCCTACAATATTTAATATGAATCTTGTTTTAAATTAAATAAAATATAATGATTAACTATAATTGATGTTTTGTTATGTTATTAGCACTAATAAGATGAGGCAAAATATTTGAACCACCTTATGAGGAGATTTGTTATCAATTAAATTAAATGGTCACTATGAAGTAAATGTACAATAAATTGGTATAGTTACAATATGATCATAAAACCATTCATTATGATATTTTGAGGGAGATACTTGTGTTATGAATTAGAATACATATATATATTCCAAGTTATTATTCAATTAAAATTAATTTTTGTGTTATTGATTCTATTCTAAGGGTTATAAAAGGGGTTTGACTCAGAAATCCTTAAAAAAAACTCAACGAGCTTTTCAAATTATGATGAATTATAGAAGGAATTAAGATATTTTTATGGTGATGCATGGGTTTTGAAGCATAATTTCATAGACATACACATTAGTCTTTTTCAATTAAAATTAATTGTCAAGGGAAATATATTATGCTATTGGTGATAGATGGATCCCCAATTGAAATTCTTTTGATAAAATTACTTGGCGATTGGACTTGTAATGTTCCATTTGTGTCACTTTGGTTCTTTAAATGGAATTCCATGGGTGGACTCAGAGGGTAGTTTGTTATATAATTCATTTAGTGACATTTGGGTTTCTTATAGAGAACGCCAATGATGGGATCATATAGAAATTCCATATAACATGACTTTGAAAATACATGGGGTAATATAGGTAATTATATGGATGTAATTTTATTTATACACGTTCATAGTTCACCTAGAGTTATACTTGGGTTCTCTATAAGGAATGAATGGGTCTTGGTTTAGATGAAAATCAATTAATGAAATGATGATTCAGCCATGAAAATGAATTGAATTTGATTCAGTTAATTATAAGAAATAATAGAAATTATTCAGTGAAATATAATATTAATGTCATAAGTCTTATTCAACCATTATATAAATATTATCCGTGAGGTTCACCTTCTCTATAAGCCTCACTTCCAGAGCCAATTTTGAAAATTGAATGAACTGAATATGAATTCATATACATAAAGGCATATGTAATATTAGATAGTATTGATTGGGTGATCCATGAGAGAAAGAAAATTGAATGGGTGTTTTATACACTTTATTCAGTCATTTTATTATCCTACCTACACATAGTCTCATTATATACTCATATACGTGATAGTATTAGACACTATTCATAGTAGACTACAAAGTACATCTCACACCCTATTCCATATGACTATTAGTACCCAAAAAGATAGTATGGATGTTGGTAGGGAAAATGAATAGTGTTCGACCATGACTTCATAAATTTTCATAATAGGAAGGAGTATGAGGGAAGATGAGTATTCTTATGATAATGGTTATATTAGTGATATCCCATGATATGTTTTCCATTTTTCTATGTCATGTTATATATGAATTCTATTTGATCTCCCATGTAAACCCCATTTTGGTATATCATCATTACATTCATCTATTTGGATATGGATCTATTTATTTTATATTCTACTACATTTATATTTGGTAATCTATTGTTATATGTATTATTGATTCCATTTATACTAAATATATTATTGATCTTCTACTTGTTATACTATTACATACCTCTATTTAAAAGAATGATAATTACTGTATAGTCTCCCAACTATACAAACATAGACCCTCAATACTGGTCGGTATCCTATAGTGAACGAGGAGGTTCTATTTAGACAATGTGTCCACTAGGTACTATTTCATATAAGTGATTTTGGTCTAGGACATCAAAATATGGTATCTATGGGTATCATTACCATTTTCCATTTTTTATTTTTGGTTAGTAGGTAGGAGACAAGGAATGTATCAGAATTTGGTAAAAGGTTTGTTCTTGTTAGTAAATACTGTATATATATGGAAAATCAGAATTACCAAGGATGGAAAGTTCTATTTAGGATTAATCTTATTAATTTATGATTTATTTCGCTAATTGGTGATACACATGATCAGTAACCTTAATTGATGATATTTTTAGGGTTTATCCTTTACACATGGTTTTTTATTGAAATGTGGTATTATCTCATGCATCATTTTTTGAAACTAAGGATATGCATTTCAGGAATATCTATTCCATATAAATTTTATTTCATGAATTTTTTGTTTCATGTTGTAGTTATTTACTATTATATCTATTATGTGAAAAACATTTTTTGAGGACATATGAGATAAATAGGTGTTTAATTAATGTGTTTTCATCAACTAAAATGGTGTTTTAATATATATCATTATGGTGTGACATTAATTAAAGAATTGTTATTTTCATTTCCATGTACCAATAGGCAGACATGTTGAAATTTTATGGGATAAAATTCAATGGTTTCCAACTACATTTTGAATTAGGTTTGTGGCTCCTGGAATTAAATTTTTTGATATATATAACTTTACAATCATAAAGGTCTAGATGTAGCTACATGTAGTTACAATGCAAACATATAATGCATGAAACAATATAACATTATAATGGAAGTTACATATACCTAATCCATGATATATATGAATAAATATATTAATAGTTGATTTGTAATCCACGATAATGAGATTATTATTAGTTTGAGATTCCAATTGCATCTAAAATGGTGTCTTACACATTAACATGAACCTGTAACTCAACATACCAAAACCTCAAACATATAATAAAATTCATTCCGTTGACCCAACCATATTAATATGATGTTGGGAGTGTTTTCATCTTTTTAATTGGGAAATATAATATCACCCAGATAGAGAATTTAAGAGTTTGTAGAATGGTTTGATTTGGTTATATGAAGGCTTTTACTAGTCATAGCATTTTCGTTGTCATCATTTTATTTATTTAATTATATTTTAAGGAATTTATCTTTCTTTATAGATATATTCCATTGTAAAGACCTTGAATCGTGCCACAAGAAGGTTGTGATGACCATGATCTGAATGTGGTGGAACCTGAGACACTAGTACTGACTCCTATAGTTTCACATATATCACCCATCTCAAATCTTGGTACAAGATATGATTATTAGTTTTTATATGTATTAATTAAACTCATTAAACTATGAATAGATCCTCATAACCTGTTTGTACATGTAAGAGTGTAAATAAGAGTTTCGGAAGTATCATTAATTACTATTTTTGTGGATGGTTATTCATTGGCTACTAAGTCATGGCTAGAAGCCATATTTTCTTTATTTTAGAATCACGTGACACCACATAATTAGATAGTGAAGCTCACAACATATATTGTATGACATTCTTCCAGGAATTGAATAGATATTATTACCCAAAAAGATCATCATTGGGATAGTGCTTTGGGATAATTTTGCAATGGAACTCTATGATTATTTCTTTCCCATGATGGTTTTTGATAACGTATCCCAATATTTATTTAACATAGAGTAGGTAAACATATCATTTATGTGTCAATCCAATAATTTTAACATCATCTAGAATCTCACACGAATTCTTATTGGTGATGAAGTGTCTAGATCTAGGAAATTTAAAGATGGACTCATGTATGACATGCAATTGGTGTTGAATTTTCTTGCTGACAACCATATATTCAATATTGAATTGGGGGGGGGGGGGTTCATAACCATTCTTAATCATTGATAGTATTTTTGTGTTCGAACTATAATCATAACAATTAGACCTTATATTTATTAAAACTAGTGGTGGGAAGAACTATTTTGAGTTTTCTTATCAAAGTAGTTCCCATATTGTGAATATAGGTATCCTACTATTATTCCATCAGTATAGTTATAATGATCATTTGAAGACCCATTGTATTAATCCTTCAGTTGAGTAAGGATCTTGTGGAAGGATGGTTCATATTTAACTATTTTTTAAATATTTCCCTCCACTTCATGATTAGGTAGGATTTTCTCCTATCAATCATATTGGAGAAGCGACAGAAGCTCCACAATAGGAAGGGAGATAGAATTTTATCAGCCATTCTGGCTAAGGAGGTGGTCAAGTTCAAGGGAGCTAGACACCAACTATAGAGACCTATCCTAGTTTTTTTACCACACATAACTAGTATATATCTCGAAAATATTATTTGGTCCATATATATGTAGTCATACCAATACATGATGAGATGATTGATGATCCATCAATAGTTCAAGGTTTTATTTCTGTAGCCTCTGTAGTAGTTGATGTTTTTTACTGAAAAACATAAAACTCCTTTACATTTTGTGGTTATTTTTGTGGCCCTTTGGATCGGGATCCAATATTTATTCGTGGGTAATGACACTATATAATTCAATAGGATTCTAATCTAAAAGGGTATGCTAAGGAAATAATTTCCCTCATTGAGGTATGAATGTATCAGTGGGTATGAAACTTATTCATTATCATGATTATAGTTTTTGATATTATTCTACGGATATAATGATGTCCATTTCTATAACCATAGGATGTTTTTCACATCATAAGAAGGTGTGGACTATATTCACATGGGTGACTAGGATGTTCGAGTTTGTTATTCTAGACCAAAGTATCATGGTCCATGTGGAATGACATCATAGATTGATAAAAATTATCTATAATATCCATCATAGTGGAATATTGATTTACCTCCTAGAGAGGATTATTTCAGGGATGCCCTCATAGATGAATCTTCTTGGATACATCCTCAGAGAGAGGTAGAGTTTTCAATTTATGTTGTTTTAGGAGCATAACTGATATATATTACTTCATTTATGATGGAAAATACTATTCTAAAAGAGATCCAATGGTAAATAAATGACATGGATACAATGTGTTAGATATAACCAAATACATCACCATGGGTTTCTCCCATGATATTATAAATGAAGGATGATGTGAGCCATATATTTTGTGTCAGTTATCGAAAATTGAATCAGCATTCGATGAAGAAATAATATCTATTTTATTTTATAGAAGACCTCTTCAACTAGAATAAAAGATAAAGCATTTTCAACAAGATCTAATTGAGGTTAGGATACTATTAGGTAGGAAATACAGAATTATATATACCATGTATAACATTCCTAAGTAGATATTTATAGTTTTTTTTTCAAATCATTCATTCTCGCAAACAATCTGACAGTTTTCATGGATCCGAAAAATTATGATTCCCACCCATATCTCAAATAGTTTATTCCTATTTTCATGGATGATTTTTTATATTATTTCACTTGATCTGATTTTGAATAATATATTGAGATCAAATTGAATATATATATAGAAAACTTGTTTTATTCTTATCAAAAAATTAAAACATTTGGATCAATAATGTCCACTTTTTATGCAATATCATATTAAAATATGAATTAAATGTTTTTCTAAGTAACGTAGAGAAATAGTTTTTTTAGATCACCCCAAAAACTTATTTAAAAGAAATATATTCATGGAGCTAGATGGTTATTATTTGTTCTTTATATAGAATTCCTCAAACGTTGCAGTATGACTAACAAGATTGATCAGGAACGTTTTAATGATTTAGTGGGTTAAAGAATGTGAGAAAACATTTTTGGATATGAAATGGAGTTTAAATTTATTTTTATACTAATATTACATGACCCTCGAAGAGACTATAAAGTATATTGTGATGCATCAGGCATTATGTTGTTAGATATTCTAATGTATGGGGGATTGAGTCATGGAATTCAAGTCTCACAAATTGTGGGGAAATGGAATAATTACATGATTTAAAATCTCAAGATAGTATTTTTGTTTGAATTATGGATTTTTTGGGGGAATTTATTGATTAGAGAGATATTTATTGTGTACGCAGTCCAAAAAATATATAAAAACCTTTTCACACAAGATGATTTGAAACTCATATAGAGAATTACAATTGAATACCTACAGTCCATTGAGTTTTAGAATTATTACATAACAGGGAATGTTAATTATCTAACTAGTGAACCTAGTTAGAAAACCTAGAACAATGTAGTTATGGATGTTAGTGAAGAATATAAGTTTTTGTTCAAATTTTACCAGATGTATCTTGAGGTGAATGAGAATTTAGTTTAACCTATATTATCATATATAGTAGGGATATGATCACCTCTGGATTGAATGACGAATAAGATGATTTCAAATACTGAGGGACTGGTCATATTAGAGGGAGACTTAGGTGAGTACGCACCACATCGTGAGGTTATTAACAGGGATGAGACCTGGGACATTCATGGGAATTTATATCTTTCATCAGACAAACATATATACTTGTTGTGACTGTCTCACACCTCTTCTTCGGCTGCCCATCATGGTCTTATCAATATGTATATTTTCTTACACCTCATAAATTATTGGTCATGGATAAAGATGTGAATAATGGATTTTTAAATAGTGTTCTGTCTATCAGTAAGATAAGGCATAACACTAGTGACATATGGGTCATTTGCATCAATTATCCAATTTTTAGATGAAATGGGAATATTTTACTGTAGTTTTTCTATGAGTTTTACCTAGGTAACCTTATGGGCATGATACAATATGCGTTATCTTAGAAAGGTTGAAAACTATTACTCACTTCTTATGCATGAAAGATACTTTTTTAGTGGATTCACTAAGAAGGATATATATCATCATGATCATATTCATTGACGTTGTTCTATGTAACATAATGTCACGTAGAGATGGTCAATCCACATCATGGTTTTAGAAGTGGTTGTAGAGGGAATTAGGATCACAAGTTATTTTTATTGTAGCCTATCACCCACTGACTGATGGGATATCTAATCATATGAAACAAGGGTTAGTGAAAATTCTTATATAATGCATCCTATATTTCAAAGGTTCATGTTGTAAAAGAATAATCTCATCATGTTTTCTTATAATATCATCTACCAAGAAACTATACATAAGACTCTTTATGAGTATGAATAAATTTAGTAGTGGTGATCACCCCAGTTCCCGTTGAAGGTAAAAAAGGTTGTGCCTTTAGACCACATCATGTGAATTAGACATCGAAGAAGGTAAAACTGTTGAGTAAGTGTATGGTTGTATCTTAGTTAAGGAGGTAATCTTATATTGATCATCACCACAAAATAATATATTAGTCATGGAAGATATAGTCTTCTTGTGTGTTTCACCTATATTGGGGAATTAGGGTTTTGGAAACAAAGAATGCAGGAACATATATTTTTCATTCAATTCAATATAAAAGTGTGAATCAAGCTGGTAGACTATAGGTTGTAGTTACCATATTTTTATAGGGAAAAACAAAACATCTTTTTTGATTTATAGCATTGATATTTCCATTCATAACAATCTCATCTCCTTCAACTAGATGATGTTGAGTAAGATATTGATTCTTTTGTTGAGAAGAATCCTAATCATATTAATGATTGGATAAAGAATGATCACCACAATAGGTATGTTCCTCTAGTATTGGTAATATGGTAGTATAACCATGTACATGATGAAACATGGGAGTGAGAGGATGACTAACATGGTAAGTGGCCCAAATTATTCTCATTAATTGCTTTACGAATATTATAATGGTAAATCATGGATGATTTTTCTTAAGTTTGGTAGGCATGAAAGATATTGAAATTTATTTTGTGGTACGAATCCCTTGATTATACGTTAATAAAATTATTTTATTATTATTTAAATGATCAATGTTTTAAAGAATGTTCTAGGATTTTTCAAGGATATTTTTAAAATCAAAGATATAGGATGTGGATAAAAAACACTATGATCGTAGATAGTTTAAACTGATCCACATAGGCCACATGGTATTTTGAAACCATGTATGGTGTTGTAGTAGATGGTAGTGAGGAAGATAGTTTGTTAAATTGGGACCCTTAGGCTACCTGATTATGTGGGAATTTCATTGGGTCAGTAGTGTGGCTACAAAAACATTCAACAGTTTTCCAAAAATATGGGCTGTGAAAACATGGTTATTGCAACATAGGTAGTTAAGACACGTTGTTGGTCCATGATTTGACCAAATCATGCTTAAAAATGTTCTCCCATAAAAAATAAGTTAAAATAACATTTTCAAATACCTCTATTTATTGTTATTAATCCATTTTTTATTCCCTTTCACATATATCACCATTGTTTGTTAATGACCTCTACCATCCCAATCTATGTTTTCAATTGAGCAACCATGTCTATTTGGTTTCAATTGCATCACTAAATATCGCATTACAAGAGTAATTGTAATCACATAAATTTAATTTCTTCTTGAAATTTATTACATATCTATTTGGAATTTTATATCCATGTGTGCTGATATTCGTTATTTTTAGTGTATTCATATATTCCATTGATTACACACTTATTTAGATTTCATTAGAAAATAATAATTGTTGAGGATTCTAATAACCATCTAAAAAAGTTCGTTTAATACCTCTCTATAAATTTTTAGTGGTTTTTATTTTGTAATGTTTTCCCCCACAAATGACTCCCAGAGTGTTGTGTCCTATATGTGATTTTAATTATATTAAATGGGTGGGTCTATTTTATATGACCTATAATAATTGATGAGGACTAAAATACCATGTATAAATACACAATTATATTTTACTCTAAACCTGTTATGTTTTTAGTTTTTTATACCTCTATACGTATGTTCATGTCTCATATAATATTGAGGTTGTAATAAATTAATTAAAACATATTAATTAAATATAATGGATGCATTGATTGATTTATAATACATATGTTTAGAGGCCACATATCTGAACGAAATTTGATATTGAGTTTTTTTTAATTTTACGAAATCATTATTATAAGGTAAATGTTTTGGTAGAAGGTATGGTTAAAATATGAGTCCCTGACAATTATTTATAATATATCAATTAAGATACATGGGTTATATCTCAAAATAACATGTAAAAAATCACCTACTTTAATCAATTAAAATGAATTAATAATGGATTTTAAATATGTAAATGGTGATACATGGGTTATGACATGGAATTCCAATGAATTCCTCATGAATATTTTTCAACAAAAATGAATTTCTGAGGTAATTATGTTATTTCTAGGGTGATACATGGGTTTTGAATCATAATTACATTGATGGAAACATCATGGTTATTCTATTAATATTAACTAAATTTGGAATTATGTAATTTCATGGGTGATATGTGGATCCCTATATGGAATTAATTGGATGGACACACATGATGATTTGACATATACTTTCCCATTAGTGACACATAAGATCCTTACATTAAATTCAAAGTAAATCCTCAAAGGTAGGTGAATTATATTATTCTGTGAGTGAAATTTTCTTTCAGTAGGTAGAATTCTATGAATTAAATTAAAGGGAAATACCATTATACAACGCCTCATAAAATAACTAGTTTACAATCATGAATGAAATGTAATACATTTTTGGGTGATGGACTCATTATAGACCTAGAGTGACATATAGGATCCATGTAAGGAATACCATGGAAGAGATTAGGATTACGATCAATTAATTAAATGACGTGTATTCCAAATAAAATAAAACTCATAGAATTTGTCAATTCATATATACATGATGTACTAGTTCTAGTTCCTTTTATACTAAAGATATCAAGGGACTTATTCATCACATATAAAAATATTATAAATAGAGGTCACCTTGGATAAGAGGATTTTTTCCTACTATTATTATATAAATTTAATGATTAGAAAATATATTTTAGAAATACGGACATAGTATAAAGAAGGTATAGTGGGATGGGTGATGCAAGGGAGACCCATACTGGTATTTGTTTTTTATTTACTTAGTTTTCTTCTTTGATTATACTACCATAACATATTTAATTGTATACTGAATGATTGGATTTCATTTGAAACCATTATTAGTGTTATAATATGTATTTCTCAATCCTAGATAAGGACTATGATTCATTCTAATACAATCTTCAAGCATGAAGGTGGGGATAAGGTAATCTGACCTTCCAGGTATACTTGGTTTTATGTACTATGATGTACTACAAGATAATAGCACTAAACAAATTCTTGTGATTCTTACTCAGATAGATAATGATATTTAATTCATTTTATATCAGAATGTATATGAATACTACAAATTATCTCATGTATTACCTATTTTTTATAGAACCATTAATTTGATCTTTTTTATAAGAATTAATTTATTTTATT
This sequence comes from Viscum album, assembly GCA_963277665.1. NCBI lineage: Eukaryota > Viridiplantae > Streptophyta > Magnoliopsida > Santalales > Viscaceae > Viscum > Viscum album. The sequence goes on from OY728129.1 coordinate 570,625,646, forward strand.
TTATACAACCTATAGATATGGTTATATATTTATATTTGTATATTTTATTCTACATTTACTCATTGGTATTTTGATGTCCTTATTATTATACCTCTATATATTACTTTGTTACTCTAGGATCATGATTGTATAAAATTACAATTTTACCACTATTGTCCCTCACTAGTTGTAGGAATCCTCTATCACACATATAGGATCACTTGATGACATGTTTCCCATATGTATTGGTTACCTTTGAGAAAACCATGTAAAATACGGCACAATTAAGAAAAAATTCAATCCATTAATGTAGAGTAATGTCTAATGTAATCTTTCAGATTATATACGACTACATGATTTATAAAATAATATATATATTAGGGGGTTCTAGGGGTAAATACAAAATAAAGATCATTCAAAACGGAACACTTTATAATGATCATTAATACTAATTATCAAGAACAATCCACTTCCTCTAATTGAAATAAATCCATTAATAAATTAAAAATGTGAAACAAATAAAGTTTATTTGGTGAAAAAAGATGAGATAATCCATATATCTAGAAAATATAATGTTCTATTGGAAAAATAATAATAATATCATTAATTTTTGGCCTACAATTTAGAATTGTTACACGGACCCACTAGGGTTTCAACCATTATTGAAAAAAATCAGAAATACCACATCAAAAAATAGATCAATTAATCTACATGTGTTACCCATATAATCTTCTTGAAAAATTTGTGAGTATATACTATTGTGATGTAATAATTTTTAACTATATTCATTCACTAATGTAATATTGTAAACCACAATTAGAAAAACCATCAGTATATACTTCCAAAAATTCAGACAATATGTAGGACCATCCCTTTTATGTTTTCTCATGTAATATTCAATGAATCAATCAATTATTCCATTATTAAACCACTATAATTATTATCCACATTTCAAATATATTGATATCATTCAAATTAATAGATATTCATTGTAAATTCTAATATATAAGTAAGTAATCCACCATCAATATTTGGGAAATATTTTCCCAAATAAACTCTTTAAATCTAACATGATATGTTATATTTATTTTCCATGTTTGCCTCCTAAAAATTGTAAATATAAATACATAATTCTCTTGACTTTTCTACTTCAAAACAAGAATCCCTTCTTCACTTCAAATCATATGTTAAAAAATCTCTATATTTGATCCATATATTATATAATCCTCTAATTATTTTTCATTCATCGAATCCACATTTATTCCCAAAATCTTCACTACATTAACCTAAACTTCATGTTTAAAACATAAACCTAGACAACATGACCCAAATATTTTCATATCCATTCATAGTGTGAGACTAACTCACTATGGCATGGTAACATATAAATTTGAGAATCCAAAATTTTTCTTAAACCCTACACAAGAATGCACAATCTTCTATTACATGATTTTTGAATTACATAAAATTGGTCTAGTATATATATTGTAAAACTAATTATGAATATTATTAAATTCAAACAAATTATACTAAATTCTAAAATGTGTGTTACACAGTATAAGTCTTTTCAATTCTTTCAACTAAAAGACTATTCATATATTGGCGTCATCTTCTACACAATTACAACTATTAGATCTCAATTTATAAGAACTAATGGTGTTCTTCCATATAAAAAAGATCCATAAAATAACATTCTCTAGAAACGTGTTCCTTTAATCTAGCTAGGTCATTAAATGAACAATGGAATTCTGGAATGAATATTATTCTTATTATATTATCAAATTATAAATATTAACGATTCATTGAAAGATTCATTTTTTGTAAATGACAGTTATAATGATATAATAAACTATTCTTATAATCATATTAGTCTATGCTTATTCCACTTTTCTAGAAACACAAATTCACCACATTTGCAGGGATGTTGCTACATGACATCTATTATATACATAGAACTATAATTTCTCTACAAAAAATTCCCTTAATACTTCCTGTCATCTAATATTCTTATATGGATGTCCCATCTCAAACCATTTTCCTAATATATGAATAAACAATTCTTCATGATATATTCATTAACAACTCGAGAGTAAGTTCATATTGTTATTTTTTAATTTATAGATGATGAAGGAATGTGATATATTGAGTTCTGAGGTATTTTGTGTGAATTTAATAATAATTATCCCTTGGTAATTCTTACACCCTTCAATTGATATGTAACTCAGGGAAAATGGATTTCTGTGTGGATTAATTTTCATTATTGATCATAGTTCCATAATGATTTATAGAAAATACTTATACCCCATATGTTTTTTCATTAAAATATGTTTTGAAGTTATTTTATTCATTGAGGGAAAATAAAGATACATTATTCCATGGATATGTAATATTTATAATGTTGTAATAACTATAATGATAATGGATTTAATAAAAATTGATATGTATAATGAGTTCTTTATAGTATATGGTTGGGATATTGAAATATAATGGCATTTAATTATGGAAAACACTTCTTTTAGATTGATAATGTCTTCTTTCAATTCAATTTTATGAAATTTTGTATCATTATTCCTTGGTCACCCTTCACCACACTAATGATAAAGAGAATAAAAATATTAATCTTTTGATGTTTTCGTGTAGTGGATGACTAATAAGATACTATAAGTCAATTTCTTATGTTAAAAAATCATATAATTTATAACTAAATGGTCAATATTGATCAAAAGGAATTGAATAAAGGATATGATGGTAATATTTAACGATATTTATTGAATTTAATTGTGAAATTCATTTTTTTTCAATTTTAAACAATAGGATTGGTACTATTGTTGATATAATGAGTATATAAAGGGATTATATGTGTGAGATAGAATTTTATTTAGTGAAACTGAGGATAGATATAGAGAAGACCCCCAATAAACAATGTAATTTGAATGGAAAATCATAATTCAATTAATGATGATAAAATACGTGAGATTTCATGTTTTAGGTTTTGAATTAATATAAGTTTGACTAGTATGAGTTTTTAAGTGGAGTAATGAGTTTAATAATTTTTTTATTATAAAGAATTAATAATACATAAATATATCTCAATAAAGATTTAATTATGTTCATAAATTTTAAAATATTATATTCACTCTTTATTTGATAAAATATTCCATTGGTGAATTAGTGAAGAATATGTGGAGTGAATATTTATACTTTTTTAGTGTTTCTTGAAGGATTAATTATCACTTTGTAGTATTTCATTATAATTATCAATTTATTTGTTTTGGATAACATTATGTGAATTAAGATAAAAAGTTATGTAATATGAATTCATATAATAATCATTCTATTAATATCCATAATCAATATTATATATTGTGATATTGGTGTATTTAAATCATTTTCTAGATATAACAATTTATATTGAATATGGAACCATAAAAAATATATATACCAACTACGTGTGAGTTAATTAATATGTGTGTTGTAGAATTATTTGATTTAAATCAATGATATTCGGTACTGAATTTGGATGAAAGACATAATAATGACTATATAAATCCCATAAACATGTGACGTAAACTTTCAATGGTTAAATGAAAAAGAAATAGTTTCATTGATTGACCAAATAACTCAATTAATCCTTCCATAAACTAAATAAATATTTTTATTTTGACATTCATAATTTATTTTAGATATATTTTCCAAGATTCATTTTATGGTAATATTTTTATAATAAATTAATGTCACCTAATATTTTTATTTTTATATTGTTTTATTTCAAAATTTTATATTCATATTTGATCAAATAAATTTTAAGAATAAAATATGGATTCAATAACATTATTAAAATATATATCATATTTTGAACCCATTATATATAACAAGTTGTTTCATTAGGATTCTACAAAATGGATAGAACCCCTTGTAGAAGGTTTTATAATCAATACACATAATCTAAAAAATATTTATAAAGTTTTTCTTGATCTTAATGAAATTATTTTCACATTATATGATAATGAATCATTCAAATTACTTGGATTTTGAACTATTAAATAATTAGAAGTATATTTTTATATCACTTATAAAGGAAATTATAATTTGTTATAGAAAAAATTTTTCATTTGGCATTAGATGTATAAACACATTAGAAATCATCTTAATTAATGAATTGAAAAATTAATTAATAGATTATAGTATGTAGTGAGAAAACATAGAGTTTTTATTTTTGTGAATCGTAATGATTCAATGGTGTTGAATAATAATATTCATATCATCTAAAAAATTTATATGCAATGGTATTGATACTTGTAGTATATGATTATTACAAAGTTTTGTTGGATGATTTTATTTAATGATTAATTAATCGTGAAATAATGAAAAGAAATAATATTATGAAAAAAATTCATGTAAAAAATTGACATCCTTGAATTCAAAGGATCATGAAAAAAGAGGGAAAAGTGTTTTGCGAGAAGAATTATATACTGTGAATGATGATGATATTTTTATAATTTTCAAAATTACGGTTTAATTCATATTAAAATGTGTTCAATATGGTAATGTAAATATTCAATGAATGCTTCCATTGATTTTTTTTCAAATTGTAATATATTTGATATAATTTACTTACTTTTACTAGTTGATGGATGAATTGTGTGTTGATAATGTAGAATCATCATGAAATTTCTAAAAAAATAATCATCAAATTGAAAGCAGTTAAATTTCATAAAATTTAAATGTTAATATTTTCTCAAAAATTGAAATGGAAAATTTCACATCAATGATGGATTATTATTATTTTAATAGAACTAAAATGAATAATAAAACATCTAGTAAATAAATGGGGAATTTTCCGGTCACAAAAATTATTTATAAATAATTTCCTAGTGAAAAGATAGAAGTGTTACTAGGGAGGAAGAAACTATGATGGAATTTAAAATAAAGTGACATTTATTAGATATTATTAAAAGGATAAAAATTTTAGATAATGATAATGAAAATTAAATTAAATAATCATGTCAAATAAATGATAATGATTCATTCATTGCCAAAAAATAAATTTTGTTTGAAAGAGAAGAAAAATTTTACATTGTTAATAACAATTGATAATAATTTAAAGGAGGATATGAAATAAATAGTTTAATTAAAGGAAACAATCCTTGATAATATAGATCATTTTATTTAAGTATAAATAAAATATATATTTTTAAGTCTATCAAAAAAATTATTTATAAAATTATTTAAAAAATCAAGGGGAAATATCAATGTTAATGTAACTTTAATTAAATGTGATGATGATTAAAAAAATACCACACTCAATATATTCATAAGGTTTTCGATGTGATTAAGTAAATACATATTTGATTTTTTTGTTAAATTAATCAAATATTCTGATTAAATAAATTAAATTATATATATTGAAATCCTTTGAAATGAAAACATAAATGAAAAAATACTACAAATAGAAAGTAAAATCTCTAAGAAATTTTGATGTAATGATAATTTTTTTGTGACAATTAAAAAAATATATTTGAAAATCATACAAAATTACAGAATAAATTACTGGAATCTAGTACATGACACAGTTTGGACAACATGATGTTTATTATATGAAATTCAAATTTTATTTCTTTAGCTAGAACTATAGTGTATTTTGATATGTGTCACCGAGAGTCTTGTTTTAGTAGAGTTATTTCATTGAATATATAATATTTTAATGATATAGGTTATGGGTATTCATCACACATAATGTTGAAAAATTCAATGTAATCATAATGTTATGATGTGAAAATGAATAAAAAATTTATGATGTTAAAAACAAGTTATGGAAGGTAAGACCAAGAGGGTCTTCATGCTTGTAAATTTGATATAAATATTCCTAATTAGTTGAGTTTTAATTTAAATACTCATAATTAACCTCAATAAAAATTGAGAGGATAGATCCAATATTGTTAAGGATTCATAAATATATCCACAAAGGTAGAAAAGATATATTTTGTAAAATGGGTCCTATAATCATATTATAAGAGATTTAGAGAAAGAAATTATAGAAAAGGTTAATAAAGAATTTTTTATAATTAGTAATTATGGGTCACATAATATGAAAGGCGTTGGATCTATATAGACATGGAATATCATGCTAATGTTGAATAATACACTTTACGTTAATGGTTTGTACTGAAAATTTAATATTGTTTTGAATATTTATAAGGATACAAATAATTATTTTTTCAAAAAAGGATAAATGTATGGTTAGTTGGTTGAATAGTGGTTTTGATATAAATAGATGATATAAATTATCATTTATAAATTTTCAATTGAGAGAAACCTAATATTAATTCATTTTTAACATAGAGGAGTAAAATAATATATTACATCAATGACATAATGAATATTTCCAATATAATATTCACATGATTACATTTGGGGAATATTTTCAAATAATTAATATTTTATAGAGAAATTGAAATAGATATACATAGTGTGAGTGTCTGTGTGACTATATATGTTCCACCAAATTAAATGTTTTATTTCAAATAATTACACAAAAATGTGAATAACAAAGAATCCCACCCCTTGTTTATTTTTAATTTTGTTTTTTTTGAAAATATGATGACGAAATACAAAAATGAAATAAGTGAATAAACTATTTCATTAATGACTTTACCTAATTACATTTTTTGATATTAGAATCACTAATAACATGGATTAAAAATAATTATGTTTTTATGTTGATTTACATAAATGGAAATTTTTTCACATTAAATATGATTATAGTTCTTAATAGATCATAGAAAATATATTTAAATATTTAATATTATCTTAGAAAAACAACACTAAACCAGATAATTTTCTACTACACACCAAACAAAAAATTGTTTCACTAAATAGTGGAATATATGTTTCTTGGATAGGGTTTGAATTAAATTCTTAGAACATGATAATTTAAAATTATTTTTGTGATAAGAAAATGGATAAATGATGCATATCCAAAACCATATCCTATATCATATGAATTCAATAATGTGTATTTCTGGTATTTTACTAAAATATAACACCTATACTAAAATACATAGAAGTTCTTGGAGTTCATTATATTATATAGAATAATGGAGAATAAATTATGACTTCTGTGTAAAGAGGTGTGTATATAATATTCCCAATATATTTTTATAACTGTTGTAAAATTGGAATAGAGAACACTATTTTTTTTGTGATTCGGGTATGACATGTAAGGATTTGCAATGTTTCTATGAAAATATATGAATCCAAGCATTATTCCACATAGGAAATAAGGGCCCAAAGATCCCAATAGTGGCAATTTAAATAACATTGAATATATTTTATCATTTCCACACATTTTATCTTGAAATTTGGAATATGTCCAGTATAGATTGCTGAATCAAAAACATGAGACATCTGTTGAGTTCAAGTTAACATGTTTAACCTAGGCGTGACCTAATGTTGTTCACACATGAGCTTGATCATATGTGAGTTAAAAGGTAATTATGTGGTGGAATTATTAATTAAATGGAAATTTAATTAAATAATTATTGTCTAATATCCTCTACACCACACTTTATGTTCACAACACATAGATGAGAGAATCATATCCTCTCTTATTCTTCCCTTTGGTGATGGAAAAACTGAAAATGAAATATTGCAATAAGGTGCATTTGATCACCGTTGTTTTCATTGATCATCATAAGAATAAGTAGTAACATGAAAAAGGAAATAATCTATACCACCATAATCATTTTTTATCACTCCATCTAGGTGGTATTTATTTTTGTTCCTGAACCCCTTCTTTTTTTTAATTTATTTAAGTTTCTATAGCTCTTTTTCAATTTCTCGTGATATCTTACATGTTTATTTGTTGCATATAAGGTAAGCTATGGTGAGTGATTAATTTTTTAGGGTAATTCCATACTGGGATTACCATCTACATGTCATGTAGTTTGGTTTACACAATATGTGTGTTAATACGATTTGTGGAAGAATACTTCTGATGACTACATTCTATGTACTGGAGATACATGACATCACATGAACCCATGTTATGTGGCTAGAAGACATGGACAATGTTATCCATGTAACTATAAATTGTTTTTCATATGTACAAGAAAAAATCTTAGAAGTTACATGGTGTCATACATGGGATTGGGTAGACCATAAGGGAAACTAGTCATTAATCCAGAACACACCCTATAATATGGGATGCATGGATGTTAAGGGACATGGCTGGTTGATCCATTTGGAAGGATAATATGGTTATGGGTCAGATGAAGAAGGAAATGTTGTGTACTGGCTATACACTATGTGTACCCCAATTATGCATGGAAACCATGTAAACAAGATACATGGATAGGTTCTTAGGAAGGTTTACAAACTATGTGGAACCTAGTTCACATTGTATACTCATTTCAGATCATCGGGAGATCTCCTTCCTTGCATATCTATTTCTCTAGGACATGGATTCAGAATTCATTATAGGGAATCCTGAGAAATTTTTTATGTAGAACAAGTTTGTGGACTCTGTTTCAGTGTACGAGATATGATATAACATGTTTAGAGAACACCACTAGTGTTGTAGTTCTTATACATTGGTAGTGATTAGGGTAGATCAATGGGTTGTCATAACAGTCGTTAACCTTCACCTACACATTAATTCATGGGTCCCCTAGACTCTATAGAATAATAGTGTGGTGTTTCCCTATTGTATCTAGGGATGGGTCCCCTACTCATTATTGTTTAGTTATGTGATGAATGACATTGGTGACACTCCTTTCAGCATTTCATGAGTGATGTTGTAGATTGGCGTGGATAAAAAATAAAGACGTTGGGACTTGTAATCCCCTATTCCACCAGAGTTTGTGTTTCCCTTATATCTATTGTTTGGTAGAGATAGGATTCCCATATTATAGGTGTGGTTTCTACCCCATTGGTTAGTTCATCTGGGGTCGGTAATCCCATGATGGGTTAGGGTGCAGGTTCCCTGTATCATTCGTATAGTTTGGGATAGTGGTCCCCTAACATTATAGGGTATGTTTCCTCCATACTTTTTGACCAGATAGAGTAGGTACTCCCCTGTTGGACAAGGGTGCTGGTCCATTATTCATGGAGCCAGTACATCCCATTCGTACAAGGGTGTGGGTCCTCCATATATAACATATAGATAGAAAGGGTACTCCCAAATCGTGTTAGGGTGAGTGTCATATAAATATAGATTCTGAACTCCCATTTTATTTTTTGTATTGGGTTTTCTAGAAGGTTTTTCATCCAATAATGTTGGTACTCCCATATTTTGATAGGGTTTGAGTCCTCATGTATTGGGTCGGTACTCCCTTGTTCTGCTAGGGTGCAGGTCCCCCATATTAATTAAGCTAGTAGAGTGGTACAATTGTATTGTACCTTGATAGAAACACTCTAACCACAGAGTGGAACCCCCCTATCGTACCAGGTTACGTGTCCTCACCAATAATGTATCACTGCCCTATCTCCACATAGAAATGGGAAGCACATCCTCTATTGAAGTCATTTATATGTCAATTCTTGAGTTTAGTTACAAGTATTGTCCCCCTATAATAGTTCATGCAGTAAATGGTTAGGAGTTAGTTATCCTATGACTAATAGAGGTTCATCCACAATATTTAGGTGTGATATATTTTTATCATGTTAGTTAGGATAGAATACTACATAGGTTTTAGTGTAGTGGTGAGGTATGGGGACCTAAATTATATCTCATTAGAGATGATCCATGTGGTTCATAGTGTAGAGCAATGCACCATCATCTATGGGAAGTGGTGAGGGGCATGACTCTCTACTTGGGTTCTTATAAACATGCACTAAGAAAAGGAGAGTAATGGTGGGATATTAGTTGTTGGAAGGTTTATATAGACATGGTGGGTCATTTATAATGTAGTGTGTTCTCTCTGATAGGTTCCATATTAGATGGTAGAGATTGTGAATTGTATCCTACTAATTTTATGTTACCTTTATAGTCTATAGTAGAATTCAAATGATTTCTTTATGTTCTTAACATTATAGGAAATTGAGTCTGAGAGAATTATAACAGGGAGATTTATGGGAGTCCTTGTAGTATTTTTATGTGTTTGGGATGACACCACATGTAGACTGAGCGAAATATTGATGTTTAACTAAAGATAGTTCAAGATGTTGTTTCCCTCTCAATCAGGTTCCCTCTAGAATGGTAAATAAGAATATTTTCTGTTATTTTCTACCATTTATTTTTTTTGTTTTTGGGTTTCCTACTATGTATTCATATACTCATCATTAATCAGGATTTTCCAACATGTGTTGTGTATTTTGAAAACCACATGACTTTTGTTAAATTCATCGAAACACCCAAGTAGGAAGAGTATATAGATCTAAACAAACCAAGGTGTTTATCTAGGTGGGACTGAAGAGATTTCTAGTAGTTTAATTTGATAGTGATCCCCTCTATCTGAGTAGATTGTATTCTACTGTTGTTTCTGTGCGGGGGGGGGGGGGGGGGGTTCATTTCTTTTTACAATATTGGTAATTCTATTTTACATTAGTTTGGGATTATGTTATGAAATGATTTTAGTTTACATCTTTTTATATCTCTATATTGTTGCATCTAGTTGCTTATGGGTGCCTTGATACATGTTGTGTAGGGAAAGGCCTCCCATCGGTTTGATATTCCAACCCGACACTTGTGACCAAGCCCAAGCATATTACAAGCTATCATATGGAGTTACAAATCTATCATGTTTGTTCAGGTCTTCACAAATTGGAATTATTTTTATATGTTGGAACACTGGTTCAATTATTGTCGAAAACAAAGAAAAATATCCAATGATATTAGAGATATAGAAGAAATTGTTAGAATAGACATTAAAAATTGGGGTAATAAATTTATTAAATGTATTTTTATGAATAATATGACTATTGAACATTTTCATGTGATGTATAATGAAACAGGTTATTTCACATACGGTATAAAAAGATATTATAGGTTTCTAATATTACTTCTGATCATTGAAAAAAAAAATTAAAAAGTAAATAATTTATATTGAATTTAGAAATCTAATGATATCTAATGGAAAACTAAGAAAGGTGAGTGAATAATTGGATCTTCATTAGTTGGGTAATATTATGCATTAAAAAAATTATCAATGAGAGGTACAACACCAAGGGTTTAAAAAACATTTAAATCTAATTTTTTAATATAATGTGGGTGATTTGTAGAATGTTGAATGATACATGAAAAGTACTGGGATATAATGTATGATTAATGTGTATATCTTATTTTAAGGATGAACGAATTATCATTCATGAAGTTTTTTTAATATTAGGGTTTGATATTGTATGGATTTTTCTTTCAATCAATAATAAAATATGACAGATTATATATCCAATGTATATCATGATATCATTCTTAGTTAAGATGTTAAAATATGATGTTGTAATTTTGTAAGTAGATTTATTGATTCATAGAGGTGCTGAATGAATAGTTTTTTTCTAGAAGGAACAGTGAAATCTTTTCTCTTGTCCAATGGTATGATATTATAATATTGAATAAATTTTTATAGAAATGAATTTATATTAAATAATGAGAGGAAAAATCCACTATAACATGTAATGTACAAATGTAACTATTTATGTTGTTATATATTATTATTATATAATTTTTTTATTAAAATTATGATGGATTTTAAAGGTAGTTTAAAACTCAAATGGAGGATTTTCTTCAAATTTCAATATTGGACTTGATGCCGAATTTTTTGGGTCATTATATTTCTCTAGTATATGGTTACATTTATATATATCAATATTTGAATTCTTAACCTTTAAAAAAAATTATATGGAACATGAAAAGGAAATTTTTATACTCTTTATTGTGGGAATATAACTATTCCAATATAATAAAGGTATATGGGAAAAATAAAATAAGTGTCCAAATAATTTAATGTGGGGGTTTATTTTAATTTATGGCATCATGTAAAGATATCTTATATATTTTTACACATTATAAAATGTAAAAAAGTGGACATAATGAATATCACATCATAAAAGGGATGGTAGTTATACATGACATCAATGTAACTCTGGATTTATTGTTATCATATTATAAAAACATATTGTTTTTTAAATATGATTATTTTGATTTATATCAGTATATAAGTGATGTTAATAATAAATTCACTTCACGTAGAGAACTCTTCATTGATAAAATAACTATAGCCTAGCAAAAATGGAAAATAAGTATTATTATATTATTTTTTCTATAGAAAAACAATGTTTTCGATACTATAACTATAAAATAATTGATGTTGATGAGAAAGAAACATTAATATATTATTGTGGTGATGATGTTAGAATTATCTCTCGAATGTGATATTCGAATTATACAAATTTATTTTGGGAATCCCAGTTCAGTAATCTCGATCAATGTATATAGTTATTAGAAGAAACATTATGAAGGAAATGGTTGATTTTTTTTATAATGATGGGTCCTGCATATATAATGGATTACATTGTTACACCCCATGATTTCATAGAACATTATCTCATTAAATTAAATCAATAGCTTGCGCTACACGCAACACTGAGTTCGAGCGCACCACTACTTAAAAAACTAACCGTTCAAAAAGTGGTTATGAATAGTGTTAACTGAATTTTGTATATTATATAGTCTATATAATTTTATAATTTATATTATGTGTTTCTTAGACATAATATATGAACAAATTCATTTTTTCAGATAAAATATTTATTTTTCAAAAGATGCAATTTTACTGCCTTTTAATGGAGAACCCTCTTTAAAACCAATATTTGACATATCTATATATTCAATTAAATTTTTCATTAGTAGGGGGATGAAAAAACTTAGTTTAGATAATTTTTTGGTACTTTTCTGATAACGTTCATATTTTATTGAATAGTGAAAATACTATATTTTAATTGAAAACAACTTTTTTCATCGAAATGATTTGTATTCTTAAATTATGAATATGAATGGTTTTGATGTATAATTAGATTATATTTTTATCATTTAATACAATGCAGGTTGTTATATGTAATTTCACATTAAATTTTGGCATAAACATATGTCAATCTTTTGATAGTCATTACTTTTTTAAAAACCCACATTATGGTTTTGACATTAGTAATTAATTTTAAATTAATAAATGGAACTTATATATTTTGAATTAATAAAATAGACTTGAATTTTGAATTCAGAATTTCAAAATAAGCTTAGGGTGAATTTTGGGAATTTTTATGAAAACTTTCAATTTTTAATGAATAGTGAAAAACAGTATGTTATTATTTAAAACCGACTTCTTATTTAAATAATTGTTTATTTTGTTTAAATTTATTTAAATCAAAATGGATATATAATACCTATATATGTTCAGTGTAATTCATTAGAGTCATTTTATAATTAAATTATGTGTATACAATTTTATTGAACTTTTTAAAGTCTTTTACCCACCTTCCAGGTGCATTTGCAAATTTGCATAAACCATAATTTTACAACGTCTATGAGTTTACTTTTCAAAATTATAGAGACATGGATGACAACAGTAAAAAAACGAGGTTCAATTAGATGAATTTTATGGAGAATAATATCTTTTGAATTTTATTTACTACGGTTAAAAGTAAATGGGGTAATTAAGGGTAAAAATTATATTATAATTACCGTAACACATGTCTTAATCTTATTTGATAAGTATAGTTTGACCAAAAACATCCTTAGGAAAAATATATTATCATTTTGGTCCGCTTGTATTAGAATATGACATTTATTATTATTTTATTTAAAGAAGAGTCAAAAGTGTTAAATTCAATGTTTAATAAATAACCCATTTTTAATATAATGGTACAAACAATATAAATCTGACTATAAATATTCATTAGAAAGATAAAACGATTTCTTACATAATGGTATTTTATTAATAATTATTAGACATTAAATAATTTAATTCATTTATGACACAATGATGATGATGTAATTACCTCATTATTGAAAGAATCAAATAACCGGTATTATAAATATTAAAATAAATATAATTTAAATGTTTAAATGACATGAATGAATTTTATAGATGAATATGACATGTTTGGATTCATTCAATGTATCATATTCTAAGTAATCAAGTTTTGATGACTTTCGAAAAACCAAATACCAAATATAGACAGAATTGACATAAATGAGTTTTTAAAACAAATATTATAATATTACATAATATAATTTTCTTAAAAATATAAGGTTCAAACAAAAGACTTATTTAATAAAATATATGTCATTAATTAACCACTTGGGGTTCTCTAGGCTTGATATAGTTCATTTATTAACGATATAGTGTAAGAATACAAGAAGACACGATAAAACTTAAGCTATATAACTATGAGTTAAATCTAAAAGATAAGGTTAAAATGGTAAGCTAAACTTCTCTAAAACCAATTAATTGAGAGTATTTCGACTAATCCCCACCTTATACTATAATTTAACAATTTGGGGGCCATTAGAAACCGAAATTATTTTATTATAAAATAATATTTCAAGATTTTTATAATGTGACCCCCACATCTCTTATAAAAGGTCACTTCCCCTTATCTTAATTTTACATATCCAAAGCCATTTGGCTCATCCAAACCCTGACCAAATATCCTCCCAACTTTCCTAACTTCATCATAGAGGCATTGAAATTGTCAGAAAGCAAACCTAATGACCCCTTTTGATCAAATCAAAAGGAAAAACCCGAAGAAGCGGAAAATATTTCATCACCTCTTTCATGTTCTTTTCTTCTTACACTTCCTCTTACTTTGTTATTTCCATTATAAAATAATAACAATAGTATCTTATATATAATGTGATGTTATTATAAAAATTTTACAACCATATTCATTATTCTATCCATCCTATAAATGACAAAGTCACCATACGTGCGTACATATGGATTACCTTCTCCAGGTCATGGTGTTGTTTGTTATTCAGACACTTCATTATTTGGATGGGAATAATAATGAGTATAACTGATGTAAATAATACATATAACATGTTAATGATTCTTTATATATGATATAAAATCCAGTTATGTGCAATTTTTCCATCAACATAATGAGATTGCCGCTCGTGCATACGTATGGATTACCGTCTCCACGACGCGATGAGATACATTTCAATGTTCACCATTCAATAATGATTATAAAATATATATCATTAATAAGTAGGTAATATATGACATAATAATTATAATGGATATATAAATATATGTACTTACATATATCTAATTCACTTATTTTTTTAATAGGATATGAAAACAGAAACAACGTTTATGCATATGTATGACCAACCCTCTCCATAAACAGAGTTTTCCAATTAATATATTCATCTATTATACATATTTATATTCTAAATATATATGATATATATAAATCATGTTTTATATTCAGGAAGTATTCTAATCATGGTCTTAGTGATACAATCAAGAGTAAAAGGTTAAAACACGTACGACAATGAAAGCGATTATTACCTGAAATGTTAATAAAAAATAGAAATTATTATTAAATGGGTAGTATAAAGTAATAAATGACTCATGTATGATATCATAAATATTAATATGGTTTTGGTATAATTTAATAACATACTAAGGTATTTATTTAAGAGGTTAAACATACACTTGACTTGAATAATGTTTAAGGTAAGGGTTAATTTTTCAATGTCTTTATTATTCGAGACTGTTTATGGGTATGTTTTTATAAGGACATGTTTATTATCCATTTCCATGTTTCATAAAAGAGTTTTCAAAGATATATTTTTTAAGGGACACTTTTACTAAAAAATCATTTTAAATGTTTTAAAGATTTATTCTTCTAAACCTATCTCATTAATGTCTATACTTTGAAAATGGTTTTAAGGATTTATTTATATGGACATGAATGTTTTTAAAATGTTAATTCCTTTCAAAAGTTAGAATGTGGTATACGAAACTTTGATTAAAATGTCTTTAATTGTATTCCTTTATATATACTGTGACTCTAAAAGTATTTCAAAATAGATAGAGATATTTCTCAAAAAGAGTTTTGATTTCATCTATGTCAACATCCTTTGATATATTATACAACTATTTGAAGTTGATTTATTATGATACAAATATTCCATATTGTATTTAATATTTTGTGATATGTTTGACTGTGGATGAGTTACTTTTATTCCATTCATGGTTTTTGGTTAAATTATTGACACTTCAAATGCTAGTTATATTACGAATGTTTATGTTATATTTCAACATCTTCTTACGATGAATGTGTTGGACTAGTATATTCCTGATTGGGGACCGGTAAAAGTAATCCCTTCGGGTTGGGGTCAGATTACAAAAGACCCTCTGGGTTGGAGTCTGGTTACAGAGGCTCTCCAGGTTAGAATCTAGTTATAGAGGCTCTCCAGGTTGGAGTCTAGTTACATTTGCTCTCTGGGTTAGTTTCTAGTTACATTTAGCTCATAGATCCTGTCATGAAGCCTTTACACAGAAATTAATGTCTGACATTATGCATTCCATCCCTATGAAAGTGGTTATTGATATTTCATGTTATTATTCCACTAGTAGAATATCAATGTGAATATATAAATGGAATTATTTGATTTTTGCTTTTCCATATTATACTGAAGTCTACGTTTAGAGTATTTTTTATTATAATACATTGCCTTGAATGTTTATACTTATTTATGAAATATTGCACTATATTGTTTTCCTTATAGAGAATATAAACTCACCCCTTTCTATGTTTTATTTTTCCCAAAATGTGAAGATGTATTTTATGACTGATAAAAAGGGTTAAGCTAATGGATTATTCTCATTCTCAAAGGAACATTTATGTTGTGTCTTATTTTCTAATGGGTAATGTATTGTTCATGTATGTAATCTATTTTTCCAAGATTTATAAATTGATTGGTTCTTCAGGACATAATTCATTGAAATCATTCCAATGTGTTAAAATAATGCACTGACTCTGGGTAACTTTGGTCGGGGCGTTACAGTTGCAATCAAAAGAAGTTTAGCAATATCCTTGGAAACTAGATTAAGAAAAAATCTGATTAGAGAACACTACCCTAAGATAGACATTGAGGATTAGTATAGAAGAAAATTCTAGGATTTTGGTACTATAGATATTTTGTGCGTTTTCAAAGCAATACACCCATGTCTCGATACGAGCAGGTAGAGGCGGCTCTGGCAAAGATGTACCTAGGGCTAAAAACTGAAAACACCACTTTGATCTAGACATGAATAGGAACTGGGGAACGACAATGGGCCTTGCTACACTCTTGGTTACGACAATCACAAGGGATATTCTTTGGATAATTCTCATTTTATTTATCAACCACTATGAAGGGTTTATGAGTATATACCTTCTCAAAGAAATCATTTTTAGGATTATAGATTATGTCCATGAACTTTTCAATTTATGTTAACAATTTTAAAATATTGCAATTACACGTTGCGATTCATTAACTATCTTGGTGTAAGATATTGTTTAGAGATGGTGCCCAGTAGATGGATTGAGACCTCTAACAATACTCATGACCCAATGAGTAAGAAAGATCACATCTTTCAAGGAGTTAAGAAAATATTTACAAAGTAAATACTCACCCATGAATTATCTTCATGTGAAGAAATAGTTTCATTTCATAAAAAGAAAATTAATGAATTTTTTGGGTCCTATGGATTTGAAGGGAAGCCAAAGAAGAAATTGATGGTAGAATGAAATATGGATAAAAGGAATAAGGGAAAGTATGATTTTCCCAACTGTGATAACTGTGTAAAGAATCACCTTGGTAAATGCATAAAGGGAATGAAAGTTTTTTATAAGTGTGGAGAAAAATGACACCAAGTACGTGATTTCAAGGGTAAGAAAAAGATTTCAATTGTAAAATGCTTCATCTTCCATGAGTTGGGACACTACGCGAATCAATGTCCAAATAATCAGGGTTTACCCCAAATTTGGCTATTTGATAATACTCAAGTTATGATACTACCGAAGATGAAGAGGAATGATTAAGGGTTATTATATTGTTATTAAAGTATTCTGTCATTTGGGTTTTGTATTAATGATGTACATGTTATAAGAACTATGGAGTATATAAGTATTCTATTACAATACTCTTTAATTAAGGACATGAGATTGTGTTGAACCTAGAAAAGTGATTCAATGGAAAGTAAATTTTTTTGGAAAATATAAGGCCGAAGGAATGAAAAAAAATTAAAATTGTCCAGATACCTTGTTATTGATTTTTGAATAAGAGATGATTGATTTATTATACTAGATATTATTGACATCCTTGGAACAGGTTAATGGTTTTTTTATTCAATCATTTGTTGGAGTTTATAAAATTTTTTTGGATATAAGGAGTATATCCATTATTCCATAAGGAATAAGGGAGCATGAATGTAATCAATACTGTTATATGATAATTCAGGGTGTTTCCGTGATTTAAAATAATACATGATGAAGGTATTCACATTTTATTAATTGGAAAAAATGATCTTCAATGTGTTTGCATTCCTTATAAATTTTGGACTGTGAGTTTGGACAGAAGTATTTTGGATAAGTCTAAAGGTTGGTATAGATTAAGTTTGAAATTTGATTCTATTGATATGGTAAAATAATTTCTTGAGATTATTTTAGGATTTTCACAAAAAGGACAACCCGGAGGTCGGGCGACAACCCGTCGGGTTTGGCAAGGCCGCGAAACTTGAAGCCATAACTGAAGGGCGACAAGGGTGAATCACCGTCCATTGAACTACGTGATGTCCAAATTTTTATTATTATTTTTAAATAGTCTGACAAATGAATATAAATTCATTTTTGAAACCCTATACGATTAGGATAAATAGAATATTTTTGAATTCTATTATCTTTTGGATTGAAATATGAGTTTGTGGAAGGAATTAGTTGAAGGATGAAACTCTACATGTCTTGTATATTTATTATTATTATTATTCTATGAATAAATTAATTCGTAAACTTTAGGGATTGGATCTTAAACAGAAAATGTGTTATCCTAACACCTAATGTTTTGTTTAACTGATGATCATCTTAGATTGATGGCTTTAAGGCCCCTAAATTTTACACTTGTTTGTGATTGATGACCTCTATCACTCCCTATAAATATTTATGGTTTTCCTCCAGTTATGTGTGTCTAATTTCTACCAATGTTCTCTTAATAGAGATCATAATTTTGTGGTGACTTTTTCATTTCCATTCCCGCTTATTAAAAGTAATTTTATTAAACCAATTTCTGATGTTGGTTTTCCACAAAGATGTTTTTCTATTTATACCCTTTTCAAAATACAATTTCAAATTGCGAGGATGCAATTTATTGAAGGATTGGATTATATTACACCTCAATATTCCATAATATGTTATCTCATTAAAGTAATTCAATAGTTTGTGCAACATGCTACACCGAGTTCAAGTGCTACACAACTTACTAAACTGACTGTTCAAAAAGTGGTTCAAAATAGTATTAACTGCATTTTGAATCATATATACTCTATATAATTTTAACATTCATATTATGTGTTTATTAGACATAATATACGAACAAATTCATTTTTTAGATAAAAGAAGTATTTTTCAAAAGATGCAATTTTACCACCTTCTAATAGAAAACCCTTTTTAAAACCAATATTTGACATTACAATATATTCAATTTAATGAAATAAAATTTCTATTTAGAATCAGTAAATAAAAATTTAATTTAGAAATATTTTTGTTACTTTTCTGATAACTTTCATATTTTGATGAATAGAAAAAAATACTATATTTAATTGAAAACAGATTTTATAATCGAAAAGATTTATATTGTTAAATTATGGATTTTAATGGTTTTGAAGTATAATTATATTATATATTTATCATTTAATACAATTTAGGTCATTATAATTAATTTCACATTTAAATTTTACATAAACACATGTCAATATTTTTAATGTTATTACTATTTTAAAAAACTGCTTTTTGGTTTTGACAATCAGAATTAATTTTAAATTAATAAATGAAACATATATATTTTTAAAACCAACATTTTATTTAAATAATTATTTAATTTATATAAATTTATTTTAAGTCAAAAGTGATATATAATACCAATATACATTCAATGTAATTAATTGGAGTCATTTTATAATAAAATTAGATGTATAATATTTTATTGAACTTTTTAACCTATTTTACCCACCTCCTAGGAGCATTTTCTAATTTGCATAAAACATAATTTTACCGCTTCTATGAGTAGAATTTCAAAAATCAGAGAGACACGGTTGACATCAGTTAGTAAAATTTTGTTCAATAAGATGAAAATAATTTTTTCTGAATAGTAACTTTTGACTTTTATTTACCACAGTTAAATGTAAATAGGGTAATTAAGGGTAAAAAGGTTATTATAATTACACTAACACATGTCTTAATTATATTAGATAAGTTTAATTCGACCCAAAAACATAGGAATATAATATGATCCTTTAGGTCCACTTGTATTAGATGAGGAAATTTATTATTATTTTAGTTAAAGAAGATTAAAAAGTGTTAAATTTAATGCTTAATAACTACACAATTTTTAAAATAAGGCTTCACACAATATAAAATTTACTATAAGTATTAATAATAAATATAATGAGATTTCATAATAATAGTATTTTATTTATAATTTTTAGACATTAAATAATTTAATTTATTTATGAAAAAATGATGATGCAGTAATTGCCTTATTAATGAAAGAATCGAATAAATAGTATTATAAATATTAAAATAAATATAATTTCAATGTTTTTATGACATAAACTAATTTTCTAGGTGAATAAGATATGTTATGATTGATTCAATGTATCTTGTTCGATGTAATCAAGTTGTGATGACTTTCATAAAAACCAAATACCAAATAGTGTCAAAATTGACATAAATTGATTTTTTAAACAAATATTATATTATTAAATTATATAATGTTCCTAAAAATCTATGGTTTAGAAAAAAGGCTTATATAATAATAGATATTTTATTAATTAACAACTTGGGGTTTTCTTGACACATTATTATATGTTTAATAAACATATAGTGCAAGAATACAAGAAGACACGGTAAAAGTTAAACAATTAAACTATGAGTTAAATCTAAAAGATAATTTTATAATGGTAACCTAAATAGGTCTAAAACCTATTGGTTGAGCGGTTTTCAAAACATCCACACCTTAAAATTTAAATAAATCAATTTGGAGCTATTATAAAATGAAAATTATTTTATTATAAAATAATATTTCATGATTTTCCTAAAGTGACCATCACCTCTCTTATATAAGGGAACTTCCCCTTATCTTAATTTCACACTTCCAAATCCATTTGTCTTAGACAAAACATACCCAAATATCCTCCCAAATATCCTACAATAATCCTAGAGGCCATCCTTTGGTCATAAAGCCAACCTATGGAGCCCTTTTGATCAAATCAAATGAAAGAACTCGGAGAAAAGGTAAATATTTCATCACTTCTTTCAAGTTATTTTCATTATCCACATCCTATTTCTTTGTGGTTCCAATTATAAAATAATAACTTTAGTATCTTCTATATACTCTGGAGTTATTATAAAAATTGTATAACCATATTCACTATTCTATCCATCCTATAAATGACAAAGTCACCAAATGTGCGTACATACAGATTACCGTCTCAATGTTGTGGTGTAGTTTATTATTCAAACACTTCATTATTTGGATAGAAATAATAATTAGTATAATTGATGTAAGTAACAAAAATGTTAATGATTCTGTATATATGATATACCATCTAATTACATTCTATTTTTTCATCAATATAATGATATTGTCGGTCAGGGATATTTACAGGTTACTGTCTCCACGACGCGGTAAGATTAATTTCCACGTACACCATTCAATGATGATTATAAAATATATATCATTAATAAGTATGTAATACATGACATAATAATGATACTGGATAGATATATATATATATACTTACATGTTTCTTATTCACTTAGTTCCGTTCAACACAATATGAAAACGGAAACAACGTTTATGCGTACGTACAACCTACCGCCTCCAAAAACGATGTTTTCCATTTCATATATACATATATAATAAATATTTATATTCTAAATATATATGATATATAAATCATGTTTTATATTCTATAATTATTTAAATCATGATCTAAGTGATACAATCATGAGTAACAAGTTAAAACACATACGATAGAGAAAGCAATAATTACAGGAAATGCTAATTTAAAATAGAAATTATTATTAAATGGGTAGTATAAAGTCATAAATAAATCATAAATGAATCATTTATGAAATAATAAATATTAATATGGTTCTATTATAATTTAATAACATACTACGGTCTTTATATAGGAGGTTAAACATGCCCTCGACTAATGGAATGTGCAAGGTAAGGGTTAATTCCTCAATCTCATTATTATTCGAGATTATTTATGGGTATGTTTTTACTGGGAAGTATTTATTATCCATGTCCATGTTTTATAAAAGTGTTTTGAAAGATATCCTTTTTAAGGGACACTTTTACTAAAAGATCGTTTTAAATGTTTTAAAGATTTATTCCTCTATACATTTTTCATTAATGTCCATACCTTCAAAATGGATTTAACGATTTATTTATAGAGACATGAATGTTTTTAAAATGAGAATTCCATTAAAGAGTTTTAAAGTGGTATGGGATACTTTGATTCAAATTTTTTAAAATTTATTCCATTCTAAATAGTGTGACTCATAAATTATTTCAAAATAGAAAGAGATATTTCTCTTAAATAGTTTCTATATCTTCTATGTCAACATACATTGAAATAATTTAGACTTGTTTGAAGTTTATTTATTATGATAAAAATCTTCCATATTGTATTTAAGGATTTGTGATATGTTTGAATGTGGATGAGTTATTTTTATTCCATTCATGGTTTATGGTTAAAGTGTTGACATTTTGTATGCTTGTTTTAATATGAATATTTATGTTATATTTCAATTTGTTCTCATAATCAATGTGTTAGACTAGTATGTTTTGGGTTGGGGAGTAGTAAAAGTAAGCCCACCAGGTTGGGGTCTAGTTACAGAAGAGCCTCCGAGTTGGAGTATGATTATAGAGGCTCTCAGGGTTGGAGTCCTGTTACAAAGGTTCTCGGGGTTAGAGTCCGGTTACTAAGACTCTCTTTGTTAGAGTATAGTTACAGAGTCTCTCCCAGTTAGAGTCTGGTTATAGAGGCTCTCTAGGTTGGAGACCGGTTACAAAGGCTCTCTGGGTTGGGGTCCAGTTATAGTTATCTTTTAGGTCCTGGCACGAGCCTTCGACATAGAAATTAATGTCTGGAATTATGCATGCCATTGTAAGGAAAGTGGATATTGATGATGCATGTGAATATTTGACTAGTATAATATCCATGTGAGTAATTAAATGGAATAATTTGATTTTATCTTTTCCATATTATTCTGAAATTTATCTTTAAAAGTATTATGTTTTATTCTAATATATTGCCTTAAATTTTTATGCTTATTTATGAAATTTTCCTCTATATTGTTATCCATATTGAGCATTTGAGCTCACCCCTCTCTATCCTTTATTTTTCCCTGCATGTGAAAAGTTATATTATGATTGATAAGTATGGTTAAGCTAAGGGATTAATGGAATTATAAAAGGATCATTTATGTTGTGTTTTGTTTTCTAATTTGTAATGCAATGTTCATGTATGTAATCTATTTTTCAACGATTTGTAAACTGGTTTTTTCTTCGGTACTTGATTCCTTGTAATCATGCATATGTATTAAAATAATTCACCAACTCTGGGAAACTGGGGTCGGAGCGTTACATACATAGAGAAGGCAATTATAAAAATATTTTTAAAGGATTTATTGAAAATATTTATGTTAGTGATGGGCGTTCAACCTCATTCTTCTCAAGGCTATGGTATGTCGATTATATCCACCTATCACCTATAATTTAATTGTTTTTGGAAAATTGGATGAATAAGATAAACATGAAATAATATATAAATATATTAATGATTACCGAGTAATCAGTTTTTAATTGTAATTATATATTTTTGTGAGTTTTTCAAAAGGGATTATTTTGATATTGGTATATAAATGTTTTGGGTGTGCATTTATGATTATATGAATTTATGTGGTATTTTTTAATGCGTTGGTGTGAGAAATTTTGTAGGGATTTTATTGAATAAATATCAAAAAATATTTTTAGAAACCTTTTTGGGATGTTTTTTTAGTATTATAAGTGAAATTTATTTGATGATGCATATTTCCTAGTAAAATTTTGTCATGCACATTATAATTTCTTGGGGTTTATTATTATTTATTTTGATATGCATTTAACTCACAGAAGCATAAAATTTATAAAAGTTATCGTCTCCTAAATTTTATAAACATATATAATGAGTTATATTTTTTTTTGTAAATTCACAAATCATTGAGGTATTCTCTGTGGATATATCATTGATGGGTAAACCATGAAGAAAAATTCTTTTCATGGTATTATATTCAATATTGGGATGTTATGTTAATTGAGATATGTTTTTTAGGAGCATACAAATGTGAGATTATGATCTGGTCAATGTAGAGAAGAATTTGACACTCTAATTTACCTTGAAAATTTTGATGAAAATTTATTAAGTAGACTGTAGGGATACTTATAATATTATATTATTTAAATTTTATGAGGATAACATATTGAGTGAAATTTTGGATCTGGTTTTAATATTTTATAAGGGTAATAAAAATGTGATGTATAAAAAATTGAATGTTCAACAAACATTATGTGGTGGTTTAAAGATGATCCCAAAGGAAATTATTAATGGTTACATCTACAATATAATTTTGGTAATTGATTTTATTGATGAGATCATAGAAAATATAATGGATTTAAATAGAATGGACAAGATTATACAATAATTTCTACCATTGGATATTCCAAAAGTTTTAATTAATAAAAATGGAGATATTAATCCATGGCCAATTATATATCAATATGAAAATATGTGCACATGTGGAATATGAGAAAATAAAAAAAGAAAATTGGATCATACATTATAGTAAATTGAATTAATAATCATTGATATTCAAATTACTCGTGATGTTAGAAATGGAGAAGTGGTTGTTAGGGATGATTATATGTCCCTTAAGGTGAGGAATTTTCATGTGGTAAAAGAATGTTTAAAATAATTTTACAACTAGAATGTTTCCACTATAAAAAGTACTAGAACACTAATATAATATGATTAAGGAATTATTTTGGGGATGTATAAGGTGACATAAATAAACACAGTAATAAATAATGTCACCCTTATAATGAAACCTTCTATTTAGAATCAATTTGGGAAAATGTTGTAAATAAAGTGTTTAAGGAGTAAACATAGTAATGCAATTCACCATGCTGTGAAGAATATGACGTTGATTATTTTATATTATAGAGGATGGTATGAATGAATTTGTAATGGTTCCATGGCACAGTTCAAACCTTTGGGGGGGGGGAATTTTTATCTATTACAATGGATATAATTTAAAGAACATGACGAACAAATTCCTAGATTCAACATGATATGGTCTTTCACTTATAATTTTTTATGTAATTAAATAGAGGAATTACATAAAATATAAAATTGTTTTTATAATAATATGAAATATCTATTTTTTCATTATAATTTTCATTTATAGGAAAACCATTATGATCATCTAGTTTTATCAATACATTCTCAATTAATGTGGATTTCCATATATGAAAATGAGTTTATGTTGTTCCTATTATATTCCTGAGAGGCCGATGAAAACATTTTCCCTATTAGGTTGATTTAATTCTTAGGATTTGTTTATTAAAAAAAGTCTATAATCATTATTATGATTATATAATGGAATATTTATTCTTATTGTTTAAAAATTGATAATTTTAAAATAACCTATTACCAATTTTTTTATTTTCTCTTACCACCATGTCGAATAATAATGACAAAAATTATCATATGAATGTGATGAATTCATTTAACTAATTGTATTCAAATAAATAATTAAATATTTCTTTATATGATATTAATTAAAATCTATCATTTCCATTTATTGTTTAACTAGTATCATGATCCCTTCATCTAAATTTATCAAACCACTGAGAAAAATTTATCTGAAAAATTATATTTTAATAAATAAATTAAAAAATATTGCATTCACTAAAATATGAATAAATAATTAATTTAATATTATCATAAATAAATAATGTTTTATATAAATATATATATTAAATTAGAGAATAAATAACTATTTTTTATACATTGTAAGTATTATATTAAACATTAAAAGAAACTAAATAATTCTACACTCGTATATTTCATTAATGGGTTTTTTATCAATAATACATGAATAATTATTACTCACTATTTAAGAATAATATATATTCTTAATATCAAATTTCCAAGATGCTAATGAAATTTTGGATATATAATGTATGATCCTATTGGGGTCCTTCATCATAAAAATATATAAAATTACTCATTTCCCACGGTCAACACATAGTTTCTTGTCAAGAAACCCATATTGATATCAGTTCTGTCCTAACAACAACAACCTTCCTATTAATTATATTATATATTATAATCACTAATTTCTAATAAATAATATCATAATTCATTTTCATAACCATTTATGCCCTCTTTTCCTTTATTTTACATTTTAAATGATCTAAAATATTAACTACAATGGTCTTAGAAGTAAACATATAGATCCATCTCAATAAAAGGAAGAGAGATAACTTCTTCAATTTACATTGAAGTAAAAAATCCCTATGTTACATAATTAATTCAATGGTGATCATAATTAAAAGAATGTATGTTCTATGAAATAAGTTTCATCAAATTCCACTAATAATATATGCTACTATAACCTAATTACATGTTTAATTTCACATGATTTTTTTATGAGGTATATCTATTGAAATTGGGAATATGATACTATTTTAAGGATATGTTTCTTACTATGAATCCATTTCATTGATAAAAATTCATAATATGTAGTGTCTTTCAGTGTTTATTAATATTACTCTATTATTTACATGAATATTTATGTTAAATAAATGTTATATTGTTATCCCATTATATATTTTTACTACATTTTACTTTCATGAAAATATTCTACAACTTGGAGTAAATAATTTCTTGATCTACTTATTAATATGCATCAGAATCCACAACATCCTTCATATATATACAGACACCAATAGATTTAATTAAATTCTCTTTATTATATTATTTATTTAACTATGATTTATTTTAATATTTATCATATGAATTATAATATTATATCCCCTCTAGAACCAGCATTCTTACCTCTACAAGTACAAAGGACTTATCTGTGATAATTTCAAATGTATTGTTCAATAGTTATGACAGTTATCTTATATAGTTCTCCTACAATAGTCTAATATTATCCCAAAATGGGTTTTAATAATCACAATAATGTTTTATTTTATTGAATGTAATATGTTGTATATTTAATCACATTATTTCATGTTGCTTTACTCAAAACAATAATTTCATCACAAGTCTTAACACATCATTTGGGAGAGTTTTATACCAAGTGTTCCTAGTAAGAATTTATTCCTGAATTTATCCATATTATATTATTCAGAAATTTTTCAATATATATACTATTAATAGATCTATGTAACCCCATTGATCAACCTAAAATTTTTTACTCCCTATGACTTGGGACTCTACCAAATATCATTCTTATTTGAATAATTCTCATCTCATTTTTAATTATTTAGAAGATTAATATATATTTTTAGTGCTATTGATATATTTTACATAGAAACCAATCCTCATCCCATGAAAAACATATAAACCATAGGCATATGTTCATTATTAAATAAAACAAAAAGTAGTTATGGATTTGTAAAAACATTATTCAATGATCATAATTCATCATCTATCCCCAAAATTGATCTTTTAAACATTCCTACCATTTTGGAATGGTTTTTATCAATTATGGATTTTTCATTTTAATATATTCCATAAATTTTACATTTGAGATAATGTCGATGAAATCCAATTTCCAAATATCAAAATCATGGAAGGTTATAAATGAAGGTAAAATTAATATTTAATTAAATGTATATATTTGTGGAAGCAGTAATCTTTTCAAATGTTATGAGTTAACATGGATTGAATAATTTTAAACTAATAATTCCATTTATGTAATAACTTTTCCAAAAATGTTTTTTCCTTATTTAGTACCCACAATATTCAAAACATTTGTAGGATAATATATAAAAAATAAAATCCAAATTTTCATAAATTTAATCCATTTCATAATTTATGTGAACATTATAATGATATCTTTCTTACATTCACATATTCCTTAATGGAAATTTCTTGATAAATATTAGAATATAAAATATCATCAGTCACATTAAATATTATACCACCACATCAGACTTAATTTTTACTGACAATATGATCCCCTCAAACTAATCATCCTAGTAAATCATATAGATTTTATTTTTCATATTCTAATTCAAGTGAATATATATCATTTACATAAATATGGATTAGTTTTACCCTAATATCTCATTAAAATATAGAATACCTCATATAGAAATATAATAGATAACATTATTAATCAATTTTATTATAGTAATATTTATAGGAAATGAAAAAAATGGATAACTAACTGTGATGTACTTTCCAATAATCATGACGTATTGTTTCTTAAAAAATTTAATCTTATTATTTTTCTTTAATAATAACACTTGATATATTGAAATAGTAGACTTATTTCATTCAATAACATATAAGATATATATTAGTTAAAAGTGAAGCTATGTGTCCATGTTTCAACATATCCATTTTTTGTTAATGGGTTTTATGTAATGCTGGAAAACATTCCATACTAATGAAGCTCATCATTGATCCTCATTTTACATACAACATCACTGTGATGTGTATAAGGTAACTTGTTTTTAAAAATATTTCTAATATACAATATATTGATTTGTGAATACATGGTTAAAATAAATTTAGATTTACCCACCCAAATTTTCACATTATCTCTTATAAGAAAAATATTCACATACCCTTACATTTCAAATTTTTTTAATGGAATAATATGAAGAAAATAAAATTTTTGGTAAATTTTGAAAATTTTATACCAATAAACATTTTTAAAAAAATTATTGAAGTGTTAATGAAATAAAAACTTTAATTTATAGAAAACATTTCCAGGAAACATTACATGTATCCATGTCAAAATTCATATGATCCTTAGCTCCAAAGTGACTAAACGCCGTTATGGGAGAATGATTGAAATTTAAATTTTTTAAATGAAAAATAATTATCAAGAAAAAACTATTTACTATTTGACATTTATTTTTTATATTCATCATTAATAAAAATCTATAGGACAAATTTGATTCCTATATTATTAAAATTATTATTTACTTATGGTTCAACATATAAAATATCATTTCTAAAATGAAAAAACTCCATCATTTTGAAAAAACATGATAAAAATGTTATTATTTGATAACAAAAAAAATGAATATATTTATAATAATAAATAATGATTAAAATTAGGTTGATATAATATTATTTATATGACATATGATTCATGTCACATAAAAAACACTAAACATCCTTTAAATTCAAGTCATTGTTTTTATCACACATGGTTTATTTTTTTAGATACAAATATGGGAGTCCCATATAGTGTTTTTTAGCTATAAATATAATTGTAAATAATACATGAAATGATTAATTTTCTTGAGTTTGAGGATTATGATGTCTTCTTATTTAGATTATTATAAATACATTTCCTTTGACCATTCTTATTACTTTTGAATTAGATTTCCTCATGTTTATTTCTCTCCATTTGAAACAATTTATTCTACGATGGGTTTTATAAAAGAGCCATTTAATCTAAAATTATTTTTGGATTTTAATCCTTTTCCATAACTTCATTAAATATAATAGTTTTGTAGCCATGTTCCAAATAATCCTAATAATCCTGGATCACTATAATCAAAATTTCTTGTAATCTACATATCTATTCTATTCATCAAAAAATAGTTTATATATATAATATTGGTTTCATGTATGAATATATTATATTTGTGACATCTTGGACCACGATAAAACATAATATGGGGCCAGAGAACAAAGGACCACATGGCGCAAACCGTATCTCCCCAAACACCAATGGCTGCCTACTTGCAGCGAGGCCTAATGGTGTATCTATGGGGAGATTATTCCCTCATTTCCAGAGAGCAGCATAATGGATAAATATAATCAATGAAAAATATTAGAAGAAATATTATTAAGCAGTAGAAGAAGAAAAATTTAATAGATAGACAAGTATAATTAAAAATTATCGTCATAAATAACTAATGATGTGATGTAATCTCACTAGACAAATAGAAAACATGGGTACAAAATAGTAATCATATAATCTTCCCCAAATATATAATGGAATAAATAATTCTATCCTAAGAATCATGAGATCCAACTACGTCATATTCTATCAAGCTTCATCCTAAACTGCACAAAAATAATTGATCGAATCGATATTCTTCCCTATTTGAACACCTACATACATTTAATATGCCTTAGTTACGAAACGAAACCGAGATAAGGTGTGAGATAAATCATTGTGAGCCACCACCCATGGTGTGTATAATATCTAGATGGTGTAATGGAATATAACAGTGTAAAATAATTCATATATATAATGTAAATAAGTACAATGTAACCAAATAAATTAGTACCTACATCATCCCTTTGATGGTGTCTGGACATGTTACTAGTCCTTTATTTGATCATTACTAATTTATAATTAAGTCACATTTTAACAATATTGAAGGTTCTAAGAGGTAACAAGGCAACCTGTAATGATATTTAATAATATAGTTGCATGTTAATAACCTTGGAAATGTTGACATCTAGGGAGTCCAAATTAGTAATAATTGTATACTAACTAAGGGTGAGAGTGTAGTACATGTATAATTGTTCAACTAATTCTACAATGATACACATAATGAGTCCATGTAATTCATCCAAGGTAAAATGGGGCTATGTAATGACTAGGCCCTATGGGATTTAACCATGGAACCTACTTGTCAATGTTGGAACAAAAGTGTGTATCCAAAGAATCCAATAGTACTATCTAAAGGATCTACTATGTGATATTTCACATCCAAAGCTACTAAAGGACTGGGTTCTAGGTGGGTTTCAACTGAAGCATACCATATCTAGAAATTGAGAATGGGATCCTCAAGAGGTGAAGGCATTCCCTAGGGAATCAATGGTGATCCCGAGTCAGGCAGTCCTATTTTCATTAAGAATTCATATAATATTTCATAACGTTCAAGAATGTACCATTCATTAATGTTACAAGGATAATTTATCATGTAACCATTTCTTCAAATTATAATTAATAAATATAGCTTTGCTTCAATACATCACTTTATTTAAGTAAAAAGGACTAATAACATGAAACCATTAATTTAATAATTTTTTAGAATTTTTATAAACTATGGATCCCTCCACTTCATTCAATTAAAATGAAAATATGTTTTATAGACATGAAAAGTTTTATTCAATTACATTTAAAAATTTCCATGTCATATAATTTGTATACATTCCAAATTCCATCTCACATTTACTTATCAAATTGAAGAACATACCTTAGGAGTGTCAAGTTTTGACAATACATGGTACTTTCAATATTGAAATTCAAAATATAAATCCTTCCACATAATATATAAAATTTTACCCTTAGAAAGGAAAAGCCATGGAACACACAAATGGTGGCACAAATGTGTCAAAACACTAAAATGAAAATTACAGAATAACATCCTACAAGGGATGGATTCAGTTTTGGGAATAACTGCTAAATATTAATAACATATTTTGAATGGGCATGACCATTCCATTTTAATGATTATAATAATGGAATATAAATTCAATAGATGACACCTAATCAAATTGGCTGGCCCCACACAACAAATTAAAAAATCAATAAACATGTGGGATGATTTACAGACCAACAAACATAGGATTATATGACTATAATCATATAGCATTGGCCTATGATTTATCATATGACATAGTAGATCTAAGGAAAAGATAAAAATTCTCACACCCCAATAACTTGTTTGTGGAAAAATAGAAAAATAATGGAACAAAGAGACTCGACTACTTACTATTGTGCATCCAACATGGAAAAGGAATGACTGAATTCACACCAGATGAATGATATATCTTCATCACAATATTTTTCCTTCAAAAATATCCAAAATGAGAGAAATAGAGGATACTCCCATTGGAAACCATATTAGATAGGAAGGAGGGTTTTAATTAGAACATTATGTGTAAAAATGTAAAATTACACAATATTTAGCTTGCGCATGATTTTTCCGCTTAGTTGGAAAAAAATGCACAAACCCTGAATGGGTAGTTGCGGAAGAGGGTGTACTACATGGTTATCCATCATGTTTAATAAACTATTCACCAACTCTGTGAGGCGCCTTTTCCTAAAAAATGTAGAAAATATGCACGTTTAGATTGAACTATGTGCCCTACCCGTACGATTTACTATAACTTTTTGACAATGCCATTTTCCCCAAAAAGATGTATTTCAGACTCTAAAAAAGCCCCCGACATCCCAAGACCTTCACTGACCCAATAAGAATCCACACTAGGTCCCAAATATTAAACTACATGTAAATGTAATGGATAAATAAATGAGTTAAAAACTGGGTTATTGCATCTACCCCCCATAAAAGAACTCTTAACCAATATAACCTTCCAAGGGTGGGAAAATAAAATCTGCAAATAGATCTATCCCTTGAGAGTATATGTCTACCTCCCACTCCCATGTCTCTTTTAGTACGTGTATATGATTCTATGGAACCAATGATACATGAAAAAACTGGCCTCACATAGACTTCGTGCTTTGGTCAACGATTCATACTGGATACACCAAAATGGTAGCATCAACATATAACTCAGCATCCTCAGTATCAAAGTTATGAGATAGGTAAGACAGATATTGAAAAATATATGAAACATATAAGGAATTAAGCATGTCATGTTACCAGTGAGGTAGTAGGAAAAAAGGACATCAGCTCGTTAATCTCTAAAATCTCAAATGGCCCCACCTAAAAAGGTGAAAACTTTCTTGGATTTTGTTACCATCAATGCCCTGGACAAGGTGATACATGAAGGAAATCATGTACCACGAAATATAACTCTAGTGGTCATCAACAACAACCAGCATAATATTTGATTCTAAACAGAGCAATAGTAATATGATTTCTGATCATGTAAACCTACACCAACGTATCCTAAATGATACGAGGTCCTAGTAGAGAAGCCTCACCTACCTCTAGTGTGAATAAGGTAGAAAGGAACGACCAAACATACAAAGCCTCAAAAAGATCCAACTGAATTGAAGCTTGGAAGTTGTTAAAATTATCGAATGCAACAAGAGGGATATGATTCTCCTAGAAATTTTCCAAATCATGGACACATTCTCAAAGAACATCCTCTACGACCAGTATCATATGTTCTAATTTTCCATATTTTAAAGGGTTGAAACATGTTCTTGGAATCATCTATGTTACCATTTTTTTAAAATCCCTTCCAGAACTATGATGTGAAATTAGAATCCCTATCTGATATGATTTCATGTGGAACCTCAGGTAATATTATGATTTCATAGAGAGATAGTTTTCCTAGCTCTTCAGCTGGCAAATTATAGTAAATAGAAATTACGTTGGCTGCTTTTAGTAGTTAGTCAAGAACTACACAGACAACCTTACTACCTCTCGATGGCCTTGGTCAGTCGAATACATAATCAATAAAAATATCTTCTCATTTCATTCTGGAATTGTAAGATACTATATTGAACCTGTAGGTCTCGGGTTCTCTACATTCACTTGTTGATAGGTGGAATACATAGTGTAAAAACAAGAAATCTGACTTTTAGTCCACGGAAACCAATACCTACACCACTTATCTCGATACAAAATTTAGATTCCTAGATGAACTGCATATTGAGATGCATGATACTCACACATCTAACTGTCTCTCATATCTATAGGAACTCAGACATGCACAAGAACACAAATTATGTCATCTCACTCCACATAGCAATCATGAGGAATATTATTTCTTTTTATACTATCACAGAGAACCATTCCCTCAGAATACAATAATTTTCTACCCTTCACCTTCTCATGGTGGGATAGGTAAATATAAAATATGAGAGGTTAGACTAATCATGAATATCATGAAAATATAGGTGCAGCTTTGATAATAGGTTCATTAAATTCCATTCGTCACTTGATTCCCATTTGACATGTGTTTTTGTTTTCTGACTCAATGCAACAACAACCACATTGTAATTCCAAAACACATATGCAAACTCAAAATCAAATGATTTTTGATACTCGACCCATATTCGTTGTATAAGGTTGATGTCATGCTATGAAATGATATATCTGAAGATCTTATGGTCCGTGTACACTATAATGTTCTGACCACAAGGATAATGTCTCCAACAATGAAATTCATAGAAAACTACTACTAGGTCCAAGTCGTGAATCAGGTATTTTAACTCATGGGGACTCAACTACTGATATCTATATGCAATGTTTCTATCCACCAGTATTTGTACTGCTCCTAGGCTGATTCCTGATGCATCATGGAAGACGGTAAAACGCATGATTTTATTTAGAATTTTGTGAATAGTTTCCATGAAAAGCCTCCATTTCAGCTCTTGAAAGGATTTCTCGCATTCTTTTTACCACATAAACATGAAACACTTATTTGAAAGTGCATTGAGAGGTGAATACAGAAATGATAAATCATGTATTAAATGAATGTACTATCCCGCCATCCCCATGAATGTCCCTATATCAATTGAATTCTAGGGACACTCTTAGGAAACTATAACACAAACATTTTTATTGTCCATATATACACCAGATTCTAAGATAATATAACCCAATAAGTGAACTTGTTTTATCTAGAAGTGGGACTTATAAAACATGGAATAAAGAAGATACCCTCTTAGTGTACCCAGAATGATCTCAAGGTATTTTTCATGGTCTTTATGAGTTTGATAATAGAATAAGATTTCATCCAAAAATGCTACAACTAAAGAATCTAAATAGAGGTGGAACACTATATTCATCAGATCTGTAAAAATGGATGGTGCATTCAAAAGACTCATTAAAATAACTAGGTAACCATATTGACCATATGTTTTATGGAATGTTGTATACGGTATGTATAATTTCCTAACTCAAAAATGATTATAACTTAATCTTATGTTGATCATAGATAAGATTCATTCTCGTCAGTGCAAGATGAAGAGATCATCTATTCAATGCAGCAAATAGAATTACATGACTACAAGCTGGTTCAACCATATGCAATTGACACATAGATATATATTTCCATCCGGATTCTTAGGGGAAATCATGAGAGAACCCCAATGTGAAGTATTGGGAGATATAAATCCCTTGGACTCTAGATCCACTAACATCCACTTCAGATATTAGAGCTCAGATGGTGTCATCAAACATGTGAGAAAAGAAACTGGAATTTCTCTAGGAATAGGATCAATCATAAACACTAATTTTATATGAAGAGTTAAGCCAAAAAAAAGTAGAGAAATAAATTAAGGAAAAGATCCACTTCTGGAAGGAAATCAACTTCATATAGGCCCTGATATTAAATGATGATTTTTGTGACATGGGTGATCACTCTAACGTGTCCATGATTCATTATTACAACTATATTATCCTGGACATCCCACCCATGCTTATGTAATTAACTGCTGCATTCTAGTGATGTAAATGATACCTTGTGATGTTAGCAGTCCACTAAAATGTGATACTAAACCAACTAGTACCTCTCAAGAATGGCATCAAAGAGGATTATATTTAGAACAAATAGGTTCTAATAAAGTGTAACAACCTATTTGAAGGGTATACTCTCTACACTATTGTATTCCCTCTTATAATATCATTGACGATGTATCTCAGGACATTACACCACAGAAACACTGTATCATAATTCCAAGACTTCCCATGATAGATACATAGATATTATATTTGGGAGAACCTATATAAAATAAATAAAATACTAATGAATATTCAAGTAAAATAATTCCTCACAATGTAGACAATCATATAGCCTGATCCATGGGTATTAACAATAGTGCATGAAAATGGCTTGATCCATGAATTTGTACAATAGCTGATAACCACGATTAAAACTTTTCTATTGGCATTTTAGGTGTTTAAGGAATTGGCTATAATGGTCACGACCTCATCCTCAACCATACATGTCGTACTATTCTAACTCTGCACCTGATGCGGTGAAATGAAACCTGCTCCTAATGGTGGACCTAACACATATCCTTTTCCACTAAAATATTAAGTAATGGTACTGCAAAAATGCTGAACATTCCTTATATGAACAGAATCTTAAAACACCGTTGGGTGTCTATAACAATGATACTTTAGGATCCTCTATCATCCAAACAGATTACACAACACCGATCTATCAAAATGAGTAAGGTGGTTATCATTTCACAGATGAGAAACCTGAATGTAACATTTACTTCCTTCGAGAGAAGTAAGAGCCTTCTATAACACTCATCCTTTATACCCAGTTCTATTTTTGACCCTATAGTTGTGCACCGCGATAAGTGAACAATTTTCTATTTTAGAGACGTTTGGTGGGTGAATGACATTCACCTGCGTACAAGGGGAGTTTTGGATCCCATCCTTGATGTGACCAGTATGCAAAAGATCATCATTGTCTAAATTTCGTGTAAATGGATGCAACTCCTTGAAAGACACATAATTTTAAAAAAATGAAATAGAACCCTATTTTAGATACATGAAATCTAGGTATTTATCAGCTCTTCTTGTATGATCAGTGAACTAATCAATGAAAAGAAATTTGAAGGCATCCCATATCATTTATTGAGGTTGATTAGCCTTGAAAATCACATCCCACCAATACTTTACTGAATCCAAAAGCATGTATGTATAATAAATTATCCCTTAATATGTAGGTGTTTTGAGATGCTCAGATATAGACAAAATGGCTTCTAGAAAAGTCTCAGCTGCCTATGTACCACCAGAACTTGACAAAGGAGGAGGATACTGCTGCTAGAACATAGGATTCAGATCATCGATCATAGGTGCCAGAAATTGAGAGCACTGTATGGACATAATCAGACACAGGAAACTATCATGAAATTATGCTTCAGTGCCCAAATCATGTACAACATGTGGTTCCTCAAGTGTCACTCCTAGATGCAAGACTGTTTGATTAGGGACAACCATTTCTGGAGTGTGATCGCTTCCTCCGTTCCAGTGTATGATATGATGACGTCATAGAAGCACTATTCTATAAATTCCAAGAACATACCTTAGAAGAAGATTAAGTTGATAGATATCTTACCTAGTGTAAGATGAATGTAATAAAGATCACCACCCAAGGGAGAGTACCCCCAAGTACCACTTTGATATCTAGACATTGTTATATGCTCATGTGTAATTTTCATTTCATTTTAAATTTAATTAACACGTTCACTACTTTACCATAAATAAACATAACAAGGTAGGATTAGGATGTGAAAGCATTTCTTATTATAAGTCATGTTTTACATTGATTGGATAGCCATTCCAATTGAATCGGTTAACATAAAACTCATCATTGATAATTAAACCCATTTATTTATAGATAATCGCTCGACTAGTTAAATTACACACCCATCCGATGTGGGTTCATACACCTCATTAATTGAGATTGGAAATTAATCAATTGAAACAAAGAGTAATACAAGAATAAGCAAAATATAACAACATCACTCAAAAATAATAGGAATATAAAGTAATTAAAGGTTGACAAATTAACCAATATGAATGGAAATATGCCTCACATGTGAATTCTAGGTGCCTAATATGGCACATTTAAAAATGAACATTTCCCTCATATCCTCAGCCATGGATGAATTAAACACTCAATTAATGTAATAATCAACAACTATACACAACGTGTGCGCCATCTGATGGTCAAATAACCTCAACTATAATAGTAAAAAAATTAATTATATTTTGGGTGACTTGGATTTTATCCCAAACCTTTATTCACGATGTCCAAGCACAGATTATGACCATGTTCCATGAAATAAAAGGAATAAAATGAATAAAACAAATCCCCATTCTAATCCACTTTGTGATGTCTTGGACCCAAGTTCCACCAAATAGGTTCCCTAAGCCTAGTTGTCTATATGGATTCAAGATTATCTCCCCAAATTCTAGAGGATACTGACTTTCAATAAGGTCCTAAGGTGTGTTTGTGGGGAGGGTATGTCCTCATTACTAGAGTGTATCAATATGAAAAAAATATAGACAAAGGTAAATAGAGAAATAAATATAATATAACTACAGAGGCAAACAAAATTAATAGATATAAAAGGATAACAATAACTTTATCAACTTTAATAACTGACGATGATATGTCATGATACTTGAAAACTGGAAAACATCGGTACAAGATAGTAGGAATTACATGATTCACCAAGGTATAAAGGAAAATGAAAGACTATCCCATGAATCATGAGATCTAGCTCAGTCATCTTATGATAATATCCATCCTAAATAGTATGAAAAAATGTCAGAAGTTGTATTTTTTTCTTTGGAAACAATTTCATACTTTTGTCCTACCCTAGGCACCAAATGCTCATGAATAGGGTTTGAGATAATTCTACGTGGTACACCACCAGAAGTGTTTACAACAACCATTATTTGTAATAGAATATAACATTTTACATGAATTCATATAAAAATTAATGCAATACAATGTAATTAAATACCCATGCACCTGCTTCATCCTTTAGCTGGTGTTTGAACATGTATCCAGTTCTTTTTTTGATCATTACTTGTTTATAATTAATTCTCATGTTCACAATAGTAAAAGTTTAATGTTATCACATGGAAACCTATATTGATATTTAATAATTGGGTCCTAATGTAATAAATAATGAAACAAAGACTGAAATTTTCCCCAACTCTATAATTACAATAGCATAGTTAAGGGAAATAGTGTAATCCATGGAGCATAGTCCAGGGAATTCCACATTGAGATTCCTACCGAGTATAAGAAGATTTTCATAGGTAAACCATTGCTATGAAATAACTGGGATCGATGGTATATAACCATGAAACCTAATTTTAATTGATGTATCCCACAAGTTTATCCATTGAATCCTATAGTTATATACGAGGGATCATATGGTTCCATACTAAGCCAATAATGTTAAACAAGGATCAGTTTCAGGGTGGGTCTCATCCTTAGAATGTTTTATCCCAGAATTTGGAATTGGATCATCGATAGATTAAGGAATTTACTAGGGAATTAAAGGTGAGGTCATGTTAATACTTTCTTATTTTGATTTAGAATTCATGTAATATTTCATAAGGTTAAATCTGATACCATTCATTAGTGTGTAATGACTAATTGAGAATGAAACCATTTAGTCAAGTAATGATTAATCAATGTTCATTTGGTTCAAGCCTTTCCTTTGATTAGTGTGAGATGGCCAAGTGGCACTAAATCAAACATTTAAAAAAAATTAATTTATTTTTATATAACAAGGTTCACTCATCTACGGTCCATTAATATAGTAAGGGGTTCTAAAAACCTTAACCTTTTATTCAATTTCATTTTAAAAAGGATGAGTCATATACTTAGTATACTTTCCGAATTCCATTTTACATTTAATTTTAAAATTTGACCACTTAACTTAGGTGGGTAATGTTGTGATCATACTTGGTAAATTACATTAATAAAATCAAAATAAAAAATGAAGAAATTTAATAATGTAAATTTTTCCTTTATAAAGGTCACGAAAAAGCACACCCGAACAGTTTTTCAAACATATCAAAACATCAAACAGAAAATTTTATCATAACATACTACATCAGATGGATGTAGTTTTGGGAACAATTACTTACTACTAATCACATAATTTAAAGAGAATAAAAATATAGTTTTAATTAAAATAAAAATGGAGTATAAATTAAATAAATGATGCCTGATGAAATCTGAGGTGCCCATATAGAAAATTCCAAAAAACAATGAACTTCAAGGATAGGTTTTAGACCCCCCCCCACCTTTGGATTTGAAAACTCTATCCTCGTTT
This sequence comes from Viscum album, assembly GCA_963277665.1. Taxonomy (NCBI): domain Eukaryota; kingdom Viridiplantae; phylum Streptophyta; class Magnoliopsida; order Santalales; family Viscaceae; genus Viscum; species Viscum album. Next base: position 570,665,906 of record OY728129.1, read on the forward strand.
ATTGACATCATATTTATCCTGGAAAGTATTAGATATGAAATAAAGATAAAGTTTTCCTCAAATCAATAACTAGGCCTAGGAAAAGCGATAAAAATAATAGATATAACTGACTTGAGTACTTACCATGGTGAATCCTATGTAATGAATGGAAGTTCAGAATGATCCCAAATGATAAAGATCTATTGATCCCTATAATTGTCCCAAAAAATCTAAAAAATTAATTAAATGGAGCCTAATCACACTGGAAACAGGATTGGGGAAGAATGATGGGATAAATTAGACCATTACAGGTGAAAATGTAAAATTTTAAAAAAATAGTTTGTACATCGATTGTATGCATGGTTTTAAAACCATGAGAAAACCAAACATGGGAACCTAGAGAAAAACGTATATTGCATCGTTATGCCACATAATTAATTATGTATATGCCAATAGAGCGAGATAGATCTGCTAAAAAATGTAAACCATCAACATAGTTAGATCTAATAGTCCACCCTACCATCACAGTTTACTCAAACAATTCGATAGCTCTATCTCCATAGAAATATGAGTTCTGGAATTCAAATATGCCTTAGAAACACTTTTGACCTTCACTAACTTACTAGTCATCAATATTAGGTTGAAAATAAATATATAGACAAAAATATATAGAATCCATACATGAGTGAGAACCCATGTTTTTACAAGATTAATATATAATTTCTTATTTATATGGATGAATGTTTTTATAAATGATCGATATACATAAGCATCATGAGTAAATGATTAGTATATATGTATTAGTACTCCAACTATTTTTTATAGTGATGCTTCTATTGTATTTATCTTATAACTATCATTCCCCTTTCTCTGTCCTTATAAAATAATTATCAATGGTTATACATCCATATCCATATGTTGTTCCTTCTCCTCTACATCCATAACTGAAATCATAATACAACATGCATATTTTGCATCCTGCATCTATCTCAAATAAGATTATTATTCACTATCCCACACTCTCTGATTTTTTTATTATAAATAGGGAACTATATCACAGAAATCATATTTTATTAGTATTCTATAAGACAAATGATTATGTAAAACTCTTGAAAATCATATTTATTGAGGGAATATTCATTAAATTGGTAATATCATAGTTGTTTAATGAGTTTTATATTTATTTTACAAATAATAAATATTAATTTATATACATTTTCTCCATTTTTATTATGATATAATTAATTATATAACCAATCTCCTCATATTTTATAAATTACATAAACCCCTCATGAGTAATTCAAAATCTACAGTCACTCATATTTTTTTTGGTGGGGGTAAATATTCACCTTCAAATAATATAGAATACTAAATTGAAAATTACATAGTTTTATATAGGTTGTACTAAATATCTAACTAAATTATCTCTTACATCATTGATATGTTTGGGGGAATACCCAATCCTAAAATCATACACTCAAATTTTCTCAACACATACCAAATAATATTATTAATAATACCATCATAATTACCTTTAAGACAATTGTGTTTAATTTTTTATGTTAAATTAATTACAGCTTCAAGATAATTTAATTTATCCCTGACTATTATAAAATAGAAACTTGGACTATGGATTCATCAAAAATCAAATGAAGAAAGGAATTATCTGAATTATTAGGGGATTATCTAACTTATACATTAATATTAATTATTTTAATCTTTATATACTTTTTTATATTATGTTTATATGACATAATTATTTAATAATATCCAACAAAAAATTTTAGGTATTATAAATTTAATTCATTATCTTACTATACTGGTTTACTTAGTTACTTTACGTACCCATGTTTATTTAAATAAATAATGAAATAATGGATATCAATAATAAATAAATAAAACATCCAAGAACACATAAATTGAATAATATATGCAATCTTTAGATTTTTTCTACATGGTTATTTACAAGGTGGTCAATATATAATGTTTTTCTTTAGTGAAATAACTGCATAAGAGTGTTCTTTTCTTTTGTTGTTTTATTTCAACATTCTACTTTTCCTCTCTTTGGATTGATTAAGCACATATTGGGTCCTGGGCCATATTATATAGATGGAACTCAATCATTTATTAAATTTTACTCATATTAAAGTGATGCGAACTATTTATTTTGGCTATTATAAAATAATACATTGACATGAATTAACATGGAAAATAATTGAGAGATGTATGATACTTAGATAATCATATTTAATTTATTATAGTATAATGTGAAGGAATAAAATAAAATAAAATAAAAAATATATATATAACTCATACATAAGTTGGTGAAGCTAATCATTAATCCCAATATCTAAAAAGTACACATTTAGAATCCACTATAAAAATTTACTACCATATGAATTAAAGTTAACTTCATAGAATTAATAAACATATAAATTATTAAATTAATAAACAAAATTATAATTTATCTTAGTATACTATCCAATATTCCCATATGGAAAAACAAGAATCCGAAAATATATTATTCTAAGTAAAATAGATAAAATAAAATGTAAACTTAAAAAAGTATTTACATGTTATGGTGTTTGGAGATTACATGGATTGTTTGTACTGTGTAACATTCAATCAATTTTTGAATTTTAATACTAAAATGATGTGTTCCTTAACTTGACATATATTGATATTTTTTAGATTTCGTTATATTATGAAATGTACTTACATTAAATATATTAAAAAAGGGATTTTATCATATACAAATAATGTACTTCCATAGGTCAACCCATAGAGTATATGTAGTGTATACTACAACCCAAAATGAAATATTATAAATCTGTTGTACTATTAGAAATGCATGTGATGTAGATGCCATGTATGATGTCTAATAAAATTCTTTGGCATTTAATTTATCATTATATCTATTATTAAGCATGTATACCCACGTGAAACATATAAAATCACTAATAGTGTGGCGTGGGTAGAATAGAAACTATCAAAAATCTTGTACATATTACTTTACAATATATCATTCATTTCTCACATTCATTATTCTATTTGTGGACTGATATGACTTGGTAATATTCTCATGGTGTATACATTTTTTGGATTGATATGTGTCACATGTAATGTGAAACAAATTAACATGCTATGTATTTTCTGTTTTCTTGCATCACTTTACTGCAATTCAATACATAACATGTTTTTATTTCTCTATTTACTACATTGAAAGGTTTTATTTACCTGGGGTAAAAACCATTATATATAGAATACATGTATGCAAGTAATATTCCATTTAATCCCTATAAAACTATTTTACGTTCAATTCTTAAATATATAGATTATAATGGGTATTTGTAACAAATCACACAATGAGATGAGATTTAAGTGGATTTTATCTTTTATTTGTTGACCATAAGTACCTAGTGTGTAATTTAATTTAAAATGTAGTGTATTTTGTCAGGAATCTGACACACTTGGTACCCCCAAATGATATATTTGATCTTTTAACACTAGTTAATGACACACATAAAAACATGTTATCTCAATTGGGGGATTACAAATAAAATTTGAAATATAAATAATAAAATATATTTCATCAAAATGGTCGATTAAAATGAAAATTAAAATATATATTTCATCAAAATGGTTGATTAAAATGTAAATAAGAAGAAATTAGTATTTTACCATAATGATTATTTTTTATAGTATGATGCAACTACATAATAACTATATGGGTGTCCAATTTGAATGTTTTTCTTTTTCAATGGATAACATCTGAATAACATAATGAACATTGGCCTAGAATCTTTTGTGGATGCTCATTCAAATTTAAATTATAATATTTTTAGAAATATAATTACATCAAGTTTGGAATTCCATTGGATGAAGATCTATCCTCATTTTGTCAATAATTTTTTTTATTGAGAGTCAACTAAAAAATGCCTCTCGTTATATCTGGATTTGATCTATGGATATCTAAATATCATTCTTGAAACATGAGGTTCTATCATTGTAGGTTCATGTGATTCACACAATTTTTAATCGATGAAAACATGGATATATTGTTCTCTTTATTTTCTTTTGTGGTATTATGAGATAATTCCTATATTGGATTAAGGGAGTTTTTTTAAAAAAAATTCGTTGTAATAAAGGGTATATTATCCTATATAAATTAATATAATTCTTAATTTTTCTTCTTCTAATTCAATCAACAAATAAATAGATAATGAATTTTATTATATTTATTTCTTATATGTAATGACAATAAAAATAGTAATAATAATATTATTAATATTTACATTAAATATATTTATTTATATTTGGTTCATGAATAATAAAATTAATATTTTTATTTCGTGTTAAGTTGAATATATCATTCCCATGAATATAATATCTCATATAATTAATTATCCCTCAGTTTTTTCGAAATTGTGACTAAGAAATAATTTATCGAAATAAATATTATTCTTTTATTAAAAAAAATATTCACTCAAAAGATGAATAAATATATATCATAATATTCATATAGTAAAAAAAATATTTATATTTTTTATACTCTCTAAATTGTTGAATAAATAAATATAATGTTTTAATCATGTGAATAATAAATAAGGGAAAAAATTAACACCTATATTCTAAACTCATGTATTTTATGCTTTAATTTAAAAATCAGTAATTTCTAAATAATAATTTTTCCACATGTCAATAATAATACATATTAATAATGTTAAATTTAATATAATATAATTATATTATGCAAACATAAGAAATATGACCCAATAATTCACTTTTGCATTTTTATTAGGTGATCTTAGAAAAAGTAAAATAATAGTGTCTAGTAAAATTTGATGGTTCCCAAATAAATAATTAGAAATTAATTTGATGAAAGAATATCTATGAACAAAGCTATGTAATTGAATATATTTATCCACAAATATCCTTTCATGAAAGATGCATACTACTGTCGTCATCCTAAATGCCCCACATCTCTATATTTTAAAATATAAAAATAATGTAATGGGTGATGTGAAATAGTCATGTATTTATTCATAATATATCATTCCAATAAAATGGATAGATATATCATCCTCTATTAACCTGAAATATAAAAATCCATTAATTTCGTTTTCAATATTGAAATATAACTTATGATTTACCTAAAACATGAATCCTCCCCATGAAAATATTATTCATACATATCATTTATATATAAATATACTTGAATCAGGGTAAACAATAATAATGATATGAATTAAATGTCCCTATACGTACATTCACAAATTTTAAAACCCATTGGTAAATAAAATATTTTCAATTCTGAATTCGGGGAATGCCCTTAAAACAACCTACTCTATAAAAATCCAGCTGGTTCTAGGAAGAAAATCCAATATATCTAAATTTCACTAATGATAATGGGTAAAACAATTACTATTAGACCATATATGATAATCCCGGGTTGATTACATACAGATTTAAATTGTTTTGTATGGAATTATTCTATGGGAACTGTAGCTTCTATTAATTAAATTCACTCAAAATATATCATTAAAGGTAGTATCTAAATGTTTTAATTATTTCGATCTTTAAATATCATTATTTACATAATAAAATCTACATTGTTTTATTATCAACATATATACTCTGGACATATTCTTTTTTATTAGGAAGATTCCATGAGTTGAAAAAATAGTCCTCAAAAAATATTACACATATTTTTTAAGAACCCAAAATATACTTAATCAATATAGTGATGGAAGATACTAGATTCAATAAACATTTTCACTAATTTCCTATTATTATTAGTGATATAATAACATTTTTATCAAATTTTCTTATAATATTTTATCACCATAATAACTAAAATTCCCCCACCCTATTTTTGAAAAACATAACATTCATAAATTCTCGAGTATTAGAGGATATTTTTTCACGGATATCTCATTCCAATCATTTACTTCAGATTTTTACCATCACACCATTATTTTAGAATAGTAAATATCAAATTTCAATTTATATAAATAAATATGTTATTGATCAATATTTTTAAGAAGAATGATATTTAATAAATCAGATAATCAACACATATGCCTTAACATGTCTTATAAGAGTTATTTATTATATTATAAATTAAATAATACCCACTCGTAAATTTTTAAATGTTGTATTTTTCATTAAATTTTTAATGTTTATATTATGTATATATTTATGACACCATATATATGATTCTTAATACATCTCAGACCCTATAACATGGGTCACTACTTTAACTCATTCTTGAATAAATATATTTTATCTATTTTTTAACATACTGTAAGACTAAAATCACTTTTCCATATTCTATCCAAATATAATAAATTTATGTCAATGGCCCTGAGAGTAGAATACTAAAGAATCATGGATTTAATTTATTCCTTAATAAAATCAAAACCACTTATGGATTCATCTATAAAACATTTACTATATTGAGGTTTTCTTTAACTAATAAGTTATTTTCTATAACCTCCATAACATATTTATATCCTCTGATTACATGAAAAATTATTTTGAGCTATATAGACATATTTAAAAATGTATCCATTAAGTATAATTCAATTTCCACCCAACTTAAAAATTTCACAATGATAGTGTGATAATATAAAAATTATAATTATAAAAGATTTTAGTACTGGGGATGGTGGGAATATAGTTTTTAATGGCTCAAAATTGATATTTCAAGAAATAAAAAAAATAAATTGTTTTTTAAAGGAACATAATTATATATATATATATATATATATATTATTCTTGAATACCAACCAATAAAATTACATGAGATAGAGAAATAAAACATAAATAATATGATTTTGGAGTATGAAATCTATTTCAGAATTCAAATAGAATTTTCAATCATATGATGTTTACATTTTCTAAATCCTTTTATTATATGTATTTATTATTATCATCAAATAATATAACACATAAATTAGTAAATATAAAACTAAATATTTTTCATTTTCCATTCATATTCATTATGTGTATCATGAATAATTCCACACATAAGGAATTATAATGTTTTGTATTCCAATGAAAACTGATGTCCATCAAGATCCTTGAAGACATTGAGGTAACTATTTGTCCCACTATCTAAAATTATAAGTTATTTAATATTATAAAATAAAGTCAACTAGTAAAAGAATACCATTATATAACAAAGTTAGTTATATCCTTAGTAACATAGACAAATTTATTTTTTTGTAACATGTATTTTCAATTATTAATGTTCTTTTAAAAAAATAATCTAAAAATTGGTTTGCTTAAAATTAATTTTGTTTATGAATGAATAGCTATCATTGTTAAGAAAAAATATATGATATTCATTATTCAATATAAATAGTGTATATCTATGTGATACAATAATAACATATTATTTATTTCCCAAAATACATAAATTTTTACTTACATTTGTTATACGACACAACATCAATCCACCTTGTAACAATAATAACACCCAAATTTGAATAATGAAATATGAGTTTCATAATGTATTTACACTAGATAATAATGATATATGATTTCCAGTATAAAATATATTTTCACTCAATTATCCATATCATATATTTTACTTTTTTCCTTGAATCTTAATTACATAAATTTATAATCATATAATATCATACTGTTATCTTAGAATGAATATGATACTAAATCTGGATTATCATTACAATATTTCAAATATGATCATAATAAAATAATTCATAGTATCTCACAGGCATTTATATTAATTTTACATGAAAAAGAAATATCCTTATAAAATTGGTTATTAACAAAGTTTTATTTTCAATATTCATCTTGAATTGATAATATTGGATATAAGTGAATCATGTAATATTAAAACATTATTTTATTATGATGTAACATGAAATCATTCATTTATTTCATGGGGTAATGTGTCAGTATGAATAAAAATATACATGATTTATTTGTAACACTCAATATTGTATTGCTCGGATCTATTGATTTTTATAAGTGTTGGGATTCACCATTAAATTTTTTAATATGTTTTCCCATTATTACACTATCATTCTATAATAACACTATACATGTTATTATTTATAATGAAATTGTACGATTTCCTTCATATTGGAGCCCCCACAAAAAGTGAGCAAACTATTTATTTTTTGATATTTGTGGAAATTGATTTTTTATCTCATTTTACACATCATATTTTTCTCTGAACAGGACATGAATTCCATTTCTCAGAAAAACAAAATGCCACTCCTACTCCCATTGTGGTTTTCTATCACAGTTATATTTATATTCACATATAATTACACTGAAAGGGTCGATTGAAGCTTAAATCACCCATTCATGGATAGAGGTTTTTCATGCATTGTTTTGTACGATGATTTTACAATCCATTGATTTTTATAGGTTATCCTACATTTATAAGTGAAATATTCTTAGATTCTAGTGTATTGTGTATTCCATGAATCGTATTCTAACCCAACAATAACTCCTTATAAGTTACAATCAACATCAATTTCAACCTCAATTATGATGTCACATCTCCCAAAATAAATCCCAAATACCTTGAACGACATGATATGTGAGACCGTGGTATGTGATACATGTTATGATTTGGGGAAGATCATTTTATAACTCATGATCATTCTCAATCCCCATATTCTCTTCATATATATTATACTATAGATTAAATTATAATTTCATTCATTATCCTATAAATTTTTTCATAATTGTGGAACATAACATCATGAAATTATAATATATAGTATCTTTTCAAAAAAAATGTTTATTAGGTAACTCACAAAAATTGGGTTTCCCATGGGCACAGACGATTAATATCATTAATTTATTTTCAATGGATATAGTCTAGTTTTTCAGTGTGAATATCACTTTAATGAGTTTATAATTCATATAAATATGTTTCTAGAAACCTTCTCATCCACAATGGATTTTTTTGTTTTATTGATTGTAGTAGGAGATATAAATTTTTCACCATATCCCCATGTTAATTGAATTAACTACAAAGATAGATCATATTTCAAAATTGGAATTGCCACTCATTTCATATCCAAATCCCATATGGGACGTCCTTAAAATTATAAATAGGGTTCTTCATGTATAAGGGGCCACATATCCCTTTCACATTTAATAAATACTTGATGCAGAATTCCATTGGAATTGGATCCGAAGAAAATTTTTAATATCATTATATGATTATCAAATTCAGTCACATGTCCTTTTTATCATTTTTATATAATAAAAAAATGATTTTTTTTATTTTTCTATTATAAATTACTTGGTATATCAAATGAATGAAATCCAAGTTAATTATAATAATTTCATATTCTATGAAATATAGATTCTGGATGATTACATTATAACCTCGACAAAATACATTTCTATCGTGTTTAAAAAATATCTATTTTCCGTTTGCATTCCAGAGATGTTTAAATATTTTGGTTATAGATGGGGAAGTGCTTTGGAAGAATTTTTCCTCTTTCAACCATGGTTCCCATTTCGAGATAAAATTATATAACACTAACAGCACCATAAATCATAATAAAAAAGAAGAAGAGCCATGTTTTAGTCATTATTGAAAATATAAATGATTCCTTAAATTAGTTCTCAAAGTATAATCATGGATCTTCATTTATAATGTGAAAATTACATATAGTATAATAAAAAAGGAATAGAATAAATTAATGAATATGGATAGGTGTTAGTATATTTATTAAGAAATTTATAACTCACCACACATATACTTGTATCATTTGGCTAAATATTAATTTGATAATTCTATTATTAATTTATATATGATATGTTTTATACATCATATCCATAACATATTTTTTATTCATAATGTGGATAAAATATAAAGAATTGAATTTTATTGGTATTAATATTTGAATTCCTTAATGCAATTTAATTACTGAGTTTTATTCCAAAAAATCTGATAAATATAATGGAAGATGTCGTAGATTTGTTAAATAATATACTAACCCGGATTTAATCCATCCATGATCAAATTTCTGGATCGTATTACACCAAATATACACAAGAGGTGGGGTTAATTATGTCTTTTCAAAAATCATTATGAGACTGTGTTCTTCCTTTTAGCTTTATTTAGATAAAATGATGCAACAAAAAGTTAAATAGTAGAAACACAAGATGTATATTGGTTCTGGGAACTGAAGGCCCCTAGTCCACTCCACCAACGCTCTACTCCATGAGCTTGGTGATTTTCACCATCTAGTCCTTGTTTTAAAAAACCAGTTCCCAACTGAGTACAAGAAGTTGAGACCTTTACAATCCAAGGAAAAAAATAAAGCCTTCTGGTTCAAATACAAACCTACACTGCTTAGTATGAGAAGCTGGTAACTGAAGAATAGAAATAAAAGATTTTTTTATTCTGAAAATACTTTCTAGATGTTCTTCACAATTGCAACAGCATGCAATTTACAGTAGATGGATCATCGCCTTCAGAAATAATAATCTTCACATAAGAGACGTTCTAAGTCGATCCAATTGCAGTATCTATAGAAATACAATTTAAAAATTTAGCAGTAGCAAATTCACAGTTGATCATCATTGCAGAACAAGTTAATATTCTATCGCGATCCTTTATTTTTAACAAATATAGCTTTGACACACTTTTTGAACCAGTAGATCGGTCTATTTTAATAGTCTCTGTTTTTCCTTTTTTTTAGAATAATAAAAATATCACACACGATCAATAACCATCGATGCAGTTTTTTAAAAAGCCCATATAAATAAAATAATGAAAAGAACATTTCATGGAAAATTACATCCACAAATGTCCCATTTTTACTCGCGATATTCAAATATTTGAATTTACAGAGTAGTCATACCTTCCTTAAAGACTCAGCATAAAAAGCTTCTTTTAATTAAATTATCAAATCATTGATGAAATGATTTTGAATCAATCAAAATTGTACGTTTAAAATAAGCTTTAAATTTTATTTGAAATCTTCCTAATAATCATCGTATTGACCGTTGCATAAAAATATCGACTTTAAATTCTCCAACGCCAAATTTAAGGATAAGTTGAACTGTATGCATCCTCTGAACGTAAGGTTGATGACATAGCCTTCAAACATAAGGTTCACAATGTAAGGTTGATTCCAAACATAGGGTTGGTCATCCATACTTTTCTCCTCAAATTTAAAACATATGGTAAATGATCCAAACTTTTACTTGATCCATACTTTTCCAAGAACATATGGTTGTTTACAAAAGTAATGTTAATGAACCATACTTTTGAGAAACAAACGTAACGTTTAATATTTACGTACGATTCTCCTTCCATACTTTTATGATATCCCAAACGTAGGGTTCCTTCCTAACGTATGGTTCTTCCATACTTTGCCAATAACGTATGGTTGTTTAACCATACATTTTCCATATCTAAAAAATTATACACAGTTTTTATCCTTATACTATGTTTATCCACGTAGGGTATGAACAATGTCTCCAGAACACACTCAAGCAGATTCCGAATAAGTAGCACATGAATAGGGTTTCTAGAACACGCTAAATATGAATATTTAGTAATAAATTCCCGTAATTTCTGGAGTAAAATAAAATAATAAATTCCTTTAAAATTATTAACAAATAAAATCATTAGAAAATAATTAAGGGAATTTTTGAGCATCAAAATTATCATAAAGAGATAGAGTAATAATATAAACTCCCCTTTAAATAACAATATTAAGTTTTGTTGAAAAAAAATTGCTCAAAAATATCCCCCTTTTGGATGGTCACAAAACCCATAAGAAATAATTAATGAAATAAATATAACATGATACTAATTACATAATGTGTTGAAATTTTGAGAAGATAAAAACAATATTAATGTCTTCCTTTAATTTATTCAAGTTTTCATTTTTCCCAATAAAATGAATTACCCCCCCCCCATACTAAAAGATGTTGTATTTATCCAAATTTCACCTAGTAAAATAAAATTTTGCGTTTATACAAATTTCTCCCCTTTTTGTGATATAAAAAAGAATGATTGAATATGGAATAAAAAACATATTAATGTAGCAATTAACATAAGTAAATACTATTTTTATCATTTTATCAATAATTAAATCTGGAGTACTTGTATATAAAAATAAATAAAGTAAAACAAATAGAACAAAATAAAAAGAATTTCATTAAAAGTAAAAAATAGATACAATGATGATAAACACAGGAATCAAGGTTTTTTTGCAGTGAATAGGTAAGGTTTATCGTCTCTGGACTATAGACTTGATTTCTGCAAACTATTGTCTCATCCTTTTCATTAATCCATCACCAAGCTGAATAATAATATATCTGGCCTCTTGAGTCATATTAATATCTTCAATAAGAATGACTCTGAAAAAACTCGTGAAGCCTTTCTTCTTTCTCCATAAACAAAGACAACATCTTTGTTAATTTTTCTAAGACAGAGCAGATTCCTAGCTCACTAGATGTTAATTGATCAACTAAGAATTTCTGATTATCTAAGAGAATAGATAATGGAGCACTATTTCACTGAAGATCTTGCAACATGTCATTCATGTTGCTCATTGTAGCTGTGATAGCTTGAAATCTTCGGATTAAATAAGGTGAAGTACTTGATCCACTTACAACATTATTTCCAACTGATGCAAATTGTGTCTCCCTAAACAACTTAGGATCTGAGAAATCTGACTTCATAACCAATTCAAATTGCAATTTTGCAATAGCATTTAGCAGATCCTCTTTAAAAACTTCATCTTCTTGTCTCAAAACAGTACTCTCCTTAAGCTTTTGAAATTTCAAATGTTCGGATGCTAAGGTTCTTCTCAAAAAATCATTCTCACATTGCGGTTGCGATAAATTTTTCTACAATTCATGGACATCCCTATTCCTTGAATCAGAAGCACCATGTGCTTGATTTTCATTCTCAGGCTCTGTGTGTTGTAGCAGTACTAAATTTAAATATTCTGCATCAGATTTTCCTTTCTCCATGTCCTAAATAGGTTGGTCCACAAATTTTTCCTCAGAGTCCTTTCCAGACTCTTCCATAGAAAAATCCTCTTGAAAAACTTTTTTTTGATATTCAGAAGATTTCTCATCACAATCATCTGTAATTTGTTCGTTTAATGGAATATCTAAAATGATATCCTCTAGTGTTTCCTATGGTCTGGCCACTTCCTCACCAGGATCTGCCTCGTTTTCTTGTTGAAGTACAACAACAACATTATCTACATCCTGTTGTTATGATCTTTAAACTACAATCCTTTCATGATCAGGATATGTAATAGTGGCATTCTGTTCTTGAGGTTGTTCAACATCCTTTTCTCTGACAAAGCTAAAAGAGAGTAATTTTTTTAAAAGGTTGGGGCCGAAGCCTCATTTTATTATTAAAGCAAATCAAAGACCTCTTTTAACTGGGTAGAGGGAGACCCATTATATAGCCCGAAGGCCCAATTTGCTTGTATCCCATTACATAGCCCGTAGGCCCAATTTTTTGGCCAAATTTCCATTCTATGAATAGTAACCTTACTGCTACAGTACCCGCACAGTACCGCCACTTCTACAGTGCCCTACCACTGATACAACACCCACTGATCTACAGTAGCACCGCTGCTACAGCGCTGCAATAGTGTAAATCTCTTGTAGTTAAATCAGGGGAAGTAAGTTCCTTAGTCACATGTATTTTCCTCTGTGTTTGAAGTCCATCATGACTTATTTCTTACTAATTTACTTCGAATTCAAATATGATCCTCTTTGCCACAGTGCTGACTCTTGATTCAGCTTGTCCCTCCTTGGACTTTGCAGATTGAGCTTGAGCACTCTCTGATTCATCATCTGATCCTACTAGAAAAAGTTTTCCCTTGATAGTACTCCATAAATTTCTAATATTTCTTAAAGATACAAAATTAAACACATTACTATGATGACAGTGTACCCTGGAATCCACCAGTCTCACCATGACCTTCTTAAGCAACAGTTTGGAAATAAATCGACTAGAAGGGTAAAAATTCATTCGAGAATCACTATGAAAATAATATCATAGGTATCTAACCATATACATAAAAAAATTGAGTTTGACACCACTAAGCAAAAGAAACATTATATACATATTAGGATATAATATCTTTTCCATCTCAAGCATCCTCAGTGCAATCCCTATTTGCACAAATTTGACCAAAATATTCTGATCAGGCTGCAAATCCTTGATAAATATTTTCTTTGTAGTCTTAATACCAAAGAGAAACAAAATTATTTCCTCTAATTTATACACATAATCTCCAACATTTTTCAAATCTAAATGAAAAACTCCATCATGAGGGCAGTTGAGAATCTGACCAATTTCAACTGACGAGATTGAGAAATCTCTATCCTCTATCTTAGCCATCATACTATCCTCAGTATATCCCAAACTAAATTGTATAGATTTAATGAAGTATCTAAATTATACCTCATATATAAATTCCATATTTTCACTATTTAATGTATGTTCAAGGTTCTAAAATGAGAGTTCTTGTTTCAATAGTAGATTTGTCTGAAATAACTAGTCGAGATCGATTAACATTCCCTGTAAGATTTTTCTTCCTATGGAGCATTGTCTCTTGGCATTGCTTGTCTTGGATTCACTAGATATTTTAGAACTAACCATCTCTGTGAGAATTACTGAAGGTTTGAAGGTTAGGGTTTCAGCAGTTCAAAGATTAGGGATGACAAGCAGAGGTGCGGTTTGCGGGTTCGAAAAGGTTTTGATGGAAATGAAACTATTTAAAAGTCGAAAGGGTTTCTGACATCCTTGATTCCCATGTTTTTAATAATCATTATAGATATAGTAAATAAAATATATTACATGAGGAAAATAAACTTATTCTGTTTGAAAAAAATAGCTTATTTATTTTAAGAAGAATTAAAATAAAGAATTACTATATTAAAATAAAATTTTATTTATGTCCAAATAAACCTAGCTCCCCCTTAATAAAATCAAACCATGTAGTGGGAAGAGGTTTAGTTAAAATATCAGCTAATTGAATTTCAGTACTTTCAAATTCTAAAGATATATCCTTTTAAAGAACATGATATCTTAGAAAATGATGTCTGATATCAATATTCTTAGTTCTAGAATAAATAATAGGATTTTTTTAAAAATTTATAGCACTAGTATTATCACATAAAACAGGCGTATTATTAAAATTTAGTCCAAAGTACATAAGAGTTTTTTTCATCCACAACACCTGTGCACAACAACTGCCACCAGAAACATATTCCACCTCAGCTGTTGACAGGGCAACTGAATATTGTTATCTACTTGACCATGACACTAAACATTTTCCTAAAAAGTGACAAGTTCCTAAAGTGATTTTCCTATCTAATATACAACTACCAAAGTCTACATCTGAATATGAAATCAAATTAGAATTAGAAGTTTTGGGATAATGAAGAGATTGGAATGTTGTTCCTTTTAAAAATCTAAAAAATCTTTTAACAACACTTAAATGATATTCTTTAGGATTTGAATGAAATCTTTCACAAAGACATATTCAATACATTATATCTGGCCTGCTAGCAGTAATATATAATAAAATACCAATCATACCTCTATATTACTTTTTGTCAACTGATTTTCCAGTTTTATCCAAATCATGTTTTATATTAATACACATAGGAGTTGTATATGTATTGCTGTTTTCAAGTCCAAATTTCTTTAAAATCAGTAATTTATTTTCATTGATTCAAAACATTTCCAAAATCATTTTGATAAATTTAAAGTCCTAAAAAGAAATCTAGTTCTCCCATCAAACTCATTTCAAATTCTTTTTGCATTAACTTTGAAAATTCATGACAAAGGGTTTTATTAGTTGATCCAAAAAATTACATCATCAACATAAATTTGAACCAATAAAATATTAAAATTCAAATTTTTCTTAAATAATTTTGGGATATGCCATTCCAACAGTAAAATCAATTTTCAAAAAAAAGAGCTTAATCTTTCATACCAAGCTTTAGGTTCTTGTTTAAGACCATAGAGAGCTTTAGTACGTTTAAAACCCAAATTTGGTTTTTGAGAATATTCAATACAAGGAGGTTGATCAACATAAACTTCCTCCATTAAACAACTATTTAAAACGACAAACTTAACATCCATTTGAAATAATTTATTGTTCATATGAGATGCATAGGCTAAGAGGATTATAATGGATTCTAGTCAAGCTACAGGTAAAAAGGTCTCATCATATTCTATACCTTCTTCCTGATTTTATCCTTTGGATACAAGTCTAGATTTATTTCTAGTTATTATTCCTTGATCATCTTACTTATTTATAAAGACCCATTTAGTTCATATCACTGGATAGTTCTGTGGTCTTTAAACTAATTCCCAGACTTCATTTATTTTGAACTGGTTTAATTCGTCTTGCATTGCTATCATCCAACTTTCATCATCTAAATATTCTTATATAGTCTTGGGTTATAATTGGGATAAAAAGACAGAGAATTCTACAAAAGTTTCCATATTTCATCAATTTTTTATTCATGTATCTAAGTTGCCTATTATATTTTCTAAAGGGTGATAAATTGGGGTTCTAGTCTGTCTGTGAAACATACTTATAGGTTCTTCAGTATCATGTTCATCTAAACTGTACTGAATTTTATTTATATCTTTTTCAAAATCATATTTCAAGTTCTAAAGCCTCATATTATTATTAGAGTCCGATACATCCATTTTATCTCTCCTTTTCTCAAAGGGATCTGATTCATCAATGTTCACATGAACTGATTCTTCAATAATCCTTGACTTCTTATTATAGATTCTATATGCGTTGGAGGTAGCTGAATATCCGATGAAAATTCCTTCATCATATTTTGGATCGAACTTACCAAGATTATCCTTGGTGTTTAAGATGTAAAAGTTGCATAAAAAACATTAAAGTAGTTAACTTTAAGTTTTCTATTATTCTAAAGTTCATAGGGTGTCTTTTTCAAAAGAGGTTGAATTAAAACTATATTCATTATATAGCAGGCTCTGATTATAGATTCTACCGAAAAGTAGGTAGGAAGGATGTATTCATTTAGCATAGTCCTAGCCATTTCCTGAATAGTCATATTTCTTCTCTCAACAATTCCATTTTGTGAGGTGTTCTAGGTATAGAGAAGCTGTGTTTAATACGCATATTTGAGCAGAAGAAATTAAATTTCTAATTCTCAAATTGTCCACCACGATCACTTCATAATGAAATTATATTAAAACCTTTTTCATTTTGAACATCTTTAAAAAACATTCAAATAATGTAAAAGCTTCATTTTTAAATTTCAAAAAGAAAATCCATGTAAATATAGAATAGTCATCATCTAAAGCATATACATATAATTTAACATCCAACCTTGCTACTCATGAAGGTCCAAAAAATCCATATGAATAAGTTCTTGAGGTTTAGGCGTAGCAATTTTATTAACAGATTTGAATGATGATTTGTGTTTCATGCCAAGTTGAAATGCATCACAGAATCTGTCACTTTCAAATTTGAGACTAGGAAAATCCGAAAATAAATGTTTCTTAGATAGCGTATTTAAAACATAAACATTATAATGTGAAAGTCTCATATGTCAGATCCAAGATTCATTTATTTTAGTAGTTAAGTAATTTACTTGTTTTTTACACAAGGAATTTAAATCCAATGTATTCATATTATCAGTTATTGGTTCTCTAAATTTAAGCATTTTTTTTGAAAATAGAAAAGTAATTGTTTGAAAAATCAACATCATAACCATCATCACATAGTTGAGAGATAATTATCATATTGTGTTTCAATCCCTGTACATCAAGTAATTTATTAATTAAGACAACTTCTGGATCAATAACTGTTCAAATACCAATGACTTTTCCTTTGGAATTCTAACAAAAAGTGACAAGTCCACCATCTTTTTGAGTTAATGTAGAGAAATTCACTGAGTTTCCACTCATATGTTTTGAGAAGCAACTGTCCAAATACCATATTTCCTTTTTTCTCTTTTGACATGCTCCATGCAAAGACATTTACACAGATTTCTTTGGTACCCATATTTTTTTGGGTCCAGTAGTGTTAGCTAGCAAGGATCTGGGAATCCAGACTTGCTTTGTTTTTCTAATTTCACATGAGTCAAATAGATCATTTCATAAAAAGTCATTCTTAATGCCACTTATTTGGGGTTGTCTTAAGAAACAGGTTTTTGAAATATATCCCCTTATTCCACAATAATTACAATTTAGTCGTTTTTGCACTTGGAATAAAATTGTTTTTGTACAGCTTGGGGTTTTAACCTTTAATGCCAATTCCTAATCTCTCTTTTTTAATGAAATTTTTCCCAAGGATTTTATTTAAAGTATTTTATACTTTAGTAAAAACAAGGGGTGTAGTTTTATAAGTTTCTAATTCAGTTTTCAGTGATTTTAACTTTGATTCATAAACTGTATTGTTAGAATTAATTGAATCAAATTTTTTCAGTTAACTCCTTATATTATGTCAGCATTTTATCTATTTCATCAGAAATGTCCTTATGAATATAATTTAATGACATATGATTCTTAAATAGAGAGTCATATTTTTCTTCAAACATACTACAGTAGGATGCACGTTTTTCATTAGAGTAAGTAGATTCAGAACAAGAATCAGAAGAATATTAATATTGTACCTCATCTGTTTCTGCCATAAATCACATGTTGGATTTTAGATTTTCTTCCTCCTTCTCTGAGTCTGATTGAAATGTACTACTGGATTCTTCAGATATATTCCATGCCGCTTTCATGGAATTCTTGTCCATCTTCTCATAGTCATTTTGTTTTGAAAAATTTCATTCTTTCGTCTTCATTTATCTGAGGATATTCAGGTCTGATGTGCCCCATTTTCATTCATTCGTAGCATTTTATTTTCTTTTCATCCTTTATGAAGGATTTTATGAAGTCCTTCTTCTTTCTATAGAATTTTGTGAATCTTCAGGCTAGATGAGCCAATTCAATATCAGAATTAGATAAATCAGAACTCTCTAACTTCTCTTTTACATTTCTATTCATCTTTATGTTTTTTCTCTATGATGATGCTTTCAAGGTAGTATCATCTCTTTTAATAAGCACTTTATGTTCATTCGCTTCATCTTCTATCTCATATTCATAAATCATTAATGTTCCAATCATTTCTCTCATGGTTAAATCTTTTATAGGTGTCTACTATCTGATTTCTGCAGAGATTCCATTCCATTTTATAGGCAGAACTCTCAATACTTTTAAAGCATGATCAGCTTGCTTAATGGGATCTGCTAAGTAAGTTATGTTATTGATAATCTATGTCAATCTTCCATTAATTTGAGTAATAATCTCACCTTCTACCATTCTTAATGTATCATATTTAAGCTTAGCAATTTCATATCTCATTTCCATGATATTGTTAGTTCCTTCTTAAGCAACAACAACAGTTTTCCACATTTCATATACTGTTGGGATTTGAGATACTCTGTTAAACTCATCAGGTCCTAGACCACAAATAATTTCATTCATTGCCTTCAATTTCATGTCATAATCAGCTTCAGTAGCTGCACTTCATGTTTCACATTTTTCTGGTATTTAATATGCAGTCAGAATCTTAGAATAGACTCTGTATCCAAGATTTTTCAGATAGATAATCATTCACGACTTCCAGCATCCATAGTTTTCTCCATTGAAGTACATTGCTCTAAACATAGACATTCCCTCTCTTGTATCGGTCATATTGCACTTTGTATATTAACTTTTATCTCGTTAAAGCATTATCAGAAAGCTCAACTACTGATACCAATTGTTGGATCAAATTACACCAAATATACATAAGAGGGGGGTGAATTGTGTCTTTTCAAAAATATTTACCAGATTCTGTTATGACTTTTAACTTTAATCAAATAAAATGATATAGTAGAAATTTAAATAGCTGAAACACAAGATTTATAGTGGTTCAGGGAACAGAAGGCCCCTATTCCACTCCACCAATTCTCTACTCCATGAGTTTGGTGATTTTCACTATCTGGTCCACATTTCAACATACCGGTTCAAAACGGAGTATAGGCAGTTCATACATTTACAATCCAAAGAAAAAACCAATCCTTCTGGTTCAAATACAAACCTACTCATCTTATTACGAGAATATGGTCACTCAAGAATAGAAAAGAAAGATATTTGTATTCTGAAAATACTTTCTAGATGTTCTTCACAATTTCAATAGCATGCAATTGACAGTAGATGGATCGTCGTCTTCAGAAATAATAATCATTGCATAATAGACATTCTGAGTCGATCCCCTTGTAGTATATATAGAAATACAATTCACAACTTCAGAAGTATGAAATTCACAGTAGATCTTCATTGTAGAACAAGTGAATCTTCAATGGTAATCGTTCCTTTTTAACAAACAGAGCTTTGATTCTCTTTCTGAACCAGCAGATCGGTGTGTTTCAAAAGTCTCTATTTTTCCTTTTTTTAGAATAATCCAAAGATAACACATGATCAATAATCACCGATGAAGTTTTTTAAAAATCCATATAAATAAAATAATGATATGAACTCTTCCTGGAAAATTAGATCCCCAAAATTCACATTTTTACTCGATATATTCAAACATTTGAATTTACAAGTAGTCGCAACTTCACTGAATACTCAGCATAAAAAGATCCTTTTAATTTGATTATCATATCATTGATGAAACGATTTTGAATCAGTCAAAATCGTACTTTTAAAATCAGCTTTAAATCAGATTTGAAATCAGCCTAATAATTAGTGTATTGACTGTTGCATAAAAATATCGACTTTAAATTATCTAACGCCAAACGTAAGGTTATGTAAAACTGTATGCGTCCTCTAAACATAAGTTTAATGACGTATCCTTCAAATGTATGGTTCAAAACGTAAGGTTGATTCTAATTGTATGGTTTTTCATCCGTACTTTTCTCTTCAAATTTCAAACATACGGTAAAAGATCCATACTTTTACTTGATCCATACTTTTCCAAGAACGTATGGTTGTTTACAAAAGTAAGGTTGATGAAGCAGAATATTGAGAAAGAAACGTAATTTTTAATATTTATGTATGATTCTCCTTCCATACTTGTTTGATATCCCAAATGTAGGGTTACTTCCTAATGTAGGGTTCTTCTTCCATACTTTGCTGATAACATATGGTTGTTTAACCATACTTTTTCATTATTTCAAAAAGTATACATGGTTTTTATCCTCACGCTATGATTATCCATGTAGGGTATGAATAGTTTTTCTAGAACACACTCAAGAAGATTCTGAATAAATAGCTCATGAACAGTGTTTCCAGAACACGCTAAATACGAATAGATTACTAATAAATTCCTGTAATTTCTAGAGTAAAAAAAAATAATTTTTTTGCAAAATTCATAACAAATAAAATCAATAGAAAATAATTACGGATATTTGTGAGAATCAAAATTATCATAATGAGATTGAGTAATAATATAAAATCCCCTTTAAATAACAATATTTTGTATTTTTGAAAACAACAAATGCTCAACACAAATGTATTTAATTAATAAACATCATAAAAAACTATTGGACCAATTAGTTGATGATATTTTCATTCCTTTATAAAATAACTATGGATATTTTAATATATGTGTAATTCAAGAGTGTGTGTTGTTTGAGACAGATTCAAAATTAGATGGGTAGAGGAAGAATATAGAAATACATCATATTTCCATTTATTTATAAGGGTGAAGAAGTTTATAGGGAAACATAACTTATAAATAAGGGTTGAATAATTTAATATTGAGGTGGAATGTACTGGTATGTCTAAAATATTCAATTACATAGACATTATTTAATGATAAAAAATTTCTATTCCCTAATAGGTCCCCATGTATTGATATCTTCCGCATCATTCTCTAAATTATAACCTAGGACTAAATAATAATTTATTTTATAGAGGTAGTATAATGTGAATTGTGTAAATTATTTCACAAGGTTCATGAAATGAACTTTAAAAAAAAGGCTATCTATTGTCTAACATGACCATGTCTTGGATAAAAATCATGTTTTACACTGTCAATGGATCATTAAGTGGGACACTATCCTAGACCTAAAAAATAAAGGAAGACTCTTATAGGAAATATATAGGATTTGGATAAATGATTATGAAATCATTTGTAAGAACCATATTCTGATCAATTCAATAGAGATGGTTCATCAGTTAAATAGATATTATATATTTACTAAACTCTCTCGATTATTATTAAAAAATGAAATTCTAATCATCAACAATGGTATATAAAATTTAATACAATTAGTTAATAAGAACTTAAATGACTAAAATAGCAAGAGTATGCAACACATAATATTTAAATTGGAAGAGTATTTATTTCAAGTAAATGAAAAATTATGAAATCCAAAGAAATGTATGATTGAGTCAGTATCATTAGAAGAATAGTAAAGGTGGAATATCTAGGCTAAACCTTAACGAAAGAATTCACATGTAATATTGAAATGAAATTTCCAATAGAATAATTATTAGAATAATTAACAAACAAAGACACTTTTTGTTATTTGGATGTAATATCTCTATCATTATCAATGTTCTATCATCTAACACTATGAATATTCTATCCTTCTTCTTAGATCCAAAACTTTTTAACATTAGAATTGAGATCATAACAAACTATTTAATATTAGACTCACAACATAAGAGAATATTCCATTGGAAATGTGGTTATAGGATGGTAAATCACATTTTTGATAGAAGTATAAATCATAAAATAATCGATGAGTATATAAATTCATGGAATATTGTCCATCGAAAGTATTCTATGAAATATCATTTGTAAATGTTTATTTTAAAAAATTATGAAAACTCCACATGAAAATTTATCTTAAATATATATTAAAGATCTTATCGATAGAATAAACTCCAAGAAACATTTACAATTATCATTATTTTTTCATTTTGGATTATTGGAATGGGTTTAATTCCTCTATATTATTAAATATACTTGAGTAGAACCTTTTTCATTCAATGATTTCTTTTTATAAACTTCTACATCAAGAAAGTGGTTTTCATTTAACATTCATTCTATCTAATTAGGACCACGGTCAAACATTTTTCATGGGTATATTCACATTATTGATGATCTTATTGTGATTAAAGTTACTCAACCATACTTTAAATCATTTATCTTTTTTGAATTTTATAAATTTATTCATTTTCATTGGAGTATAGATCATATCGAGAGTAACCATATGAGAATATAAACTTTTATCAAGATTAAATTTTTTCTTTAGATTTAGTCAAATAAATCATTTATAATGTAAATTGATGTGATAAAGAATGATATTACCCTATATAAAAAAATTGGGTTGTGTAAGTGAAAGGAATAAATAAATCTTTTAGATATATTTTTAGGGGAGTTGGAATGATATATAAGCTTTTATCATTGAGTATTCAGTACGGATAATTTTTATTTCTTTTAATATTAGAAACATGTTTTAATTTTTTTTATAAATATACGAATGTCAATAGATTCTCATTCCAACTGAATCAAATTTGTTATTTGTTGTTGGGTTCTTTGAAAGATATATAATGAATCATGTTTCTACTATAGAAAACTATTAGGAAGAAGATACAAAGTGAGATCCTATTTCAATGTAATGATGTTCTTGTATTTTTATAGGAATGTTTCTATCCCAAAATTCTATATGAATAAACACATCATATCATATCAACTAGATCAATTTGTAAAAATTGATGGAATCAGTCACTAGATTTGTTGGAAATCATGGAAATAATTCATCATACATAAGTGAAAAGAATCATATGACCAAGGCATTATTATCAAAAGGGGTTCTAAGGAGGATATGTGGTTTTGGAATTGTCCTCTTATTATGGGTATTTATATTTTCTAATAAATATGGACTAGGAACTAAAAACTAACATTACCATATGCATGGTGATTAATATTGATCTTTATTTGAAACAAGTGGATTCAAAATTTGTTGTTTAGTACCATCCAGAGACCTCCCACTATTATTGGAGTACATAGAATTCTATTCAACGTATAGTTTGATATTACACTAAGGATAAGTGATTCTAACCCATTTAAGTTATGGGAATTTTTAGGTTGATATTCTAGCTTCAAAGTAAGGAATTAATCATATATTCATATATTGGATTATTTTAAAGAGAATATTTGGAATTTTTTATTTTGATTCTAATAGGATTCAACAATTAATTCACCCTTGATGTTATTTTGTTTCCCTATATACCTGTATATATTTCATATTTCAAATTTCAAATTTTCATTTTATTAATTCAGTTTCAAATATTGACAATACGTCTAAAGACCCAATTTGACTTAAATGGAATTTTTTTCATGGGAAAATTTGTGTTATATTACATTATACAAAACAAATCCATACAACATTAGTAATTATCATTACTTTTGTCATGAAAATGGGAAAATATAGACAATTACAATCTATTATAGTAATCTCCCAACCCTATATAAATAAAACAAAATATTATTATACCGAAAATCATATTTGAAATTCATTGTAGTGAATATTAAATGAAATAATAAAATGGTATCTATAAAGTACAACGTAAATATTCCTACTTTAAATAGTGTAAAATAACTTCTTATAAATATTTCATGTATTATAAAGAACATAATCTATATTTGATAACAAAATAAAAACAGTATAAATGAATCATGAATGAAATAAGTAGTATTCCTAGAATTTAATGAACCATTACCATTAGAGTGGTAACATGAAATTCTAAATAGTAATGTGACCATTTTGGAGTTGTAAATAAACAAATTGAATGGTATCCTCATATTTTAAATTATAAATAAAATCCAGGAATTTTTTAAATGATAATATCATATAATTATATCATTACATAAGTAACAAAATATGTAAAAAAATCAACTATGTGTAGGTAGTTTTATAAAACATAAGTGTTTATTTAAAATTTTATTTTTAATATATTTATTTAAAATTAAATTTATATTCAAAGAATAGTTACATAAAATATTATTTTATTTTCTTATGAATATAAGATAATTTTATGATGTCATAGTTAATTTTTGAACGTGTTATGAAATATAATATAATTTTAAAATCGATATTTTCCATTTAAATGAAGATGTAGATTAAAAAGTTAATTTATAATATATAAATATCATTCGTTATAAAATGTAGTTTGTTTTTTATTCCAATGCATAGAAAAAATTTTGGGGTTATTTTTTTCTAATATTTGTATAATAAATTAATTTTGGTGAATAGTAAAATATGATAATTTTTGATAAAAAATAAATACCTGAATTATTGATCCATAAATAATGTATGTAGGATTTAAGCCAAAAATAGCCATCTATCCTTCATTATTTTGATATATTTAGTGATAATTTTAAAAAAATTCATAGTATTGTGCTAAAATAATAAGGTAATGTATTAAATAATGAGAAAATACCCCTCTCCTCCCCTTTAAATACCACCCCTCAAAACCAATTCTCACCACACATTCAAAGCATTAGGACACATGTAGATTCATAACAATACTTTTTTCAATCATCAAAACCATTTCCATGATCCCTTGGTCCCATTAAATGACCAATACCATTTCACTAAGGAGGTTCTCAATGAAGATAAATTCATGAGTTATAATCCTCAATGTTTTTCTTAATTTTTATTTTCAATTTGATTTCATCTTTATCCTCTCCTCACCACCACCTATCTAATAGGAATGATAACTCCAATACCCATTATATAAAATAATATTTTTATGTAATTGGAATAATTCATCTTTTTATTTCTTCCCTTTTCTATTTATTCTAAAAATTAATATATCATCTGTGGTGTGTCGATTTACAACCACCATGGATAATGCATTTTAATTATTTATTACAACCTTCAAGGATAGTCAGAAAACATAATTATTGACTACTCATAATTTATTATTCATATTATAAATTATATAATATTTTGTAAATAATATATAACAATAAAATTATATAAGATCGTATGAGTTCATGATGGTCGTAAAATCCACCAAATAAATTGGATCATCTCTATTAACTATTTATATAGTGATTCATACCTGTACCATATATCTAAATTTTAAAGAAGATTATTTAAAAAAATTAGTGATTATTTACAACATGTAATATCAGTTTTTTATATCTATTCCAGTTTTAACTGAACCACCATACTCTTATAACAGAGAATCGATCATGAAAACCATAGTAAACGAACACTCCTAAATTATGAAATTAAACCCTATAACTCAACATAAAGTAGTTAAATGAACTTAATAAAACAATAATGAATACAATAAATGTTTTAATGGAATTTTATTTGTTGATTAATCTATTTAGTTTGATTATCGATGATATTAATGTGATTAAATCCTTCAAAAGTAAGGTAATGGGATTCTCTAACCTACTATCTTCTTGTGGGGTTTTTTGACTTTAACTCCATTTTTACTATAAATGTTCCTCTAATATTACTCACATATAATTTTACTATAAAAAATATTATTTTTTAGATATACATGTTTCTAATATTATTTAATTATAAATGCAATGATTTCTTAACTCTAAAAACAAAACCTTTTAATTCTTATGATATTGTTTCTTCATCACTAATAATTGATTATTCATATACCAATTATGTTATTAACTCATTATTTTGGGATCCCAAAAATTTATTCATTAATTTATGTTTTATTAAATTAATCAAATTACTATCCAACAGTTTTTTATTTCTTATATTGATATACAGTTTATGTGGTATGCATCATAATGTAAAATTTATGATGTGATTTGTGAACCTGTAATGATATATTGCATGTAAATGTTATGATGTGATGGGTGTTTCGGAAATTTAATATTTCTCCAATTCATTGAATAATGTGATATATTTCATGTGATAATTTAAAAATATTCTTGGTATTTTACCTATTAGACATTTTGTTTTATTTTTATGAATTATCACATTCCATTCATTTTTATTTGGTTTCCTCTTAGGATTATGATAATGATTACATGCATAAGTTAGGATGATGATGATTATGTTAACCCCCGTTTTATTGATTCATGCTCTTATCTAACATATTACTGGGATATTATGTCGCCCCTTATTTTTGATTATAACCACCAGTGAATACTATTACTAAACATAACATGAGGGAAAATAAGATCTAATCCAAGAAAGAATTAAATAAATTTTTATTTTTAATTATTTAAAAGTTGTTGCTGTTTCTACCATTTCAGATACAATAATCCTTTAGATGGTGTATTTTTATCCCAATTTTGATGTTTGTTATTAAATTGGTGAGGTAGTTATGTAATGAAAATCTGAGTTACTATAGATGTTATTATTTCAATGTTTTGTTAGTTTTGGAATTAGGATTATAGAATCTTACTGAAATTCATTAGTATTTGACTATATATAAGTAATAAGGCAAGATTATTTGTTTTATAAATGTGAAAAACATATATATCCCACATAATATAAATTTATAATTTATTACAAAAATTAATAAATTATTTTCTCATGACTTGTTGACTTATGTTTTCTTCAGAACTTTTATATTATTGAATATTGTGGGAACCTGGGGAAACCAGGCCAACACCCAATGTTAGGGAAAATACAGAAATTTCCCGAATTACATACCCAATGCTTTGGGATGTTTAGTTCATAATATCATTGAAAAGGTTACCCAATAGTCTTATAACATAAAAAATAAACTCAATAATGTGAAACAATCTTCATTGACTAATCGGGACTAACATGCTATCAAATCATTTATGTAGAAATGACCACCGAAATTTAGTGTATCTTTTGATCCCCTATTTGTGGAATACATAATATTATTGATGGATAGTAGCTTTTTTGTTCTCCAACATTATGAGAAGGAGATAGTGAACATATATATTTATCATCTTTATAGAGAGGCCGAGCAATGATGGGAATTTATTAAGAACACGAAACCAAACGATGAAATTGAAGAGATAGAGTTGTAAGACATTAAAACAATATTTATTAATAATTATTTTCAATGAAATCTACATACCCATATGGAAATATAATTCATTGTGTTAATGAAAAGTTAAAGAGAATATATCATGGCCTATTATGAAAATTTCAAAAGGCAGTCAAGGTATGATTTTTGTCTATTATCAATAATGATAGAAAAATATTTTGATTAAATAATGGTTCAAAACCATAACTTCAAATGGATCGTTAAATTTGATACATTGGTTGAAAATAATAAGTTGTTTGGTGTGATATCAAAATGGAAATGTGTTTGGAGAATTCTCTCATGGCTATGGAGATGTGAAATGAAAGATGGAGCATCAAACTTGGGGATCTAATAAACATTTTGAAAATAAAACACAACCAATCACATGTAAAATATGTGGGAAGAGGAATTGTGGGGACTACCTCAATGGGATGTATAAGTACTATATGTTAAGGATAGAAGTAAAACACGATTATAAATTTGAAAGGGACATGGAGAGGCGAGAAAATGTGGTGGAAGGAAAGAGAGAACCCCCCAAGGTCTAATGATTCAACATTTGAGAGAAGGTGAAATATTTAATCCATTGTACTAAACTAAATCTCCTTGAGGGAATTACACTTCAATGTCCAACAAATACAAAAGAAAACCGGAAGTCTTATACCATCACTACTACTACAGTGGGGCCCCAAAATTATGTGGTGATAGTTACGATGTTTATTCCTTCATGAATACTGAACGATCTATTTTATTCTGGTTCTATAAATTCATTCATATATAGAATGTTTTGTAGAACTATTGAAATACATCCTCAAAATATAGGATGATTTATCTATTAGAACATAAAATAAGGAAATTATTTCATCAAAAGTATATAATGCCTCCCCATTTTATTTTTGTTGATTGAACCTCCCAAAAAAAAAATTCCTACATCTTTTGGAAGAGTTTTATAAAATACATCCATGTATTCACTATCTTTAAACAATGAAAACATCAACCATTGGAAAATTTAGATCACTCTTCTCCTCCCAATGCTCCCTCCATTTCTTTACAAGTGTAAGGATAAAGATGATTATTTTTCAGGGTCAACTTCTCAAGTGAGGATATTATTTCCTTATGAGTAATCATATCATTCTCAAATTATTGAGGCAGTGGATAGAATCATGCTCAAAGATATTCCCATTGTGCGGGACTATATATATGTATTTCTAGAATAATTATATTCTCTTCCACTAGAATTATATATTCAGTTCTCAATTGAAATTATTTTTGGATCTTTTCTAATATCAAATACACCCTAGATAATGGACACCATTGAGTTAGAGGAACTGAATTAGTAGTTACAGGAGAATATGACCAATGGTTTTATAGGATTGAGTTTTATTCCATGGGGTTCACCATTCATATTCCTAAACAATAAGGATGGATTAAAGAACCTCAAATTTTATTATCATCAGATCAACAAGGACAAAAAAGATGTATTTATTCCTTGGATATATGGATTATTTGATCAACTTATTCTGTCACGTACTTCAATATGGTTGACCATTGATTAGGATTTAAATAATAAAAGGCGAGGAAGGATGATATTACCAAGATTACATTTCGAACAATGTATCTAAACTATGCATTCATAGTGATTATTTTTGGGCTAACTAATTTTACAACAATATCCATGGACTTAATGATTAGAATATTTAATGATTACCGAGAGAAATTTTTGGAAGTCTGTATTGTTGATATTCTAATATACTTCAAGAGAAATAAGGAAGCTGAGGATCTTTGTACTAAAATAAAAAATAAATTAGTAAATGAGAAGGTTTACAAAAATTACAGTAAATTTGAGTTCTGGATAGGGGAATTTTAATTCTTGGTGTATGTTATCCCCAATAATGGAGTATCTATGGACCCTGATAAGAAAAACATTTAATCAAAGAGTGGACCAATCCAACATCTATAAAGTTTATTAATATTTTTCTTGGTCTACAAGGGTATTACAAAAAATATGTGAAGAAATTATCATGATTTTATATGCTATATAATAATAGGAATACAAATGGAGAAATTCATGTCTAGACCAAGGAATTTTAAGATTTCATCAATTATTTTAATAGTATGAATATCACCACACTAGTACCCGCACTTCCCACAAGTGGGGAACATATTATTGTATATAATGATTCTTACAAAAATGATTGTGTTGTGTAATGATAAAAATTGATAAATTAATAGAATACACTTCAAGGCAGTTATAATTCAAGGGAAATACTATCATATAGATGGTCTGGGTTTGGCAGTTGTGATCTTCTCATTAGAAATCTTGAGACATTATCTCTTTGGGTAGAAGTGTGTGATAAACATTGATTATAAGAGCCTAAAATCTATATTCACATATAAGTATCTTAATATGATCTAAAGAATAGGGAATGAACTTATCAATAATTATGACTCCTCAATCCACTACCATCCAAGAAGTGAAAATAATGAGGCAGAGGCTCTATGTAAAACAAACCCAACATCATTTTCAAGGATGAAAATTCCAAAGGATACATTATTCTAATATTTAAAAAGCATATATAAGGGAATAATTTAAGATTGAAAATCACCAATCAATTTCAACTAATTGATCAACCATCCCTCATGGAGAAAATAATGGATCTTCAATGAAATGATTTGTAAATTCACAAAAAGGTGGATTCTTTGAGAAAATAGAAATATCCAGTGTTTAAAATTTATAACCTCGGGTGAATACTATTACTAAACATTAAATGAGGAAAAATAAGAACCAATCAAAGAAATAATTAAATAAATGTTACTTTTTAATTATGTATAAGTTTTCTGTGTTACTAACATTCCAAATACAATAGACCTTTGGATAGTGTATTTGAAGACCTATTTTGATTTTTATTATTAAATTGATTAAGTAGTCATGTAATGAAAATATGGGTCACTATAAATGGTATTATTTCATAGTGTAGTTAGTTTTAGAATTTGGATTTGAGAACATTAGTGAAAATCATTAGTATGTGACTAAGTATAAGTAAGAAGGCTAGATGATTTGTTTTATAAATGTGAAAAACATATAGTTCCCACATGATAAGACTTCATAATTTATTACACCAATTAATAAATTATTTAATCGTGAATTGGTGACTTATGGTATTTTTTAGAACTCTTCTATTATAGAATATTTTGGGATCCTTGGGAAACTAGGCTAAAAACTTATGTGAGGGAAAATAAAGCAATTTCCCAAATGACTTACCCAATGCTATGGGAGGTGTAGTTTAAAATATCATGGAAAAGGTTACCCAACTGTCTTAAGACATAAAAAATAACCTCAATACTTTCAAACATCCTCCTTTGACTAATAGGGAACAACATTCTATCGAATATTTTATGTAGAAATGACCATTGACATTTATTGTATCATTTGATCCACTATTTGTGGAATAGTTGATCAAATCGATGGAGAATATATTTTATGTTCTTCACTATTCTAAGAAGGAGACAATTAACCTCTCTATTTATCATCTAGATAGAGTGTATGAGCAATGATGGGCATTGATTTAGAACACTAATCCAAATGATGAAATTGAAGAGATGGAGTTGTACGACTTTAAAACAAAATTTATTAATAATAATTTCCCTTGAAATATACATACCCATTTGGAGATAGAAACCATATTATTGATGAATAGTTAAGGTGAATATAACATGCCCTATTAAGAAAACATCAAAATGCATTCACGGTATGATTCTGGTCTATTATCAATTATGATAGTAAAATATATTGATTCAATAATGGTTTAAAATAATAACTTCGAATGGACCAATAAATTTAATACATTGGTAGGAAAGAATAAATTGTTTGATGTGATATCAAAATAGAGATAGTGTTTGGATAATGCTCACATGGCTATGGAGATGTGAAATGAATGATGTAGCATCAACCTAGGAGATCTAATAAACATTTTGAAAAGAAAACAGAACCCATCACAAGTCAAATATGTAGGAAGAAGCTTCATGGGGACAACCTAAATAGGATA
Organism: Viscum album; assembly: GCA_963277665.1. Taxonomy (NCBI): domain Eukaryota; kingdom Viridiplantae; phylum Streptophyta; class Magnoliopsida; order Santalales; family Viscaceae; genus Viscum; species Viscum album. Next base: position 570,697,958 of record OY728129.1, read on the forward strand.
GAGATGTACTATATGTGTAAGAGAGTAGTAATACAAGATTATTAATTTGAAATCCAAAAGAAGAAGCTAGAAAATGTGGTTGAAGAAAGGAGAGAACCCCCATGGTCTAATGATTCAACATTAGAGAGAAGGTGAACTATACAATCCATTGCACTGAACTACATCTTTTTTATGGAAGTCCACTTCAATGTCCACCAATTCCAAAAGAGAAGTGGTAGACTTATGCAATCACTACTACAGTGGGGCCCCAAAATGATGTACTGATATGTACACAATTATTCATTCATTAATATTGAATATACTGTTTTATTCTAGTTCTATGAATTAATTCATTTCTATAATGTTTAGTAGGATAATTCAATGACCCCCTACAAATAGAAGTTAAGTTATCTATTAGAACATAAAATGAGGAAATTCTTGCTTCAATAGTATATATCGCCTCCCTATTTTTTGTTGATTAAACCTCCCAAAAACTATTACTACATCATTTAGTGGAGTTTTATGCTATATGGGGCATGGATTCACTATCCTTATTAAAGGAAAACATCAACCATTTGAAAAGTTAGATAACTCTTTTCCTCCCAAGACATCCTGCAATTCAATACAAGTGTAAGGATAAAGATGAGTATTTTTAATGATCAACATCTCTAGTGTCGACATTATTTCTTTATTAGTAATCATATTTTTTTAAAATAAATGAGATAATGGATAAAATCATGCTCGAAGATATTCCCATTGTGAAGGACTATATAAATGTATTCCTAGAATAATTTTATTCTCTTCCACCGGAATGATTGATTGAGTTCTCAATTGAAATTATTCATGGATCTTTCCTAATATCAAAGACACACCGTTGAGTTTGAGGTACATAATAAGTAGTTACAAGAAAATATGACAAAGGGTTTTATATTCTTGAGTGTTATTCCATGGGGTTCACCATTCCTATTCCTAAAAAATAAGGATAGATCACAGAACCTTGACATTTTATGTCATGGGATCAACAAAGACAAGAAAAATAAAATGTATTCCTTCAATGGATAGATGAATTTTTTGATCAAATTCATGTTACAAATACTTCCCTTTGGTGGAACTTCAGTTAGGATATCACAAATTAAATCATAGGAATAATGATATTACCATGATTAAATTTCGAACAATGTATCTTCACTATGAGTTCATAGTCATTCTTTTTGGACAAACTAATTTTACAACATTATTCATGGGCATAATTAATAGAATATTTAATCATTACCTAAAGAAATTTGTGGAAGTATTTATTTTTTATATTCCAATATACATCAAGAGAAATGTGAAACCTGAGGAGTATTGTACTACTATAAAAAAGTAGTTAATATGTGAGAATGTTTCTGAAAATTATAGTAAAGGTGAGTTATGGATGGGGGAATTTGAATTCTTAGGGTATTTTTTCACCAAAAATTGAGTATCTATAGACCGTGATAATAAAAATGTAATCAATGTGTGGCCCATGCCAACATCTATAATGTAAATTCATATTTTTCATGGTCTAGAAGTGTATTATAGGCTATTTGTGAAGCAATTATCAGGATTTTATGTCCCATATAATAATAGGAATATAAATGGAGAAAGTCATGTCTAGACCCATTAATTTTAATATTTCATCAATGATTTTAAAAATAGGCATTTTACCATGATGGTACTCACACTTCCCACAAGTGGGGAACAAATTATGGTATATAGTGATGCTTAAAAGAAAGGATTATGTTGTGTAATGATAAAAATGAATAAATTAATAGAATAAACTACAAGGAAGTTAAAATTCAAGAGAAATACTATCATATGAATCATCTAGATTTGACAGCTGTGTTCTTCTCAATGATAATCCAGAGACATTATCTCTTTGAGTAGAAGTGTGTGATATAAATGGATTATAAGAGCCTGAAATATATATTCACATAGAAGGATCATAATATGGTATAGTAAAGAGGGAAACAACTTATCAATGATTATTACTACATAATCCACTACCATCTTAGAATAGAAAATAAAGTGGAAGAGGCTCTAAGTAGAACAAACCTTACATAATTTTCAATGATGAAAATTATGAAGGATACATTATTTTAATATTTAAAAATGATATACATGGCAATCATTAATGATAGAAAATAACAAATCATTTTCATATGATTGGTCAACTATCCCTCGTGGATAAAATAATGGATTCTAAATGAAATGATTTGTAAATTCACCATAAGGTGGAATATTTGTGAAAATATAAATCCACAGAGTTTAAAATTTTTGAGGATGAAATTATATAATTTGGGTAAAAATATGTGTACCATCCTATATAGTGATAGAGAATAAGTATATGAATAATTCACATTGATAATATTTTTCTATTCACATAGGGATCACAATGATTTATAGAGATCTTTGAGAGAACTGTAGGAGGTATAATATGATGTATGATATCACTAAATACACATCAATGTTCCAAGTATATCCATAAGTATATGATGAAAGATAGATGTATGAGGGTATGATGGATTCACTTACCAGACCAACATGGAATGGGAAAACATCACCGTGGAAATTGTCACCAGAAATCAAATAAATTACAGAGGAAACAATGCTATATGAGTTGTTTTAGATCGTCATACAATGATATATCACTTTATCACAATTCAATAGGATATCTCACTAGATCAATGTTAATGGATATATAGAATAGAAGTTGTATGGTTAGATGTATTAAAAGTATATAATCTCTTTGATAGAAATCTTGTATTTACATCCATGTTCTATAAAAGGTTTTGACATTAACTAAACATTGAATTGAACATTGGTACGACTTATCATCCTCAAACTAATTTCTCACATTAGAAGAAAATTCATACACTAGAAAACATTTTTATATATGGTGGAATGGAAATTAAATGAGCATGATATCAATACATTCCTTGTTTTGAGTTCCCTTATAATAACAGTTTCCACATGAGTATCCAAATGGATCTAGATGTTACCCATTATGGGAAACGTTGCTGAACACAATTGTGCTGGGATGAAGTCAGTGAACGTAATTTTATAGGACATGAAATGGTTGAATAAATGGTAGAAATGGTGAAAACCATTTATTAGAACATTAAGGTATCCCAACATTGGTAAAATATCCCTGAATATAATCATTTAAGGAAAATATATTTTTAGGTCATTGACATGGTTTTCCTTTACATAACTCCATATAAGAGGATCATGAGATTTGGAATTTAATGTAATATGATACCCAACTATATTAACAACATTAATATCCTTGATTGTGCCAGAGTTGTGGCATATAGAACAAAACATCCACCTACCATGTCTCGTGTACATGATGTATTTCATGTGTCACTCTTGAGGAAGTATATACGATATCCCTCACAGGTATTGAATCTGTATGAGGTATAGTTGGAAAATTATCTCTATGATGAGGAGAAACCAATGAAGATATTTGACCATGGAGATAATATTCGATGCAAAGAAGATTTCTCACATGGTGAATGCAATATGAAAAAACACTATCTGTGATGAGGAAAATGGGAACTGAATAAAGTAATAATGGATTAATACCCTCACCTATTTTCAACAAAAAATGTAAAACATAAGTTTGAGGGTGAAAATTCATGGGGGTGGGGGGGGGGATTGTAACAAACAAATTATTTATAAATAGAGATTCCCTTATTATAAATATTTCATACTATATAAACCATATAAAATCACTTTCATAACACAAAAATATCATTATAAATTTAGAATGAATGAAATAAGATGTAATTATAGAAGTTAAGGAACATTTAGTAATACAATAGTTACTTGATATTTGGAATAGTAATTTGGCCCTTAGGAATAGTGAAATGCTAAACTAAATATTAACCTCCTCTATGAATGTATATATAAAAATTATCCATCTTATAAATAATAAAATGATATAATAACATCATAGTATTAATATATTTATATTGTAAAAAAATAATTAACTATGTTTTGGTATTTTGATAAAGCATAAAAAATAATATAAATTTTATACTTAATATAATTATTTTTTAAAAAAATCTCTTTACATAATATATATTCATAATAAAAACATATTTCAATAATTTATTTTTAGTAGACCTTAATTAATTTTTGAATGTGTTATAAAATCATTTATACCTTTAAAATCAATATTTAACAGGTAAATGATGATTATCATTGATAGTCAAATTTTACATATAAATAAAGTTATTTTAATAAAATTATTTCATTTTTAAATTCTTCACATCTAATAATGGTTTGGGTGTGCTTTTTTGGATTTTTCTAAAATAAATGAAATTTTGATGAATAATGAAGAACAATAACTAACAATAAATACTAAATACTAGCATTATTATGTCATAGATGATTTATGGAATATTTAAGACAAAAATATCCAAATATAATCCATTATTTTAATATATTTATTGATAATTATCAAATTATTCATAATATCGAGCCAAAATAATAAGCTAATTAACAAAATAATGAGAAAACACATTTATCCTCCCCTAAAAATATCACCCCTAATAACCTCTACTCCTCACACATTACAAGCATTGTGTCTTCTCTAGATTATACACAATAAACGTCTCAAGACAATACCCTAATTATATTATCCCTTTTTCTCATCAAAATACAAAAACCCTTGTCCCTATGGAGGTTTTCAAGGACTATAAATTCTAGAGGTAAAATCCTCATTCTTTTTCATTTATTTTTCTTTTCAAATTAATTTAATTTCTAATCCTCTCCTCACCTCCGACAATAATAGATTAATAACAACTAAATTATAACAAATATAATTAAATTTTAATATTTTAACAGAATAATTGTTCTTCTAATATCTTCAATTATCCCTATATTCTAAAAATAAAAACAACATCCTTGTTGTGTTGATTTATCACCACCATGGATGATTCATTTTAATTTTTCAATATGACCTTCATGAATAGTCATAAAATCAATTATGAATAACTATGTTTTTATTGTACATATTATATGTTATAAAATATTTTGGAATCAATATATATACATGATATTAAATAAAATGATATTAGTTTCTAATGGTCATAAAATCATCTAAATAAATGAAATAATTTTAATTTTATATTTATATAGTTATATATCCTTATAGCACATATCCAAATGATATATAGAACCCTTCAATATTTATAATTTTAATTAATAATACATGATTTAAAATTTGGATAACTATTCTAATTTTACATGAACATCCACACTCATATACCAACAAACTGATCTTGAAAACCTAGAAAAAGAAACAATCATGAATGATTATATTAAACTATATAACTCATTTCAAGGTACATTAATGAACATGATAAAAATATAATGGATCATATTTATGTAAAAAAAATTGTTTTTTTATTTAATTATTTTAATTTTTCTATCCACAATATTAAAGTGAATAATTTATTCAAACATTAGGTATGAGGATTCTAGAACCCAATGCCCTTCATTAGCATTTTCAATATTTAACTCCATTTTTAGAATGTATATTCTATTAATGTTACATAAATATCATATATTTATACTCTCATTTTAAATTCGGGATATAAATTTTTCCAATATGATTTTATGATAAATGAAATGAATCTTTTAAACTTGGAAACACAAATTTTTAATTATCATGAGATTATTCATTCCCCAATAACGTTTAATGATTCATATACCAATAATGTTCATCCAAATAAATTTTTGGAACCCCAAAGTTTATTCATATATATATTCTTTATGAAATGAAACACATTCATTAAGTGGGTTATTTAACATCAATGATTCATTTATGATCTATGTGGCAAGAGTGTTAAAGTAAATATTATCATGTGACAGGTTTACTCAAAATTATATATATAAAGTAAATGTTATGATGTGATGTGTGTTTTTGGAAATATATATCCCTCCAATGAATTAGGTAATAATATATAACTCATGAGATAAAAAGAAATATATATGGTAGTTGACCACTAATATAAGAAATTTCATTTTAATTCATCTCCTTATTATATATCTTTATCTAACGTTTCTTGTTAGGATTGTGATGATGATCCCATTCGTAGTTAAATACTTGTACTAAGGAATGCATGATGTCTAATAATAATATAGAGAATAATGAATTTAATAAATTTTTATGTTTTACTAAATAAAAGTATTGTATAGTCTTTATTTTCTGAAGGCACTGATCCTTTTTATCCATGTTTTATTACACTATTATGTTTTTTATTTTTATGATGATGTAATATTTTTGGATGAAAAATATTGTTTTGTATATATAAATAAAAATGATACCAATGGTATGTGGTCATTATATGACTTTTAGTCAATATAATAACTGAAAATTTGAGCATTGAGAACTATACCCGTTGGTATCGTATTGAATTTAATAATTATGGTGTAACACGCCAAGCTTCCATGATACACTTCTTCTTCAATAATACAATAGCTTGCATTGTATGCAACTTCGAGTTCTAACACACCGCGACCAATAAAAGTATCCTTTATGAATAGTAATACCGACCATTTGAAATTAGATAAATTTTATATTTCAAAATGGACATCATTTTTGGATTCGGAATATTGATATTAGCATATGTTGAATTTTTGGTATTTTTCTGATAACATCCAGTTTTTGATGAATAGTGATAAATACTTAAAAACAACTTTTTTAATAATTTTTTTTATTGTGATAAATTATACAATTTGGTGGTTTTAAAATACAACTAGAATATATTTTAACCATTTTATCCAATGGTGGTCATTATAATTAACTTCACTTTGAAATTGGACATAAACGATTGTAAATCTTTTGATATATATTATTTCTAAAAAACACGCTAGTTGTTGTGATAGTGGGAATTAATTATTAAATTAATTAATTCAGCTTATATGGTTTTAATTTTGTAAAACACACATCATTTTTGAATTTGGAATATCAAATATATCTTTGGGTTAATTTATGGTATTGTTCTGAAAAACCTCAATTTTTGATTAATAGTGAAACCACTAAGTGGTAGTTAAAAAAACCGAATTTTTGTTTAAATGAAATTTTACCACCTTTGTGATTTGAATGTCCAAAATCCAACATAAATAATTGTAATTAGGAAGTAAAATTGGGTTCAATGGTATTAAAATAATTTTTGGTGAATAGTAAATTTTAAGTTCTATTAATCGCGATTAAAGGTAATTAGTGAAATTTAAAGTAAAAAACGATATTATAAAAATATGAAAATACCTTTACACTTGTCCAAACCTTATTGGAAGAGTCATGGCCAACCAAGACATTCCATGGGTCAACTTGGGTACCCCATGGAGCCACTTGGGTAAGAAAATGACATTAATAACTTTTTATTTAAAGTAAAAATAAAATTGTCACAAACATGTGTTATTTTACTAAAACAATTATTACATGCGGTTATATAAGTTACCATTTATACTATAAATATTCATTGGAAAGATAAAAATATTTCCTAAATCATGGAAATTTTTTTATAATTTTTAGACATTAAATTAACTAAATTTTTAATGACACAATGATGATGAAGTGATTACCTCATTAATTAATGATTTAAATAAAATGAGAAGATAATGTAAAATCTAAGACTTAAACTTGTCAAAAACCTATTGGATTATAATATTACAAACCCTGATCACCTTATCCTCTAAATATATCATTGTGGGACCTTTAGAATACGAAAATCATTTCATAATAAGGTAACATTTCAATCTTTCCAAGAGTGCCCCTCCTCTCCTCTTATAAAAGGCCCCCACCACCACCACCTTATTCACACCATCAAAGACATTTGGATCGGCCAACATCTGCCCAAATACTCTCCAAACTTCCCTCTCTTACTCCTAGAAGCCTCACATTGGGAAGAAGTCTTCCCAAGGAAGCCTTTTTCTCAAATCAAAAAGAGTTACCCGATTTTAAGGTAATGTCTTCTCTTATGTTATTTTGTTTTATTTTTCTTCTCCAACCCCTTAAACTCCTTTTATTCCTTTATTTTGTAACAAAACCGGTATCTTAAATATACTAGGATGTTTTAATGAGAATGATTTTATTTACACTTAAACACACCTTCCTCTAATTGTTAAAGAGCATACTGTTTCTTTGGGTGGTGAATTACTGCTTCACGAAACGATGATGGTTCAATCTTCTTTTAACACCTTTCACGGTGGCCATTATGATGACACTATTTTTATATATGATATATATTATGTTTTTTTTCCTTATGATTCTATATTTTTAATTTATGGCATACCTTTATGATTTCCATTATGGGTTAACGCGATAATTTCATTGTTGGAAGTGCGGACTACCGCCCCCTGAAAGTTATTTGAATCGTTAATGCCATATGTGGGATGTATAAAGGATAGAGTAAATGATATTATATATTATATTATATGGGAATTATAATATACCTTTATATAATTATGATTTCATTCCATTAAATACGAAATATAAATGAAAGTAGCGTTCATGCGTACGTACGACTTACCGTCTCCATATACTATGCATTTTATTTCTTACCTCTAAATGTTACGTAATATTATTAATGAATGTATATAATGGATATATATGATATATATGATATATAAATCATGAATATAATTCGGTATATAGTGGATATTTCACCACATGAACAACTTGAATTAATAAGAATTTTATTTTTGGACTCAAGTACCAAAGATCGACAAAAGGACCGTTATTAACTTAAATAATTACATAATGTTCATAACATGGTAATAAGTGATATAAAAGGAATAATGAACATGAAAAAGGTTCTTAAGAAAATAGAAAATTACTCTAGTTTATTATTCATGAGATTAAATAACGATTGAGTCAAGTCGGACACGTGGTAAAGGAACTTCTTAACCCAATTTCCGTTCTTTGGGTTAATCTCCTACTTTAAAATTATGTCATGATATTATTATGTCCAATCTTTTATTTTTAATTTATGTATGTGTACTTATAGTAAATACACATAATAGATCTATTTTATTTAAAAAATGATCTTTTTAAGGACTTCATCTCAATCTCCTTTCATTGATTCATATTTTGGTTTATTCACAACTTTCATTTATACGGTGTATAAACCCTTTTGACTTTTTCGTTTATTCAAAAGGAATATTTTTATATGAAGAGTTTTACTAAACGATAAAAAGGAATGTTTTTCTTGTCATACGTATGAGGCGATAATGACTTCTCCACCACCGTGATCATTATTTGAGTTTCGGCTTCCTCTACAAACCATAAATTTTTTTAAATAAAAAAACAAATACAAAGTTTTAATTTTATTTTATTTTTGTATTTAAAATGGTTATGAAAGTGTTTTTATATCAATGTGTTTTATTGATATCTTGTGATTGAAATGTGGATATGTTATGTTTTCTTTATGCATGTTTTATGTGATACAATTATGTTATGGTTTATGATAAGTTTAAACCTGTTCATATGAGGAATGCATTGAACTTAATAAGTGACGAGTGGAGCCCGCTATAGCTCCTCGAAGAATCAGCAGGTCTCATAAGACAATGTAGTGTCTTGGCATGAGGCCTTGACAAAATCTTATTTGTAGTTTTGGCACGAGGCCTTGGCTACGTGGTTATGATAGTCTGGCATTATGCATTCCATCATTATGAAAGTGGTTATTGATATTGCATGTGATTATTCAACCAGTAGAATATCCATGTGAATAAGTAAATGGAATTATCTCATTTTATTTTTTCCATATTATGTTGAAGTTCAATTTTAAAAGGCTTTTTTAGTTATACATTTCCTTAAATGTTTTTGTTTATTTATGAATGCTTCCGCTATATTGTTATCCTTACTGAGCATCTAAGCTGACCCCTTTCAATGTTTTAATTTTTCCAGGATGTGATGAATTATATTATGAATGACCTGCAGGGATAGTATGAGGGGATATGAAGACAAGATGTTTTTTTAGTTTTGTTTTACTTTATGATGTAATGTAAGACTTATGAATGTATTTAGTGTTTTTCCAAGGCTACTAAACTAATCAGTCTTTCATGACTTGATCTTTGTGATCATGCCAATGTTACGCAATAATGCACCGACTCTGGGTAACTGGGGTCGGGGAGTTACAGTTGGTATTAGATGCAGTTTAGTACTATACTTGGAAGCTAGATTTAGATAAACTCTGATTAGAGCACATATCCCAAAGACAGACTTTGAGGATTAGTATAAAAGAACTTCCTAGAATTTGGGTATTATAAAGATTTTGTGAGTTTTCAGAGAAATACATCCCTGTCTGGATACGAGAAGGTAGAGGCGGATCTTGAACACACGTACCTAGGGGTAAAACCCAAAAACACTGCATTGATCTAGACTCGAATAAGAACTGGTGCACAACAACGGGCCTTGCTGCACTCTTGGATACGACACTCTTGGGGGATATGCTTAGGATAATTCTCATTTTCTTTACAAACAATTATGAAGGGTTTATGAGTATATAATTCCTCAAAGAAAACATTTCTCTTTATGATTATTGATTATATCAATAAATAGTTAAATTTATGTTAAGTGTTTTACAAGTATGGAATTATGTATTTTGATTCACAAACTAATCTTGTTTATGCCATTGTTCAGAAATGGCGCCTAGTGGGAGGAATGGAAACCGTATAAATGCACGCACTACATGTAGGGATTTTCCTCCTGTTCAAGATAATTATTGTGGAGATGGAGATACAACAGGTGGTGATCAACTTATCACCATACTAGGACAACTCACTCAGGTTATGAATAATAACCTTACTCGTATGGAGCACCCTGATCCGCAACGTGGATGATCAATGTTAGACCGCTTCATGAGGCAACAACCACCAAAATTTAATGGGGATACAAATCCATTTGTAGTTGAGAAATGGATTAACTTCTTAGAGAAAATATTCCACACCATGGGGAGTATCGAAAGGGAGAAGGTTGTTATGGTAGTTTACTGGCTCACTGGAGATGTCGATCAATGGTGGTCGCTGATTCAAAACACGAAAGAAGATGAAGAAGTATCTAATATGTAATGGAGGGAGTTCAAAGAGACTTTCATAGAAAAATACTTCCCTCGTGACCATAGATCAGATATGGAGAGGCAATTTCTGAGTCTGAGACACAAGGAGGTTGCTAAAGTCGCAAAGTATGAGGCTAACTTTACAAGGTTAACGAAGCATGCTGCAGATTATATACATAACCCAAGAAGTATGATTGATCGTTTCCTTGATGGGTTAAAACCATTTCTCCGTCGAGCTTTAGTATCACAGTCTTTCTCAACATACAAAGATATAGTCTCGTGTGCTATCAAGACAGAAAAGGAATTCTCTAAATCTTATGACAATAAAGTAAAGAAAGAGAAGAAGAGAACAGTGGAACAAGAGATAGATAAAGGGAAAAAGGAAAAGAATGATTTTCAATTATGTGATAATTGTGGGAAGAATCACCCTGGTACGTGCCTAAAAGGAATGGGAGATTGTTATAAATGTGGAGAAAAAGGGCACGAGGCTCGTGATTGCAAGGCAAAGAAAGAGGCTATCAATGTTGAATGCTCCAATTGTAGAGAAATGGGGCATTATGAAAATGAATGTACTAAGCACCAAGGAATCTTACCTCAGAAAAGGCCAAGGGATCAAGGCCAAGATTATGTTGTTGCTACAGATGAAGTTGAATAATTAATATATTTCTATTTTTGGAATCAAAGATTATATTCTGGTTATAAGAATAATGTGATATATAAGGATTTTACTACAGTACATGTTGTTTTCATTAAGGTTTTAATATGATGAAGGTACAAATATTTTTAGTATGTGAGAATAAGAGAAACATTACCTTGTTTGCAGAATCTGATGTTACAATTAATTTTGGAATTTAGAGACCTTTTAGAGAAAGTCTGGACAGAGGTATTTTGGGTATCTATAAAGGCTGGAATGGATTAAGATTAACCTTTGATAGTATTGTTTAAGGTAAAAATATTTCTGAAGATTATTTTTGGAATATTATAATATTATAGTTTTAGAAAAAGGACAACCTGCAGGTCGGGGGATAACCCGTGACGTCAGACAAAGCTGCAGGAATCGAACCCACAACCATAGTGCGATAGGCCTTTATTACCTACCACTAGCCTACATGAAGTCCCTGGTTATTAAAAATAGATTTCCTAATCTAAATGGTATGGGTTAATATTTTTAACCTTATACAATCAGGATAAATAGAATATTTTTTAGTTCTTTTACTATTTGGAGTGAAAGATGGGTTTGTGGTAAAAATTTATTAAAGAATGAAAGTATACCTAACAAGTAAGTATATTTCCTTACGTTCATAGTAAATCTCCTAAATAAATTCCTCAACTTTATAAATGGTAACTTAAAACAAAAAAATTGTTGGTTAACTTTTCCAACAGGGGAATCATTGATCATTTAACCAATCACAAGTTTGTGATTTTCTTGTAGTTATATTTCTCCTAACCCTATTTTCTACAACTCTACAATCACAAGTTTGTGATTTTCTTCCATGATACGCTTCTCCTTCAATAATACAATAGCTTGCATTGTACGCGACTTCGAGTTCTAACACACTGCGACCAATAAAAGTAGTTGTTATGAATAGTAATACCCACTTTTTGAAATTATATAAATTTTATATTTCAAAATGGACTTAATTTTTGTATTCGGAATATCGAAATTATCCTATGTTGAATTTTTTGTATTTTTCCGAGAACTTCCAATTTTGGATGAATAGTGAAAAATACTTAAATTTTTTTATCAAAATATTTTATAGTGATAAATTATACAATTTAGTGGTTTTAAAGTATAATTATAATATATTTTTACCATTTTATCCAATGGTGGTCATTATAATTAATTTCACTTTGAAATTGGACATAAACAATTGTCAATCTTTTGATATATATTGTTTCTTAAAAACAGGCTATTTGTTTTGACAGCAAGAATTAATTATTAAATTAATTAATTCAACTTATATGGTTTTAATTTTGTAAAATACACATCATTTTTAATTATGAATATCAAATATATCTTAGGGTTAATTTTTGGTATTGTTCTGAAAAACATAGATTTTTTATGAATAGTGAAACCACTAAGTGGTAGTTAAAAAAACTGAAATTTTGTTTAACTGAAATTTTACCACCTCTGTGATTTGAATTTCCAAAATCCGACATACATCATTGTAATTAGGAAGTAAAATGGGGTTTAATGGGATTAAAATAATTTTTTGTGAATAGTAACTTTTAAGATCTATTAATCGCGATTAAAGTTAATTAGTGAAATTTAAGGTAAAAATGATATTATAAAAATATGAAAATACCTTTACACTTTTCCTACCCTTATTGGATGAGTCATTGCAGACCAAGACAATCCATTGGTCAACTTGGGTTCCCCATGGAGCCACTTGGGTAAGAAAATGACATTAATAACTTTTTATTTAAAGTTAAAATAAAATTGTCACAACCATGTGTTATTTTACTAAAACAATTATTACATAGGGTTATATAAGTTAAATTTTATACTATAAATATTTATTGGAAAGATAAAAAGATTTTCTACATCATGGTAATTTTTTTATAATTTTTAGACATTAAATAAATTAATTTTTTAATGACACAATGATCATGCAACGATTGCGTCATTAATTAACGATTTAAATAAAATGACACGATAATGTAAAATCTAAGACATAAACTTGTAAAAAACCTATTGTATGAGAATATTTAGAACCCTTATCACCTTATCCTTGAAATATTTCATTTTGGGACCTTTATAATCCGAAAATCATTTAATAATAATGTAACATTTCAATCATTCCAGGAGTGCCCCTTCTCTCCTCTTATAAAAGGCACCCACCTCTACCACCATATTCACACCATCAAAGCCATTTGGCTTGGCGAACCTCTACCCAAATACTCTCCCAACTTACCTCTCTTACTCCTAGAAGCCTCACTTTGGGTAGAAGTATTCCCAAGGAAGTATTTGGCTCAAATCAAAAAGAGTTATCCGATTTTAATGTAATGTCTTCTCTTATGTTATTTTGTTTTATTTTGATTCTCCAACCCCTTAAACTCTTTTTATTCCTTTATTTTGTAACAACAAAAGTATCTTCAATATACTAGGATTTTTGTATGAGAAGTATTTTATTTATACTTACACAGACCATCGTCTAATGGTTAAAGAACATATTGTTTCTGTGGGTGGAGAATTACTATCTCATGAAACAATAATTGTTCAATCTTCGTTTAACACCTCTCATGGTGGACATTATGATGACAATATTTATATATGATATATATTATATTTTTGTTTTCCTTATGATTATATATTTTTCATTTATTACATACCTTTATGATTTCCATTATGGTTAAATGCGATAATTTCATTTTAGGAAGTGCGGACTACCGCCCCCAAAATGTGATTTGAATCATTAATTCCATATGTGGGATGTATGAAGGATTGAATAAATTATATTAAATATTATATTATACTGTAATTATTATATACCTTTATATAATTATGATTTCATTCCATTAAATACGAAATAGAAATGAAATTAGCGTTCATGCGTACGTACGGCTTACTATCTCCATGAAAGGTGCATTTCATTTCTTACCTCTAAATGTTACGTAATATTATGAATGAATGTATATAATGGATATATATGATATATATTATATCTAAATCATTAATATAATTTTGGATATTATGGATATTTCACCACATGAACATCTTGTAATTATAAGAAGTTTATTTTTGTACTCAAGTACCAGAGATCGACAAAATGACCATAACTAACTTAAATAATTGCATAATGTTCATAACATGGTAATAAGAGATATAAAAGGAATAATGAACATGAAAAAGGTTCTTAAGAAAATATAAATTAACTCTAGATTATTATTCAGGAGAATAAAGAATGATCGAGTCAAGTCGGACACGAGGTAAAGGAAATTCTTAACCCAATTTTCGTTCTTTGGGCTAATCTCCAACATTCAAATTATGTCATGATATTATTATTTCCAATCTTGTATTTTTAATTTCATTATGTGTACTTATAGTTAATAAACATAATAGATCTATTTAATTTAAAATTGATCTTTGTAAGGACTTTGTCTCAATCTCCTTTCATTTAGGCATATTTTGTTTTATACACAACTTTTTTTATACGGTGTATAAACCCCTTTGACTTTTACGTTTATTCAAAAGGTATATATTTATATGAAGCAATTTACTAAACGACAAAAAGGAATGTTTTTCTTGTCAGACGTATGAGGAGACAACGACTTCTCCGCCGCCGTGATCATTATTTGAGTTTCAGCTTCCTCTACAAGGCATAACTTTTATTTAAAATAAAAAAATAAATTCAAAGTGTTAATTTTCATTTGTTTTGGTATTGAAAATTTTTATGAAAGTTTTTTTTTATTATATAAATGTGTTGTATTTATATCTTGTGATTGAAATGTAGAAATGTTATTGTTGCTCCGATGCTTTCGCCGGGGCGCGCGCATCCGTCTGTGGGGAGGAAGCACTGCTTGTTTCCCCTCATTCCCGCTTTCCAAAGACGGGCGTTGTCCGTTCCTTGTTTAGGGACGTCTACTCCTTGATCGAAACCGGGATGATGGGATGTCAGTTCCTCCTTCCGTGGATTCCTCCGCAGAGCACATCACCTAGTCCAGGTCTCCCTCATAGATTTAAGATGTGCTCGTGAATCTCATTCCCGATGCCATATCTACATGGACGCCAGTTAATTATGCTACTTTCGTCTAGACTCTCCAAGGGGTCTTGTCCGGGCAGCAACCTTCAGTGATGAGAACGGTCATGTCGGGGTGTCATTGGCATGTCTGTCTTCTGTCCCTTATCACAGGGCTTCTCAAGGGCGCGAAAGCCCGAGGCATCCCACATCAAACGCGGGGAATGTGTATCATCTAAGGTTTTCCTCAGCTTCCCATGTTTAACACGGGGTATGTCGCGAGTTTAATGTCTTGCGGAGACAGATCGGGTTGAAGGACTCCTAGGGGGAACACCGATGTTGGGGCCAGCACGTGGAAAGCTTCCCAGATGTCATGGAGTGGGATGGGGTGGCCTGATCTCACCGGGACATGGCAGCCCGGGTAAGGATCAGGATGGATGGTGGAGAGAGACATGGGGCTTATGATATGGGACGACCCAAGAGGGGGAGTGCAGTTTAACGTCATGTGGGACAAGATACAGTTTAACGTTATGCAAGACGATGGATTTGGGGCTTACGCTCTGAGATGGCCCATGGTGGGTATGGGGCTTACGCTCTGAGAGGGCCCATGGTGGGTATGGGGCTTACGCTCTGAGATGGCCCATGGTAGGTATGGGGCTTACGATCTGAGAAGGCCCATGGTGGGTATGGGGCTAACGATCTTAGATGGCCCATGGTGGGTATGGGGCTTACGCTCTGAGATGGCCTATGGTGGTCAGGGAACCGACGTAGAGAGGTCGGGATGACCAGGTGGTGGGCTTGAACCTTGTAGAGGCTTCCTACGTACCACGCGTTAGCACATATCAAAGTCCATGTAGTTCGATGGGATGGGGCTTACGCTCTAAGGTGGACCATGGGGGTTTCATGGTCAATGCGCTCTCTAAGCCCACGTGAGTCATTCTAGGTGTGAGAAACAAGAGGCAGCAGGGACCAGACAATCACGTCGCAAAGGGTGCGTCCATGAGAAGCGGAATGGGGCTTATGTGTTGAGTGGCCCAAAGAGGAAACAAGGGCTTACGCGTGGTCACCAGACCTTGGTGTCGGGGCTTACTCTAGGGTAGAGGCTCGTGGTGTGACAAAGCACAGTGGGAAAAGGACTCCACTGGCCTTGGCAGGGGGAAGTATGAAGATGCATGGGTGCAGTCATTCGTTGAGAGGCTAGGGATTACGCTCTGAGGCGGACCTTCCCCCACAGACAAACGCCACTCCGACAAGGAGGAACTAATTCCATTTGAGGAAGACTCCATTCCCATGTAGACGAGTGGGCGTAAAGAATGCCCGAGCTAGGGGGACCCTGTGTGCGAAGCACGGGGTCGGACCATAGTTTAACTTCATGTGTTAAGGACGAGGTGCCTAGCAGTTTAATGTCCTGCCGCTTGTACGAGGTGGGTTCACTCCAAACCCCTAGGGCTTACATGCCCAACGCCCTCTACCCCTTGTGGGAGGGAAGGCATAGGCAAGGCCGTAGCGAAGGGGGGCCGCAGGGTGAACCACCGGGGGATCTACGTTAGCGTGGCTACGGTGGGTGGGGCTTACGCAAGGAAGCTGCCCAAGTGCCACTAAGGAGCGGCAACGATAGACGAGGATTACACGTGGAAGCTACCCATGATGTCTTCCTCATGTCTGGCCAGGAGGGCATCCCAACTCACTGGTGGGTTGAGGTATGCACCTATGCGCAAGTGCACAAGAGGGATATGAAAAGTGTGAATCACATGAACGAAATTTGGAATGCAATGAGAGCGGCATGGCGATATAGGATAGTTGCTGACCATGTTTGCAACACAGAATCCTATTGTGTTAGCCTAGAATGGGTACAAACAAATGAGGGGTTGACTGCTAACCGTGATCGAAACACAGGACCTAACTCAAAGTGTCTCCCAAAGCCTTTCGGGGTGTTGGCCCAGGACAGTAGGCGATCATAGGTCAATCATCCATACTGTGACAACAGGCATACCAAAGATCTGTCATCCATACTGTTACAGCAGGCAGACCATAGGTCAAGCATCCGTACCATTAGGGGGTCCCTCTAGACATGGAAGTGGATGCAGATCTAAATGAAGGACATGAAAAGCATGAGGTGGAGTGATGGAATGTTTCAACGGATTCCAACGCTCTTGAAACTACGCCACTATAATCATCGCATTAGGAATATTATGTTTGGCGCACAAGGAATCTCTTATTTGGAACAAGAGGCATCCTATGTTTGGAGCACAGGGCTTACTACTATATATAGTCATGTAGATATGACTATGTCATCTAATGCTTGGAGCATAAGGCATCTCTTATTTGGAATAAGAGGCATCCTATTATTGAATGATATGGAATTCTTCTTAGGGGAATTGATGATGAGAATATCAACTCACGACATAGGAAACGAACCAAGATGAATATGTCAACTCAAGGAGTTTCACAGTGTGCGGAGGAGTACCTCAAATCATGGTATTCCCTAGGTGGAAGTTGGGTGCACATAAGGGCGTAATGGAAAATCACGACATCCTGGACTGAGAAGCTCACTGTGCGACTTTCCATTTTTCATGGGGGTCTGTGACACACAGGATAGGCTGCGCCCAATAAGGGATGCCTGCGCGCAATAGGGCAGGCATGCGCGGAAAACATCAGGTCAGCGCGCAATTCAGGGATGCGTGCGAAAACGGCCGGGTCAGCGCGCAAAGGAAGAGATTTCACACAAAAGAAGGAATTGAGCGCAAGGGAAGGGGTGCGCGCGCAAAGGACGGATTGTGCGCGAATTGGACGATCTGCGTGCAACCTAAGGAATTGCGCGCAAGGGGCGGACCACGATGGGGTTGAACTTTAGTCTAAGCCTGGGGGATCTCGCGCAAAGGGTGGATCTCGGGGCGACTTGGCACGGAAAAGAACCATAACTCAAGACCATTTTGTGCACGCTATTAAGCACACGGGAGCTGGTTCAAATTCCTCCTCGAAAAGGAAGATGGTCTCCTTTTATTTATAGGCACCTGGCGGCGCGGAATCCAGGGTTGCGTGAAATTATTGCATGACAGGGGTGGCGGTGCAAAATATCAACCGCGCGGGATGCAGGCGTGAAATTATTTCACTCCGGCGCCGGGACATTTCACTAATCCCGGGTTTCCTTTCGCGTGGGAAATTTTTTCCATGCACTTCACCCAATTTTTAGCGCACCACTTCTGGGCCCTCCGGACCGGGCCTCTAAGTCCGAATATGACTTCTCTTTGTCATTTTGAAACTTCTTCTGGGTGTTACGGACTTTTTCGTCGTCTAGAGTTATGTTTCCTTTATGCATGTATTATGTGATATGATTATGTTATGGTTTATGATATGTTTAATCCTGTTCGTATGAGGAATGCATTGGACTTATTAAGTGATGGGTGGAGCCCGCTATAGCTCCTCGATGCATCGGCAGGTCTCATTTGACAAACTAGTGTCTTGGCACGAGGCCTTGACAAAATCTTATTTGTAGTCTTGGAACAAGGCCTTGGCTACGTGGTTATGATAGTCTTGCATTATGCATTCCATCATTATAAAAATGGTTATTAATATTGCATGTGATTATTCGACCAGTAGAATATCCATGTGAATAAGTAAATGGAATTATCTCATTTGAATTTTTCCATATTATGTTGAAGTTTAAGTTTAAAAGGCTTTGTTTATTTATACATTGCCTTAAATGTTTTTGTTTATTTATGAAAGCTTCCGCTATATTTTTTTCCATACTGAGCATCTGAGCTCACCCCTTTCAATGTTTTAATTTTTCCAGGATGTGATGAAGTATATTATGAATGACCTGCAGGGATAGTATGAGGGGATATGAAGAAAGGATGTTTTTTTAGTTTTGTTTTACTTTATGATGTAATGTAAGACTTATGAATGTATCTAGTGTTTCCAAGGATACTAAACTAATCGGTCTTTCAAGACTTGATCCTTGTGATCATGCCAATGATACGCAATAATGCACCGAATCTGGGTAACTGGGGTCAGGGCACTACATATGGTTTATATGTTGCAATGAGAAAGGAAAATTGATGCAAAAATTACAAATGATAGACTTAACTAGTAGATTCATGTTATATGAATCTCATATGTTTGTACATGGGAGGGAGGTAGAATCAAGAAATTTATCCCTTGACCAAGCCCATGATGAGCTTCAACAAATGAATCTAGAAGGGAATCACATATGGGAGAAGTTCAAATGGGATTAAATTAGAACTTGGTCAATGTTAGCCGACCATCCCCATGAATCTATCACTATCACACACCATACCCTTGCCTCCTACATGGGTGTTTTAAGGGGTTACATTTTAAAGACTCAGTTACTAAATATTTAGTTCCTTTGTATAAATTAAATATTTTTCCCATCATTTCCTTTATACATACATTTTTCTAAATAATATATATTCTTAATTGAGTTGAATTTATTAAAAGGATTTTTCATTTATAAATTGTAATTTTTATAAAAGATGTAAATTTTTATAATAAACTAAATTATTTTGTATATTATTTATTTTAATTAAATAGTATGTTAAAAACACACTTCCTCAAATTTAAATGATAAAATAATATTATTATGTTCTATAAAATTTCTATGTTTCATAAATATTAATTTTGTTTACAACCCGCTACTTTTTAAAAAGTCAGGTTTTTTATTTAAAATTTTATATTACCTGATTTAGGTAATTATTAGGGAAAAATAAACCATATTGGTTAAATAATCAATAAGAAATTAGGTTAGGGTTAATATATGTCAATTTTATAATATAATATATTTTTCTTTTAATATTACAAATACAGTTTCAGTTTCTCGATATGTTTAATGGCTTTATAATTTTCTCAAAAGGATGTGATCATTAATTAACTATATCACCTAAAAAATAGGATAATTTATTAATATCTTGGATTTAAATAATTTTTTATCACTTTCATAAACTATTAATGAAATACCAAATACTAAAATAAGAACTTTGAATTTAGAAGCATTACATTATTAAAACCATATTTTTACATGCCCAAAAAGGTAATAAATAATGATAATCAATTCATGTTGGTTAAAATAACATTAAATATTATCCACATTTCCCAAACTATGGGTAGGATAATGGTATAATTTTTTTATAGAATTTCAATATAATAGATATATTTGGAAATTATTAAACAAATCCTCCACTTTTTATATTGATACACACCCATTCCTCCATTTCCATTCACTCCTAACAAATAATCCTTGATTTTTATATAGTTTCACTTCACATGGATTCCCCAAATGATTTCTTTAGTACCCAATGGTTCTAATACTAAAGATTTGGGCATAAATCTTCAACATAATTGGGGTATCCATCCTTTATATTCAATTCAAAAACCTATTATTTTTTGTGTATTATAAGTATTATGGAAAATGTAATTTATTACCCTTTTGATCATACCCTTAATTCAATATTATGTTTTATCGAGGGGTGACCCCTTTTCCCTCTCACAGTAACCTTTTCCCAAACTATGTTTTATACCTTTCATGATATATAATTGACTCCTGAAATTTCTATAACTACTTACGAGATTCTATTTTATTTTATTTTTGAGAATGAAGATACCTCTTTCTATTCTATTGGTATTAAAAAATAAGTTAAAATTATTTATTTTCATCAGTGAATTGCACATAAGAAACCTAAATATTATTTTCATGGTATAAAAATTACTTAATGATCATGTCACAAAGATCTTTTTAGACAATAATTTTATTAGAAACCTATTCTTTATTCTTTAATGGTTTTTGATGAAATGATTGATTACAGACTATGTGGATAATTTTAATTAATACATATAAATTTTGTGCTCAGATAGTTCTCTGACACATTATTTAAATAATATAATCTTAGATATGACATGTTTTAGGATACCTTGGTGAAGTACTTTGGTAATATTTATGACACCTTAGAGTATAAAAATGGGGATATGATTTTTAATGTATCATTTAAATGTTTTTCCATTATTATTCTCTTAATGGACCTCATTCTCCACCGTATAAATTGATATAAATCCTTTGGTTATTATATTCAGAAAATGTAACCTACTATGAACCCATTGTGAATCTACTAAAGTGTACTAAAAAATGTTTTATGTTTTCTTGTGTTTTGTTTTTAATTTCCTAGAAAGAAAACAATAAAATAAACATTCCATTGTACCATGTAATATATGTATTATTTAATAAAAAAGTGGATTCCATGGAAGGTATCGTAAACAATATTTTTTATTTAAAAACAAACATTTACTTCCAAAAAATATTTAATATATGAAAACATTAAATTATTTTGTGGGGTATTATGTATGTATCACTAGAAAACTAAATCCTTGTCTAGAAATGTACATGTGGATGTGTCTATATAAAATATGTTTCTATGGGTAACACTAGAAAACACTACATTAAGGATGAATTGACCTGGATCAACTATTGATTGATAGGCCTTACTTCTCTCTTAATATTACATTCCCAAAAGGTATGTTTGGTTAATCAAAATTTTTTATGACCCTTTTTAATGATATATAGAAAATGGAAATGTTGTTAATTTTAACATATTTATGAATGAAGTTTTATGATACAAAATTCCTTTTGAATTATAAGATTTATAAAATAAATATGTTTCTCACTAAGGTAATAATCTATTTAAAAATTAAGAGAAACATTTGAAATTAAATAAATGTTGAATGCAATGTACAATGTGATGATCAACTTCCCATAGAATCTGGAATAGAAAACAGCATGAGAATCATAAATCAACTATCATGATTTTTAAATAATTACATGATTTCTATTGAGAATCCTGATTCATCTTGAATGTAATAACTTATCATTGAGTCCTTTATATATAAAAAATCTTATTTTAGTGGATCTTCCGACCTATTGATTACTTATATTGGATAATATCTATATATTTTTTTACTCCATTTCTAATAATAAAAATAAGTCACTCTGGTTGTGTACTACATAGAAGGAGAAGTTGATCAATGGTGTAAACTAATTAAAAATATGAAGCTAATAAGTTAGATGAATTATATAGAGTTGGAAGAGTTCATGGATATATTTTTCAATAAATATTTACCACATCTTGAGTGAATGAAAATGGAGAAAGAATTTTGTGATCTAAAGATTAGATAATATGAATAAGATGGATGATATGATATTAACTTTTTGATGAATTCACATTACACTAATAGCTTTGTTAATGGTCATAATGGAAGGAAAAATAGATTATTTACTAGGTTGATACCCCATATTCCAAGGAATATATAAAAACATTAAAATGATATATTTTTGGAGATAGTGTGTAGTTCTGTTAAGGATGAATTTTGCTTCAGATAAATGAAATTGTAATATATGTTGAATGGATAGAAGATATATATGGATACAAATACAGGGAGGAAATTTCATTACAAAAGAGGTCAAAATCAGGTGAAACGTACAACATGCGAAAAATAATGGAATATTAGTTTAAGGAACATATTTATGAAGAGTGTAAAATGCTACAAGATTAGACGATATGTCCGTATAAATCAAAACATTCATGGTGTAGGGAAGGCATATCTTATCAACACAAATGCAAAAGGGAAGATGGATGAGGAATAGCTTCATGTTCAATGCTCCAAGTGTGAACATATCTGGAAAATTTCCAATCAATATCAAATTTATATGATAATAATGGGGAATCACCGTCAACCGTATCATAGGAATATGGGGAAAGTTCAGGAATTTTTATCACAAATGCTAAATTACATTGTCTAAATTATGTGGTGGTAGTTTCTGTTATTATTCTCTCAAAGTTTGAAATTTGGTTGATTGATTCTGGTTATACACATTTCTTTGCATACCACATGTTTGTAATGATTATAGAATCAATCAAGGAGATGTTTTCTGAAGATTTATCATTTATTATTCTTGGAGGAATTATCCAGGCATAAAATATTTATTGAAACTCTATTTTCATGTTTGGTGAACGTAAACCCAGAAAAAATAAATTACTCATTACCATTGTAGATTTTGACACTATAATAGTTATTGACTATCTCTCAATTTATAATTTTATTATCAATGGTAGAATGAAATAAAACATAGTTATCTTGAATCTAAAACATAGAAGTATTTTAAAATGAGGGAAATCCCTACATGTGATTTTTCTAGAATCACCTCCTATAGATATATATTTTGGGATTATAAGTGAAAATGGATAAGTAAATTGAATTATAAAGATAGATGGGGACCCGATTAATTAGTAATACAATTTTTTATTTCATAATTATTACATATAACTCCATAATATATAGACGTAGTGTTCTCAATTGTAATCATACTTGGTTCCAAAAAGAAGAAAAAACTCTATATAGAATGTAAAATTTGTAAAAATAGATATTAAGGACGAAACATCAGGATCGTCATCATAATGAATTTATCTAACCAATTGGGTCTCCTTGGGGAGCAAATTTACCATTGTGAGGAAAAAGGATTGATCAATGCGACATTGAATTTATTATAGATAACATAATGTTATCATTGTGATGAAGAAGTACCCTATCCCTATGGCATATGATTTATTGGACCATTTTAATGGAGATAAATTCATTTCCCTGAATGATCATCATTCTGGTTATCATTAATTGAGGGTAAAGAAGGAATACATTAAAAACACAGCCTTCTTATGAAGATATAAAAATTATGAGTTTGTTGTAATGAAATTTGACTTGACTAATTCCCCTACCAATTTTTTTATTGGTTGAATAGAGACTTTAAGGTTTACCATGATAATGTTTTGGTAGTTTTTATCAATGATATTCTAATATATTACAAAGTTCATAAGGATCAGAAATATTATATAATGGTTATATTGAAAACTGTATAGAATGAAAGGCCATTTAAAAAATTTAGCAATGGTGAATTTTGGTTATAACATGTTGTATTCTTGGGGAATATTGTCATGAATAAAGTAATCTCATTTTACCCAACCAAGACAATGGTTGTTGAGGAGTGGCCTCATAATAAAATAGTGATAGTGATTCATAGTTTCTTTGTTATAAAAAGTTATTATAAGAATTTTGGGAAAAAAGTTAATGAAATTATAATACACAAACCATGTTAACTGTATAAGGTGGTATGTTTTTATGGAATAAGGAGTGTGAAGAAAGTTTCCAAGACCTGTATAAGATATTGGATAGTTCATCTATGTTAACACTACCCTTTATCAAAAAAATTATTCCTTATTTTTTATAATGAATCTCCAAAATGGCTTGGGTGAATCCTCTTATAAAATTACGTAGTCATTGGTTATGAATATAGATAGTTAAAACATCATGTATAGAATTATAGTATGCATGAAATGTATCTATATGTGGTTAATTTTTGATTGGATATATAGATAGAATATATTTATGGGGAGAGATGTGGCATATATTAATACCACCAAATTTTTTATTATATATTCAAATATATGGAATTGAAAATTATAAAAAGGATATGGTTCATAGTTTTTAAAACTATGTTTTTTGTATTCATTATAACCTCAGAATATAATATGATTTCATTGATTCATTAAGTTAGAAAGACCCTATTTTCCTAACCATGATGAGGATTTATAGATATCCACTGATGACAATCCTTAAAAGATTGTACATGGGGATAATTAAACAATCTACATCATCTAACTTATCCCAATTGATTTTTCATCCATTATTACTAAATAAGATTAGTAACACTCAAGAGATGATAATTTATTTATGAACAGATAATTAATGTGAATAATGGGATGTTTCCTAAGTTTAGTGTTGATTCTAAAGTTGTACAAAATTTTAATAAAAGTGTATTTTTCCCATCTATTACATATATTAATAAAGAAAAAATGGATTAAGCTCATACATCTATATTATCTATACATCGTGGAATCCATAATATGTTTAGGGACCTTCGTGTAATTTATTGGTGGGAAAATATGAAAAGTAAGATCAACAACTAGATGACACAGTTCTTCGTATGTTAACAAGTGAAGATAGACCAACAACATCCTACATGGGTATTTCAACCACTAGCCATACCAAAATGGATGTGGGAAACTATCAAAATTTGAATTGTCATTGGTCTATTAATAAAATCCAAAATAAACAATGTGATATGAATTTTCTATGAAAACTCACTAGGAGTACCCATTTCATTGTTATTCGAGAAGATTTATATTTTGAAATGCTTTCCATGGTACATGTAAAATAAGTGGTGAGGCTTCTTGGGGTGAAAAATTCTATCATTTTAGATCATGATATATGGTTATCATATAAATTATGGAGGAGTTCTCAGAATTATCTATATAGAATATTGAATATTAGTATAGACTATTATCCCCAAATAAATGTACAATCCGAATGGACTATTTAGAGATCAGAGGACTAGATAAGAACATGATCAATGGAATTTCATGGTGGATGGGATAAACAACTCCCATTAGAGGAGTTATTATAAAATGAATGATTTCAATCAAGTATTCAAAAGGAACCATAATAAGCTCTGTATTGTAATATTTATAGAATTACTAATTTTTTGGGTGATTTTGGTGAGAAAATGATTCTTGGGAATGATATTGTGCATGAGACAATAGAAAATGATTATGCTATCTGAAAAGACATACCTGTTTCCCGGATTCAATAATATAGATATGATGAAAACCATCAATAGGGATTGGAGATTTTTATTGGAGATAATGTTTTTCATCTAATATCCACTTGTAAGATATTAATTTGGTTTCAAAAGAAAAGGATGCTCTAGCCCAGGTAAATTGGACCATATTTAATCATTAATTCCAAAGGAGTAGTTTCTCAACATTTTTAACATCCACCAAATCTATCTATCATTCATGATATATTAAATGTATCACTATTGGGAATTTACATTCCAAATCCCTAACATATACTCAATATAGAGGTGGTACAACTGGAACATGACCTCTCTTATGGGGAGAAGCTGGTGGAGATATCAGACCATAGAGATAAGGTTATATGTAAGGATAATTGCCACATTGTCAAAGTGATGTGCAGTAATAATAAGTTTGAAGATGCTACAATGGAACTAGAAGAAAAAAATGAATCATAATTACCCTCACCTTTTCAATACTAGGAGAATGAGTTGAAATTTTAGCGATGAAACTTCTATATGGGGGGAATATTTAAGGACCGGTATTTTTTTTAAAATTATATATATTTCTTGAAGAAATTTTTTATGTAATATTTTTACACAACAAAACCTTATCACATTTATAATTATCAATAATTTAATCCCTAAAATGAGAAAATATGGATCTCCATAATATTTTAGAATCATTACCCTAACATTTCATAAATAAAATAAAAAATTATTAAAACATAAATCATAATGGAAAATGTTTCCAGTGAATATTGATTGAAATATTGATTGTTATTTATAGTGTATAAAGGGAAATGTGACCTTTGTGATTTTATCATTGTATGACTATTAGTCAATATAACTCTAATAATATTTTACAATTAAAAACGATAAAACGTTTAAATAATTCTAACATTATAATTAGTGTTTATTAGTGGTAATGATGAATAATAATTAAAGTATAAAGGTGATTTGATGGACATAACTAGTGGAGTCATGTCATATGATGCCTATTTATAAGAACATGGGAGGCAGGTAGAATGATTGGGGTGCTCCCTCAACCTAGCCCAATCCAAGCATAAAAAATTCAATGTATAAATATATAATATATTGGATAAGTTCATGTTAGTTAAAATTAACACTCATTCGACATTAGACAAGCCACCCCATGAAACTATCATTATTGTACACCTTATCCTATGTTTGTACCTAGGTGTTATTAAGGGTAATGTATTTAGAAATTTTTTACATAATATCGAATTAGTTTCCTTAAATAATTTTTTTATTCCATAAATTTCATTTTAAGAATAGTTCTCTTTATATAATATATGTTTAATTGATATGAATTTGATAAAATTAATTTTTTTACCAAAATTGGAATTATTGAGAAATTATAAATTTTTATGATGAAATAGGTTATTATAAATTATATTTAATTTATTAAAATCACATTTGAAAAAAACTCTTATCTAAATATAAATGATAAAATAATTTTATTAAGTCAAAGAAAATTTTTACGTGTCAAAATTTTTATTATGCCTTATAAATCTATATTTTTCAATAAATAATTATTTTTATATTAAAAATTAAATATTAACTAATTTAAAGAATTATTATCATAAAATAATCATTATATTTTAATTAATTACTTCTAAATTTGGTATTTCTGAATTTATGATAATATTATAAAATAATATTTTTTATGAATAGTAAAATTACTGTTTAGGTTTTCTTGTATGTTTAATGAATTCATAATTATTTCATAATGATGTAATAATTGATTAACCAAAATCCTAAAGCAAATATATTTTATTTTACTAATATATATTATTTTAATTTATTTTAATAAATTTTCAAACCTATAAGTAACTTTCTAAAGTCTAAAATGGAAACATTATATTTAAAAACATTACATTGTGGAAAAATTAGATTTCCATAATAAAATAAATATCAAAAATTCGTGTGGGGTTATTTTCTGTTCAAATATATTATAATATGACACAAATGTCAAAAACCATGGCCAAAAACTTTGTGTATAGAAATTGTATTTTTTGTTCTATAGTAAACATTACCATGGGTTATATATGAATTATTTTAAAAATATTCCACCATTACAATAAATACCAACACATTTCCCCATTTAAATTCAGTCCATATACAACTTCTGTGATTTCCAAGTATTTTTTCTTCCAAACTAATCCCTCTAATGTTTCCTCAATCCCAAAGGTTTCATTTCTCAATATTTATGAGTAACCCTTCTTGGTAAGCGAATTATCATTCTTTTCTCATCAATTCAAGAAATTCATTTTTAGATGTCTTCTAAATATTTTAGTTACTATATTTTATTACCATTTTGATCATACCCTTACTTTCATACTATATCTTATCAATTTTAGAAACTTTTCCCTCTCATTTTGAAACTTTCTAAAACACATTTTCATACCTATCATGTTTCAAAATTTACTCACCTAATTTCTATCTATACATTAGCAATTATCATTTACATTATTTTTGAGAAATCCAAAACCACTTTTTTTTATAGAGTAAGTTACATATATTTATAAAATAAATATATTATTTCATTTTTTATATGTAAAAAACCCACATTTCTTTTTCATGGGAAAAAAATATGTAATGATGATGTCTTTAATCCCTTTTGTACACAATTATTTTGAATAAAACCCCCTTATTTATTCTTCTTTTGGTTTTAATGAAATTATTTTTTATAAATTTTGTTTCTCAAATTAATTAATAAAAATTATGTGTGTACACTAATAGGTATACAATTCGTCGGGTAAGTAATTTAATCTCTATATATGACAAGTTTAATGATACCTTGGGGGAAACCATGGTAACCAATATCGGTTATATTTTAAAGAAAGTATCGATTAATTTTTTTTTCTCCAAAATTCCATGTAATGAATCATGTTTTTTTGTTATGATATAAGTAATTTGATATTCCTTATAATATAATTATTTTCCATATTTTCTTATTTTTATTCCTAATGATCACATAGAAATGGTTTCCCTTTCTTATTCTATTATTGAACCTCATGCTCACCCCTTTTCTTTTATATATATCATAGGTTATAACATGAAGTAAATTTTACATTTGATGAACCCATGAATAATAGATTCAAGTAAATTTTAATATTTCTTTGTTTCCAATTATTATATTTCAAATTTCAAGAAACAAAACATTAATAGATCCTTTATTTTGTACCATTAAGTGAAAAGTTGTTTTAAAAAAGGTGGGTTTCAATATTATGATCTTTTCTAGCTAATTTAGGTGTGGAATTCCACCAATGATTAGTATATTCTTCTCACATCATTCAATCTTTTACATCCTCATTGGTACCTTTATTTGGATACAAATATTTGATTCAGTTATAATATTTAATACCCATTTAGAGAACAAAAAATATTATACATAAAATTTAATATAGATGATTTAAATATTTATACTAAATTATTATTATCCTCATTGAAATTAATTATATAGTTTCATTTCCTTCCTAGTATTATGTTTATATCTACCGTTTTATTTATCTCCCCCAAAACAATTTTATTTTTTAACAATCTTTGAAAAATCCCTATAGAATCATAATATGGTGTAGGCTTGTTAAACATTCTTCACAAATCACTCGATATAGGAATTAGGAAACTATATTACAACATATTGATTTAAACATTGGTAAAATATTGTAGTCACTATCTCATTTATCTAATTCCACAACATACACATTTCATATAAGTATTGATGAGTTATGATGGTGTATTCATTCATGTAATTTTGTTTTATCTTTAACTCTATATACCCAGATAAAAAAAGGATGGAAAATATGAATCATCCTTCATGTAACCCACATATGTATATATTTATCCAAAACTCATAACCTAAGTTATTATATCATGTGTATGGGTATCTGACACATAAATCACATATCTATATAGTATATAAATACATAATAACATGTACCACACTTGAAAATTATTTTCGGTAATGAAAATTTCTCTTTATATAATATATTTTATTGAATACATGGTTCACTTTTCATTCACAAAAAAATTAGTATAAATTTATTAAATTATTGTAATTACTAATTATTTTATAATTAATGAAATAATTTTTATGCCAATATATTTTGTTATGTCGACCAATTTTACTTTTAATGTCTATCTAAAAATTTAATGTGAAATAATATATAATGAAACAAATGAATTGTCTATAGGTGAATTATTTATATGAATTAATATTTTTATTTTAGTATTTTTGAAAAATAAAGTATCAATATTCTCTATTTAATTAATCACATAACTATTTATATTATGGTTTCATAAAAAAGTATTTATCAACGGATGATAGTATAATTTCACCATATTAAAATAAATATGTTTTATCATATCATATTTGTAAAATTTATTTAGATTATGTGTTTGTGTTTAAGAAAGTATGTAAATAAACCATGTATAATATGAACAAATTAATATTATTATATTGAAATAATAAAATTAAATCATTGTACTATGATGAAAATTTATCTACAGGTTAATTTATCAAGTGGTTATAACCCAACAATAACCATATGAAAAATAAGCCCTTAAGCCTATTCATGGATCGAGTAACATCATTTTTCTATTATCTAACGTGTCTAATTTTTCATATTTTTGGGGTTCGGGTCTTCAACTATCTCTAACACTTGGGAACTCTATAAATTAAATAATTTACTCAAATTAATGTGAGAATACCTAAGGGATTAGGATAATATATTATAATCCATAGACTGGAAACCCCTACAAAATAATGGATGGTGGTATGATATGTTGTTTTTATATTTAGTTAATTATTATATTATATATAATAATATAATTATATTAACCTAAATAAATAAATCCAACTCATATAGAGGTTTTTTAATATTAATACCACTCATAACATGGTAATAATATGATTTTAGAATCACTTACATTCATTTAAATTCATTTTAAATGAAATAAATTTAAATTAATTAATAAACTAATCAAGAAAATAATTTTTATCTTAATTATTTAATCAAAGAAGTCCTTGAGAAAATATACGAATCAAAATCTATGATATTCTATGTAATATTAATATATTTAATTCTAAATTCAGTAATAATTTAATACATGGTGAGAACATGTGAGGCCACAAGGCATTTACCTTTTTTGTCCGAATAAATCCATTTTTAGAATTTTATACTTATATGGTGTGTATTATAACTCGACATGTCATGTGATACATTATTTTTTAGAATAAGAATCATATAAAATATACTTAAATGGAATGTAATCCAAATTGATTGACATTATATAAAGTATTGTAGTTCTTTGCAAAAATAACAATGTTTTTTTATTTTGTATATCTAAACGATACACCACAACATATGACAGGTGTTACAAAAATATTAAATGTAATGTACATTATATGTATGATAATAATTATACATATTATAGTTATATTAGAACCATGATATCTATTTTTATATATTTATACCTACATGTTATTTCCAAATTCACTCAACATCAACCTAGTGATTCTTAAAAAAATTACATAACGTATAAAAAAACATTTCATATAGTCCATTTTATTCCTAAATTAGTCAGTAAGAATCCCACTAGATCTATAAAAATTCATTCAGCATGTACGTTCCATAGGTCATCATCTATCATGCACCATGTATATGTAATAATAATTCAATAAAATTTTGGATTCTAATACCATATGACATGTAGTCACTATACGATTTGAATAGAGCGAATAATTGATGAAATTGTTATTAAGGATTTAAAATGTGTTAATATGGTGTTTCTTGGGGGTGTTACAAAACATGTAAACTAACTAAAATATTTTTCATTCCTATTAAAACCTATAATACATATATGGTTAATACAAGACATGTAATGATGGAATAAATTAATTCACATGATTAGATTAGATCAAGAAGTCTTAAACCTGGCATGTTTTGACCTTTGAAACATACTGTGTAATTTATTGTCACATGGAGTGTACTTATGTAATCCAACGAAAAACATTGACACCAACTAATGGGATTGTCAATAATTCATTTTCTGTTTTTACCTATTTTCTTCCATAATAATATACATAAAAATGTTAACATTTCTATTTAATTATGAAAAAATATTATAAATGAAAAAATTCAAACGAATTCATGAAATTTATAGATTAAATAATTAACAATTATTATCAGGAATGTTTCCACCATGATAAAACATTATATTTATTGAGAATAGAGAAAATGTTTGGTGGATTCCAAAATTTATTTATCGTCATTTTCAATTGATAATATCAAAAATAATTACAAATTAAAATCAAAATCTCTCTGAGTAGATCCTTCACATTGAATTTATAAATAATTAAAATGTTGAATTATTTCCAACATGAAATTCATTTTCATCAAAACCATTTTCCACACATTAGTAATTATGTTTAACATTATGAGTCCAAATGAGAATACATTTGGTTATATCAAGATTTCTCCATTAATATCTTAATGATTTACATGAATCCCAGGGTTCTTAAATGGTAGGTTTAGTTTCTTTATACCATTCTCCATTAATGGAAATATGGTTATTTCTACACCATACTCTTTTTTAAGAGAGGAATGACAAAACCGTATTATCTATATGAATGTGATAATTTTTACAGTAATTTATGATACCGAAGAAAAATTTTAACATCTCAAAAATAATTTTTTGACATATACATATAGTTAAAATATTCGATAATTTCAAATTCCACAAAAAAATTACATATTCTACATAATACCCATTTAAAATTATAATAATTGTAATAATATTATTTCCATGACTTGTATTAATATAAATATCAGTTATTAAAATAAATAAATTAATTATTGGTTACATTATATTATGTAAAATATTATGTTAGTAAAATATTTTATAAAATTAATCCTCTAATAGAATATTTATTATACAGAAAATTATTTTTATTCAAAATTAAAAATTTTCCATAAATATGTAAATTAATATTTTATATTTTAAATATGTGAATAAATATATACTTTTATATTCAAAAAACCAAATAAATAATTATATTAATCTATTCAAATACCTAATGAATAAATGAATATTTTTAAACTAATCAATTATAATCAAGTGTTAAAATTCCACTCACATATCCAAAATGTTAATATGTTTTAGTTGAATTTTTCAATTAATAGTATATGATATTTTATTTCACAAAAATCCATAAATATATTTACTGTAAATATTAAATTAAAAAAAATTAAATATATTACAGTTTTACTTAGTATGCCACCCTTTAACATTATTTCCTTGTGGTATTATATGAATAAATATATTGTATAAGATTTCAATCTTACAAAACATCATGTAACCCATGTGGAAATAAGATATTTTTACAACAATAACAACCATAGGATGAATAATATTTTCTAATATAATATATTTTTAAAAAATATTGGATAAAAAAGAATGTATAACTATTCTATTACCCTATTTTCTATATTTATCATCCTTTTAAATTCTGAAAATAACTTCTCAATGGACAAACATGGACATAGGTTTAATTAGAGTATTCTTATTTAGTAAAATTTCCAAAAAAAAATATTCTTTTATAATTCTCTAGGGGATAAAATAATAAGATGCAATCATTTAAACCTATATCAAATATGGCTAACATAATGTATCATACTTCAACACAGACATATATCATTTCTATTTTAATTAATATATAAATATACATTAATAATGATAAAAATTTACACTAATACTAATTCAAAAGAATAATAAAATTATTAATAAATTAGAATATCCAATGAATCATAAAACAAGTTGAATTTCTTTTGGTTTAATTGTCTTATTATCTTCCCTTCATGAATATCACTTTCTGTGTAATTTATTAGAATAATCCACAATCACATATTATAACCCCTTCATTTCATTATAAAAAATAATTTTTTCATATAAAAAATATATTATCTAGATCATAATAAATTTATTTAGGAATATTAATAGTGAAATTATAGGTTATAAATATAGAAGGGAATTGTTATTACCCATTGATGGGGGAAATATTTTTAATTAATTTTGAAATTATATATTGGTGGAAGAAAAATAATAATGTTATATAATATTTATTAAAACAAATATTATTGATTGTTTAAATCTAATTGTGCCTTAGGAAAGAACTACAACAAAGGGATGAGGAAGGACAATTCAATGACGAGGAATATGATAATACAAATGGTTAGAATGACCCAATGGTTGAAAATAATGGTTATCTTAAGGACAATTATATATAATTACATAATAATTTAAATATTTTTATTAATTAATATGAACCCCTAGAATATGTTGACCATCTATAGGATGAACACACCTAGATACTGCTGTTTTGTGGGGAAAATAGTTGGCCAGGAATCATTCATAAATGTTGTAAATTAGTGAAAAAAAATTAGATCCAGTCATAGTGGGCAATAAAATTAATGACATTCTAATATAATAAGAACACTATGGTAAATCCATATAATAACATTTAATTACTCTATAAATTAATTGAAAATCTAAATTAATACCATCATGTTTATACAAGAAGCTATAATTTGGATGGTTTTCATTGAAATAATGAACTGAAATGGATAGTTGGTGATATTATATGGTTGATAATTTATTGGGGGATCATAGATCCATTTACAAGGCTAAAATTATACATAGAAATGAATCTTATATATAAAAAATATAGACACTGAGTGTGAGTATAGAAATTAATCAATTAGATAAAAATAAACATCACTCATTAATGGAATTTTAAAAACCATGTAGATTTTCATCATGTTGGAATATCTAGATACATGAAGTAAATGTTGTACCATAGAATCTAATGTTATATTATTGTGAATTCCACCAAAAGAAATATGTTTTTTATGACAACTTTTATTTTATTACAAACATAAACATGATTTATTACATAAAACATCACTTTATACAACAAAGAAGATCGAGAGGTTTAGTGTCTTTATGGAATAGGATCATTACATAAAAACATGAAACATGAACAACAATATATTTATTGAAAACATCCTTTTCATAACCACTACATTCCCTCGTACTTAGTATTGCATGGGATAACCTGAGGACATGCCTAAGAAAAAGGGTGAGCTATAAAGCCTAGTAAGGGAATACACATGTAATAACATGGGGAGTACAATACATGATATATGTTAGGCATATCAATATAGCACAAGAGAAATATGAACATAAAGGCATGATAAAGCATGATAATCATAACATGCAAATGTGGCAACAATACATAACATGGAATTAGCATGAGCCAAGGCTCATTGCACATCGAGCATGAGTAAACACTCATTGCACATGAAGCACGATTAAACCCTCTTTCCACTTGAATTAGCATGATTCAACACTCATTTCACATGACGTATCATGATACTATACTTTAACCAATGCATTGGAGCACTATAAGGTCACACCCTTCTTAAACATTTCATTTCATGCATAAGTGTGCCACATGGATCATAAAACATGGATTCATAAATCATAATCATTTATTCCATGATAATGGAATGTGTAATTCATACATGAAACTTTATAATCAATAAGTAAATGTTTATAAAGGTTAATACCCATAATGGAGAAATGATCATGGTATTCACTACACAATGGCATTGGCTTAGAAAATCAATGCGATTTCGGTAGCGTAATGACGTGACATAAGAATTCATAAAATGGATGATGAGAGAGAAAGGGGTTCCCCATCATATTTACATGTAATGGAAAGTAATGAGGTCATATAGATACATGTACCAACAATTGTAATGGAATTTAGATTCATGATACAAAAGTATTTCTTGAATGTAAATGAAGAGAGAGAAGTTCCTTTCGGAATTTCGGCATAGTAATGAGTGTACATGGGAGGCATCTAATGAGAGAGAAATTTGTCTCCCATAATTCAAACATAAAGAGGGTAGTATGAGGGAGGTGTGAAACCACACCCCAACATTAATTATTTAAAATAAAATGGAAAAACAACTTAAAGAAAATTTGACAAAAATGAGAAAGGAAGAAAAAACCAATACTCGGAAGTGTGCTTCCAAAGGCTAGAGAGAGGATTGTGAGAAGCTTCTTGGGAGATTGGGGAACCGTGGGAGGATTATAGAGAGAGTAGGGAAGAGTTTGGACGAACTCCAATGGCTTTGAGGGAGGAGGAAGTGGGTGTTGGGGTGGGTTTATATAGGAAAGGTGAGGGAATTTTTATTATTTAGGTTTGGGACCCCTTTTATTAAGTTAATCCAAACCACAAACCATCCCATGTTTTATGCCCATGGTTTTTGGCAAAGAGAAGAGGAAAAAAATATTTTATAAGGCAAAATTCCGAACTTCTAAAAATAATAGGGTTTCTTATGGGGAGATGAGTCACACTCCCATGAAAAACAATTTAAAAAGACAAGGTGTTTAATATGACTTGAGGGGTCCATTAATGCTTTGAAAATTAAGTCAATAAAACCCAAAATCACATTATTTTAATGGTAAAAAATTTATTGGCCAAAAAAAGATTATAGTATATTATTACATCACTATTGGGTCATTATGATGTCATAAAACACATTATATATTTAAACAGTATTTAATTTTTACCCAAAGATTTGACTATCTCAAAATATTATGAAAAATTCATCGTTGGATAATTTCAACATCCTGATTCTAGAAATAACATATATTTTATCTAAATAATTTTCTAAATATGTTAATTTTCACTTTTAAAATAAAAAACGTTATTTATCGAAAATTCACAGATTTTGACAAAAATGGCTTTCAAACCATAATAAAAATTATAATTGCATTCATAAAAGTATAAGATAATTTATATTTAATAAAATTTAATTTAATAATAATAATAGTTTGTTAAAATATTATTTAATTCAAAAATCCATTAATTTAATAAAATATATTTCTCAATTAAATAATAACTAAAAACACTATTTGTACATTAAAAAATATTTATAATGTATCAATAATGACAAGAAAGTATAATTATTATTTTATAAAAAAATTATGTACATGAACATAGTACTATCGATTTGTTACATAACCCCTTAAAATAGCCGCATAAGGCCTAAGGGTAAGGTGTGCGATGGTGACGGACTGTTGGGGTGGCTCGGATAACATCGCTCGAGTGGTAATTTCTATCAAATTCCACTTCTCCTGTAGACGGTCCCGTTCGAGCTTAACATGATGAAGCTCATCTTGGGCTTGGACAAGAGAGAAGCCCAAGGACACAACCAATTTTCCGAGCTCCAACAAATGGTCTTTTTATGGAGAAATTCTATTGGATGAGGCCATCGCTTCTTTTGTTTGAGTAAATTGGATTTGTTAAAGCCCTATATTTATACTAACCACGTGATCACTGTTCAACGACTATATTAGCAATGGTCAAAATTCCTAACATAAAACCAAAGAAGTTTACATTTTATATAAATATACAGAGACATTTAATTAGACCAAGCGGGA
This sequence comes from Viscum album, assembly GCA_963277665.1. NCBI lineage: Eukaryota > Viridiplantae > Streptophyta > Magnoliopsida > Santalales > Viscaceae > Viscum > Viscum album. The sequence continues at coordinate 570,735,937 of OY728129.1, forward strand.
TTTCCATTAATGAAACTTGGGGTCGTTACAATATTCCCTCCTTAAGAAATTTCTCCCTTGAAATTTTTCTTTTCCCTCACTAAAACTGATATGCGTAACTCAACGTCATCATTTCCTCCGATTCCCAAGTCACTTCTTCGAACTTGTTGTTTCTCCACAACACCTTGACGAGGGGCATTGTCTTATTCGGTAGAAATTTTTCTCTACGATCGAAGATCTTCATTGGTTTCTCCTCATAAGAAAGATCATTTTCCAATTGTACCACCTCATAAGAGAGTACATTTTAAGGGTCTGGTATGTACTTACTTAAGAGGGATACATGAAATACATCATTTACATTGGCCATGGTAGGTGGAAGTGCTAGTCGATAGGCCACAACCCTGACACGCTCAAGAATCTCGAAGGGGTCGATGTACCTTGGACTTAAATTCCCTTTCTTTCCAAACCACATCACCTTCTTCCACAGAGATAAGCGTAGAAAAACTATTTCTCCAAAATTAAACTCATGGTCTCATCGATTATTATCTGCATAACTCTTCTGTTGTCTCTGGGCTACCTTGATATGCTGCTGAATGGGTTTCACCTTCTTCACCATTTCTTCCACCATTTTTGGTCCAAATAGCTTACGTTCACTGACCACATCCCAACATGCTGGTGTTCTGCACCTTTTCTAATACAGGGCTTCATATGGTGCCATTTTGATGCTCGATTGGAAACTGTTATTATAAGAGAACTCAACCCGAGGAATATGTTGATCCCATACTCCTTTAAAGTCTATTGAGCATGCTCTCAACACTTCCTCAAGTGTTTGGATATTCCGCTCAGATTTTCCCTCAGTTTGAAGATGATAGGCCATACTAATGTACAGTTCAGTATTCAGAGCATGTTGAAGACTCTTCCAAAACATATAGGTGAATCATGGATCTCGGTCAAACATAGTAGATAGTGGTTCTCCATACAACCTTACCACTTCCCTGATATATATCTGTGCCAGTTGATCCAAAGTGAAGTCCTTCTGAATATAAATGAAGTGCGCAGTCTTTGTAAGACGATCCACAACAAACTAGATTGAATTGTTACCATTGGATGTCCTCGGAAGTCTGGTGACAAAGTCCATGGTGATGTTCTCCCATTTCTATTCTGGTATGGGCAATGGTTGCATCATCCCCTTAGACTTCTGCCTCTCTGCCTTCACTTGCTGGCACACCAGGCACTTTGATGTATATTCAGCGATCTCTTTATTTATATTATCCCACCAAAAGATTTCTCAGAGATCTCGATACATCTTTGTGATACCTGGGTGAATAAAGAAATTTGAACTATGTGCATCCTCCAAAAGTTCCTTCTTCGGATCCGGACTTGAGGGAACACCCAGTCTTTTCCCAAACCACACAATTCCTTCTTCATTAACATTAAACATTGAGGATTTCCCTTTTTCGATAGCTTCCACCTCTTCCTGAATTATCACATCATAATTTTGAGCATCCTTTAACCTTTCCAAAAGAGACGCTTGAGTAATAATTTGTGAAAGGATTGACGATGTTACCTTATTTATGATTCCCATGTCTATCTTCATCATGTATAAGAATATTGGATCCTTCTCAATTCTCATCATTGATAGAATCACTGGGTCCTTTCTACATTGGGCATCTGCCACCTTGTCCACTTTCATAGGGTGGTAACAGATTGAACAATCATAATCCTTGATGAGCTCTATCCATCTTCTCTGGCGCATATTAAGCTCTTTCTATTTGAATATATATTTAAGACTCTTGTGGTCAGAATATATCTCAAATTTCTCTCCATATAGATAATGACGCCAGATTTTCAAGGCAAATATCACCGCCGCTAACTCCAGAACATGCATTGGATAGTTTCGCTTATGGATTTTCAACTACCTTGAGGCATAGGATATCACATTATCATTCTACATTAGCACACAGCCTAAGACCTTCTTTGAAGCATCACTGAATTCCATAAAAAGTTCCCCACTTGTGGGTAAAGTGAGCATGGGCGCATTGATAAGCCTCCCTTTCAACACCTTGAGGCTTTCTTCGCATTCATCACTCCAAGAAAACTTTACTCCATTCCGAGTTTGCTTGGTAAGAGGTTTGGAAAATCGGGAGAAATTAGTCACAAATTGTCGATAACATACAATTATCCCCAAGAAGATACATATATCTTTTACCGATGTTGGTCTCGTCCATTTGTCAATTGAATCTGTTTTGGAGGGATCCATGAATATGCCATTTCTTATGATGATATGGCCCAAGAATGAGACCTCCTTCAACCAGAACTCACACTTTCTATACTTTGCATAGATCTTATCTTTGCACAATGTCTCTAGAACAGCTCCTAAATACTTCTCATGATCCTCCATGGTTTTGGAGTATATTAGAATATAATCTATAAAGACTACCAAAAATTTGGCGAGGTAATCTCTAAAGACTATATTAATTAATTCCATGAAGACTGCTGGAGCATTGGTGAGTCTGAAAGTCATTACTATGAATTCATAGTGCCTGTATCTTGTACGAAAAGTTGTCTTTGGGATATCTTCCTTTTTCACCCATACCTAATAATATCTTAACTGCAAATATACCTAAGATAAGTATTGTACTCCCCATAGCTGATCAAATAAGTCATCTATTCGTGGGAGAGGATACTTGTTCTTTATCATGATTTTGTTGAGCTCATGATAATCGATGCAAAGGCGCATTTACCCATCGTTCTTCTTGACGAAGAGGACTGATGCACCCCATGGTGAAGCACTAGGGCATATAAACCCTTTATCCAGATTCTCATGTAGATGTTTCTTTAGATATTCAATCTCTATAATATCCATTCTATATGGAGTCTTGGATATTGGTAATTCCCTGGGTATATGTTCAATTGAGAATTCAATATCTCTTCTAGGTGGAAGGCCAGGCAGTTCCTCTGTAAACACTTCCATGAATTCGCTCACAATAGGCATTTCTTCAAAGATGGTTTCTTCCATGGAATCAATCATCTGAGCTAGATACGCATTCTCATAGGGCACTAATATCCATTCTTGATATGATGGAGCTAAATGAGATTCATCTTCCTCTTAAACTTGTAACGAATCAGGGGTCCAATCTCCATATGGAATGTGATTTCCCTCTCCTGACAATTTATGTTGGCTCTATATAAGGAAATCCAATCTATGCCAAGAATTGTACCAAATTCCACCAGAGGGAGTATGACGAGGTTCATCGGGAAATTCAATACACAGATTAAAATAGGGGAGGACTTATATTCATGGGATGCAATGATTTCCCCCTTTTTCGTACTCACTATCATGTTCACTTCCATGATTTGTGGTGGTGCTGGGATTGTTCTACTAATATTTAGAGATATAAAAGAATGCGTAGAACCTGAATCAAAATGTACGTTCTCTATTCATGAATGAATAACCAGTGTACCTGTCACCACTTCATTTTTGGGGTTCACTTCGGAAGAAGTGATGGGAAAAGCTCTTCTTTGCTGCCTTGGAGGTTGTTGGTTGCATCCAAAAACCCTTGGAATAGGGAACTGATTTGCAAAATGCCCCGCTTCTTTGCATTTGTATCATTGAACAACGTGTTGAGGTTTGAACAGAGCGTTCCTCTCCTCTGTCGCAGCCGTGGGCCTTTCTTTCCGATAGTTAACAGCTAGGTTCCCTTCTCTTCCACACCTAAAGCATTTCGTCATCCCCTTGAGACAATTTCTAGGGTGATTCTTTCTGCACTTTTGGAAAGTGGGGTATTGGATATTCTTAGCACTGTTGGATTTATCCATTGGACCTCCATCATTGAAGTCCACCTTACGCTTCGTGTCCCCATGATACCCCTATGTTTCCTCAATCTCCATTTCAACCTTGAGGGCACATCGGAAAATTTCTTCATAGCTGTCGAAGTCACGGATCGCCAATGCTTTCCACATGTTAGGATTCAGCCCACCAAAGAAGCGGTCAACATTGCATTCTGGGGTAAAGACAAATCTGGAAGCATATCGTGCAAGCCTTGTGATGTTTTCCTCATATGCTCCAACAGATTCTTCATCTTTTTTCTTAAGTGAAAGGATTTCCCATTCCATCTTAAGCTGGAGGCTGCGTGGAAAATATTTATCCAAAAACATCTTCTGGAAATCCTTCCATACCAACTCCTCGATCTCCTCCCCTGGCTTTGTATTTTTGATCAACATCCACCATTGATCAGCTTCACCCTCCGTACGATAAGCCGCTAGGAGAACCTTCTCTGGTTCAGAACATTGAAGGATGGAGAAGATCTTCTTAATGGAGTTTATCCATTGTTCATCGATCGTGGGATCAGATGATCCACTAAAAGTAGGACGCCTTTATCTCATGAATCTCTCGATAGTGACCTGTTCTTTCTTAGGGGGGGGGGGGGTTGAACGTTCCTCTTGACCCGTGTTTCTATTCAAAACTTGAGTTAGCTAAGAGAGAAGCATGACAAAGTTCGCGATTCTTGCTCCCATTGGATTGGGCATCTCATTAGTACAGTCATCATACTAATCTTCACAACAGTTGTTAGCCCGAGTCCTCATATTACCAGCCATTGGCTGGAATAAAAGGAAATTTAGGGGTAACACATAAAGGGTAATCCAAAGACAAATGCTGAAAACTTATAAATAAACTTTTATTTCCTTAACACTTGAGTCTATAGTCTTCAATCAAGGATTTTCATGATCTACTTTCTAATATATATTCTTTGGGGTATTTTTTTAATTCCCTTAATAAGATTTCATACTAAGCATGTGAATTTAACAAAGAATATCCCCCGGGAGTGTCGTAACCAAGAGTGCAGCAAGGCCCGTTTTCGTAAACCAGTTCCCGTTCGAGTCTAGCTTAAAGCTGTGTTTTCGGGTTTTTCCCCTAGGACACATCTTTGCCAGAGCCACCTCTACCTTCTCGTATCCAAATAGGGATGTATTTGATTAATAAACCACTTAATCAGTACTTACCGAAACCTAGGGATGTTATTATAATACATAGTTGTGTCTCTAAGGCTTTAGTAGTCTTTTCTAATCCTAATCCCAAAAATAACTAAACCTATCCTCTAATACCAACTATGACAACCCTTCTTTTATTACAAACATAATCATGATTTATTAAATAAAACTTTACTTAATACAGCAATGAATATCGATAGTTTTAGTGTCTTTTGGGCTCAGGATCATTTCATATAGACTTGAAACATGAAATAAAACAAATTTATTGAAATCATCCTTTACATGACCACTACATTCCCTCATACTTAGCATTGCATGGGATAACCTGAGGACCCGCATAAGAAAAGGGTGAGCTATAAATCCCTATAATGGAATACATATGGAATTACATGAGGAGTACAATACATGATAGGCATTAGGCATATCAATAGAGCACATGAGAAACATGAACATAAAGGCATGATAAATCATGATAATCATAAAATGTAAGTTGTAGAAACAACACTTAACATGGAATTAGCATGAGCCAAGGATCATTGCACATGGAGAATGAGTAAAAACTCATTGCACATGAAGCATGAGTATGCCCTCATTTCAATTGAATTATCATGAGTCAACAGTCATTTCACATGACGTATCATGATACTATACATTACCCAATGCATTGGAGTGCTATGCATAAGTATGCCTCATGGATCATAAAACATGGATTCATAAATCCTAATTATTTATTCCATGATAAAGGAATGTCAAATTCATATATGAAAAATTATAATAAGTAAGTAAATATGCATAAAGTTAAATACCCTTGATGGATAAATGAGCATGGTATTCAATACAAAATGGCATTGGCTTAGAAAATCGGTGCGATTTCGGTAGCGTAACAGCGTGACATAAGAATTCATAAAAATGGTTGATGAGAGAGAAATGAGTTATTCATTATATTTACATGTAATGTATAGTAATGAGGTCATATAGATACATTTACCAATAATTTTAATGTAATTTAGCTTCATGATACAAACATATTTCTTGAATGTAAATAAGGAGAGAGAAGTTCCTTTCGGAATTTCGGCATAGTAACATGTGTACATGGGAGGCATCTTATGAGAGAGAAAGGGGTCTCCCATAATTCAAACATAAAGAGGAAAGTATGAGGGGGGTGTGAAACCATACACCAACATTCACAATTGGAAATAAAATTTCAAAACAACTTAAAGAAAATTGGACAAAAATGAGAAAGGAAAAAAAATACTTACTTGGAAGGGTGCTTACAAAGGCTTGAGAGAGGCCTGTGAGAGGCTTCTTGGGAGCTTGGGGCAACTTGGGAGGATTATAGAGAGAGTAGGGCAGAGGATGGATGAACTCAAAAGGCATTGAGTGAGGAGGATGTGGGAGCATGGGTGGGTTTATATAGGAAAGGTGAGGGAATACTTTATTATTTAGGTTTGGGACCCCTTATATTAAGTCAATCCAAACCACAAACCATCCCATGGTTTTTGCCCATGGTTTTTGGAAAAGTGAAGAGGAAAACAATATTTTATAATTAAAAAGTCCTAACTTCTAAAAATAATAGGTTTGCTTATGTGGAGGTGAGTCACACTCCCATGAAAAATAATTTAAAAAGACAAGGTGTTTAATAAGTCTTGAGGGGTCCATTAATGCTTTGAAATGTAAGTAAAACAAACCCAAAATCACATTATTTTAATGGTAAATATATATTGGCCGATCATAAAGATTATAGTATTTTATTACATCACTATTGGGTCATTATGATGTCATAAAACACATTATATATTTAAACGATATTTAAATTTTAACCAAAATTTTTACTATCTCAAAAAAGTATAAAAATTCACTGTTGGATAATTTTAACATCCCGATTCTAGAAATAACATGTATTTTATCTAAATAATTTTATAAATATGTTAATTTTCACTTTCAAAATAAAAACCGATATTTATCAAAAAATCACGGGTTTTGACAGAAATGGATTTCAAACCTTAATAAAAATTATAATTGCATTCATTAAATTATAAGATAATTTATATTTAATAAAAATTTATTTGACAATAATATTATTTTATTAAAATATTATTTAATTCAAAAATCCATTAATTTCATAAAATATATTTCTTAATTAAATAATAACTAAAAACACTATTTGTACTTTAAAAACTATTTACAATGTATCAATAATGACAAGAATGTATATTCATTATTATATACAAAAATAATGTAAATGAACATAGTACTATAGATTTGTTACATAACCCCTTAAAACCGCAGCATAAGACCTAAGGGTAAGGCGTGCGATAGTGATAGACTCTTGCGGTGGCTTGGATAACATCGCTTGAGTGGTAATTTCTATCAACTTCCACTTCTCCTGTAGACGGTCTCATTCGAGCTTGACATGATGAATATCACCTTGGTATTGGTCAAGAGAGAAGCCCAAGGATGCCACCTCTTTTCTGAGCTCCGACAAATGGGCTTTGTATGGAGCAATTCTACGGGATGAGGCTATCTCTTCTTTTGTCTGAGTAAATTGGATTTGTTAAAGCCCTATATTTATACTAATCATGTGATCCCTGTTCAACGACTATATTAGCAATGGTCAGAATTCTTAACATAAAACCAAAGAAGTTGAAATTTTATATAAACATACAGAGACATTTAATTACATCAAGAGGGATTTCCATTAATGAAACATTGAGTCGTTACATTTTTTAGGTATACATTTATATAAAATTATGGTCCCCTAGGATTCCACACATGAGGAAGAGAGCTTATTTTACAACTCAAATGAGGAATTATATCTATAATTATATCTTTACATTATTAATTTTTCATAAATAGATTGATTATATGAATGAAAGAGGTAAAATTACCAACAAAGGATGTAAAATAATGATGAATGAAATTAATCCAAAGAAGAATACATTGGGTAAAATATATTCCACATTATATATTGAAATATATTAATATTTTACATTTATTTAAGGGGTTGAGTATATACTATCACCTAAGGGAATAAATATCCATTTTAAAAATTCAATAAATAATAAATCAAATGTTGTTATAGATAAGATTACATTAAGGGAAGGAAATATTCACGACACATAGAATCAAGAATTTTGGATATCATCCCACTTAATTGATAATAAAAATTCGTTTAAAATTGTGATGGAATTTTCAATGGCGCTATTTAGTTTGGAAATTATGGTGGTTTGATGATAGATGTTTTTTGATGAATATAAATATTAGTGGATGAGTTGAAAAATAATAATTTCCTCTAAATTGGTGTTATAGAATAAATATATATTGGGTTTAATAAAATTATATGACATGAGACTTAAAGTCACATTCAATAAGAATAAATGAATATTCCTGAGAAATTCAACAAAATATGTAATAAATTAATAATAAGACAATATATAAAAATATATATTGGATAAAAGAAAAATCATTTTTTCATTATAATGGAAGAGGAAAAAAAATTTGGTATTAGAGGCTAGGAAACCTATATTCCAAAATTATGGGATATTTTTCAATATTGATGGATTCTAGTGATATTACTAATTCAAGGAATAATCATTATAAGAATTTTGATTCTAGAATGATGTGAATAATGGGGGGAAATCACTTCTGAAAAAATGATTGGGAACAATAGTTTTAAAAAATAGTTTTTACTAATGTTTTTATCATAGAGAGTGTTCCCAAAAATTTAGTTGACATATACATGATTAAATTTTCATATTATGTTAGTGTAATGTGTTTTATTATATTCAAATATTATGAGGGAGAAATGATAGAATGAATCCAAATATTTCGTAGGTGATAAAAAATGAAATAGGTTTATATTGAAAAATTAGTAATCTTATAATGTTACAGTGTAAATAACAAATAATGTTAAAAACAATTGGATTGAATGTTTATAAACATGTTTTTATGTTTGTGTAAAACCATAAAATAAAGGCATAAGTGAATAAATGCATATGATTGTGAATAACATGGAAATGGTTATAACCACAATGTTTGTAATCTATCCACAATATTATATAGAAACCATAAAACTGGTTATATGAAAAAAACTTCTTTTAATAGTATCTTAAAATGTATGACATTATATGTAATGTCGAATACATGGACATAATAATTAAATCACATTTGGGTGTGTGTAATAATTATATATATATATATAAAAGTAGAGGAAATAAATGGTATGTTTTATGATTTTATTGTCAATGGAATAATAATTGGAAACTCTTCCAATAATAATGCGTAATACCATAAAAATAGGATTAAATAGAGTAATGATAGGAGTGAATTGAAATTTATAAAATATACATCTAGAATCCCATCTAGAAATTTTATTTTTAAAGATTTTTTATGAATAATATTATAGTAGAAATAGTCATTATACATTAATTTTTAAGCATAATAAGTGGAAATTGAGGTTGATTCAATACAAGGGGATACTATTAAATAGAGTTTACCAATGACTCAAAAAAATAATTTATATATTGAGTTTAATGAATTTAATGTAATAACCATGATAATAAATCCAACAGAAACATGAATAATAGGGAGCATATAAAAAATGTTGTTTTATCACAAAAGGAGTTATCATCTTTTTAATTATATAATGTATATGAATAATTGGTTTAGGATATGAATGAGGATGTAACACGACAAGATTTCATAGTATGTTATGTCATTAAAGAAATTCAGTAACTTGCACTACACATAACACTGAGTTCGAGCACACCACAACTTACCATATGAGTCATTCCAAAAGCAGCTATGAATAGTATTAAATGCATTTTAGATCATATATACTCTTTATAATTTTAACACCCATATTATGTGATTCATAGAAATAATATGAGAACAAACTCATTTTTTAAGATAAAAAAAGAATTTTAAAAAAAATCAATTTTTCCAGATTTTAATCGAGAACCCTTTCTAAAACAAATATTTGAGACTTTTATATATTCAATTTAATGAAATTAAATTATTCATTATAATCGGGATATAAAAATTTAGTTTGAATAAATTTTTGGTACTTTTCAGATAACATTCATATTTTGATGAATAGTTAAATATATTAAATTTTAATTGAAAAAGAAATTTTTTATTCAAAATAATTTATTGTGATAAATTATTCCATTTAAGGGGTTGGAATTATAATTAGATTATATTTTTATCATTTAATAAAATGTAGGTCATTATTAGTACTTTCACATTTAAATTTGACATAAAAACATGTTAATGTTTTGATAGTTTTTAATTTTAACAAATCCACATTTTTGGTTTCGAAAATGAGAAATAATTTTAAACTAATTAATGAAACATATATGTCTTTACTTTGGAAAAATAGAATTCAATTTTTAATTCGAAATATAAAAATTATCTGAGGGTGAATTGTTGATATTTTTAAGAAAAAATTCAATTTTGATCAATAGTAAAAAAACACTACGTTATTTTTTAAAAAGAAATTTTTATGTAATAATTATTTATTTTAATTTATATATAATTTAAGCAGATATAGATATATAGTACCTATATAAGATCATTGAAATTCATTGGAGTTACATTATAATAACATTATATGTATAAGTGTTTGTGGAACATTTTACCATCATTTACCCACCTTCTTGGAGCATTTGGAAATTTGCATAAAACATAATTTTAATGCTTCTGTGAGTTGATTTTAAAAAATACAAGAGACAAAGTTGAAATCATTAAGTAATATTTGGTTCAATAATATGGAAATAATTTTTGGTGAATTGTAAAATTTGATTTTTATTTACCACAATTAAAAGTAAATAGGGCAATTAATGGTAAAAATGATATTTTAATTACCCTAAAACATTTCCTTATTCTATTGGATAATTGAAATTTGACCAAAAAAACCTTAGGAATAAAAAATGATATTATTGGGTCCACTTGGATTATATTTGGACATTTATTATTGTTTTATTTAAAGAAGAGTTAAAAGTGTTAAATTCAAAGTGTAATAACAAAACCATTTTTAATATAGTTTTATACATAAGATAAATTCAAAAATAAGTATTAATTATAAATATAAAATTATTTCATACATCATGGTATTATATTAATAATTTTTAGACATTATATAATTAAATTTATTTATGACACTATGATGATGGAAAAATTACCTTATTAAAAAAAGAATCAAATAAATGGTATTACAAAAAATAAAATAAATAACATTTCATAGTTTTTATGACTTCCAAAATTTTCTTGTTGAATATGGAATGTTAGGATTGATTCAATTTGTATTTTTTGAGTTAATCATGTTTTCATGACTTTCACAAAAACCAAATATTAAATAGTGTCAAATTTGACATAAATGATTTTTTAAAACAAATATTATATTATTAAATTATATAATATTTCTAAATATCTAAGTATCAGCCAAATGAATTAAATAATATTATATATTTCATTAATTATCCACTATAGGTTCTCTTGGATGTTTAATGTGTTTTAATTAACCATATAGTTTAAGAATACAAGAAGACACGGTAAAAGATTAACTTTTTAACTAAGAGATAAATATAAAAGATAAGGTTAATATGGTGACCTAAACTTATATAAAACCTATAGGTTGTGTGTTTTTAAACCCATAACCACCATATTCAAGAATTAGATCATTCTTGATCCATTATAAACTGAAACCAATTTTATTATAAAATAATATTTCATGCTTTTCCTACAGTAACCCTCACCTCTCACATAAAATGATACATCCCCTTCCCTCAAAATCACACCTCCAAATCCATTTGGATCAACCAAACCCGTCCCAAATATTCTCCCAAAATCCCTCAAATCAAGCTAGATTCCTTAGTTTCATCATAATTCCAACTTAAGAAGCCCATTTGATCAACTCAAAAGGAAACACCCGAAGAAGAGGTACTAATTTCACCACCCTATTTCATGATCGTTTTTCTTCCACTTCCTTATTCTTTGTTGTTTCCATAACAAAATAACAAATAAACTACCTATTATATAATATGATGTTTTTTGAATATTTAATAACCAAATTTTTTATTCTATCCATCCTATAAATGACAATGTCACCATACGTGTGTAAGTACAGCTTGTCGTCGCCACGTCGTGGTGTATTTTGTTATTCAAACACTTCATTATTTAGATGAGTTTAATAATGAGTATAACTGATATAAATACTAAATATAACATGTTAATTATTTTTTTATCGGATATACCATCCAATTACATACTATTTCAGCATCAATATAATGATATTGTCACTCGGGTGTACATACGAATTACCGTCTCCAAGACACAATGAGAGTCATTTACACATTCAGAATTCAATAATGACTATAAATATATATATTATTAATAAGTATCTAATATATTACATAATAATGCAACATAATAGATATAGATATATATATTTATTTATGTATGTATTTAGTTACATATATCTTATTCATTTACTTCCATTCAATACAATATGAAAACTGAAACAACATTTATGTGTACGTACGACCTACCGTCTCCATAAAGGGAGTATTACATTTCATATATATATCTATTATATATATTTATATTCTAAATAAATATGATATAAAAATCATCTATCATATTCATGATGTTTGTAAATCATGATCTAAATGATACAATCAAGCATAACAAGTTAAAAAACCAGCGATAAAGAAAGCGATTATTACCTGAAATGTTAATTGATGATGAAAATCATTATAAAAAAGATAGTATAAAGTCATAAATGAATAATGAATGATATTATAAATACAAAAATGGTTCTATAATAATTTAATTTCATACTATAGTCATTATACAAGAAGGTTAAACGTACCCTCTACGAAAAGAAAGTGCAAGCTAATGGTTAATTTCAGAATCTCTTTTTTATCTGAGGAATATTTTAAATAATAATATCATAGGAAATATTTATTATAAATTTCTATGTTTCATAATTTAGTTTTAAAATTGATTTTTGAGATAATATTTACTAAAATATCAATTTAAATGTTTTAACGAATTATTTTTCTGAACATTTCTCATTAATGTACCTGTTTTTAAAATGGTTTTAAGGGTTTATTTATGTTGACAGGAATGTTTTAAAGTGATAAGTACTTTCAAAAGAATCAATGTGGAATGGGCCGCGTTGATTTAAAACTAGATTTTAAATTAATTCCCTTTTAAATTATATGACTTTTAAAAGATTTTATGAAAAATTTATATTTCTCTCATATATTTTTACTGATCATTTTCATCTATCTTAACAATCATTATGAGATGTTATTATTGATTGATGTTGTTTTATTATTATACAAATCTTCCATATTGTACAGAAGGTTTTGTGATAAATTTGACTTTAGATGTGTTATTTTTATACCATTCATGTTTTAAGGTCAAAGTATTGAAATTGTTATGCTATTTTTAATATGAATATTTATATTATCTTTCAACCTATTTATAGGAGGAATGTATTGGACTTAGTATGTGATGGGTGGAGACCACTATAAATCATCAGTGCATCGATAGGTCTTATGAGACTATTATATGTGGAATTGGATGAGGCCTTTCCCAATTTGATATATTGTTTTGACAAAGGCCTTAGTCACTTTTAGACGTCTTCGCCAAGGCCTAGAAAAAAATTTTCAGGACGTCCCGCATTATACATTCCCCTATATAGAAAATATTATTTATTGTTTATGTGGTTATTAAACTAGTAGAATACCTATTAATATGTTTTTATGGAATTATTTACTAATCTCATGTTACTTCCATAAAGTTTTCAAGTTTATTATTTTTAAATGAATGTATTTTAATCAATTCACAATGCCTAATGCTTATTTTATCTTCCGCTGTATTTCTTACCACTACTAAGAATTTGAGATTATCCCTTTCTTATATTTTATTTTCCCAGGATTCCAATAAGTTTATTAGGATTGATAGGAAGGGTTTAACTAGTAGATTAATGGCATTCTCAATGTATCATTTATGTTGGGTTTTATTTTGTAAGGTGTAATGTAACATTCATGTATGGAATGATATTATTAAATTAAGAAAGGAATCTGTAAAAAGATATTGAAAAACTTACAGCTGTTTTCAATGAAGATAAATTCAAATTTGAATTGAATCTTTAGTTAATAGTACTCTTCCCTGTATTTAAAATTCAGTAAGCCCCCACATCCTTTTAATTTCATGGTAATATATTATTTTTTAGAATTTCTATCACCGTATAATTATTAATTATGATGAAAAAGAATTTTCTTCTTGGAAGTGAAATAAATTATATAGGTTGACGAAATACTAATATGGCTTGATGAAAGAACCACCCTCATTGTATGATATGTGTGATAACTACATTAAAAAATTGAGGTTCTAGTGATGATATATGATCTAAAATAAAATGAGAAAAGATATGAGAAATTTAAAGTAATTTTTCTCATCTATATCGATGATATAATATTATGTGAAACTATGAAAAACTAATTGGAAGAGCTTAATATTATAATTTCTGAAAATATTAAAGGGATGTTTTTTAAAATATTGAGAAACATGAGTGAAAATTATTTTCAACGCTGAATTTCGTTGAAAAAATTAATAGAAATTTTTTAAATTCTAAATTTTATGCTCCAACACACTCTTATTGGGTGACCCAGATATTTATATTCTTTACTACAATAGGGGATAATATCATATAAGCTTCATTCATGGTTTCTGAGTATCAAATCTGTCAAACAGATAAATATAATCATTTGGTGTGCATAATAATGAAATAACTTCATTGTACTCTTTGTGGTTGATAAGTGTTAAATGTATGGAATATCAATGATAGAGTCACGTACATAGTTAAGGACTATGATGGGGATATTGTTGACCCAAAATCCATGATTAGAGGGAAAATATTTATTGTTATAATATTAATTTGATGATTACTATAAATCAAAAATGAATTTCACATAGTATATATAATTCTGAATAAATATTGGCTACAAATTTATCAATAAAATTATTTACATGAAAAACTAGAATAACTTTTTATGATGGTAAAGGTTCCCAACTTTATTTTTTGATATCGATAATATGTGATAGTATTGATGAATATTATAATACATCATTCATGAACAATGAAAATTTATATTTGGTATCATTTCAATAAATATAATTTGAAAAATGGTGTTATTGGGATTAAAAATACTTGAATGAATCAACAAGTGGAAAATATTATCCCCAAATCATCTTCAACACCGATTTTTTAGCTTAATAAATTTTTCAATTAAATTTAACTAACTCTTTTATGTTAATAAAATTACTCTCTCTATATATGAATTATATTATTATCATTAAATATAGATTTTTATTATTCTTACTTGTTTAGGTATATTTCCAAATTCTGATAAATATATGGAATAATTGTTCAATTCAGAATAAATTTTCTATCAAAATGTTAATGGGTGGATTTGGAATATTATTTGGAATATGATTGTGGGAGAAAAATTCCATACATATATATAAAATAAAAATGAAAATAATGATGATATGAAATCATGGAATTAATGTGTATTTTATAGGTGTTTCAATTCTTATCAACACATGTCAAGAAGTATTTTATGATGAAGGTAAAAATTATTTATATTTCTCAATATATTCTAAATTTATCTCTAGTTATTTATATATAATGTTATTGATATATACATTGATTTATATAAGAGTAATTATATTTCAATTGGTATTTATGAAATCAAATATTAGAGGAGATTCACTACTCATACATTCAATTTATAATAAACCCAAATTGGGGAAATTTTGATAATAAGGTTTATTCTTGTAGTTGTTTTAATTATTGATAAATAGTGTAAAATATTGATCCTTTTTTTTCAATCAAGGTAGGGATGGTTTTGTTATGCTATTTATCTCTATATAATATACAATTATTTTTTTCGTAGATCATTAATTAAAAATTAAAAATATTTTGGTAAAGGATAAACACAAGAAGAATGTATTTTCATAGTCTCTCATGTGATGTAGATTAAAAGTATGATCTTATTAGTCATATGGTAAATTTTGATATGAATAAGTGATGTTGTAATTATAATATAAAATGGTTAGAATGTTTGTCAATTATTAATATGTTTTCAAGGAAAATGAAACATATATCAAATGAGTTTAACAATTTTTATGTCATTAGGGAAAATATTTTGTAATCAAGGGCCTTCAATATGGAACAAAAACATGTAAAATATTCATCACGAACAAAATTTTAGTTTGTAATAGGGTGGGATAGAAGTTATTTCACTACATAAAACATTTTTCTATTAAACAAGATGATAGGATTCATTTATAGCTTTCAAAATATGGAGGTGGTTTTTAAATAAATATAATATATAACATTTTAGTGTTCAAATTTACCTATGTGAAATTGAGAAAAGTAATATAGAAACATATATAAATATTATTTGCATCACAATTTAATTCTTGAAATGTTGTGTTAGAATTTTAAAAGCCCTCTGTGATGGTGTATTGATTATCAGGGCTTGGACAATTCAAATTTAACTATTATTTAATAATATTATATTGAATTTTCCAAAAATAAATTCCCTTGGGTTAGAGTATTCTTTTATATAGTGGTCATATATAATGTTTTTTCATGAGTTGGTTGATTTTTTTAAATGGTATAACATTTTGTATATTGTTATTATTTTTCATTGAGATCAGGAATAAGCTGACATTGGCTTTTAATATGTCCATCTTAATCCCATATATTCCATAATTTATAATATTTTAGGATAAATTAGTGATTCAAATTGTGATAAAATAATTCATAATGAAAGTGATTTTGGAGGTTACTATACAACCCATGTATAAATTTTTTATGGACAAATATAGAGTAACATGTGGTTGATTAATGTTTATAGATGATTAAATAAAAATTTAATAAAAAGAAAAATAATGGTAAGAGAGTGAATTAAATAGTATGTGAGGATACCAACTAAAACATATACATTGAGACAAAAATATATCTACTTAATATTAATGTATAACACTATATAACATGATAGATACATGAAGTATTATAATATGAAAAATGGAGTACTATTAATGGATTTTAATGACATTTAAAATTATTTTTATATGGGAAAATATAATCACAATAAATACACTGGTGTTTTTATAGAGTTACACTTAGTTGTTAAATATGTTAGAGTGAAATAATTCTCATATTTAATTTTCTACTCCTCATCGAGTAGTTTTGTATTTATGTTAACTTCAGTTTTAGCCTTGGATCAGAAATAAAAAAATTATAAAACTATAAACCCATGAAATTTTTAGTGTGTGTTTTTTATATAAATACGTAGAAAATGGATGATCTTTGTATGTGAATGTAACTACCAATCCATGTAAAATACATTTTTTTTCTTTAATTTTTTAGAATTTCAATGAAAATAATAACATAAAATTTTCAAATACTTCTCATATAAATTATAACGTCATATGTTCAAATAGGGGAATAATTTGAGTCCCCAATTCACCCACATATTAAGGTGTTTTAGTACATTGGATACAACATTAAAGGTAATGTTATTTTTAAATTTTTAATGAAAACTGTGTATTTCATTTGTCGAAAACATTTTTAAAACTTGAATCATATTCCCAAATAGTTAAATTATTGATTATAAGGTGGGTTAAAGGTTAGTTATTCATTTAGAAGAGTTTATTGGATTCATGAATGTGAAATTTTGGGCACATAGAATTTTGTAATGGTGGCACAATTATTACATGTTTCTTTTTCAACCATTTCATGAATGAGTTTCTCTAGTAAAAAAACTATTTGTATCAACCTATTTATTTAAAAATAATACAATTTTGGATGGAATAACTTTTTATACCACCCTAATATATATATATATATATCTATATATTGACGTTAATATTGTTTCATATAATTATGGTTGATGGTCGTGTAATTAATATTATAACATCAATTACATTAATAATTTATTATCTTCTATACACTTTTCTTTTCACTATTATTAGGATTAATAATAAAACATATTTTCCCACATATTTATTTCAAAATCATGGAATATGAATTAAAATTTTGGATTTGGAAGGTCCTAATTTTGTAAATACATTCCTTTTATTTATGTTCATTATAAATCATAACCATTGTAAATAATTGTTACCAAGATAAAGATATAGTGGTCTAATTAAGGGTAAAAATTATTATATAAGGAATACAATGTGACACCAAAAAATATTTTTTTTTATTTTATGAGTATTCTTCGAACAGAATATTTCAAAATTGAAATATAAGAGTTTTTTATTTATATATGGCCAATATTTTAACCATTATAATACTATAAGTAAAAAACAATCCAAAAATATCACATTATTTTTTTAAACTATAATATTTTATAAACTAGATTAATATATCATATTATTTGTTTTTAAAATTCATATGAAATTAAAATTAATTATTTTATCATTGTAAATTATTTCTATATATCATTATTGAAATAATTACAAAAATGACTATCTAAACACAGGAAAATAATAATTTAATTAAAAATAAATATAAAATAGAAGATTTTAAAAATATTAATGTAATATAATATCAATGAATTATTTTACGGAAAAAATATAATATATAAATATAATATTTTTGGATATATTAAAGGTAAATATTCTAATTCCATATATATCATTGTGTTTTTGAATTCTACGTAAATGATTTTTGTCAAATGTGATAGTAATGATATTTTATAATAAATAATGTTTTATTGGGTGATAAAAATTCATTAAAAATGTTATCATCATCCAATTATTTTTTACTTTTTAAAAAATATGATATATTATCTATTTAGAGACCAATAGTTTGTTATATAGTAACTATATTGACTCAAAATGACTCAAAATGTTGTTACGACAATTAAGGATGAAATGAGGTTGCACATGATACAATCTCTATTGTTAACATTAATGTTAAAAGTACATAGTATTTTTATTTAATAAATATTATCTAATATATAATATCATCGGTTCTAAATAATCTTATACGGTTTACTTTATTTTTATTCATATATGATAAATTTCCTTTGTAAAGAAATTTGCTACTGTGGTGAAAACAAAAATAGTAAGACATAGTGAATATAGTTGTAATGGTAATTACATTCCTAGAATATTGTATATTTTTATTGTAAGAGGTTGTTGTTGACTATATCATCCCACCTAAATTATTTATCAAATTTAGTAGCACATGGTTCGATTGTGACTTTACATTATTTAATTGTTTTGGTTATTTTCTAAAATTTCACTCCTCACTTATAAGAAGGAACATCTTTTCTCATTTTATTCCCAATTCAATAGAATTTGGTTTCAGACATTAAATATCCAAAACCAATCCTTTTAATCTTTTACATTTCCTATATAAAAAAATTAGTTAAGACAACCTTCATTAGTGTTATTTTTTCTCAAACCTAAAGAGGTTTTACATAGAATATGTATTATTATTAACGTAGTGTTTTTGTTTTATTTCATCGTAAACATAATTAAAAAATTATGAAATGGGGAATAAATCATGATAAATATATTGAGATGTAATTATTTTAATTTAATAAATAGAATCCATCTTCTCTTCTATAAAATGGGTAATAAAACCATTGATTTTCTGTATGAAAGACTACCGCCTCATGAACTGATGTCATTAAATATCCATCATCAATTCTCACAACTAGATATTGTTATGAAATAAATTTATATATGTTATATTAACAAAATGTTTATATTTTAACAAATTTAATATATCAAATATTTTCTTAAGCTTTCAATTCAACAGAAAATGATAATGTCATATTTTCATACCTGTGGACTACAACATCCATAGAATGATTAGGTTTATTTTTCAACACCAACTCACATGGAAGGTATATATAGGTGTATTTAACGAAATTTTATGTTATATATTTTATAATATTTTTATTTAAATATATTATAATACATACCTCTTTTCAATCTTAATTGTTGTACAATGTTAATGTTAGTCAAGAGTTGGTATAACCTACAATTTCCATTATTGTAATATAGTTCATGTTCCATAACTATAAATCATTAATTTTTTTAAGAGTATAATTGATGTATGAAAATTATAATTATACCCTAATTAATATTATGGATACAATGGAATAATAAATTCTTTTCATGTATTCATCCTAACGAAAATATTATGAATGTATGAACTGGATATCAACCAAATGTTCTGATGTGAAAATAATTTATTGAGTAAATAATTATAACATGATAATACATATTAAAAAAATAATAATAAAATTGAAAAATGAAATTAATAATTTAAATAAATATAATATGATTATTATTCATGAATATTATATACATATATGATGATTCAAAGTCAAGGTAACAGATTTCATCTCAATTTCCCATCATTGACTATTATTTTATTATTATAGGAATAATTTCCCAGAAATGGTTTATATGTATAAAATTTCACATAATATATTATAAATAAATCATATATCCATATATTTTACATAAAAATTCATTTTAATTAACCCATGAAGATCATTTTGAAATGTTACAATAGAGTTAAATGATGTATGTTACACTTTCCATTATTTTTAAGTTTTTTAAATTCATGGTTTCATTAGGGGAAATCATATAAAATCACTTTCCTAAATAAATATATGATGTTATCCTCCAGTAAATAATGTTGATTACATTTTTGTTTTAAATTTCCTCTCTTAATGAATAATGATACAAAAAAGAATGTTTTTTTAATTAATATTTGTCTTGTATCATCTTTTAGATCAAAATTCTTTCTCTTCCTTGTCAATATTTTCCCTGAAATATTTGAAAGAATAATTTTTTTATTATATAAAAATTTATTTAGGAATTGTTTACAGATGATTTTTTTACAAAATGGTTTAAAAGTAATTTTTATTCAGTTTTCCGAATTAGATACATTTTTATTTATGTATACAGAATTGTAAAATGAATGTTTTCTTTTAATATACATGGAATGAAATTAAATTAAAAACATTATAACCACTAAATAATTTTGGATATTATTTTACATTATTCAATGAATATTTTAAAGAAAAAAATCAATAATTGTTTTAATATTTATATATTTTGATGACTTGATTTCATATTGAAATATGTATTTTCCTCATGAAATATTTCATGTGAACATTTAACTATGTTTATAGAAATTATGGAAACAAATTAGGTTAAATATTACTTTTAAATTGTTTACATATGTCTCTATAATATATAGCAAGATTATTATCGCTTCTTTTGATTGGGTAATATGTTCAATATTTTCTTTTCATAAATTAATCCCATTTTTTATCCAAGGGTAATTTATATATTTATACATATAGATTGACTCATATTCTGGAACACATAAGTAAGTTCGTGTTTTGATGGGTGTGCCTAGATAGTGAAACAATTACTTGGGTAAATCAATAATCTCATTATATGTAATTTAGTTGATTATATATCAAAACTAATCCATTATAGGGATTTTTATTCAACCATGTGATATTATATAGGATTGCATCCTTGACTTATTATTATGTAATGTAACAAGTTTCCACCAAATTTCTAATGTTTCCATGTTATTATGATTACATGTGTCTAATTTCTTCTCCCATTTGATTAAACATATCCTTATCATTTATTATATCATGTTATATGCTGGAATCACATGCTATTTTTCCTTAGTTTATATATTCTCATTCTAGAATATAAGGATTTCACATTTGTCTATATATTCCCATGATTATCCCATGTAGTTTTTGTAATAAGAGGGGATTTATGATCCTACTATAGAGATTGAAATAATTTTGTTTTTATTTTGCACTCACATCTAATGATTTTTTGTTTACACATGATGTGGGGTGCGGAGAAATTTCTAATTTTTATTTTACATATGCAGCACAGTAGCTAAATATGGTCATCTCAGATGAGGATTTCTATAGTTTATTCACTTTATAATTTTAATTCAAATAAAACTACATTGTCTTTTTATTTATTACATTACAAAAAAATATTATGAAATTATAAATAAACATTTATTGAAAAGCAAATGGTGTATTTCAATGCATTAAATATCCTTATATGGGGTTTCAGTTCCCGTAATTATTCATATCTTATTCTATGTAATAAATCAATTATGAAATGTCAGGCATGAATTATTGTTAAAAAATTAAATGGTTTTTTTTCTTGAATTCTTATAGAATGTTAATTTTATATCATCCAATAAATTTTTTTGGTGACAAGTGTTAAACGAGATTATGACAACATCCAGGAAATTACTTCATCATAATTCATATCATCCTTTAAACAGATTATGTCTATAATATGAAGAGTTCATGATCAATATATGGGAAAAAATATATTTATATGTATAATAAGTGATGTGCACATTCATGTTTTTGTTGAAATTTACCAAACATGTACATATCACTCTCATGTATTACAAACAACTCAGAAAATTAATAATCTAATGAATAGATTTCAAGACATACCTATCATCCCATGAGGCCAATGCATAGGTCAGTATCCCATTATTTTATGTAAGATGAAACAGAGGAATATTGAAGAACAATAGATTAAATAAGGTTGTATAGAGACTGAGAGAGATATAGTGAGTGATTGAAAATGAGAAAAAATATAAAATAAATAGTTTCAAACACTTTTATTTGTAATGGAATTAGTGAATTATATTTATAAACTAAAATAAGCTGCAATATAATATAAAAAGTGAATCCCAAATGTTTCTCCCTTGTTATATTATATTTCATTATTTGGTATCATTTCCATCTTATTTTTAGAGGGCTGAATCCCCTAAAATTTATCTTTCATATCGTCTTAGACAATGTTTTCATTATTTTGGATCATTCTCTAAACATAGGTATTTAAAAAATATAATTGAATGTGCTAAAATATTATGATTTTTTAATATGTAGTGTAGTAAATTTTTACGGCCTAAGATGGGATCCTGGTGGTGTAGAATACTCTTCTTCTAAAATTCACATGTCATTCACTTATAGTTAACATACTCCATTGTATTGAATATTTTCAAGTTTTATTTGACATCTACATGATATTTTAATCATGGAAATTCTTGTATATCTATTTTTATTAAATCCTTGTTCACATAAATGATTTTACCCACAAGGATCATGTATCCAAACATTCTTCCATCTACGTACTCTTTTTTCCTTGAATATGATATTACATAACCCATTACCACCCAAATATTAAAAAAACTTTATGACTTCATGTAGTGGTTTCTTCCCAGATGTCACATAGTCAATTTCATTTATCCACTCACATAGCCTATGTTTCTCCCAACAATGTTGTTTAATGTAGAAAACTATTTCCTCCCAGATGTCACATAGTCATTTTCAATTCACGTTTTTGTTTTCTAGTAGAGGATATTTATGTCTATGGGGTGTTAAAAGATGTTGTGATTCATAACGAAGGAGGTAGATATGTTAGGGAAATGTCAATGAAATGTTCCATCATAGATGAACACAATCAATGTGGGACAACAAGATTTTGGTAAATGGATTAGAATTCCCACAATATCCTCATTCCATATTGACTATGAGAGATTTGATGAGAAAAAATATATTGAATCCTTTGTTAGAATGTATCAGATCACCATGGATTCTAGATATAGATTCCCATTTTCACATTTCTCACACATATGGGTGTGTTTTGACATCTACAACACTATAATGGCTAGGGGAGAGAAACTATATATGGGATACTCCTTGAATATCCCTCACTCACCTCCTACTACGAGGCCTTCCCTTGGGGCTTGCATGTCTAGTTAGCCTATGCGGGGCTAGCCATGTGGCCTTTAGGCCGTGAGGTTGATGGCTAGCTTAATTGTAGTTTTTTACATGGAAATAATACATACACATTGTGAAAATAGAAGCATTGTGACATTAATATATCCAAAAATCTAAAATACATCATTTTTATACACATTAACCTTTATAATTTCATCAGTTATTATTTAAAACATTTAAACTATACATTTAATCAAATATGAATAATAATTGAATAAAAATAAATTTATTAATGGTTTTTTAAAATTTTTAATGAGAATGGGCGCATCAACTACAACCACAAAAAATATATTATTATACACAGGAATTCAATTTCAAGATTTAATTCAAAGGGAACACCATATTTCAAATAATAAAATAAAAAATAAATAAAAATAAATAATTTTTATTATCATCATTAAAATTTTCATTCCCACAGAAAACATCAATTCAATTTCATATTATTCAAAATATCCATTAATATATGAATTTTAATTTTTGATAATGAAAACTATATGGACTATTGAGTTCATAAATTTAAAGATTCTAAAATCATTATTATAATACAAACCATGTAATAATCGACCTCACTTGAAATATTTTAACTCATCACACACGATATAAATTTATGTTGAGTTGTTCTCAAATCATGAGACCATGCACTTTTCTCTCAGTCTAAAAAGGAATTTGTTTCCACTTTGTAAAGACCAAACTTCTAAGAAACATTATGGACATTAAAAGTAAGGATCTAATGACTATGTGGCTTATTTTTTATATGAAATTATTATAAATACATAAATTCTAAAAATACAAGTCTTATATATAATGAATAAATCTGGAAAGAAGAAATAATATTGATGTTTAATTCCACTCTTAAAAATGGAAATTCCCACTTCCCATGTTTCAATTAATGGTTATGATCAATGTAATAAGAATAAATAAATTCAAGAATATTTAATTTTCACAAATTTATTGAATTTGTTTTAAGTAATTAATGAGAAATTTTTTCCCTTTGTAAATGTTTTTATTGGAATAAACCACACATCCTCCAACTTACAACATATGAAAAAAATCATTGGTATGTAAATGTTGATTTTTATATAGTAAAGTCACAACTATTAATTATTTTCATATAATTTATCATTTCTCTTCATCTTTTTTTAAACTAAATGGACAAATTTGCATAGGGAACTGATCAAAACCCTCAATTAATTTGAAAACTAAATCCCCACACCTTTACCATACAAATTTTTTCATCCTACTCACTATTAAATTCCTCACTAGCACTAATTAAATATAAAATTTCATGAAAATGATAATAGGATGGTCAGAATCAATATAAATGTCTTGAAAAGTAGATCATTACTGAATAAAATCATCTTATATAATAGATAAAAAATGAAAATTTTAAATTTTTTCCTCAAGATTGAGGAATTGTCTATAAAAATTACACAATCTAGTTAACTGTATATTTTTATAGTGAATTTTTTCACATGCTATAATATATGATATTGAAGGTGACATGTCGCAAGATCACTAAAAAATTTGGACATGATAATTTTATAAATTATTTAGAAATGAAATGCTATTATGAATGGAGATATGATATTTTAAAAGAATATATGTAATGAATAATAATAACAATTAAATTGAAATTATGTTTAGAAACTTAATGTTCGATGTATAGAAGGGATATTCCATTTACACTAATAAACTGGTAAACTAAAATTTTTATTCATCTAATTAACACACATAATTCAATCTAATTATTCGTTTCTCTATATTAATCAATCAATATCATTATTATAATATTATAAAACATGTATGAGTAAGATTTATAAATAACTCATTTCACTTAGGCAAGTAAAAAAAGAACAATTTCAATGAATAGGAATGAAATTTATATCTTTTATCTTAAAAAATATATTGTAGATAAAATATAAGGAGACTAAAGTGAAAATAATTAATTAATAGACTACCATAGGTAATTTTGGTTCAATCCTCTATTCACATTACTATTTAGGGTATTCCCTATGAGTTGATGGTGCTACAGAAAAAATATAACATTTAAAACATAAGGTATTTTCCCATGTAATCTACATAAAATAAGGGATTCATATTTTTTCTAAAATAATTCCTCATGATTATATTAAAATTTCTAGTAAAAATGTTGAAATATAAATGTTTGAACGATCCCCCAAATAAGACATGGATTTAAACTTCCACTAGAAGGATATTATAGTTGTTATCCATAGTTTTTTATGGGTGTAGATTCTTCTATTTGAACAACCATATATTGATTTTCTAAAAATACAATTATTATTTTTCATTGATGAGGAGTCAATGGATAGTGTAAACTAAATATAGCCCCTTCTCACTAAGTTATATATTTTATATTTGGGGTAGGGTAAAGTGTGGTTCATCCTCCATCTTGGATGCCACTTTCTCCTGACATTCTAGTGCTTGATCAATTTGGGATACATGATTTGACAATTCAAATTGATTGTAAGAATATAATTTTACCCAAATATAACATAATCATATTGAATCAAAAAAATCAACAATTACAATAAGAGTAAAAAATTTATATTTTTCATTAGTCTCACCCACATGGATCTTCTCATGGACACTATCTATTTCATGTTCAACAATATTATTGAACTCCATGTGTTCCCCATTTAGTGCATGTTTTTCTTATTCATCAATATCCAAAGAAGAACAATGATTAATTGAATCTATAAATTATAAATATTGTGAAATAATTCAAAATTTAGTTTTTTAAAAAAGTAGATAGCGTATAATTCCTAAAATATCAAATAAATTTGTTGTATCTTCTTGAAAATAATCTTCATTGCTAGGGAACTCTTGTAGATTGAAATCATTGGAAAGAAACAGTAATACAAGAACCTAATTCTTTTCATAAAACTATACCACATGGTTTGTTTCCTCCACAACCATTTTTATTGGCATATTCAATGGTATTGGTTATTATAATTTAAAACTAATAAGATAAGATGAAATCTCCTTTTCCATGAAATCACACTAAATATGATAATGAGCATCTTGGTCTCTCATTTTCACACAATCATGTGTGTCTTAATGTCAGCCTCCAGTTCATCATGGTAAGTTTTTATATGATCATTGAAATGTTTGGGTTGAGTATATTTATCAAGTACGGTGTCATTATCCTGTACCTCTTTAAAAAAATTCAAAATGTCCAGTTGTTATTAAATTTTTTCATTTATAATTTGTTAATAAATATAGACTTCAATAATCAAATATTTACATTATTATACTAAATTACCTATCTAATAGACACTTGAAATCTTATAGATCGTATAAATGAGATTTTCCTCCCCTTATGGCAGGGTTACTCATCATTATGATCCACTTTTCGTTAGTCTTAATCCACCGAGTAGTAGTTACATGAATGATGATACAGTATTTATTAATGGATAATAGAATGAAATAATTATTTTATTTTAATATCAATGAATATTAATTAAATTTTGAATATAAAAATAAAATAGACAGTTTATTGGATATACATAAACGGTTCCACGATTTGATGCACACCTATTTTGGGGTGTGTAAAAATAAATTACATTATTTTTTCTAATAAAAAATAATGGTTGAACTCTATATATGGTTTTTTAGGGTGGAGGTATATTCCTCTTGATCCGGAATTGTTTCATATAAATTTTTCATCATAAAATATAATGCAATTATCACGGGGGATCAGGTCAATCTCTTTAAGTCCATGTATGATATCCTTTGAAGAGTTGGATTTTAGGTTCAATTATTTCACCACAAAAATTTCAAGATCTCAATTTTGAATCAAAATTATTGGCCTAAATATGATTTTTATGCATCCTAAAATCATATTAAATATTTCATTTATTTTTTTAATTCTGATCAACATGAATAAGATAACTGATATTTCAATATTCGGTCATAATTCTAGGATTCTGGTTTAGGTTGACATGAGCTCTATCTTGATCTATAATGAAATATTGTCAGAAATGGATGATGATATTATTTTAAAAGTTGAATAAAAAATAATTCCTAACTTTTTTACATATTGTAAAATGTTTTTTGATATCAAGGATAAATTTCACAAGTCTATGATTTTCTATTTTGGTTTATAAAAGGGAACCCTAAATCTTTTTGTATGAAGATATTGAGAATGTCGTCTACACAAAATAATGTGGAATTTATTGGTGACATAAAACCCACTCTTGAGAAAGGAAATGATGAGAAAAGAGATAGATTAGATAATAAATTGACACATTAGACTCATGAGTCAGGGTGTTCTCAGATTAAGCAAGTGAATGAGGGAGGCATTATACGTTGAGTTAATTTAGAGAAGAAATACTCTTAATAAATTGAAGGGAAACATAATTCAAGTGATGTGAACATTTCAAGGATTCAAGAGGAAATCAATAAAATAAGGGAATCACAGGGCATCCAAGGAAGGTAGGATGACATCATGGTTGATTCGTAAAAAAATAATCAGATGGTCAGATATTGTCTAAAGGGAAAGAAGAAGTTGCTGATGATAATGGTTTCCAAACAGTTCTTTCTAGGAAAGTGAGATGATGCAAAGACTATTCCTATCTCAAGCCAACTATGGTGACCAGGTCTCATGGTCCTTTTGAAAATACCCATTGTTATGGTGATTATGATGATTCCTGTTTTTATTGCGATTTTAGATGTCCATTAGTGTCACTTGGGATGAGGATATGATACTTTTATGACATCATTCATCTTCTTTCTTTACCATCTCTTTCCTTTTTTAATAATAAGGCTCAGCCTAAACATTTCTGATTCATTACCCTCTTATTTATTGAGGAATGAATCCCTATCCTTTCCTCATTTTTATATTATTGAGAAATATTTTTCTCCTTTTGGGTCTCCCGCTATGAATATATATTTAAAATAAAAAACATTGATTCTTATAATATTTATTTATTTTCAAATTTTCAGTATGATATTTTTTATGGCCTTGGAGGGGAAACCTATAGTGTAGAATATTCGTCCTCTAAATTCTAGTATGATTCATCTTTTATTATTCTAATTTATATATTCTAAAATATTCTACGTTGAATTCACATATCTGGATTATTTTACTCATTATAATTCATTGATATTTATTTTTCTGAAAAATCAATTCACATTGAAGTCTGAACCCACATGAATCATGTAACCAAAGATTCCCCAACCTACTTTTCTATATTATATGTTGTGAGATGCAGTCAAACCCATTATATTCCACACATCCATATTCCCAAATGTATTCATGTATAAATTTCATCTGAGATACAATGTAGCTATTTTATTTTGTTGGATAAGGTATCACTTTGGTATCATCATATATCATTTTTCAATGTGTAGTATTTCTCTAGAGCAAGTGGTCATGAGACAATGGGAAACTACCAAACCTCATCCGACCATCACAATGGATATATGGGATTTCGTACTTTTATGAAACATACCACCCTATTCGAAATGAGATTTATAGTGGTTTCTTAAGGATAATGAGGTGATATGTGGGGATTATATGCCTCATTAGTGATATTTCAATTGGGTTTATTTTTTCTAGTTGAATATATGATGGTCTTCAGGGAGTTATTGATGTTGGTAGTTTTTTCCCTGGTTTTTGAGTGATATAGGTAGCATCGATGAATATTTCGACTGTGGGGGAATGTGAACAATGTTGGACAATGCAATTACTATAAATGTTCTATAGTACCCATGATATCTTCATCCCATATTAATTTATACTGTTGTTGAAAAATAACATATATCATTTCCCATTTTAGATTTGATTAGATTAAAAAAGGTGATATATGCTTCATCATGTACAATTCAAACACATATGGTCCCATACCAATATACATGGTCCTTTGCAAGCCTTGAGCCACACATTTCTATGCAGTTTCTTCTCAACATGACTCATACTATCTGAGAACATGGTAGTCCATCCATTTTTCATTTGTTCTCCAATTATCCCAGACAATGTTTCCTATGTGGTTTTTTGGACTTATGTTTATGGTTGAATGTATCTATCCAAATTATTACCTGAAAATAATACAAATTTTTGTTGAAATACTAGTAAAATAGAATAAAGAATATATAACATCAAGAAAGAATCATTTTTTATCTATTTTGATAAATATTACTTCTTCAATTTTTTTCATCCATTTTAATAAAACGTTGAATTTTATAGGAATATTCATTAAAATAAATAAAAATAATTAAATATTCATTCATAATTTACCTCAAATATTTGGGAATAAATTATGTATCTAGTCTCCCAATGATACGTGGGTTTTCACTCCTTTTTTTGTAATCATGGATATTTTTTGTTAAAAATTAGGCAATAATATGTGTAAAATTGTTTTGGTCTCTATAGATGGTATTAGTTGATTGTCCAATTATTTTGGCAGATTAGGATTAATGATTTTTTTAAAAATATACAGATATAAGTCCATGTATATGGTAACATACAAATATTATAATAAGTAAAAGAATATGTAATTTTGTTAGAAATATTTCCCTTCCTATATATTATGATTTCACATGGTTTGGTGTACATAAATATAGATTAACTATCCATTAAAATAGTTGGTCAATATATCTTAAGAATCATTCTGAACCACAATAATCATTCATTTATTAGGAACTTTATTGACATACATTTGTGATACACACTGGTTGATTCAAATTTTTTATAATGTACTATAATTATGAATGATGGAATAAAAAAATTGAATATTATTATGTTCCATGTTTATATTGGATAAACCTATATTATATTGTGATTAAATGATTAATATTGATAATAAATTTAAATCCATAGATATTAATTTTGAGGTATTCTATTATGAATGTGTAATAATATTATGTCATCAAATAATACAAATAAGTAGGTGTAAATTTTAGTATGTCTTATTTTGAATAATTTATAGGATATTTATTTAAAAAAAATTTTTGTTTAAAAGTGGGTGTTATTTTTAGGCTTTATAGACTAATCCAATGAATGTTTATTCATTTTTGAAATTATCTTAAAATTTTCTATACAATTTCATTTTCAATAGTGTCTTATGATCAATGATCTCAATCACTCACTATTATTATTTGAAAATTAATCCCTGTATAAATTTCTATAATTTCACTTCCCAACAATTTTATAATTTTTTGAATACTAGCTATGTGATGAATTATTATTCATTTTTATATTATGAAGAGGACCTATTGTTTATATTTTTTATGACATAGTATTTAAAGAAAATTATTTTTAGATGTAAATCCTTGGATTACAGATATCATGTCCTAATAGAGAGTATAATTTTTTTATAGTATGTATAATTTTTTACCCCATGAATTTAAAATAAAAAATATGTTTGGTAGCTTATAATAAAAACAACAACAGGAAGAAATGATAAATGTAATTTTATTATTTAAATTAGATTTTTTTAAAATAGATATTAAAATGGTGAATGTGAATAGGAATAAATTTTTTATTAAATATATCTAATTTTACCCTAAAATATAAATACATTCTGAAATTATTATGAAATTTGTGCTATGTTTTTAATGAATACATTTTCATCTTCAATAATATATTTTTTCATCAAAAATAATTTTTATTTATTTTCAAAAAATATTAAAATGAATTTATTAAAAATTTCGAAAATATATATAATAAAATATAAACCAATTTTAAATCATCATATCCAAATTAAAATTGGTTGAAATTTTAGAATTTTTTTACAGAATATTTTTTTAGTAGAGGTTGAATGTTTTAAAATTTTCAAATACCAAAATATATTTTCATTGAATAATAATATTTAAAACCCCAAATTTATTTTTCATTTGGTATCTAGGTGACATATGAACTAGGATTTGAATAATTTACTAAATAATATTGAAATAATAAATTTTCTTTATTTTGGCATAAGCATATTTTTGTTAATAAAATGTCGATTTTAATTTTTTTTGAAGTGAATAGTATTTATCCTGTTTAAATAATTATTATAACCCTAAATAAATGAAATATAGAAATTAATTTTATACATTAAATGATGTGAAATAAATTTAAATTTATATAATGATGATTGGTTGTCATGTAGTTAATATAAGATCAACTATTAAATGAAATTTCAATTTTTTCTGAAAACCCTCTTTTCATATAATTTTAATGGTTTAATCATTAATTAAATTCTTACACATATGTGTTTTCAATCTAGGAAAATAGATTACATAATGTGAGTTTGGAGGCCAAATGTTTTTATATAGTACCCATCTATTTCTGAATATTATGAATAGAAACAATAGTAAATATTTGTTACCCTAATAAATGTAAAATAAGTTAATTGATAGTAAGAATAAAATGATATAGACTAAAAAGAAATCCTAGAATGTTAAATATTTATAATTGATGAGTAACATTCTACAATAATCATAAAAAATTCATAGGCATGCACTTTTTTAACTATAGATATAATTTTTCCAATATAGAACCTTATGTAAATAAAATATGTAAATGCCACTTACCTTCCCTCAATAACATTAGTTTTTTATGATGGTGAGTAAAACAAAATACTCCCATTTGTGAATGTTAATTTTATAGATAAGTTATTTTTTATCATGGTAATTTTTTAATCATTATTAAATAAATAATTATCATTATTTATTACGCAAGATTAATGTGGAATTTATTTAATTTATTAGAAAATAAAATAAATTATTTTTTGAATATTAAATGTTATTTCATTTTAATGAATTATTTTCATCCAAAAATATTTGATTTATTTATTCCAGGTTTTGAATTTGTGAATATTATAGATTATAATTTTTTATGTTTCATGATGTTTCTTATCTAAAATTAAATAATTAGTGTCAAAATTGACATTAATGATACTTTATAATAAAAAATGTTTTATGAAATGATTTAAAATTACTAAAGAAGAAATATTCATAAAATTTATTTATATTTTATTAAATATACCATATATTTCCTATTTATAATATAATTACCACTGATTTTATCTATATTGACCCATATATAGTGCAATCATCATTACCATGGTTAAAGTTATAACGGGGTTTTGCAAATTAGATGATATGTGTCAAAATTATTTCTCAAACTCAAATGAATTTTATTTCATTAACTATATTACATATTTGGAATAAGTGGTTCTAGATTACAAAAAAGTGTCATTTTATTTTAATTATTAAATGGTAAATTACATTGGTAAAAAAAACTAGTTGGTAAAAACCAAAATGGTAAAAGTGTGTATCCTTATAGGTAAAGTGATCAAATTAATTAAGACATAATTTTTTGTGGTATAGGATTGGGAAGACCTTATAATCCCCAAAATTTATTATTTATCAAATTTATAGTCACATAGTATGAGAGTGACATCCACTTACAGAATAGTTTGGGGTATTTAATGAAATTAGCCTCCTTCTTACATAAAAAAGGGAACATCCTATCCTCTTTTATTCACACAAAAAATTCCTTTAAATTTGGAAAATAAATACCAAAATACACTAATTATCTCCATTCCCACGTTTTGGATTTCAATTTTCTTATTTTAAACCCCTCATACGGAGTAATCTAGTTAAATTCTAATGAGGTGTTTGGAAGAAGTGTTATAATTCTTAACTAACTCTTTTTGATTAATTTCTTCCTCAATCCCATTAAAAGTTTCATCATGCATTATTATATAATGATAATATTACCTTCCATATATATTTATTTTATTATTTTAATAAAACAAACAATATCCATGTCCACTACCAAGAAATGGGAAATGATATCGTCAGTTGTTTGTATAGAGGACTACCACCTCACAAACTAATGATATTCTTGTTCCATCACCTCCTCACCTAAATAGGTATTATAATTTATTTAATATATATATATATATATATATATTTTACTCATGAAACATTTATGAATCTATAAAACAAATATATAAATTAATTTCATACAATTTTTTCCACTGAAAAATGAAAACGTTGTTCGTGTGTACATGTGGACTACCACCACCACGAAGGAATGAGATTAATTTTTAATCGCCAAATCACATGGATGGTTCCTATAAGTGTTTTTAGAAAAGTAATATTTTATTAGTGATATGTATATATTTTTGTAAAGTAAACAATAATACTTACCTTCATCATGATCATTAAATAATGGAAATGGTTCAAATTTGTTGGTATGACCTACCATCTACATTTTTGTTACACGATAACTATTTTAAAACAATCATTTATGTATAGTTAGAAAAAAGTAGTTGATTTCAAAGATAGTTATTATTTCATTAATTTATACTGAATATTTTGTATCATGGACATCTATAAACATAGTTAACATACCATTGACATTTATGTAATACGAACCGAATATCATCCCAAATTTCAGACACGAAATTAATAGATTATGTAAATGAAATAAAATTTTAAATATAAAATTAATTGAAAACAATTGAAATCAATATTGAATGAAATTAACAATATTAATTTTTTATTTTTCTAGATGATAATGTATGGATATGAAAAGTAAAAAATTATTTTTGGTATTTCAATGAAATTTCCCTCTATTGAAGAATATTTTATAATTATGTTACTAAAATATTTTATACGGTTTATATTATTCCCATTTAAAATAATATAAAATAAATAAATCTTATTTTATTTCATTTTATGTTATAATTTATTTTACTTCATCCAAGGGGATTTGAGTCAAAAGTTACCAAAGCATAAAAATTCTATATTATCATCTTCATTTGTTTTTATATTTCTTATATTAATATTTAATTTATGGTAAATAATATAAAATTATGTCATAAACCAATTCTTTTTTTTCTCCTTTACACATGATTCTCTGTTATATGTTTTGTTTTCATTTCCTCCCTCGTTAAATAATAAACATCATAATAATTTCTGTATGTGATATTGATCCTGTATCATATTTTTGATTAATAAGAATTTTATTCCATCTATATATTTACCATTATAACATTTATAGAATGATTTTTATATTATAAAATAATTTATTAATTTCATTTTAATGAATGATTCAATTTTTTTACCAATGTTTTAAAAATGAATCTTTTTATCATTTTCCAAACCATATACTTTTTGGGAATTTTTCAAATCTGTGAAAGGAAAGCTTTTATTGAAATTATTGGTTATAAAATTGATTTCCAACCATGATGAAAGAAAAATCATAGAATATTTTTTAAATAAAATTCCATAATTTTTTTCAATGTAAATGTTTTGTATAATTGTTTTTGTATTGATTTGATTTCAAATTGAAAACGGTATTTTCCTCATAAATATTTCCATATAACTATTTAATGATGTTTTCACCAATAAAAATACCTTTGATGTTATATATTTATTCTAAATTCATTATATATTTATCTCATATATATACCTAGATTATTTTAGCTTCAATTTATCCTTAATAAATTCCATTATATCATTTCTAAAATGCTACCCATTTTCAATCTATTACTATATTTTAATGTGATAAGTTTTCATTTATTTTATAGGAAACATAAAATGATCATTATACAAAGAAATCACCCATATGTTTCAATGTATTGGGTAAATATTTTGTCTCATTTGATTTTACATATATTATTATAGCGTAAACATATTCAATTATGGGACATTTTTTTCTATGTAATATTGAATATCCAATTAGCCTTGACTCATTATTATGTATTGTAATATACTTCCCCTATATTTTATATGTTTAAAAAACCTTATGATACATTTTTCATAATGCTATTCTCATATGTGATTATTCATGAGCCAGTTCAATTATTATATCATGTTCTTTCATGCACTCATACATTTTTTTCATATCATGTTTATTCCATTATAGGGTTATTTAGCTCAAACCTATTATCTATATATTACCAAAGATATCCCATGTAGTTTTATGAGATTAATTTGATTTATAATATCACTATGTAGTTTAAAAGTAATTTAATTTATCTTATTCTCACTTTTATACATTATGAATCTAAACTCCCAAACACACTAGGATTTTATATCATGGTCTTGTTGTAATGGATATTTATATTAAAAATCTAGAACTAATGTTTGTAGAAAGGCATGGTTCACTATACTAATGGTGATTATAAAATGGTAAATTTGAACCTTGTGTTCATTAGAGTATATTTCCAGAACCCTTACTCACTATGTTGTGTGTACATTATGTTATTATGTATATGATTATTAATAGTGTCTATAATAAACGTGAAATATTTATCTATGGTCCCATTATTTTATAAATGGCATGAAGACTAAAAATGATAATTCATTATTTTTTTTATTATGAAAGTGAGAAGTTGGTTGTAGACCACACTTGTGATGATAAATAAGTTGGATATAATTACACCATATCTCGTGGTTGGTTGTGATTTGATATTAGTATGAATTTGGTTTTGAATAATTGAGGAAAATTATATAACAGTGACCTTCCATCACATAATAGTTAGTAAAAGAACCACCATTTCTCTATTTATGATCACATAGATATATGCATAGATTTTAGGATTCATTACATTTATTCAAAATGTCTATAAATTATATGAAATTTGAATAAAAAATATATTGTTTAATAGATTGTAATAATTGATATGATATTGGAAGTTGAATTCTGTTATTTATTTTTAAATTTAAATTTAAATATTCAGTAAAATTATCATGTTCTTTATTTATATTAATTTAATGTGAAGGGAGATAGAATATAATAATAATGAAAAACATTCCAAAAGTGATAAAAATATTGACAACACATTTATAGGGGAATTGGTTATTTTATAGGATTATAGATTCACATAATTGATCTCAAATAGAATGTGTGATCAAAATGTATGATCATTAAAAGACAGACATTCAAAAAAGTCACATAGGGAAAATTATAGAGAAATTTCTACATTTGAAAAAAAATCAAATCATGGGATAAAATCCTTGATATCATGAAATTGATTTTTGTGAGATAGTACGCATAAAATGTAGAATATATATATGAAAATGGGAGGTGACATCCAAATATGAAATGATTTTTCATTAAAATTTATGCTTGGATAATATTGTAATCATTGTTCGGTAGAACTGAACAAGTGTGACATAACTAAAAGTAGTATAAAAAATAATCATGCCCCATTTTTTATTCAGAATAACTTTTTTTTGTTTTAAATATCTCGTATCATGTATATTTGGGTTTCATGACTAATGAAAACCTAAAATATGAATTATTTGGAAAATTATAACAATAATACAATCAATTATTTAACTTATACATGAGACATTTATGTGAAACATTATTCTTTAAAGATTAAATTTTATAAAAAATCTAAAAATACATGAAATATCATTTATAAGAATCTCAATTGTTTTATAATATATTGTTTAATAGAATAATTTTATATTTCATGGTTTATTTAAACTTTTTTTCTTACAAAAAGATAGTTTTGTGGAAGAAGAAAAATTATTTTGACCCAGTGAAATGTTTCACAAAAAGGTGAATACATATCAATTTACCATTCATTATAATCATTGATCCTCATTATAAATCATATTTCACAACATGAAATTTTATTATAAGCTAGAGTCATTTATAATTACATCATCTACAACCCCAACTATCATCCCCTATAATACCATGAGTTTACATACTCCTCTGGAATAAATAAAAATATTATTTCAATAAAGGTGCCCTTTTTTTATGTAGAATAATACCAATTTCAAGGAATTTATAGCTTAATATCCTTCACTAAAAAATTCGTAATGATAGTTTACACTATATGACAAGTATATGATTCATTTTGCAAAAATAAAGGGATACCATTTGTTTTGAGTGAATGATAAATCATGATATGAGCATGACATTCCCTTCATGGTCCCTACCATGTGATTATATACAAAATATTTATTAAGACATCGATACACACACATAAAAGTTACTTCATCTAGTCATTAATACTTGACTTTAAACAGATCCACGGTTGTATTTTCCACAATATCATAAAATGTATGACATTTTCAATTTATTATAATCAGTTTATATTATCAGTTTACCATGAGTGTACATACTCATCTGGCATAAATAAAAATATTATGGGTCATATTGAAACATAATTAAACTACATGAAAAAAATCTAAAGTAGAAGGTGTAAAACCATAGACGTACCCTATGTGATAAGAATTGTATTCCTTATATAAAAATACATGGAAATTAAATTAATGAGTATAAGATACCTTATTTTCTGATAATGAGATGATTTCACCATATTTTGGGTATACTTCCTGAATAAACCTCACATCATCCCTTATTTCCACTCCATTCGTGATTTTGGAATCTATAGAAAGTGACATTAAATTAGACGGTGTAATATACCAAATGACTATAAATATATTACTATACCAATGTTTTTTTCAATTTCCTATATTATAATAGTAAATTAATGGTACTTTTCCATTTTTAAATCCTAATATTTAAATAGAACTAAATTTTCAAAAACCAACCACAACTATCCAAAACCATGTTATAACGGACCGATACTTACATAGCCCCAAGGGAGTACAATATCCCCATAGGCTAGTGATAAGTGTCGGGGAATACAAAACTATTTTTCAGAATTGTTTTTCTATAATTAATTTGAAACTATGAGATAAATAAATATAATAATTCTAAATAGAAGAAGTAATTTTAAAAGGAAAGGTACAATCAGTAGTAAATAGAGGTTACAAGATAAATGAAACAACCAATGAACTAAAAAACTATAAATACAAACTCCATGTGAAATGACATCACATAATGACTATAATACCCTATTAAAATACAATCAGTGTTCCTAATATGGTTCATTGAACATACCTATATATGAATTAACATGATCTATGTAATCTAAATGTTTTATATATAATGTCAGAAAAATATACCAGTACATTCTGACCATGTGTTTCATAAGAAAAATTTATAAAATAATAATTTTATTCACAAGAAATTAAAAATAATGAGCGAGTATATTTTCAACATAAATAATGGATTATGTACCACATTTTTAGTATAAAAAACATGAAAAAATGGATTAAAAACCAATCATTATATACAAACTATTATATCATTTCAAATATTACTAATAATGAAATCTATCCATTGAGATTAAATAATGATATTGATTATGTTTACAATTTAGTGATTATTAGGCTACATCAAATGAACATTACCCTGGTTGAACAAATAAAAGATATAATATGACTCTCCTGAGAGCGACTCCATGACACAACCTAGTCAATATGTTTCACACATTACCATGTATAATAGGTCTTTGGGGATGTAGTTAATCCATATAGTTTGATCCCTATATCATTGTCCGTCATGTTTTGGATTAAAATCACCAAAATATCCTTGGGAATTTCATCATTGAAAACAATCAATCCATTCTTGTATTTATTCCCTAAATGACATATAAGGTGAAATCCATTTTCCCAAATACATTCAAAATTGTAACCATTCATTTAAACAGGAATAAATTTGAAAGAAAATTTAGGAATTCCTTTTTAAAGTCCATGAATCCAGGGTTCAAATGATATATACATAATAAAAAAACGCACACCCTAATTCACAAGTAATTATCCCATAGTTCACTACTATACAATACTAGATGAGGGGATATGTTATTGGGAATAAATTCAAGAATAATAATCCCAAATAAAATTTTTCAAAAATAGAACAAAATAAGAACAGTGAAGTAGATTTAAAATAGAAAAAAAATTCTTGATCATCATTTCATAAATGTTGAATATCAAATTAAAAACCCTATATCGATGAATTGATATGTGATTAATAAAAATAGAACCCTAAACCAATCAATTCCTATCATTTATGGAGAAAATAATTTTATATAAATGCTAGAAATTGGAGGATGAATGAGACCCAATACTAAAATTATGATAAAATTAGTAATGAATGAATAAGGTCTTGATTTGAGAATTGATCCACCATGGGGATTTCAATAAAAATGAATAACACCACAAGAGAGTCACTAAGTAAAATGGGATGAATTATGGTAAAAAATGAGTAATTTTGAATTAAAAGGGAATATGTGGTTATTGATATATGTAAATTCTCCTAAAAATGTTATAATTTAATGATGCCAATGGATTTTCTATAGATTTTAAAGTCTATAGATCCACACAACTAGCCTACATGAGGGCCGATGGTGTATGAAAAATGTGTGAACCACTAGATAGAACATATTATAGGTGATGGAATTTGTATAGGTAATCTACTTTTAATGTTTAACACCATATAAGAAATATATTTCACTATTTTAGTGGACTTCTAACAGCCAATAAAAATATAGTTCCTTTTAAAATCAAATTCCATTCACTTAGAAAACCACAGAACACTCAAGCAAGAGTCAAAACCATAATCCAACTATTATTATCAACCCAAATAAAAAACAAGATAAAAAAATAAAAGAAATACCATGGAAGGAATAAAAACATATGAAAATAAAATTTGTAGTACCATACAATGAAAATGATTTTTCAATTATTCCTAATATATTTTCATCATCCCCGATAAGTCAGTGATGAGTAAAGGATCATATTGAAACGATATTCATGGACAACAAGTCATTATGTAGAATGATCTCAAAGGTACTCAATATTAAACAATACAAATACATCACATAAATATTATGTATAATAACTAAATGTTATTAATTGATAAAATATAAAATATCCAATTAGAAAAGTTCAATACCCTCTAAAAATGTTATGGGAGGATATTGATGAGAAAAACCCAAATCACATGATCTATGCTAGAGCTCTTGATTATTTTTAGTAATAAAAGTTTAATTTTTTACCTAAAAATTTTATGAACAGAGGCCCCAGACCTTATGAATAAATGGTTGAGGGATATATTTTCACTGTAAAATGATTTTTTCCTATGAAAGAGTCACCTGATCTATAAATAAGAGACTAATTTGATTGACTAAAACAGAACACATTAATCAAAAAGAAAAGTGGGTAAAATGGATGTACCGAAGGAGAATGTTAGTTTTAAAAAAAATGAAACATATATTATCACACCATATGAGTATAAAAACACAAATATAAATTATTTTTGTGAGATTTGACTGGATATGTTCTATAAATCCACGTAGGGTTACACTGAGCCTATATCTGGTAATGAATTTTTCAGTATTAATTCACTTTAATATGAAGATGGAATGTATAATAAGAGAGGAATACAATGTCTATGGAGAATAAATTGAATATTGGTCATAGAAACTATAAAGAATCATTGCGAACTAATGGAAACCACAAAATGTTGTAAAATTTATTCTTAACTCCAAAAATCTATTGATACCTTGTCATCTAACAAGGATCTTTCTTGTAAATTGGATAGGTGAAAAATGGTAAACCTAACCACAATTAAAAATTGATCTTCAATATAAGGTATAATTGTAGTAGAATATATATGTGAAACTAGAGCTCCCCCTCCATGGATGGTTTTCTCCAATAACCCTAAGGTGGATGGGATTCTTACTTAAGAGAGGGGGCCATTGGAAACCATCACATAACTATATATTGAATGTTGAATTGTTTAGAATTAAAATACTTTTTTCAATTCAAAATTATAGGAAACTTGGTACAATAGAGGAATTATCAGCTTCCATAGCTTCATCTAATATACACATTATAATCTATAATGTTAAATTGGTGAATGAGTGTTATATAATCATATAATCAAATAAAGATACAATTTAGATATAATTCAATATAGTTGTAGCTGGACTACTTCTATGGCCCATAAGATGCATGTTTTAATTTTTCAAATTAACAATATTATAGATTATTTCTAGAAGAGTTCATAATAAATGGAATCTTTATTTGAGAAGTTATTAAACAATTATCCTCGGTTGAATAAAATACCTATCATTTATAGTCTACACTAGTTTCTTAATTCTAACATATCATGTCAATCTTTGTAGGGAGAGAAATTTACAATTAAGGATTAATATTATACCAAGATGATTAACCACATTCCATTAAAAGTGGATTTTATATAAAGGACTAGAAATTATATATAGGAAACAAAATAATGGTGGCCATCAAAAAGATGATTCACCTTCTCCCCTATCCAATAATCTCTCTCTCTCTCATGTATCAGGAGAATATAAAACATATTCCCACAAGAAAAAACTGGAGGTATTGACTTACCATGTATTACATTCAAATGAGAAACAACAACCCATAACAGTTTTTATTCATAGAGAATCGGTGCTAAATGATAGTTAAATTAAAATTTATAACATGATATAAGAGTGGTAGATATTTGTTGAGTTGATAAAGAGGAAAATGATGATGGTTCAAAGAAATTTTAGTGATAAAGAGAAGTAATAATGCACAATTGAAATCAAATCCATTATCTCAAATGGTCCCACATACAAGAGAACATACATTCATTTCTTTCTAAACTATTTGTGACATAATAGATGATAGACATTCACGAACACCTGATCACCATATAATGCTATTAAAGGGTGGTGATGTTAAACTATATATGAAATTTACTAACTACGAGTTATCACCAAATAATAATAATAAAATCAATATTCTACATTTTATCCTATTACAAACTTGATCCATTTATTGCATATTCGCAAACCTTGAACCAAAAAATGGTAGAACTATATGGACTAATGTAAAATCATTAAAATGTTCTATTATATTACTAATTTTTAAATTTCCATACAATAAAATTCATCCATCCCCATATGTACATCCCATGAACCACAAATTTTCATGTCATGGGAAATAATGATATCATACAAAATCTGATTATCCTATTATTAATGATTATTATTCTAAGTAATAGATTTAATTTCGTACCTTAGATAACTACCCATTTTTTATTAGAGGGGTTTTTGAATCCTTGTTGTAAAAAGATAGCCCCTATATGAGAAAATATCCATTAATATCCCAGGAATAGAAACAATTTCATATATATATATATATATTCCATTTCCATTACATTAGTGGTTTCATGGACAAGTATGAATTTTGATGATTTAGTCAACTGATTGATTACAAAACATGTGAAATCA
Source organism: Viscum album (assembly GCA_963277665.1). Classification (NCBI taxonomy): domain Eukaryota; kingdom Viridiplantae; phylum Streptophyta; class Magnoliopsida; order Santalales; family Viscaceae; genus Viscum; species Viscum album. The sequence continues at coordinate 570,778,952 of OY728129.1, forward strand.
TTAACATATAAATTACAATGAGAACCAAAAATTAAATCCACCAAAATTTTATTCAACCAAAATATGAGAACATATAGAGGCTAAAGAGACATAAAATGCTTCTCATGCTCATAGATAATATGTTGGAGAGTATGATGATTATATACAATTTCATAAATGTATCATTTAATTGTATGAAATTAAAAATATAATGTTCATATCATGGAACATATATCTAGTTACATGGTGGAAAACCATGAAATAATAGAGAAAATATCCCAAAATGATCATTAATGAAGATTAAGGGTCATCATATTTGATCTTGAAACAAATGATACCCAATGCGGAACTGTAACACTCAAAAATATTCTCCAAAACGAGATAAAGAATCCATGGCACCCCAAAACTGTTGAAATATTGGGTGCCCTAGACCCAACTATTATGTGCTTTTGATTACCATATCGTGTATACAGTATGGAATGCATGATGTCATCTTACCATTATAGTGTAGACTTTTCTGCATCCACTATTGAAATGGTAATGTCCAAAGATTAATTGTTGTATCGAAAGGTTATAGTAGTTCCCAGGCTATAATGAGAACCGCTTGATACTATGACATTAATCTTAAATATATATGTTCTATTTTCTAGATACATCTTACTAATTGGACATAGTAGATGTCTGACCATCAGGTGCTGGGGGCTCATAAGCACTGAGACTTCTTCTCATGAAGTTCGCACTTGGTGATCTCTACTAGTGAGATCATGAGGACTGACCCGCCAATAGGAACACCACATGTTTCAGGTTTCATTGGATGTTCCTATCTACGATCATGTGTAATGGTCTCCTGACTTGAGATCATTACTAATGTATGTCATTTGATCGCGTACTTTGATGCAAGACGAAAACCATGGCAATAAAGTCGTGGCGAGGTAGTTTGTGTCAGGTGCGTCATTAGTGGCATGTCATTGGTTGAATGGTCAAGAAAGGATTTGTCGCTTCCAGGTTATGGAAGTAATATATCTCTGGCCATGTTGATATGGATGGCAGTACCTTTATAAGACCATGGCCATGGCAGTCGAGGGTAAATCTGTCCAGTTACATCAACAAACAATAAAGCAAGAAAAGGGCGATGACATGAGAGTGCGTCCTGCTTTATGAGATATTATAGACAAAGAGATTATATTACACAGTGCGTGTTCGTAGGTTGGTTGTCGCTGCTGTGACAATCCTTATTTCTTCAGGGGCCATGATGGGTTGCTAGATCCCGCTCTTGGTTTGTGAATACTATTCACGGATGTCGAAATAAGGACCTAGAGGGTCACACACAATAGCATTTTCAAGAAACTGCCCTATTCAGTTGAATAAGAGTTTTGGACATAGTGGGCCCCACCACAGGGGTCCGGGATTTGTCCAAAGTTAAACGATCACCAATGAAATAAATAAATTCATATTATTGGAGTTTAAAATAATGAGTATTGAATTTATTTATTTAATGTATTTACGAGTTTTAAGTAAATACATGAAAAAATATTAATTGACGAATATTAAATTATTCAAGGATCAATTAATATTTGTGGGAGCGACGAGTCCAGTTAATGACTCAATTATTATCATGTGATATATTTTAGTATATTACAAGTAAATGATAATAATATTTATGGCTCAGTTTAGTAGTCATAAAATGTCGTTAATAGTGCGTTAAGTATTCGGGGCTGGCGAGGCGATACAGGGTATTTTAATTATGCAAAAAAAATAGAAGGGGAGGGTCATTTGCCAAAGATTATTCATGGAGTTTATCTCTCCTCTCCTCTCTCCCACATTCTAGAGAGAGATGCTCTGGATCCAATGAGCTCGGATGGAGCTCTCTCTCGGGCATCGCTAGCGAAGCGATGCGATGGTCGTTGGAGCATCGAAGGCATCGTCGCAGATCCGCGCTAGCACCCGGATTACGACGAACGGCGCTCCCGCAGATTCCTTGAAGCGCATGTGGACGATCTAGAGGAATTCGGCTTCAGATTCTTCGAGCAGCGATCGCCAACGACGAGCAGACGTCGTGCGCGGCTTTGGATTCAAACCAGGTATTTTACGGTTTAATTTTGTACTTAAAATCCTCCACGCGTGGTCCACGGGTTTGACCGGGCTGCCCTTCACCGACGTCGGCAAGTTTACGGCGAATGACGGTGGAAATTTTTTAAAAACCCACCTATTTGGGGCTTTCGCTGAACGCCTGGTTCCAACAAGTGGTATCAGAGAGAGCGTGTGTCGATTTTAAGCCAAGAAAAATTTAAATTTGCATTAAAATGCTAGGAGGGTGTCGAAACGGTCCCAATGCCGCAGACAGAACCCGAATTGGATATCGGATGGTCAGTTTGCAGCCATCCGAAGTTTTGAATTCGGATTCGAGATTGATTTTCAGTACGAAATACTCACCGGAAAATCAATTTGGTTTTGATATTAATTTATTAAAATTAATTATATTATTATTATAATAATAAAATTATTTGGTTGTATTATAATAATAATATTGATATTGTTATAATAATAATATTATTATAATATTATTAGTATTTTTCCAAAGCTTAATATAGGCTTTGGGATCCCTCCCTCCCGGCGCACTGTAGCAGCGCGCAGCATCACTTCACCCCGCCGAGTCGGTGCGTCCCAGCTCTCCCTTGCTACGCTACGTTCCTACCTCGCCCAGGCCGCGGCTCCGGCTCCGCCGCGCTGCACCAGGCCACCGGACCACCTGATGCTCCAGCTCCAGCAGCTGTGTGCTGCTCCACCGGTCTGAGGTACCTCCCCCTCTGCCAGCCGAGGCCCCTCCTCCCTCACGGAGACCCCATGCAGCGGCGCTTCCACCTCCCACGGCACCTGCACCAGGCCTCTCGCCAGGCCGCGCGTGCCAGCGCCTCCCTGCAGGTGCACCGAGACCAGGCCGACACCCCTCTGGCCGCCTCTCCCTCCCGCGGCACTACGCCGGCAGCCAGACATGAGCCCCTGCCAGCCACGAATAGCCCTGTTAGGCTGTCTCCCTCCAGGCGACAAGTCCCTCTGCCCATGGTCTGGCCTCCTCCCTTTAGCCGCCACCGCGGTCCGGGACCCCGTCCAGCGAGGTAAGCCCTTGCCACTCCATACACACAGAAAAGTTTCAAAACGGGCATTAGCGGTCTACCCAACCCGAAACAGGATTGGGCGGCCCTTCCTGGCCCTCTGCACGGGGTCAGAAATACCCGGACTCGGCCTACGCAGTTTCGCCCCGACCCGCATAGGCCCTGCCCGGGGTTTGTGGGGCTCAGATAATTTTATTTGAATCAAAAAGATAATTAAATTAATTAATTTAATTTCAGTTCAGAATTAAATTAATTAAATATTAACTTTGGTTTATAAATTAATGCGGCATAATTAATTTAATTTTGTGATTAATTAAATTAATTAAATAATTTAATTTTAGTTTTAGAATTAAATTAATTAAATGGGACCGAACGACGTAAATATTGGATTAAAAATTAGAGTGAAAATTTTAATTCAATTTAAACGCCCTCAAGTTTATTTTTAATGCAAGTTTAATTTTTTATTCTGCACTTATTTAATATACACAAGTTTAATGCGTATATAACTGATCATGAGCTGAGGCCGACCAATGCATGTCTGGTGTATGTTTATTTATTTAATTATTTATTACATGTGGTTTTGTAATAATTATTATTTTAAATAAAAAGGCGATCTGTGTGTCATCTCAGAGTCATTATATGTATAAGGGCCTACGCGCCCATTCTCAGAGTTGTATATTTATAGCCCGAGACCCCCTCGCCTGCGTCCGAGTAAAATTGTATAATGACGAGATGACCGGTGACGCATTTCGTGCCAAGTGACGGCGACGCACCAGACAGGAGTTGGATGCATTGATGAGCAGATATTGCTATTCAAGTTGCAAGCCACGCGACTAAAGGTATTTACCCCTAGGGTTTCGGTTGATCCGTTATTCACTCAACGGATCAACCAATAGTACCGGCTCATGATCAGGTGTTCATTTTATTTCTGCATGGTTTATTATTTTTGTGCATGTGTAATTTATTGCGCGATCACATAGTATAATAATAAACAAACATGCAAGATAAAATGAACATGTGACGCGATGAGATTTCTATTTCTTGCACGGCCAGTTGTGAGTGCGATCACATAGTTCGTGCTTATAAAATTAGAAAAATGATTTCTTTCGTCACACTAAAAATAATAAAACCCTCAATGATATATTAAGTCTAAACAGCCTTCCGTCTTTCAAATTTGGACAAAACCAGCTGTTTGAGGTGCCGGTTCATGCCTTAGCTGAGGGTGCCTCTTACTACTGGGGAGTCCTTATAAGAATGATGGGTCGACTTAACTAAAGTGCTAGTAAGGATTAGCCCTAGCTAACTTGCTATCATTTTAGAGGCAAGCGTTGAGTAAATCAAATTTTGGTTTTAAGAAGCTGGGACTTCACTCAACAGATCAAGGAACCGCAAGTTAAAGCGGTCGGTCAGCCAAAAGCCTACCTAGAACCCTCCAAGTAGTGGCGTAGCCTTAGCTTGTAGACTATGAGGGGTGGTTCTGGGATCCTTGCCACTAGAATACTCAAGCGACAGAGTATTCCGATTCTAGCACAGAGGGTTCCTAGAATCCGATAAAATATTAGGAGACATAAAATGATCAAAATGTCTAAACCGGTAATCCAGATAAAAGGCACTTATCTGCTAAAATTTATTTTTGTTGAAAAATGGCAAGTTATACCACAAGATTAAAACTGCAATATTATAATGGGCAAAGTAAATGTCCACAGTGACACGAGTATCCATGAATAGTACAGGCGCGTGTGCATAGTACTATGATATAGGAAACTCAAGGTGTTAGTGTCCCAACACTGTTAAACTACCTCAAGAAGCGAGGGTGAAAATTGCGTACATGAGACTAATATACAAAGCATATGATAGTTATATCATTATGCTATCATCAACGTCCGGTGTCAGTTGCAGTCGCTACACCAGGACATAGATGATATAACATAAAGTCTCATATCCGAGATGTTTGTAAGGAGAAAGTGAAGAAATGATATGAATAAGGTGAAGTTTACACCGACATGTGTAAATTTAAAGATTGATCATGATATTTAATTATCATTTTCACCACATTACTCAAGTCTCGTTTTAAGATACAAAACGAACAAGTATTGAGTAAACGCTTCATTACCTATCTAGGTAAGGTACTCCAAGTGAATAAGAATGAAAGACAATTAAGCTTTAATTCTTATGGAGGATAAATTGAAAGACAATGTGAAAAGGTCAAAGGCATTTCATACCAATGACATATTCGCGATATCCTTCAATTAATGAGGTATTGACAGAGGTTATTTTCATTGCATATTATAAAATAATAATATGGAAGTTTAAAAGCAATAAACTGATTTAAAGAAGCATGTTTCCGCTTCTACATCAGGTATATTCATCATTATAATGTTTCTCTTTTACTACTTGGGTATTAAATACAATATGTTGGAAACATATGTGTATTTTAATACGATAAACAAGTTAGTATAGAAAACATACTAGAAGTCAGGTGTATTCTCCAAGTGGCTGTGAAAGGGTGATACCTAGGCCAGTGGTGAGAAGTACACGACTTCTTTAATTGCCAAGTGAAAGATTTGTGTTGAACTATTGTTGAGTATAACCACAAACATTAATCTCATGTGTCCTTGGACGCAAGGAGGCATTCTTTTAGTTTCTGAAATGAATGTTGTTTTTGGTAAACTCAATCACTAGTTCAGTGATACATGGATCATATGCAATTAGTGACGAATATAAATGTAAGAATTATACCCAGTTGTGACAGGATAATTCTTGGTCAAGTAATACTAAAAAATGGACTTCATGAATATACCAAGTATGGTATTTAGGCTCGGCACAGCTAAATACTTTTGGTATTATCGATGTCTTTAGTTTAGACAAAGGAGCCTTTAGAAATAAAGGTACGTCACAAAGCTTTTGGAAATAGTTCAACATGATAGTATGAACTATTCCAAGTAGAAGCTAGAGGTATATATACTTCATAAGATTCTTTTAAGTAATTAAGGAATATCAAAGTGAAGTATTTTCATGGTCAGGAGATATGATTTACTTCGGGTCGGAATACCGAAGAATATCTCGACCAAGCATTCATCAATCATGATAATGTAGCGTGGAGCAATTCCTAAACGCACATTACCTTATCAACATCACGACATTGATGTTAATGGGGAGGATTGATGATGAAGTATTACATATCAACATTTATCAACAAAATGTAGCGTGGAGTAATTCTTAAACGCACATTTTATACATCAAAGTATTGATGTAAGTAATATCAATGTTGTAACTAGCAGAAACTTCCACTATATTTCATGAAATGCTTTGAAAATAACAGCAATATCCCACCACCATATTCCAACTATAATGACAAATGGATATCATACGATTCATAGTATGATGTAAACCCATTATGTCATAAGAACATGTGTTTAGATGCAAAGAGTTTTTTAGGACATAAACAAACTAGCGTCAAGACAAACACATTGTGCATTTAGTGTAATAATCCTAACAGCTATTTAGGATGTTACAAGATAGAAGAATAGCTAGTCAAGCAATAGACTACACTTCTATATAAGGGTGAACATCTCTATTAGAGATAGTGGGAGCTATATTGACTTGTGTTTAGTCAATGCTCAAGATGCACAAAATAGCTGGCATAGGAACTAGTTCCACAAGTACATGTGGAACAAAGTATTTTCTAGAGAAACATACTGCGTAGGAAGGATAAAACCATGGTGGTGATTTTATATTCACTACGGCCGTGATCTATTACTCAAAGTGAATAAAATTTCCTACAAGTAAGCAGTATATGGAAATTAGCTAAAATTGATAAGATCAACTAAAATTCAATTAATGGATTCCATGTATCAAAGTATGAAAGGGGCTATTATTTTGAATACTGCGGTGGGTATTCAAGTGAGTTGATACATGGATGGTACGAGCTTAGTACCAATAAGGCTCAATTGGTTTCACCAAGTTGTTATGCCTAAATCCGTTAGAATTTTACTTATCATAGCTAATATCTATGATCAATTTATTTGGCATTAGATGTCATGACCACCAATCTCGGATGGTGTCTATATGACACAACCAGAAAGGGATGGTCACGTCACAGAATGCTAATAAAGGTTTCAAGTTACTAAAATCCGGTTTAGGATTAAAGTAAGAAAAATGATCATAGTATATACATTTAAAACAAATGTTTGCCATGTGTCTACCAGAGGTTAGTGGGAGCGCTAAGGTTTTCCAATAATAAATATGTTTGGTAACATATGGAAAACACACATTGGTCTGACAGTTAGTTAAGACCAAAATGAAATTTACTCTCCAATGATTGACTTAAAGTAGCTACCTAACTTCTAGGGAACATGATCTACTAAGGTAGATCTATAGGTTGCTTGGTTCTAGTCAATAATACATATAGTGACATTATATTGAAAAATACATGTTGGAACAATTCAAGAGATCAATTGTTGCCTATGTCATAGGGTATAATCTCTCCATGTTGACCTGTCCGTGACATGGGAAGAGATAAATGTGGTGAGTTGAAATCCATACGTCGGATCGATGGATCAATCACGTATTCCATGATATGTACAAGAATCGATATTCCCAAGGTATATTTTAAAATAGGCAAATATCAGTAATATCCAGGAGCACTACAAGGGATGTAGTCAGAACAATCTAATTGTACTTCGGCAAGTACAAAAGATATGTACCTAGTAAGTAGAGAAGAAAGGATACTAGTTTTTGGGGATAAAAACTAGTCTTCCATAGATCAATGTGATCTAGTATTGCAGTTAGGCTAAAGTTGATGAGCGAGTCAAGCTCATATCAGCCTGTGGTGGCCATATTTATAAGACCGGGTACATTACAGCTTCTAAGATATCTAAGAAGCAGTTAAATGCAATGATTTGTTCCAGTTCTTGGAATCGCACCTGGTGAGAAAAGTATTATCATAATGTAGATTATGATATTCTTACTAGCCAAGATGTCAAGTAATGACAGTGGACAAAAGGGTATATACTCGGGATACCATCTCTTGAGCAATTTTAATCAAAGAGATGAGGTCGCTATAGCTGAATAGCCATGCGGCGGAACCATGGCAGACCCAGTATCTATGGCCTTTACTCAGCAGAAACATGATGCTTATCATGTGAGTAGCTAACAAGTTTTGTTAGCAAGTTGGCTCTAGTGCAAGTGGGAGTGTTGAAATATTGGGTGCCCTAGACCCAACTATTATGTGCTTTTGATTACCATATCGTGTATACAGTATGGTATGCATGATGTCATCTTACCATTATAGTGTAGACTTTTCTGCATCCACTATTGAAATGGTAATGTCCAAAGATTAATTGTTGTATCGAAAGGTTATAGTAGTTCCCAGGCTATAATGAGAACCTCTAGATACTATGACATTAATCTTAAATATATATATGTTCTATGGTCTAGATACATCTTACTAATTGGACATATTAGATGTCTGACCATCAGGTGCTGGGGGCTCATAAGCATTGAGACTTCTTCTCATGAAGTTCGCACTTGGTGATCTCTAGTAGTGAGATCATGAGGACTGACCCGCCAATAGGAACACCACATGTTTCAGGTGTCCTTGGATGTTCCTATCTACGATCATGTGTAATGGTCTCCTGACTTGAGATCATTACCAATGTATGTCATTTGATCGCGTACTTTGATGCAAGACGAAAACCATGGCAATAAAGTCGTGGCGAGGTAGTTTGTGTCGGGTGCGTCATTAGTGGCATGTCATTGGTTGAATGGTCAAGAAAGGATTTGTCGCTTCCAGGTTATGGAAGTAATATATCTCTGGCCATGTTGATATGGATGGCAGTACCTTTATAAGACCATGGCCATGGCAATCGAGGGTAAATCCGTCCAGTTACATCAACAAACAATAAAGCAAGAAAAGGGCGATGACGTGAGAGTGCGTCCTGCTTTATGAAATATTATAGACAAAGAGATTATATTACACAGTGCGTGTTCGTAGGTTGGTTTTCGCTGCTCTGACAATCCTTATTTCTTCAGGGGCAATGATGGGTTGCTAGATCCCGCTCTTGGTTTGTGAATACTATTCACGGATGTCGAAATAAGGACCTAGAGGGTCACACACAATAGCGTTTTCAAGAATATGCCCTATTCAGTTGAATACGAGTTTTGGACATAGTGGGCCCCACCACAGGGGTCCGGGATTTGTCCAGAGTTAAACGATCACCAATGAAATAAATAAATTCATATTATTCGAGTTTAAAATAATGAGTATTGAATTTATTTATTAAATGTATTTACGAGTTTTAAGTAAATACATGAAAAAATATTAATTGACGAATATTAAATTATTCAAGGTTCAATTAATATTTGTGGGAGCGACGAGTCCAGTTAATGACTCAATTATTATCATGTGATATATTTTAGTATATTACAAGTAAATGATAATAATATTTATGGCTCAGTTTAGTAGTCATAAAATGTCGTTAATAGTGCGTTAAGTATTCGGGGCTGGCGAGGCGATACCGGGTATTTTAATTATGCACTATAAATAGAAGGGGAGGGTCATTTGCCAAAGATTATTCATGGAGTTTATCTCTCCTCTCCTCTCTCCCACATTCTAGAGAGAGATGCTCTGGATCTAATGAGCTCGGATGGAGCTCTCTCGGGCATCGCTAGCGAAGCGATGCGATGGTCATTGGAGCATCGAAGGCATCGTCGCAGATCCGCGCTAGCACCCGGATTACGACGAATGGCACTCCCGCAGATTCCTTGAAGCGCGTGTAGAAGATCTAGAGGAATTCGGCTTCGGATTCTTCGAGCAGCGATCGCCAACGACGAGCAGACGTCGTGCGCGGCTTTGGATTCAAACCATGTATTTTACGGTTTAATTTTGTGCTTAAAATCCTCCACGCGTGGTCCTCGGGTTTGACCGGGCTGCCCTGCACCGACGTCGGCAAGTTTACGGCGAACGGCGGTGGAAAATTTTTAAAAACCCACCTATTTGGGGCTTCCGCTGAACGCCCGGTTCCAACAAAAACATGTCATTTATGTGTTTCCCCTAAAGAATACTATCAAGGATATGGGATTCCGTATAATATTAATTTTAAAAGCAATAAAAAAATACCCAATTTTCCTTCATGTGAATGTAAGATGAAATACCTATCAGTCTCCACACATAGAGTACTTCCTTAAAATCTTGTTAAGGAATATTCAGACATAGTTCATCAGCAAAAATGATACCTTTTCTTGGTGTATATTAAATTCAAATGTAAAAGGACTCTAAATACATGACCCATCATGTCTTCATGAAGTTAATGTATTTTTGGGAAAACATGTAATCTATAATTTTTTTGCTAGTGTAAAATATATAATTTTTCCTAATAGATATTGAATCCAAATATTGAGAGCCTCAAAAACCAAACCATTTTCCATTTCATGGGTGGGATAAATCCTCTTGATAGGTCAAATATGATATTTTCCATAATCCTCGACATGATCACTTTTAATAATAAATGACTCCAAAATAATAACATGAAGCATAACAATAATACAAATTACCCTATATAGCCTTTCCTAATGCTATAATCATTACCGTGGTCAAACGTTACGTTATCACATCAATGGATTCCAACAGAATATTTTCCCACAAGAACATATCCATCTACTAGTTGAGATCAGCCAATGAAGATGAAATATGTATGCATTCCTTTTTGAATAAATGAATTTATCTAGTGATTCCAAAAAATTGACATATCATAAATACATTAATTGTTATTTTAATGAAAATATAACCTTTTTAGGATCAACAGATATTCAAATTTGGAGATCAAATATACCATGGATATGCATTCAAGAATTTAGAATTTAAATTTTGAAAATTTATCTAAAAGGTGATGATCCAAAAATATTAAAAAAAGTCTCGAGTGACACACATGATCACCTTTGTATTTATAATACATAATGATTTTATCCATGAACAAGGTATAACATTTTTTAAAAAATAATGGATGACTTGGTTTTGGAAATTCCCAAAATATAGAAATAATGGTACTTATTTTAAAAAAAACCCCAATGTATGGAAAATGGATATTCCTTATAGGTGGTCTTAATAATGTCAAAATATTTGATTTAGAGTTCGATGAAATCATACTGAATATCACGACCTGACCCAATAGGGCTCAGGCTTGCACTCCCCAAGCTCGTATCTGATAGACTAGGTCCTAGAAACTAGCACTGAGCCATCATATCACTAACAAGGGAGGCATTGTCTATATACCTGTACACATGAAAAAATATCCAAAATCACAAAATAATGAAATGTAAAAAACACTATATAAAAAAAGAATGAATTCATCTATATCCCACAACCTGAATACAGTAGATGTACTGAATGTGAAAGAAAGGGAAAACAACCCCCATAAATGACAATTATAAATGTGTCAAAATTGCTCAGAATTATTGGATTGCTGCCAACTGAAACTACTATACATATTTTCATCAAAGTTCCTGTATACACCTCAGTCATTCAACCTCACTATGTACTTTCTATCATGGGTCATCCATGCACTCGGTCGATTGGAATTTGGACAGAAAAAGGAAAAAAAAACCCGTGTACAAAAACCCGTTGTAAGGTTGAGTATATTATTATATAGTAGGTACCAGATAAAATCAACAGAAAATGATAGAAATTGAAAGGCAACATGCTGCTTGACATAGAAAGTGGGAACCCCAATCGAGGGAGAAACCCCATATTTACCCATCATCATCTGTACATTACAAGTAAACTCGGACTATAAGGAGTGTCAACAGTACCATGTGATAAAAAAGAAATTAACCAAATAATTAATCATGATATACTCGTCTCAGAATCAATGAATCTTGTGGATTGAACCTCATAGCTAGAAAGAAGATACTATTGGTAGGCTATACCTACAACTAGAACTAGAAGATAAAACACCACATGTTCATCCATAAAACATGGGACCTGTCTAGGAGATACACACCATCATAAAAAATTATAACATTTCAAATGGTACATAGGAGAGAACATGATACTTTAGGAACAACTAACATGGTACAATTCTAGTTCAAAAAACTAGAGGCCAGGTTGTTGTTATTAGGCACCCAATGAAATGTAAAGAAACCCAATTAAAGAGGCTCACCCATCAACACAACACAAATCTATGGGAGAACAAATGTATACTGTGTACCATGTGAATCCACTCTAATAATTGTGAATTGATAGAATCACACCTTTCCACTGCACCATAGTCTGGGGAGTACAATTGCTCTCAAAAATATGAAACCTCTATCACTCCTATGTGGAGTGTCTCAAACCATAGTATATTGAGGGACAAATAACTCTTAACTATTTATTGTTCATATAATGTGAAGGGGACCACTCCTCATTACTATATCCCATAACAGATGTTGCTCCAACTCTAATGGAGGGCCTTCTCCAAGCTGCTATTTTGAGATGGGGGAGTAATACCATGTATGTGAGGACTTGACCGCAAAACGATAGGGGTGTACCACCCAGAAAATGGAGGAACCACACATTGTTTATATAGGGTAGTACTACTCTCTGGATTAGTGTATGGTACCCTAACCTAGTAGGGGAGTACTACACAATGGCTAGAGGACCTGTACCCAATTCTGATAGGAGAGTTCAAAATCTAAAAGTATGTTAACTATGGGAGACTCGTGCATTAACACGGTAGGATATTACCCACTGTAGGATAGAGGACCCACACCCTAGAACAACATGGGATTATCAACTCTAATTGAAGAACCCATATAGAGGACCCACCACATCAAATTACTGGATAGTACTAAATCATAGGATGTGGTCCCATATACTAAAATTTTAGGGGAGTACATACTCTATCCATATGTAATATATGGGGGACCTTCTCCTTAGTCCTTGATGGGAGTAAAAACACAATAGATAAATGACATTCACACTCTAATGAACGGGGAGTACCTACTCTACCTTCCAATTAGTATCGAGGTCCCTCGCTTAATATGGTAAGGGATAAATATCAAATGTAACGAAAATCAAAGGAAACAATCACCCTTCTCCATGAAGGGAGTAATAAACATATAGGAAAATTCACAAAATTAATAAACCTATAACCATGAATTGGGGAGTCTCATCTCTACCTATGAAAATAAAAATGGGAAACGCACTCCCTGAAGAAAAAGGGGAGTATGAGCCCCCATGTCTCACATCACTAATAACACTGATTTTCGACATCAGTTCAGAACATCTTCACAAGTGTCTTTCTTGTTTTATAAAAAAACCATATTTATTTATCCATTATGGAGGACACTATCATGTTCTATGTGTAAAACCACTCAAGATATTCTATTCACAATCCCAAATTTAAATACTATAGAAAAGTTAGAGAATATAGAAGATCCAAAGAGAATGTCCTAGGAGTACACAGAATGAACTAAGGCACACACGGCATGGGACACCACTCAAGAACAACGCAATGTATCATGTCTACATAGTTTACCAACCCATGTACGGGTACATGGCATGTGAATGTGGTAAAATAAATTCTCATCATCACTCGGCCCCGATCTTCATTCCACTTCAACTTGGACTAACTTACTATGTCCCACAATGGTCATGTATCCCATCCTAGAAGTCTTGATCAAAATAAATGGCCACCTCTCCTTGGATTTTCCCCATGTCCTTATATAGGACCCCATTTATGTGTACTATATATGTGCGTTAGTACATGTCTATTTTGTTTCCATGGGCTAACCCTTGCTATGTCTCGAAGTCACATGCCTTAAGGAACTATACAGTGTGTATCCTTGATACATGATGTGTAGTCCCCAGTGTTGATCATCACCAAAGAGGAAGGGGTACATGGTGTGCGTTACTAAACTACCTTCCATATACGTGTTAATTCTGGTTGTTAATTATGTTAAAAAAAGAACATTTTTTCTTGTTCTTTCCCAAAACCCATAGATCTACCTACTATGTATCAATATCAAATATATTTGAGCATTAAACCATATAAATAATGCCTAAAAAAGGGATTGGGACCAAAATTCCAACACTCCAACCTCATTGGGGAAATTTATATGATTTGGATGAAAAATGATGCTTGGATAGTGCTTGTCTTTGATTTGATAATGTTGTTTTTAGATATACAGATCAGAAGCACGTTGATTCTTTAATTTGGCATCGATTCCATTCGTCGGAAAAGTTGAGAAGATGAGAGGGGAGGATGATCCACTCCTCCTACAATTAAACTCATCCACCATTTTAGGAATATAGGGTTTGTTTATGTTTTTAATTTAATTTTCATTGAATTAAATTAATCCACCTCAAAACACATTTTTACCCAAAACTCTCCTGATCGAATCTCCTAGTACTAAAAAACAAAGGTGGCGCCGATGGAAAAAACAATGTTCTGAACTCAATCGAGGTCATATAAATCTAATATGAGGCTCTAAAAGGATTGTTTCACATTTCATATGAAACTTAATGAGTGTGAAAAATTATATTTCATATTTTCAATATCATCTCACTATGTCTCCCTGGGCCCCATCTTTCCACAGCAACTTAGTGCTTGACTTCAAAAATATTCTCTGAAGTATTATGAATCAAAACCCTTATCATTACACCAAAGATCAATTTTATAAAACTAATTTAGACCTTTTAACTTGTCAAAATGATCATCAATTCTAGGAAATGTATATGTGTTTCAACCCATTATTATATATGTTTTCCAATATTGAATGTATAGATGATTATTCACATCATTAATTATAATGATAAGGAAAGGGGAAACCAAAGATAAAACACTTGTGAAAATAATGTACACAAACCTCAATTCACAAAACTAAATTTTCATCTAGTTTAACACAACTAGACCCTTGTGGAAATACATCATCAATACTGATTTATTTCATTTAACTATGTAAATCAAGAACCCCACCACATCTACTAGTGGAAAACCAAATAAATTTTATGAAAACCCATCACAAAATTATCTTAATACTGAAAGAAGGATAAAACAATAATAATTATATTCCAACATACCTACTAATAAGAATAACTTACCAATAATCTTACTCAATGTTCAGGCCTCACTGATGAATGGATTTCATTATCTATGAAATTGAGGGGATCACTCATCATAATATGAGAAGGGCACTCACTGAAGGTAAAAATCAATGAAATTATTATGATTGATCAACCATTTAATTTAAATAATATAATAAAATATCTCCATATAAGAAACAATATAGTTCAATACTAGATATATTAAACACATAATAAAACTATATGAGGGGGAAATTGACTTCATTTTGACCTCCTCTTTCCTCGATACACCTCTTATTCTATAATGAACGGAACGAGTTATGATGGATGTTCAAAAAGATACACCAAGTGAGTCAGTAAAATGTAGTGGGAGGAACTTTTATCTAAAATATAGATCAATAAATATGAAATAATAGTTATGGTTCCTCTCATTATTATAGAACATGTATCAATTTTCCCTAGATACTTCTCAACTATATATAAATAATTCTTTCACAGGTCTGGTCGTTAAATATTTTAGTATGTGATGTTCTTAATTTAATCATAGAACCTCATGGAACTAAAAATGCAACAACTTATTGAGAAATAGAAATATCTGGACAAAACATAAAAAAATTTATATTGTTCCGACAAGAGTTATAAAACTTTTGAAGAATTTGGTCGAACCAATCTTACATATGAGGTAAAAATCATTTGTGAAGTATCACAGACCATTTTATCAAAAGTTGACTACTTCAATATACAAAAAAATTATTAGATATCATTATAAACATATGTCTTAATTTTTGTGAAAATATATCCTATCATTTGACTCCACCTCTGGTGAACACGTGGTGTACTCATTAAAATGATTAGTAGACTTTATCACCCATAAATATCATTGATCCTACTTCATAAAACACATTCAATTAACTATCATCATAGATTCTGGGTATAACTACTCAATGAAAATAACCATGTATCCCTTCCATCAGTACCAATTTTTTATATTAATGAAAATAGATCCCTACCACCTTCAACTAAGACTATCATATAAAAATTTCAAAAACATCATCTAGAATCAGTTAGAAGACTCTATAAATTCTAAAAATCTCTCCATCCATCCCAACTGATCCCACACCTAAATACCAACATTTACCCTTTTGATGCATAGTGAAAAATCATGATAAAATCAAGGATATAAATTCATGTCCATATCCTTGGATGGTTCGTTCGATCTTGATTGAAAAGTGGCATGTGACACACCTTAGTCTATAACTAGTATCATGTGGGGAATCACATTGATTAAATTCTGATCTACTTGATGGTTTTCCTACCAGGTTCATCAGGAGAATCCTTATTGAAAATTAATTAGAATCATTCTAAGAGGAAATTTACTTTATATTAGTATATAACATGTCCTAATAACATGAAATCGAAAAAAATATTACAATTTAAGAAAACATTGGACAATATAATTATCATGAAATGAGAAAAAGAAATATTTGGATTAAAATACTCCAAATGATGAAAGACATAATTCCAATCAACCTATTATTATATATGTATCATCATGATAACTGATCGAATGACACTAAATTAAATATTTCCACTAATGTACCCAAATTACTTTATTATATATTTCGATATAATGCAAAAATTGTTACCAAGGACATAAATGTAAATAAACCACATGATAAAAAAACATCCCAATCCTTCCAATACTTCCCAAAACCATGAAAAAATATGTTGGTAGTATTATATCTTGAAATTCATTCAAAATCCCAATGTTTTGATAAAAATATACTTATAATCAATATGTATCATCAATAATTTTTTTATTTAATGAATCTGAAATAGTTTAAAAAACAAAATGATACCATTTTTCCTAAAAAAAGATAACATAAGTCCAAAGATAATCAAGAAAAAAAACAATTGAAAATATATATAAAACCACATATGTAATCAAAAAATACAATACCCAACTATATGAGACAATATATCACCCCAAAAATCACTCAGATAGATAATAAAAACATTCAACACCTCCTTATATTTCCTTTCCCTTTTCTGCATCAGATTTAACAAGATCTACGTGCACACCAAAGTGTATGAAGGAAGTGGGGAAAAGTTAATAACGGGATCCAAGGTAAATTTTTATAATATGAATTTATAAGAAAAACTTTTAGGCTTTGTTAATTTAACAAAAATGAGAATTAGTTTATAAAAATTCATTGGTTTGTCCCCACATTTAGAATATAACAAATAGTTAAAATAAATATTTCATCCAAAGTGTATTAGTGTACAAACATGTATTGTATTTAAATGAGGACCAATATACAAAACCATCACAATTTATAAATAATAATTTGGTTCCTCTTTAAATATGAGTTAATATTAAGACACCTAGTTTTCAAATTAAAATAAAACAATAGGTTCAAGGGGTAAGATAAAACTATTCATTGTGAATCTTTAACAAAAAATTGGAATCTTAGTGTACACATTGCATGTTTATAACATTTTAAGGTGGAATATATTTATCCACAGGGTTATATTTTTTCTTGTTATTTTATCATTTCCAGTTTTAGCCATTTAAAAACATGCAAGTGTATTTATTTATTGAAAAAACAAAATTACTTATTTTAAAACCATTAAAATAAACTAGTTAATGTGGGAAATATATTTTAAAAATAAAAAACAAAAATTTCACTTTATATATATATGTGTGGGTTTATTACTTTTATCTTGTTTATTTTAGAGAATTTAAATGTGGATGAAATAGATGTTCGCAACATAAATATAGGTTATGAAACACCCAACCTTGAACCACCTATAATAAACATACCATTTTTATATTATAAATAAATATGATATGGGGGTCTTATGAATCAACAATTATTCCCAAAAAATACAAATAAAAACATAAGATATCATAAGATAGAATTAATAGGATGATTATATCAAATACCACCTCAATTCTAGATAAACACCTCACAATGGTTGAAAATCCAATTATTTCCTCTGATTGAACTATAGATCTATAACGTACACCAAAAAGAACTAAACATGACAAATACCCGCATTGATGAATCCAAATTTTATATAGAAACAAAATGAATTGTAGGAAATATAGATCATGTAATAAAAAAAGGATCAACTTACCATGGAATGAACATACATTCAATTGGGGATTTAGTACCCAAATAGAATTGTGTTGAGAGAGATAAGAACACACCTAGAGTGTCCCCATGATAAATGGGATGAACTCAGATTTTATTGGATTAATATATAATAAAAATTGATTATCTTGGTTTATAGAAATACAAAATTTCCTTAAATATTCTTATCCTAGAATGATGCCACTAGTTGTCTCGTGGTACTTATAAATATGTATATTCGATTTTTATTATGAAAAAGATTTTCTAATTTGTATATATATATATATTTCATACTGTACATATATTTTAAGATAAATTATTAATAAATGAGTAGTCAATTTTTTAGTAATGTTTTTTCTTCATCACACATATATTTTATTCAAAAATGATTTTACGTTTTTTCGGTAAATATTAAAATAAATATTTAAAAATATTGAAAATTTATTTCATTAAATTATATTCATATTTTCAATCATAATATCATTATTATTTTTTGGAAATTTTTTTTCTTTTTCAAAAAAATATTTTCATTATGATTGATAATGAAAAATAGTATTTTTTATTAAAATGTACTTTCATATCAATAATATAATTAATTTAAAAGTACTATTATTTTTTGAAAATTATTTCATGTTACATAAGTTTTTTTATTATTATATTTAAATGTATAAGTTTAACTTCACTAATTTTTTTTGGAATTTTAATATATATATATTTTTGGATTTAAGAACACATTTTATAGAAAAATGTATTAATGTACATAATGTTTCTCCATTTAAATTAATGAAAATAACCCATAATGTGTAATTATTTAAATGAAATATATATATATATTATATTTAAATATTTTAATTTGAAATAAAATAATGACTATTACTTGGCACATAGATAACATAAAATCATCTTATTTTTTACAATACACTTGTTGAAAATTATTTTTTGATCAGGTTGAAGGGTTTTATTTTATTTTAATTTCATCAAATCAAGTACGGTAAATTTTATAAAATAAAATCAAAATTTGGAAGCATTATATCATATATTAAATAATAAGTTCAAATTTTGTTTTTATTCCAATGAAAAGTGGAAAGATAAAATTTTATTATAATATTTATGGAAAAAGTTGGTTTAACATATTGTTAATAAAATATGATTTGGAATAAAAAACCTATTAACGTGTACAAATTATATTTATTGGTCACATATTTACCCTATGTGGTCTACTACCCCCTATTTTTTCATTTTGGTTCCTTGAAGAACTTTAATAACTTATAATTTTTTCCACTCCCACACTTATAAAAGGCCACTCCCTCTTCTCTTTTCCTCACATAGACAAAACCATTTGTTTTGGCAATGTAATTCAAAAATATATTACTTATATACTTCCACAAGACTTATATCCCTTATTTGGATCATAAATCCATCCTAATATGTCTTTTGGTAAAAATCCATGTTGGTTTCCTTCTGAAGAGGATGATATAGTACATACATGACAAATCAAACTTGAGTAAATATACCTTTTAACATAATACCACATTTCAATATGTATTAATTATTGTAATTCCACATATTTTTATTCTATGTTATTATAAATTTTTTTTGGAATATATCATTTATGTTTCAATGGAAGATATGTTCATTTTCCCCATATTTTATATTCTTTTACATGTTTTTTTAAATATGGATTAAATTAATAATTTTTCTAAGGACACAAAAATTTAAGACGCATTTATTAATTGTTTTAATAATTTATTTTTTATTTATTTCTCATCGATATACTAGCTCGTGATCTCATTTAGAGGGTTTTTTATATAGATATAAAATCATTTAAAATGGAAATTTTATGATCCTTTTTTTTCTTTCAAATGATTACAAAAAAAACTTTTCAAGTGATTTTTATGGATCAATATGGAATAAAACATATGGAATTTTATATTTTAACATATAGTGTGGAAAACAATTTTTCATCCACTACAATAATTAATTATTTTCAATATTTCTTTAGTAGAATTAATGTATTCATTAACAATAATCCATGTTTCCCTTTATTAGGTACATTTTTATAGGAAACATGTTTTTTAATTTGATGGATATTATATTATTTGGGAATATTTTATAATGGGAAAAATAATATTTAATTTTTTTAATACTAAACATTTCAGTATTTTATGTGATATAACTGTGTTTAGAATCATAGAATTTATTTTGGAATATAGATGGTTCTATTATAAACCAATTAGGTGTGGTATCGTAACTAACCATGGATGAGTGGTAATGATATAAACTATGAATGGGTGGTTAAGTTATACACCAAGGTTTTTTGGGACTTTGATATCCATAAAATTCATTATCCATGGAAGTTGATTATATGGATATTCAATTTTATGAGTGAATATGAGATATATTTGGAAATTATTTCCCAAGATACCTATATGATTTATATATTATTTCTACAGAATTTTATCACCATCCTAATATTGTTAGAAAGTGATAAAATAATATTATATTCAAATAGAAATGTTTTACCACATTTTATGGGTGAATGAAAATTACTTTGTTGAAAAAAATATATTTTTTATCATGTTTTTAAAGAAAATCTTTTGAATTTTAATTTTCAAATTTAGTATTATTATGAAACAATTCATGATATTATTTGGGAAAAATTTTGTTCATTGGGTATTCACGAATTTACTTTGAGCCCAAATCATACATTGAATAGGAAAGGTATTATAAATATCAAGGGACTGCTGAGATTCCTTCAATAATGATTTGTTGTTTACATAGATTTTTCCGTCATAATACATTTTAAAATGTTTTCTGTAGGTTTTAATAATGGTAAAGGGAATAGAATAATTCAAGTATAATGTTGTGATTATTTTTATAAAACAAATTAATCTATCATTATAAAAGTTTCATATATAGGGAAAATGGGAATTGATTATATGTTTCCACTTTTAAATGTATGTTTTCATTTGGTATTAGTTAAGAAATGATTCTCTACAACTCTACCCCTAAATGATTATTTAGAATATAATGTCAATTCTAGTCCATGGAAACTATAATAGGTAATGTTTATGAATAGTTCCCTATACCTGATGTTAGATAAAAATTTTTGACTACATTATAGGTTATTATGTTATTTGATATTAATTTAATATTTATATATAACATGAAATAATAGTATAATAAGTATAGTTAAATTTATTTTTGGACAAATAGAAATAGATAAAAATATAATGTCGTGGTAATGGATGCATTATTATTTATACTCTACATAATATGGTTTATGAAAATTTATCTGCTATAAAAATAATATTTTTTTTTGTAAATGGTTGCATCCAATATGAAAAAATTAATTAAATGATGCCAAGGAAAATGTGGTAGTTTTTTGTGAAAAAATGAATGGAATGGGAGATTTATGTATAATTATTTTAGTTATTCATAACCATATATAACTTGTTTTGAATAAAAACATTCCCCCATGTGAATTTCCTAAATCACGAAACAAAAGAAAAGTGGTCTTCCATAGTTGTTAAACTGATAAATATCCCAAATGTAAAATGATCTAGGGACATATGTGTCATGAATGTTTGAAAAACAACATATAATTTCTTTAAAAAGAGTTAGTATATGTTTCTTTTGTGAAAATTGGGTCATTTTGTAATATCATTCAAAGGGATATGGAATCATTTAGATATCATAATGGATGGGGATAAATGTTTTCTCAATTTATCATTTTAATGTTTTAAATGTTGGGAGATCTATAATTATTCAAATGAGTTTCCCATAGGGAACTCTTATGAATGGGTTTAACATGAAAAAATATATAAATAACATGAAATTCCAAAATACACTATTGTTAAATACAAGGTAATATAAGATGATATATTAAATTTATGGATTATATCCTGAATTTTGTTTTGAAATTTATGAAAATCCAAGTATCTGATTCATTTTTATTTTGAATGATGTATGAAATATTTAATACGGTCAAAAATATCATGTAATGGATTATGAATAATGTCGACCGATTAAGTTTTAAATATCAAGGGACTTATAAATTATGATATAGTTTTAGATTTAATTATGTTCATTAGTTTAAATGAACTATTAATATTTTGATGTTTCCTGGGATGGGAGTAATTTATGATATAATTATTTATTTTTGATTGATTTTTAAGTTTTATTTGATGTTTATGGTTTATTTGATCATAAGTTTGACATTTAAAAATGATAATATTAGGAGAATGATCTTTTTGTTTTGTATAAATATATTTAATGGTGCACTTTATGGTTTATATGAACTGTGTTGATTAATATTATTTATAATGATGTTCACCATATTTCTATGATTGTTATAAGATTATATTAGTATAGTTTTTGAAAAATAATAACCTGTCACATTTAGAAAGGTTGTGTGGATTGAGCCCACAACCGAAGTGTTTTAGGGGTAAATCACTAACTAGTTTTCCATGTGATGTACTAGATTGTATGTCATAATTTTATTCACTCCTATGGTTTGACATATAATAATTATGTTCATATTCAAAGGATATGCTTAATCATGTATATAACCATGGAATTAAAACGATATTTGGGGATTAGAAGATTAATTTTATTTTCTAGTAAGTTGACAATTTTTTAATGTTAATATGAAGAAGGTAGAAATATTGTTATGATATTTTATTTGAGTAATGAAGGATGAATTAATTTTCACTTTAGATTTTTGTTAATATATTTTATTTATTAATATTGTTAGTATAACTTGGAGATTTTATGATTGAGGGATAAAAATATTTTGTATGATAGATTAAAGTTATTAATGTTATTTGGATATAAATATTAGATCAATCTTAGAACATTATGTCATCAACCTTATCTGAATTATGTTTTTAGTCTTTGTGAGAATTATTTTTTAGAATATTAATAGTAGTTATTTAAAAATGATAAATGATAATTGTTGGATGATATTATTAGGGCCTTGGATTTTAATAATTTATATCATAATATGATTTATTTTTTAATAATGGGACTATATTACCTTTTTAAAAATATTTTTCAATTTTTAATGTCAAATTATGTGATGAGTATGATGTTATCCATTTATGGTGATGTAATATATTACATGTTTATTTTAGTAATTTAGTCATGAAAATATTATAATGAATACAAATAATTTGGTGAGAAAAGATGAGATTTTAATAAAAATAGATTAATATATGAATTTAAATATATAAAATTAGTGAATTTAACAATATTTATAGTCTAGCTGATAAGTAATTATTCATCCAATGAAAAAATATCATTAAAAAGTATTTTTTATCATATTATGTTCATATCTAATTAAACTATGGCCTTCTTCACACCTCATTGGTTTAGGATTTTTGGATTATGAATTTTACAAGATAATTATTATCTATACTTTATGATTTTATTCAATTTAAAAATATTCAGTAATAATGATTTTTTCATATTTGGAAACATAGTATATGTTATTCATATTGAACTTCAAACTTCATTTTCCATTTAAATAAGTGGATTTTTTCTGAATCTCTTCTAATATGTGGGGACTCAAAAAGGTGTATTAAAATGTTAAACCATTGAAAATCTGAATAATGGTAAATTTGTGTCGGAAAATTTTAATAATGTGTGGAAGGATTTAACACCCCAATATTTAAATACAAATAACTTATGTTCAATAGTGTATTAGAAACACCACACTGAGAATAAAAAACATGTGAAATAAATGAAGGTTATGATCTATCTATTAAATTGGAGGTATGAATATGATTATCTACATTATGAAATCTATATACAAATTCATGAAAATATATAAATATATTGGTAATTATTATTAATTAATTAAATAATTTTATGTAATGTCCTTTAATTCATAAAAAAAAGTATTCTTTAAAAATAATTTCACATTTTCAACATTATTATAAATAGTATATATAAAAATTATGAGAAGTATTTTATAAAACAAACAAAATTTTGTAAATCCGAATTTAAAAAATTATTGAGGAAAGTATTTTTGGATTTTTTAAAAGAATATTGATTTTTCAATTAATATTTAAAAATATGTGTTTTTGTATAAATGACAATTCTTTTCAGTGAAATCTGTAATTTAAAAGTCGTATAATGTTTTTAATATGATATCTAGTAATATTAGTATCATATATATATATATATTTAATATACTTAATTAAATTTTAATCATAATTATATTGGATTTTAGTATATGTTAATGGGGCTTTTTAAACTACTTTTTATATTACGTAATGTTACTCCATTTTCAATAATTAAAATAATCACTATTGTGGAATGATATAAATTAATTTTATAGATTATATTCCCATAAATATGAATTTAAATTTATATATTGATTATAATTAGTCATAGTGTTATTATATAATCATCTTTTTATTAAAAAGTAAACTTATTGAAGTCCTATTTTTTATCTTGTTTGTGAGTTTAATTATACAGCTAAATATACCAATTATAATCATTGATTTTGGTAATATTTATCCGATATTTGGAATCATAATAATTTATATTATATATTTATTTTTAATGATATTCAATATTAAAGAATATTGAAAAAATAGAAATCATTTATGAATGTTGAAGGAAGAATTGTTTTACCTAGGGGATCAACTAAAAGTATAAGGGCTAAAATAAACTAAAACATGTATAAATTTAGTTCCATAGACATATTAAAACCATGTCACATATAATTTCAAAAAATTATCTATTTTGGAAACTTTTTTCATGAGTCTAATATGTTTATAACTTTTCATTTAAAAATTTCCATGTGTTTCTTCCCCTAAACATATAATGGGAACCCCTTCTTCTATCATCTTCACATGTTTAAGGCCTTTTATTTTGGAAAACACCAAAAATATACCTTCCTTACATATATTAGAAAAAATATATCATTTTTTATTTTAAATACGTCACAAAAATTTGTTTTTTCACTCCTAAGAAGGTAACTTGAAGAAGAGTAATATAAAGAACATACATGATGAATATAACATAATGTAGGGGAACCAAATATTTAAATAAGATAAAATGTTTTAAATATTTAATTTATAATTTTTTTAGGTTCCTCAAATTTTTTCATGACTATTATTATTTATATTTAAATATATGATATAGTTCATCTATTACATTATTTTACATTCTTTTATTTGTTTTTAAAAAGATGAATCTTGATAAGGACTTGTGTAAGAAATATTATCATTAAAACCAATGTATTAAATTTTATTAATGGTTTATTTGAAGTAATTTTATTATATATATATTTTCAAAAAAATAATATTATCCTTATATTTATAAGGTGATAAAATAATTTAAAATAACCAATTATATAATTTTTTAGATTAATTAAATTGTTTTCAATTGAAATATTTTTACATTATTGTATGGAATGTTTTGAAAATCAGATAAAATGAATTTTATATTTAAATTTATAGGATTAAAATATATTTTTTCACTATTGTAAGCATTATTTTATTTCTAGATTTGATTATAAGAATTCATACTTTCTTAAAAGAAAAACCCTCTTTCAATTTTAGGTTTATTTTGGTATTTAAAATTTTGTTTTTAATGGGATGGATATTTTAATATATGGAAATGTGTTCTTATCGATAAAAATAATTTTTTCTTATCAAAATTGATAAAATTTAAATCTTTTATCTTTAATGATTATGTTATTATTAGTATATATGTTTTTAAATGACAATTGGTTCCTTTATAACCTAATTATATATGGTTCTATTATTAACCAATGTCTTGTTGTTACATTATAGACCATAGAATGGTGGTTCCATCGTAATAAAATGATGGATGGTTCTCTGATAGCCCTCCAACGCATTGGGCAGGTAAGTCAACAATAATGTTATTCTATTTGTAAAAATTATTTTAATATTGTTATTGAAATTATTTCTCATTATTCATATATGTTGTATCTATGATTTTGATTGGATATCATAGTACTTACATGATTATTAAAAATGAAAGAAATGATCTTATTATCAAAATAAAGTATTTACTACTTTTATGAATGTAAATTATAAAATTATGAACAAAAATTTATGAGTATATAATATTTCCAAAGAATCCTTTAGGAGTTATAATATTCATTTCTGTTTTCTTATATATTTTTTTATAAAAATAATTTGGAAGAGAATGTGATTTCTGGTTAAAGAAACTGATTATTTTTAGCAGAGAACTTACTTTGAATTGGAAAATTCAAACTAGTATTCTTATATGAATGAATTTACTTCAATTATTTTATGTCCCCTACTAAATTTTTTAATAATCCTACTTATTAAAATGTTTCTCAATTGGTTTAATTATGGGTAAGGGAGAGGTAAAATTCATGTTGAATTTTTTTAAAATGTTTCAGGAAAAATATTATTCCCTATCAAAAAAACATTTAATAGGGGAAAATTATATACTGATTAGTTGTTTCCACATTATAAGAAAATTTTTCTCTTGTTTATAAATTATGAATTAATTCTCTAAACATAGAAACCAAAAAAATATTTGATAAAAGAAAGTGAATTTTAGTATAAATACAATAGTATATGTAACATTTAAGGAATGTTCCTTATATTTAAAAATTCTTTCATGAAAAAATTATAAGATGTTTTATAATCCATATATATAATTAAATTGATATAAATTGTCCAAAACATATATATCAAATCATAATACACAAATAACAACATTTTTTTTCACATCAGGGGTCTATCTTTAGAATAGTATTTAGCCATTGGATACTGGTATTGGCTCAGTTAAATACCATATTACCAAATTATAAATAATTTAATTATAAATATTACAATTTGGTGATATTTATTTACCTATATAAAACATTTAAATTTTAGAAACAAATTACCTACAGTATTCCCATCTATTAGTCATATAAAACATTATATTCTTCCTCAAAGATATTAACATTACTTCTTATTACCTTATTACCTACAAATAAGATGTTGATTGATCTTTCATTCAAAATCTAAACTACCCATACTATCAAAAAATTCTATCCATATATTATTTTATTTGTATGAGAATTCATTTATGTGAAAGATGATAATCTTATATAATGATAAAATATTATGAATAATCGCAAGGTTTCACATTCCAAATCCTTTCTCATTTAGTTTATAAAGAGGATAATCATTCTACTCTATGTTAACATTAAAACAAATCCACTTGTTTCTAGATAATGAATAAATCCAAAAAACACAACGAATAAAATAATAGTTATAGATAGAAATCATGATAAATAATTAAAGTTTGTCTTAACCATAACATATCCTTTTTAATAAATTAAACCATTCATTTTACATATATTATAAGTTATCATTAAAAAATAAAGTATATTATCCAACACATAGAATTACCCCATAGGTTATCACTGACACTTTGTCATCACATTTTTCCGAGACATACTAAACCGTTCTCTAATGAAATAATTACAACACATACTTTTCATATAAAGAAATATCATATTATAAATAAATTTTAATTACATAATAAAGTGATCAATGCTAAAATTTATATGTTTAATTCGATTAGAAATCAGTAAATATAAAAAACAAGTTCAAAAAATATCAACATCTTTTCCCACTAATTCCCTCGCAAGTACCACCCTTCATAGAAATATAGTACATAATAATATTCATTATAATCATAGAAAATTAACATAGGAATGGGTGACCACTAATGCTCAGTATGGGTAAACAATGGATAATTAAATGATAACATGATCATAAAATAAGCATAAGGGTGTTCGAACAAGATCAAAATAATTCAAAATTGTACTCATAATATCATAAAACATAATCATGGGTCACTGAATAAATCTTTGTAGTTTATGTAGCATGAATCATAAGTGAAATAAAGAGCATAACCCACAAGATAATGAAATTGGTATAGAACATATGTTTATGGAATAAACATGACCATAGAATGTTCTTTACATAGTAGTCTGGGTTTATTTATAAGACTATCATGGTAAATGGTATCACAATAAATCCATTAGAATAGTCAAGGATCACTGTTAAACTTCTCATAGTGAATAAAGTCCCTTAATGAACTGTGGTTACTCCCTATTCCTGTCTTGTTTATCTATTATGATATCAATAATTACCAAATCCATTAGAGGTATATATTGGACACATCTATATTTATATAAAACATGTCCAGTATCCCTGGTTATAATGTAACCTCCATCCTTGGTTATAACTGAACCACCATATATTGATATAATATAACCACTAACCATAGTTATAATGTCACAACAGTTATAGGTTATATTATAAATACATTACTTGTTTAAAATTTATCAAAAATCACTTAATAAAATATATTAATATGTATTCTATAAGTTTATATGTCAAATATCATATCATTACATAATAACCCATGTAATTTAAATGAGTTTCAAAAACAATGCATTAATTAACTATAGAATAACCCATACAATATAAACGAGTTTCATTAACATCACAACAACATAATAATTGTCCTTATATAGAACTAATAAAAATTGTATCAATTGATCAAATATATTATAAAACATAATTAACATCATGGATTTCATTATATATTTAAAATGAGTTTGAATGACAGGATGGAACATTTCATGAGAATAATACCATTTTCACATTGAAATAATACTTTAAAACTATAACAATTCTACGAATACTATGGAAAATAATTTCATCAAAAATAATGTTCAAAATAAATAAGAAGAGATTAAAATCACTTTTTAATCATTATGACAGGAAATTACAATCACATCATATACGCTAAAATATATCATTCCCTTCAAACTTTTATAAAAAATGTCAAGGAGTCCATCAGTAAGAAAATTTAATGAATATTATAAGGAAAAAATTATGAATAAAATTAATCTTCTAGAAAAACATAATTTTATATTCATAATTTTATAGTTAAGAATAAGTTTTACATAATTTTCAGAATACATGGATATGGATGAAAGTATTATTGTTAAACCAAAACGTTAAATAATGTTTATTTTTGCTAAAAATATTTTTTATGTATCCTGAGTAATTAAGGTGAGTAATGATTTTTGGAAAACATGTATTTCCATGAAGTAAATATAGGATAGGAAAATATTATATTTCTTGGGATATAATTAATTTATTTTATTATGAGATACATAATAAAAACAATCTTGACAAACAACGATATTATAAAATAAAACCCATAAGATATTTCTATAATTTTAATCATAAACCCCATGATTGAAATAAACATACATGGATATTTAATTACAAATGAAAATAATTATAAAAATAATTTAATTAATTAATTTCTATATATATACCACCCAAAATAAACATGAGTTTAATATACCACGTGTCCCACAAAAATAAAAGTTAGATAAAATTTCCTTACCTTAGTTATGACAACCTTCCCACATTTGAAAAAAACCTATAAAAAAATACATATAATATAAATATATTAAATTACCACAATCATATATTTTCATACAATATAATATTTACTTGTATCAATTTATCACTAATTTTTTAACACATCTTTACTAAAATCATTGTTCTAGTGGATATCTACATTGTTTTTATATATGTTTTGGTTAGGTAGTTGTGGTCATCTTATTTTAATCGAGGATAAATTATATACAAAATTATAATAATGTTATGAATATGATATATATTAATTATAAAAATATTCATATTAATTCAAAAAAATAGGGATATAAAAATAAATAAAATTGTTTTTGGAAATGTTGGTGATACGTACTCATGAATACAGTTTCTATTTTTTGTAAAAGGGAACAAATAAAAGGAAAATAATAAATACACTTTAAGGAAAAATATTTTTTTAATATAAAACATATATATTCATTAAATCCAACCTAATTATAATCAAATTAATATATAAATGAAAAATAAGAAACATCATTTAATGGGGTGATAGACCACACGTACAAATGATTAGCTTTATTTTTTTCCAAATGATTAGAATGTTAATTTGTATATGTGTGCTTATAATTACGGAAGTATAATTTTTTCCTATGTACCATGTATAATCAGTAAAACTATCATAATACCCATCCATTAATGATGGCTATGTGAAATTATTTTTCATTACCATCTTCCCAAACATTGTACCCCTCCTAGGCTGATAATGAGAGAAGAGATGTTGTGACAGCCATGTACCACCTCCGGAAGAACCCACGTTGTAGACTAGAAGAGAGGGTATAATAAACATGTTTATTAGTGGAATTACTCTCAAAGGAAAACACATACAGTATAGTGTTATTAGATAGACACAAACTAACTCCTGATCAGACTGTAATATATAAAAGATAATCCAAGGGGCATATATGGAATGTCAAGAAAGAACTACTAAAACTGAAAAGGAAACTACAATTAAAAAAATTAAAATAATTATGACAGTAACCATGAAGCCTAAATATATCCTGATAAACCTCAACCTAGTTGTAAGCACATAGATATCCAACTCTATTAACTTATGTGACAGAATTTTTATATATATGGAGGTTGAGTATAACAGCATACTCAATAGGATCCTCCCAGGAGCCTCTTGTGAAAGAGGAAATGACATCATGATAAATCCAAATGAATAAAATGTTAAACTAACTCATGACCTAAATATATATATGAAGTTCCCAACCTCACCATGGATACTCATACCAAGTATCACATAAAATAGAATATGATAATATTAATAATATCAAGGGTACTAGACTATCGAGTCCCCACTTGTTTTCTACTATGCCCCCAACATCGCAAATCCTAAGCTTCCCTCTCTAATAAGGCAATCCCACACGCACATGCTTGAGGAACCACCACATTCACCTCATGGATCAGACCCCAAAATCCATTTATCCAAAATAACTAGGTAGTTTTTTAAGTTCCACCACAACACGAATAATGTTTATTATACAAATGGTATTATACCTCACACAATCACAGCAAATACGTTGAGTTAGTATCCTCAATCCTTCATAGCATATACACCTTATTCCTAGATTTTACCATAGTTAAAATTATCTTGAATACATGTATGTGATATGACCACAATCCATCATGTCCCTCAACACACATATATGGGAAAAAATATTAGTAATGCATACCATCACAAATAACATCAAAGATAAGAGGATGGGTATAATAGAGATTTTTCACCATCCATCCTCCTATAGGGATATAGTGGAAACCATTACCGAAGGCTAATATTCCTTGGAAGTTAAATTTCCCAAACTAGCTGGGTGGATTAGCATTTAGAAACACAAAATTTACATGATATAATATAGCTCACAATAACACTGTGTGAACATCCTTATCTCAGACTTAGCTATAGTAATGGCTCTCAGTCTCCCGAAACCAACTTCTAAGACCATATATCCAATATACTCAAAACCATTTAAAGAGATAAATTTTACTATTTAATCCTTTTTCACTCAGCTTCCAATTACTTTAATTAATTCATAATCTAATAAATAACCATTAATATTTCATAGGTTATATCCCATTTTCATCATAACATATGTTTATTCCCTCCATGCATAAGCAAACCAAGTCCATGACTTTATAGAATTTTAACCTCAATATTGCATATGATAATGCTCAAACCCCATGGATTAAACATTTATTCATTTCTAAACAAAATTACATTAAATATTACAAAATTATCTATTAAAGCATTATAATCAACTAAGCACAAGAAGATCAACACAGTGAGTAGGTGATCTATCTCCATGTCTTCACCACTTACAAAAGGAGTGTAGAATTATCCAACCAGGAGAAGATAAACATAGAAATAATGTGTCATACCCTACACATCTTCTCCTATATTGTAAGGAGAGTTTACAAACCATCTACCTCAGGCATTAGGGAGTGTAAATCAGATAATCCACAATGTGGTCGTTAACCATGAAACAAATTTGAACAAGAATCCTTCTTTAATTTCAATTGGTAAGACCATATTGATCTTGTTCCACCATTCCCGGTGTCCTTCCTAACACCCACATGTATATATAAATTCATCTCACAACTTCGGGAGTCAAATTATTCCACAAAAACCATGAGTCACTACCCCTCATACCACAACATACCTCCTTGATTAACCATATCTGGCACATAACACATTGGGGCCTTCCCACCCCACATAGCACAGTATCCCTCAAGTTCGGTAATCCCACGCTCACAACACACCATAAGAAGCTAGAAAAAAATATAAAAATTAGGATATTTTCCATAATGCAAATCATCAGACTTCACACCCAACAGGTTATCATGGATCCAAAGCACAAGGTACAATATCCATACAAGAAAGTGGGAAACTAAAACCCTATAAAGGTATTATATTTTATCACACATTTAGTTATTATTCCATCTTTAATTAACCAATTAATTATTCATATGTTCAAACTATTGAAACCTATGAACCAAGCAATCCCAAGTAATCAAAAATTACTAAATCATTTGATTTAACATTGCTTTAATTCTTTTGTCAACAAGAATCATCCAGATTTAGGTTCATTAAGAATTCACACTTACATCTATTGAAATATCACCAAATTAATAAAATAAATATATTCATTAAATACACATCTTTATCATTTATACAATTAATTATCAATTAATTCCATCCTTATATTATTTTCCAATTTCCATCAATAGGAAAATTATAATACAAGAAATTAATATAAATCACACTATCTAGCAAGTCAAGAGGTAATTTTTTCACGGTATAAAGAAACAATATCATTATGAGATTGATACCAATTATTTAATATGATTTAGGTAAATATTTTTACAATTTAATTTCAATGAATGGGTATAAATATATGTAGTTGTATGATTATATGTATATAAATATTTTAGAAAACAAGCCTTGCACTCAAAATATTTTTGACATTATTCATAATATAAGGGACCACAAAACCGATCTCTAATCACTACACCTCCAAGAAATACATCCATTTTAGAATTTCATAACACAATTACACCAATAATAACCAATATAAACCCCATCCAAACCATGTGATTAAATACTATATAGCATGATGAAATGATAAATTAAGACACATGATCAAACTATGAAAACCTATAGAACATGATGGAAATACACACTGTGTATTATCATGGGTCACCACAGATTGCAGATGGAAGATAAGAATTGATACCTAACAAAGGAATCCAAAAAACATTGAAGATGAAATGTTTCGATCACCTAGAGTCAAATGTGAGTAACTAAAACCAAGGGTATTGACATCCCTAGCATTTGGAAATGTTTTAAGACATTCTGCATCAATGAATTACATGAAATGTAACCCACTTTCATGTTGTCTAATACATGGTGTTCAGTTTCTACATAAAATGTGTCACATAATTTCTTTTTTTGATTCTTCAAAACACATTATATTATAAGACATAAAACCCAATTTCACATTTTTTAACTCTTAATGATGTCTAGTCCTTCCATGCTTCCATCTTATAAAATCAAATCTACCCCAGATATACTTTATGACTCATTTGGACACCTCAATCCTTGAAACATGTCGAGCGTTAATCAGTGAAGATCTGGTCTGCTACATTAGATACATCTCAAAACATTATCATTATAGATAATCTAAAAACAACCTAGAGTTGAACATAACGAGACCATCCAAATTGCCACCCCATGAGATGAATATCAAATATCATGCCACCACCATAGCTCAACCACCACATTGGGGAATATTGAAAAACCACCAAAAGAACACAGCGAGCTCCTAAAAATATATCCCAATAGTGTGACCTCTCAAAAAATATAAATCGACTGCTATAATACAAACTAGAAAATATCACAACCACAATTAAAATATCATTACAATATTTGAGATAAAACAAAACAACTCGAGGTATAGAGATCATATGTGTGATTCACATTACTATATACACTCCTCGACACCGGTATGCCACCATAAGACATGAACCAAACTACTAAATAAATATCACAAACCTGAAACTATCTAGAACCACAGTTGATATATATTGATAAGTGAAGAGCTAAAACAAAATAGATTGGGGTACATATATCATATTTATGAATCACATTCCCAGGTAGTCTCCTCTACACCAGCATGACACTATAATACATGAACCATGGGGACGTAGTGCCCATGCAACACCATTTCCTAGAAGTCCAAAATATCTAAAGGAAATTCCATTAACATCTCATCATTATAAATATAAATCTCTCTACAATTGATGATGTCAGAGTCTTCATGATGATAATGAACAAGTGGCATCAAGTGAAACAAATCATTTATGTACCTCGTCATTAGGTGATGATATACCCTATACACCATAGTTTCAATGAAATTGAACACCTTGAAATGCCAAAAAACTAGGGGGAAAGATTGATCCCATGACCAATCATTCACTTCCCATAACGGGAAGTCATGTTCTTAAACACATGATACCCAATGTAGAGATCCAAAGGTCTCCTCATATGATTTTCAATGATTTCTAATGATATTTTTCTACTTTCATCCTTTAATTAGTCACATGAACTATCACTATCATATTCTATAACGTTTCTAGAACATGAATTGCAGAATATCTAACTCCAATTCAACAATATATGTAATAGATATGTTGTCCATACAAGTCATAAATTCATTCCAGACCAATGGTGAAGTGAAAACTATTATTGTATTTGAAATATCACTTGGGAAGATTCCTCGTCCACAATCCTCCAACATATATGACACAAGAGCACAACATGTCATCAATATTATGGATGGTCGACTATGTCTAACCACTCATATGTTGATGACAAAGTAGTGATAAGAATAGTTGAGAACCAAGGGATTGATGAAGACATCTGCACAACCAATATGTAAAATGAGGGTCTCTATTAGAAATGATCTTCTTCGGTGACATTTTGTTGTCTCCCCACCTCCCCATGATATTTTCTCAAAAAAAACATCTCTGATATACAATCCTTGATCCCAATAATGTTGCAAGATTTGGTCAAATGATCACTTAAAACCCATGTAACTCCACATACTCCACGATCTTGATGTAAATTGGTAAAAATTCCATCAAGAATTCCTCCAACTTCACTAAACAATATCTAATGGGTGGAGGACCCACTGAGTACTAAGTACTCAACCTTTACCTTTTGGAAGACCTAACACAGATACCCAAACCATGAAACTGCATGCCAAAACCTAGGACACTGAAAAAAACATCTCAAATATTGATACATTGTTGGTTATTTAATGATGTACTGCCAAATTTTAAATATAGATCTCCCTGAGAACTACATCACACATCACAGAAGAATTTAATAGACATCCATGGAATAAAAAAATGTGTTGGTCATCCTCATTATATCTATTAGCCACCCCCACAAAAAAATTAGTCTCCCTAGAACTCCACCACAAGATAAACTAACTAAAACTTTTTCCCCTATTTCAACATAGTTTATTCCACAATAATCTAAAAAAGACAACCTCTTCCCCTGAAATATCTCATATCTCTATGGAATACTAACAAAATTTCTATCAATATTTGTGAATCCCCTAATTCACATACTTTATCACTTTGTCAATTTCTACATAGTGCATCATCTAAAACATTGCACTTTCTAGGTGTGTAAGAAATATCAAAGTCATAATCCTGTATGAACTCATCTACTGATGTTGATGCATATTCATGTCACATTGATAGAAAATAATCCTCAGGCTATTGTGATAGATGAAGAGTGAAAGATTATCTCTAATGTGGTAATATCTCTACAACTTCATGGAAAACAGCATCACTACCAAGTCTATATCATTGGTTGATTAGTTAAAATCATGGTGATGTTTGTGTGGAGTCACATATGAAATGATATTTCATTGCTTCATTAGACCATATCCCAATCCAAGATGTGACACATCAAAGAAAAACTCAAATTGGACTTCTATTATATAAACACAATGAAGTGGAGCACTAGAAAACTTCACTTAAAGATACTAAAAAGCATTCTAATAGTGAAAAACAATAATAACACTTGATCATTTTTAATCAACACTATAAAAGGAGTTTAAATCTAAGAGAAATTGACTACAAACCTCTTGTAATTGTCTGCAAGACCATGGAAACATCACACATATTCCACAATCTTAGCGGATGAACATGACACAACATCTTCAACCATCACTTATACCTCCTATTGGGATATAACATACCCCTTCAAACAGACTTCTTGATCCCATAAAACACTCTTTATAAATATCTTAAACAACTAATCTTGATTAAGAACACCCAAAATAGCATGCAGATGGTCTACATGCTCCTCCTCAGATATAGTGTACACAAGGATGTCATTGACGATGACCCAAAAGACATTATCCACAAACTCATGGAACAAAATGTTCATTAATCCCATTAAAACAATTTTATCAATCATCAAACTAAATGAATTCAAAAGAACTACTAATTGACATAATGAAAATGGAATACAGTCTTTTGGATATCATCTTCATTCACACTCATTTAATGATATCCTAACCAAAAATCAATCATTAGTAACCAAAATTCATCACTCAGTTGATCAAACAAATCATCATTAAATTGGATAGGATAGTATTCATTTACATTCGTTTTTTCATGTGATTATTATCAATACAAAACCACAAACATCTTTAATTCATCTTTAGAAAAAACTAGTTCACCCCATTGTGACGAGCATATATGAAAAAAACCACCCCATTGTAGACCATCGATCTGTATACTCATCGGTCATAACTCATAAGGTTTCATCCTATACATAAAAGGACAGTGCAGTCATCTCACCCATAAAATGGATGATAAAGATAGTGCAGTCGTCTCACCCATAAAATGGACTTGCTTTCCAAAAAAACATTTCTGGATCTCCATCAAGTATCGATGGACATTACCTACCTCCTCATGAAATATATGATAGCCTGCACCAAATACAACCCATCCATTCTATGTATTATGGAATATGGTTGTATTTGATAAAATAGGAAAACTCCCCAAGAGCGTTTATGTATGAGTAATATCGCATATTTTCTACATAACTCAAACAAGTTAGCTCTCCTTCTAATTAGCATAGTTTATGCCAAGGGAAGTAGAAGTATCTCTACCTCAATTTCCAATGCATGGAATTGTAATTTGATATAAAGGAGTGTCTCACTCATGGATAAAAAAATCCATGAAACCATGTATAAAATAGGAAAAGGGTACATGAAATTACATCTTGCTCCCCTTGTGGTGGCAATGATAAAGTGTGAAGATGACCATGACCTTCTCTGCGACCACATTGACCCTAAATATGACCACCTCCACTTTCACTCTATGCCCTCTGTGGATAGAGAGAATCATAGTGATATCATTTTCTTGACTCAAAAAATCTATTCTAATCCTAAATTGTAGAAACCTGCATCTGTTTCTTTGGTTTGAATTACTATAATGTAATAATCTAAAGTAAAACAACTGATGTATGGTTAATTCATGAAAATATTGGAGACTCTCAACATTCATGGCCTCAAAATCCTCAAGAAAAAATGGTGTCTAATCTTTTGGAATAGTCCAATGATCTAATTACCCAGAATAAATGATACTTTGAAAGTCGTACCTACCACTAGAAGATTGCGACATCGTCTTTCTTGGAAATTGGGAACCCTATACCATAGAACTTCTTCAAGAGGCATCCTGAAAAACCCCATGTCATGCTTATCCTTTTATGGATAATGCTATCTCAATGAAAAGAAACTTTTATAGCACCTCAATAAATGACATTAAAATAAAAAATGTGATATGACGATGGATATATAGATGCAAATCCTCCAATAAATGCCTCATTTTGGCATCCTTATGTGTAAATAGGTCCAAAACATACTGTATAATGTTCTCAAAAGGGATCCCATACTATTGTACATTTGAGCACCCCTACTGAAGGGTATGTAAATACTGGTGAATGGAAACTCTTACTATCAAATAATGACACATGGCTTTTAAATGGTCTTAACACACCTACCATGATACTATCGACTCATTGCAATCAATGAGGAACATGAACCATTATTTCCTCATTTCCCCGCACAAAATCATCACAACCAACGATTCCAAGTGTTCCTTCTAAGAATATATCGAACTGAATGAAATAAAAAAAATCATCCAATTAGTATATTATTGTTATATATTAAATATATCCTTCTAAATTTTGAATACACTTGCACTGGAACTCATGGAGTGTCCTCCTCCCTATGTTTTCGTAATTAACCTCCATTGTACATCGATCTACTAGAAAAACATGGAGAAACGTTTCCATGACAACCTGATAAGGATGTCTATATTGAACCATAATGTAAAAAGAATAAATAGTTCAAGCTAATAAACTTGTAATATGGAATACATTAACAATAATTAGTTGTTTTCTATTTTTCATTTAAGGTTAACCTTTCCCAAGGTGTACCCATTCAAACACAAGGGAAAAGAATAATGATGTATGATCCTCTCCTAGGCCTCTACCATATAAAGATTATCACCTTATTTAGTGGACACTATAATCTTAATCAATTATGAATCAAATCAAAGGGATGCCTAAATACTTGTGTATCACATTGACTCTCATAATTACTATTCTTGTTAATCATAGCTGACCCAATTTACCTCCCAGCCTACAAAACCTCACTTGTGCCTTACCCCAAACTCCATCTTATCCCTCAACCAGACCTCGGATACCATTAACTAATGAACCCATCCCCATAATTTGTATAACTATAGGGCCAAAAATTCTATAAGTTTGATAGTGACCCACAAGTCCTGCCTCTAGAAGGACCTTGGCTGAATAAATG
Source organism: Viscum album (assembly GCA_963277665.1). Taxonomy (NCBI): domain Eukaryota; kingdom Viridiplantae; phylum Streptophyta; class Magnoliopsida; order Santalales; family Viscaceae; genus Viscum; species Viscum album. The sequence goes on from OY728129.1 coordinate 570,818,135, forward strand.
GAGCAAGTGTATAATAAAATAATATATTTGAGGAATTTCCCTACAAGAAAAACCGATGAGGAAAAAAGTGTGAAGATACAAACCAAATAACACCTTCTTGATATATAATATAAAGTAAAATTGTAGGTGTACATATGTAATTTCATGCATGAACTTTAAAAACTAAAATTAAATCATCATGTACCAAAAGAATGTAAAGGCAACACAAACTAGGAATCTGAAATTGATCCTACTAAACTCCATGCTATTAGTAACCTGAAAAATCATAAACCTTCAAAAAATCACCAAAAATAGGGTATAAATACATTTGGAGAGTATAACTATATACTTAGTGGGGGTACTCCCCATATCTACACATGAAATAGTTAGACAAATCATTATAAGTCTTAGTGAACAACAAGTGAAACTTACTCATTACATAAACAAGTATACTAATTCCACAACCTCACCATGGATACTCTAAAATTGTATCAAATTAATGAGAATATGATGTAATAAATTATATCAAGGATACCCCACTACTGCTTCCCCACTGGCTTTCCACTCTTCCACAGCCTTGCACACCCTTAGAATCTCTCTCCAAAAAGGCTAGCATGTAGACACTTGTGTGAAGAACAACAATATGCACCTCAATAATCCAACCACCACATCCACATAACCAGTGTAACTAGGCAGTTTTATGATGCCACCACTAAATACATAATGTGCATCATACATCGGGTAGTATATCCATGCCATCACAACCCATAAACTGAGTAAGGATCCTTATGCCATCACAACATATACATGTTATACATATTATAGTCCACATGAAATTATATCTCGAATACATGTGTGAAATAAAAAAAAGCCATCATAGCCCTCTAAACACATATATTGGTAAAATTAATCATTTTTATAGCATTCCAAATATATATAAAGATAATTGAATGGGGAAAAAGGGGGTAGTAATTCATCAGCCCCCTAGAAGTTGGGGAAAACACTCCCTCCCCCATGGCTCAAAATCCATGGGGTGTAAGTTTCTCTAGCCAATAGGGTGAACTATAAAACAGAACCACAAAATATTTATGATATAATATAGCTCATCACAACATTATGGGAATATCATAGATCCAAACTCAACTACAGATAACATATCTCAAACTCCCATCTTAAAAAACTAAGTACAGATGTCATACAAACAAAACAATTTAAAGAGATACATTACTTTCTTCCATCACTTTTTTCTTAATTTCACTTTATGAAAATAAATTACATAGCCATTAACATTTTCCACTTTACAATATATTATCATCACATCAAGTATTCAGACCTTCCAGGCATAAGAAAACTGTGTCCATGACATATCAGAATTACAACAATAGCATTGCAACCAAGCAAGCATCAACTCCATCTATTAAATATTTATTAAATTTTTACAAAATTATATTCTATATTACCAAGTAATCTAGGAAAACATTTTATAGAACCAAACACAAGGGCCCTAAACAAACTACCCATCGAGTCTTCACCATATATAGAAAGAGCATAGAATCATTCTACCCTAAGATTCTAAAAACATTAATAACGTTGAATACCCCATGAATCTTAATCACTCTTAGAATGATAGTAACCAAAACCATCTTCTTAATGTAGTGGGTCAGGGAAATAAGATAAAAAGATGGTGATCACCCAATAAGAGAATTCAAAAAATCATCTATATTTCATATAAATGGAAAAGCCAAGCTCCACCCAATTTCACTCTCTCTAGTATCCTCCATGACACAAAAATATATATATTGATGCATCTCACCACTCTATGTGTAATCTCCTACCACAAAAAACGAGGCATCCCTACCACTCATATGACAACAACCCTTGAGACATAACCATCTGTGGTTTAAAAGACATCCAGGCCTCCCCACCCCAAATACCACAACAACCGTATAATATCTACCATCCCAATCTCAAAACACATTATAAGAATTTATAAATAAGCATAGATTCCAAGATATTGGCCCAAATGTATGGAATTCGTCCATCACACACAACAATCTCTTAAGGCTCCAAATCATGAGTCATGTGGGGTCTATAGGAAAAGGGAAAACTCATGCCCAATGAAGGAAACTTATTTTATCACACAATAGGTTTATATTAAGTCTTGAATAAATTAATTCATTATTCCTATGTTCTGACTATAGTAACCCAAAGAAACAAGATAACTGTTGTTTTAAAAAATAAATTAATTAATTAATCTAACATGCAGTTAATTATTTAATAAAATGAATCATCCAGATTTGGGTTCATTAACCAGTTAAATTAAACATGAAAACTTCCATCATTTTAATTAACAACTAATTGTAAAAACAAATAGATTCCTTAAAAATGGCCCCTTATATTTTATCAAATTTATTTTCAATTAATTCTCACATTATGTCCATTACCACTTTCTATGAAGAATAACATTCTAATCCAAGAAATGCATATTTATCACACTATTTAGAAAATCACGAGGCATACCATTATTATTGTACAAATAAATAATATATTTATGAAATCAATAATAATTATTAAATCTAGTTTATGTAATTATTAGGTAAATTTTATTACGGTCCAAGGGAAATTCATGCTAACTCTACTACAACGTGTAAATAAAGAGAGACGCAACAAATCCAATTCCTCAAAAGGACATTGATGTTATTTTCACGAAAAGGAACCACACAATAGATATTTGATACCCTATCATTCAAGAATTGTATCCATCTGAGAATGTCATGGCACAACTGCACCACCAACAACCAGGAGAAATCCTATTATGACTATGGCTAGGAAATCACCACAGTGTTATGAGAATAAAGGATAGAATATGGAATAAAACTGGGAGTACATGATAGAGAAATAAAGAAAACACACCATGGATCAACATGGGACACTTCAAATCAAATATGGAAAGAATAAATCTGTACATAATGAAGAAATTATCCAAAAGTTGATGTGGGGGTCGTCGATCCTCCTAGAGTTGTGAGAGATCTAATGATTCCTTAGGGTTTGGAAACCTATGAATATAAAAATGTTTTACAACATTAAACATCAGGGAATTACATGACTATTAATCCCCTTTCATGTAATTTAATTCTAATTGTTCTGTTTCAACTGAAAAATGAATCACCTCTTCATTTTATTTTATTTTTCAAACCCCAGTCTATTGAATGATATGAAAACTACATTCACATCATGTAACTCTTTACGATGTAAAATCAATCCCTACATCCATTATATAGAAAATGAACTACTCCAGACTCTATATGAGTCTTTTTCGGTCACCTTATTCCTCGAAAAGGCATAAAGGGTCAATCCACACTGATCTGGTCCCTTACATGATTTGTATTTCTAAAAGTATACTGTATGTCACACTTACATTGGAGTGATATATTCTCATATTATTTAGTGGAATGAGGGTGAATAAAGGTGGTTCTATAAACATAATATCATTTTAGTAAATTGAGAATACTTAAGTTATTATTTTATAATGAAATTTACTAATTTAGAGGATGTAAAATGTTTGTCAGAAAAATTGGCTGGTTAAGGTGGTTACCACTTCATTTAAATAACACATTTAGATATCCTCTTAAAGACATTTGGGTTGGCCTTCGGGGAAGAAGATAATCTCAATAATGTATATACTGGGGTGGTGTTGAGAAAATGGCAACACTTGGATAATATATAAGGATAAATGTGTATTGAACATGTTAATGGAGGAGTTACCATTATTAATCGAGCGGATGGGTAATCTTGGAATTATTAGAAATTTCAATTAATATAAATTAATTATAAATTAAATATTATTCCAAATTTTTATAATTAAAATTCAAAACAAGGATGAGTTCTAATAATATTTTACAATAAAATTTGGACATGCATGGATCACATTTTTAAACTTTTAATTTATCTTACAATTTTTTAATCCTTCTGAAAAATAGCATAATATTAAAGTGATAAAACATTTATAGTGTAATAATATTTTTATAAAATTAAAAGAAACACATAAAAGTAAAATTAATGATGTTTAAAACTATATTCTTTTAATTTGTCAAAATCAGTTTTTTTTGGAATTTATATTATTTAATAAATATTAATTATTGTGAAATTAAATTAACGGAACTTTACACAATAATTATTTAATTTTACAATAAATATATATAGATAAATATGATTTATAACATAATTATTTTAAATATCCTTAATATTTTATATTGATCTATAAAATTCAATATACATATTAACACATTCAAATAAAACCATTTCTAATATTTTTAATATAATCTAAATTATTTTTACGTTAATTTAGTAAATACTCTATTTATAATTTCTAATAATTTTTTATAATTATAAAATTTATATTAATTATAAATAAAAAATTATTTCTAAAATAATCTCATTAATATGAAAATTAATATTTATATTCATTTATAGCATTATTTTTTCCAGAAAGAAACATATATGATTTATTTAAAAGTAACATGGTGACATTTTGTAGCATTCTTTTCATTAAATGATTCATAAGTCATATTAATAGTCCATTCTCTATTAAAAAACATTATTTATATCCTAAAGTGTAATGTGTATAATTTTTTTATCAAATAAGAAATTGATATAGAAATGTTACCCTTATCATGTATATTTATCAAAGGGATCCTCGATTTATACATCACTAGGTTATAATTTTTACAAAGATTAATATTGATTTTGAACAATAATAAAACAAGACTATTTGATAAATTTGAAAATCCTAATTAAAAAAATTTAAAGCATTTTTTCAAATTTGAAACCTATAAGTGGGATAAATTAAATTCAATAAAAGTGTGAAAAAATCAAGAAAACCCACTTATATGAAAATAATGTTTCTGATCATGAAATTAAAAATATTCTTATCCAATTCCATGAAAAATATTCTATGAAATTTTCAGAAATTTTATTGAGAATAAAATTTATAAATTTTTAAAAAATCAATCAAAAGTAGGGATAAATTTAATTTATTATTATAAAAACACACAACTCCCATTATGGATGTTTTTAAAGAAAATTTCACTTTACGTATAAATATTTTATTATACTAAATGCCAAAAAAAATTATTTCAATGAATTATGTTTGATTTTTTAATATTTCTGAAATATTTTTACTGTCATTAATTTTAATGAAAATATATCCATTCATAAAACAAAAATATTTTTTTCAATAAAATTAATTATTTTTTTATTTCCTCTAAAATAAATATTTTGTTATAATTATAAAAAATTCATCCAATGATAAATCTAATATTATTAAATAAAAATTGATTTTGATTTTATTAAATATATAAATGTATAATAAAATTTCATATTAGTTTGACAAAAAAATAATAAAATTCTGTTTAGAAGATAACAATTTTTTTAAAAAATGACTTCACTAAAAATTGTGTTATTATTTAAAATGAATTATTCTATAAATATTTATATATATCATAAATTATTTCATCATATTCATAAATATCAATTTAATTGCTATTTTATATTTTTCATGTTAAATAATAATTTAATATTATATTATGGTTTGTTTAGACTCAGTGTTGTGTGTGACACAAGTTCACAGACCAATTTTTGTTGTTGAAAAAATTATTTCCCAAATTATCTATGTGTTACAGTAATCCATAGTTATTGTGGCACATTCCACTTATGAAACATCCCCTAGCATCTTAATACATGAATAAGAGAATATCCTCTCTATGTTTGGAATCACAATCCAGCAACCCCTATGTGGGGTTGGGTTGACTATCACAACCATTGATTATGACAACCCTACTTTTTTATTACAACTTAAACATGCTTTATTACATAAAAATTCACTTGATACAACAAAGAATATTGAGAGGTTTAGTGTCTTTGGGGATTAGTATCATTACATAAAAACATAAGACATGAAAATACAACATCTTTATTGAAAACTACCTTTACATGACCACTATATTCCTTCGTACTTAGCATTGAATGGGATAACCTGAGGACATCCATAAGAAAAGGGTGAGATATAAAGCCCAGTAAGGGAGTACACATGGAATAAAATGAGGAGTACAATACATGTTAGGCAATAGGCATATCAATATAGCATAAAATAAACATGAACATAAAGGCATGATAAAGCATAGTAATCATAACATGGAAATGTGGCAACAACACTTAACATTGAATTAGCATGAGCCAAGGCTCATTGCACATGGAGCATGAGTAAACCGTCATTGCACTTGAAGCACGAGTAAACCCTCTTTGCACTTGAATTAGCATGATTCAACACTCATTGCACTTGTCGTATCATGATACAATACTTTACCCAATGCATTGGAGCGCTATAAGGGCACACCCTTCTTAAACATTTCATTTCATGTATAAGTGTGCCACATAGATCATAAAACATGGATTCATAAAACATAATAATTTATTCCACGATAAAGAAATGTGTAATTAATAAATGAAACTTTACAATCAATATGTAAATGTGAATAAAGGTGAATACCCTTGATGGAGAAATGGGCGTGGTATTCACTACACAATGACATTGGGTTAGAAAATTGGTGTGATTTCGGCAGCGTAACGGCGTGACATAAGAATTCATAAAAAATGGTTTATGAGAGATAAAGGGGTTCCTCATCATATTTACATGTAATGGACAGTAATGAGGTCATATAGATACATGTTCCAACAATTGAAATGCAATTTAGATTCATGATACAAAAGTATTTCTTGAATGTAAAAGAAGAGAGTGAAGTTCTTTTTGGAATTTTGACATTGGAACAGGTGTACATGGGAGGCATTTAATGAGAGAGAAAGGGTTCTCCCATAATTAAAACAATAAGAGGGATGTATGGGGGAGGTGCGAAGCCATACCCCAACATTCATAATTGAAATTAAAAGGGCAATACATCTTAAAGAAAATTGAAAAAAATGAGAAAGGAAGAAAAAACCCTTACTTGGAAGTGTGCTTCCAATGGCTAGAGAGAGGCTTGTGAGAGGCTTCTTGGGAGCTTAAGGAACCTTTATAGGATTCTAGAGAGAGTAGGGCAGAGGTTGGGCGAACTCCATGGGCGTTGAGTGAGTATGAAATGGGATCTTGGGTGGGTTTATATAGGAAAGGTGATAGAATTCTTTATTATTTAGGTTTGGGACCCCTTATATTAAAATAATCCAAACCACAAACCATCCCATGGTATTTGCCCATGTTTTCTGGAAAAGGAAAGAGGAAAACAATATTTTACAAGTCCAAGGTCCTAACGTATTAAAAAATTAGGTTTGCTTATGTGGAGGTGAGTCACACTCCCATGGAAATTAATTTAAAAAGTCAAAGTGTTGAATAAGTCTTGAGGGCTCCATTAATGCTTTGAAAAGTAAGTCAAACAAACACAAAATAACATTATTTTAATGATAAGACACATATTGGCCGAACACAAGGATTATGGTATTTTATTACATCACCATTGGGTGATTATGATGTCATAAAACACATTATATATTTAAATGGTATTTAATTTTTACACAAAAATTTGACTGTCTCAAAAAATTATAAAAAATTCACCGTTGGATAATATCGACGTTATGATTCCAGAAATAATATTTATTTTAACTAAATAATTTTCTAAATATGTGAATTTTTACTTTTAAAATAAAAACCAACATTTATAAAAAATTCACGGGTTTTGACAGAAATGGCTTTCAAACCTTAATAAAAATTTTAATTGCATTCATAAAATTATAAGGTCATTTATACTTAATAAAAATTAATTTAACAATAATAATAATATTTTATTAACATATTATTTAATTCAAAAAAATCCCTTAATTTAATAAAATATAATTCTTAATTAAATAATAACCAAAAACACCACTTGTACTTTAAAAACTATTTACAATGTATTAAAAATGACTAGAAATTATATTCATTATTATATACAAAAATAATCCACATGAACATAGTACTACTTATTTGTTACATAACCCCATAAAATAGCTGCATAAGACCTAAGGGTAAGGTGTGCGATGGTGACAGACTCTTGGGGTGGCTCTGATAACATCGCTCGAGTGGTAATCTCTATCAACTTCCACTTTTCCCGTAGACGGTCCCGTTCGAGCTTGACATAATGAAGCTCAGCTTGGGCTTGGTCAAGGGCGAAGCCCAAAGATGCCACCTCTTTTCCGAGCTCCGACAAATGGGCTTCATATGGGGCAATTCTACTGGATGAGGCCATCACTTCCTTTGTCTAAGTAAAATTGGGTTCGATAAAGCCATATATTTATACTACTCAAGTGACCACTGTTCAACGACTATAAAATTAAAGGTCACAAATCTTAACATAAAACTAAATAAGTTGACATCTTATAAAAACATTTTTCATAAAGAAACATTTAACTGGATCAAGAAGGATTTTCCATTAATGAAACTTTGGGTCGTTACAATATTCCCCCCTTAAGAAATTTCTCCCTTGAAATTTTCCTTTTCCCACACTAAAACAAATGTGGGTAACTCAGCTTCATCATATCCTCCGACTCCCATGTTGCTTCATCAAACTTTTGGTTTCTCCACAACACCTTGACGAGGGGCATTGTCTTATTTCATAGAACTTTTTCTCTACGATCTATGATCTTGACTGGTTGCTCCTCATAAGAAAGATCATCTTCTAATTGTACCACCTCGGAAGAGAGTACATGTGAAGGGTCCAGTAAGTACTTCCATAAGAGGGATACATGAAAGACATCATTCACCTTGTCCATAGTAGGTGGAAGTGCTAGTCGATAGGCCACGGCCCCAACACGATCAAGAATATCGAAGGGGCTGATGTACCTTAGACTTAACTTCCATTTCTTTCCAAACCTCACGACCTTCTTCCACGGAGATATGCGTAAAAACACCATGTCTCCAACTTTAAACTCAAGGTCTCGTCAACGATTATCTGCATAACTCTTCTATCAACTTTGGGATACCTTGATATGCTGCTGAATGGTTTTCATCTTCTCCACCATTTCTTCGACCATTTCTGGTCCAAGCAGCTTACATTCACCATCCTCATCCCAACATGCCGGTGTTCTACACCTTTTCCCATACAGGGCTTCATATGGTGCCATTTGGATGCTCGAGTGGAAACTATTATTATAAGAGAACTCAACCAGAGGAAGATGTTGATCCCATCCTCCTTTAAAGTCCATTGAGCATGCTCTCAACAATTTTTCAAGTGTTTGGATAGTCCGCTCGTATTGGCCATCAGTTTGAGGATGATAGGCCGTACTGAAGTTCGGTTCAGTATTCAGAGCATGTTGTAGACTCTTCCAAAACATTGAGGTGAATCTTGGATCTCGATCAGACACAATAGATAGTGGTACTCCATGCAACCGTATCACATCCCTGATATATATCCATGCCAGTTGATCCAAAGAGAAATCCTCTCGAATAGAAATGAAGTGTGCAGTATTTGTAAGACGATCCACAACAACCCAAATTGCATTGTTGCCTTTGGATGTCCTTGGAAGTCTAGTGACAAAGTCCATAGTGATGTTCTCCCATCTCCATTTTGGTATGGGCAATGGTTGCATCATCCCCTTAGACTTCTGCCTCTATGCCTTCACTTGTTGACACACCAGGGACTTTGATGTATATTCAGCGATCTCCTTCTTCATATAATCCCACCAAACGTTTTCTCGAAGATATCGATACATCTTTGTGCTCCCTGGGTGAATAGAGAAAGTTGAACTATGTGCATCATCCAAAAGTTCCTTCTTCAGCTCCAGACTTGATGGAACACATAGTCGTTTCCCAAACCGCACAGTTCCTTCTTCATTAACATTAAACTCCGTGGATTTACCCTTTTTGATAGCTTCCACTTTTTCTTGAATTCCCACATCATCCTTTTGAGCACCCTTTAACCTTTCCAAAAGAGATGGTTGAGCAATAATTTGTGAAAGGATTGATGATGTTCCCTTCTTTATGATTCCCACATCCATCTTCATCAAGTCTAAGAAGATTGGATCCTTCTCAATTCTCATCATTGATAGAATAGCTGGATCCTTTCTACTTAGGGCATCCTCCACCTTGTTCGCTTTCCCAGGGTGGTAATGTATTGAATAGTCATAATCTTTGATGAGCTCTATCCATCTTCTCTGGCTCATATTATGCTCTTTCTGTGTGAATATATATTTAAGACTCTTGTGGTCAGTATATATCTCACATTTCTCTCCATAGAGATAATGCCGCCAGATTTTCAAGGCAAAGATCTCCGCCGCCAACTCCAGATCATGCGTTGGATAGTTTTGCTCATGGATTTTCAACTACCTTGAGGCATAGGATATCACTTTATCATTCTGCATCAGCACACATCCTAATCCCGTTATTGAGGCATCACTGAATACCACAAAAAGTTCCCCACTTGTGGGTAAAGTGAGCACGGGTGCAGTGATAAGCCTCCTTTTCAACTCCTTGAAGCTTTCTTCGCATTCATCACTCCAAGAAAACTTTACTCCCTTTCGAGTTAGCTTTGTAAGAGGGTTGGACAATTGTGAGAAATTTCTCACAAATCATCGATAATATCCAGCTAACCCCATGAAGCTACAGATATCAGTTACTAATGTTGGCCTCGGCCATCCCTCAATTGCATCTGTTTTGGAGGGGTCCACAGATATCCCATTGCTTGTGATGATATGGCCCAATAATGAGACTTCCTTTAACCAAAACTCACACTTGCTGTACTTTTCCTAGAGCTTCTCCTTGCGCAAAGTCTCTAGTACAGTTTTAAATGCTCCTCATGGTCCTCCATGGTTTTGGAGTATATTAGAATATCATCTATAAAGACTACCAAAAATTTGTCAAGGTAATCTCTAAATACTCTATTCATCAAGTCCATGAATATTTCTAGAGCATTGGTGACTCCAAAAGGCATTACTATGAATTCATAGTGCTCGTACCTTGTATGAAAAGCAATCTTGGGGATATCTTCCTTCTTCACCCTTACTTGATAATATCTTGACCTAAAGTCCACCATGGAGAAGTATTGTGCTCCACGCAGCTGATCAAACAAGTCATCGATTCTTGGGAGAGGATACTTGTTCTTTATCGTGATATTGTTAAGTTCACGATAATCGATGAAAAGCCGCATTGACCCATCCTTCTTCTTGACGAAGAGGACTGGTGCACCCCATAGTGATGCACTTGGGCGTATAAACCCTTTTTCCAGGTTCTCCTGTAGTTGTTTCTTCAGATCTTCAAGCTCAAAAACAGCCATTCTATATGGATTCTTGGATATTGGTAGCGCCCTAGGTATAAGTTCAATTGAGAACTCAACATCTCTTCTTGGAGGAAGACCAGGAAGTTTCTTGGGAAACACACCAGCGAATTCCCTCACAATAGGAATTTCTTCAAGGGTGGTTTCTTCCTTGAACTCAATCATCTAAGCCAGATATGCGTGCTCATAAGGCAGTAATATCCATTCTTGAGATGATGGAGATAAAGAAGATTCATCTTCCTCCTGACACTTGTAAAGAATCGGGGGTCGATTCTCCATATAGAGTGTGATTTCCCTCTCCCAACAATTTATGTTGGATCTATATAAGGAAAGCCAATCCATGCCAATAATTGCCTCAAATTCCACTAGAAGGAGTATGATGAGGTTCGCTAGAAAATTAAATCCATAGATTATAACAGGGGAGGACATATACTCATGGGATGCAATGATTTCCCCATTTACCGTACTCACCGACATCTTTACTTCCATGATTTGTGGTGGTGCTGGGATTGTTCTACTAAACATTTGAGATATAAAAGAATGCATAGAACCTGAATAAAAAATTACGTTCGCTATTCTTGAATGAATAACTAGCGTACCTGTCACCACTTCGGTTTTGGGGTTCACTTTGGCAGAAGTGATGGAAAAAGCTCTTCCTTGCTTTCTTGGAGGTTGTTGGTTGCCTCCAAAAACCCTTGGATTAGGGCACTGATTTGCAAAATGACCCGGTTCGTTGCATTTGTAGAATTGAAAAACGTGTTGATGTTCGAATGGAGCGTTCCTCTCCTCTTTCGCAGCTGCGGGTCCTTCTTGCCGGCAGTTAATAGCTAGGTTCCCTTCCCTTCCACACTTGAAGCATTTTCTCGTCCCCCTAAGGCAGTTTCTTGGGTTCTTCTTTCCGCACTTTTGGAAAGTGGGGTGAGGGAACTTCTTAGCGCCGTTGGATTTATCCATCGGCCCACCAGCATTGAAGTCCACCTTACTCTTCTTGTCCCCATGATACCCTTGTGATTCTCTGATCTCCATTTCAACCTTTGGGCACATCGGACAATTTACTCATAGCTGTCGAAGTCACGGATCGCTAATTCTTTCCGCAACCTAGGCATCAGCCCCCCAAAGAAGCGGTCAACCTTGCATTCGGGGGTAACGACAAAGCCGGAAGAGTATCGTGCAAGCCTTGTAAAGTTTTCCTCGTATACTCCCACAGATTCTTCATCTTTTTTCTTGAGGGAAAGTAATTCCCTTTCCATCTTAAGACGGAGGGTGAACGGAAAATATTTACGAAAAAAATATTCCGGAATTCCTTCCATTCCAAAGCCTCGATCTCCTCCTCAGGCTTCGTATTTTTGATCAACGTCCACCATTGATCAGCTTCACCCTCCATACGATAAGCTTCCAGGAGAACCTTATCTTGTTCAGAACATTGGAGGATGGAGGATATCTTTTCCATGGAGTTGATCTATTGCTTAGCGATCATGGGATCAGATGATCCACTAAAAGTAGGAGGCCTTTGTCTCATGAAGCTTTCAATAGCGACTTGTTCTTTCTTAGGGGGGGTTGAACGTTCCTCTTGACCCGTGTTTCTATTCAAAACTTGAGTTAGCTGAGAGAGAAGCATGACAAATTTCTCTATTCCCGCTCCCATTGGATTGGGCATCTCATTAGTACAATCATCACACTGATCTTCACAACGGTTGTTAGCCCCAGTTCCCCTATTACCGGCCATTGGCTAGAATAAAAGGAAAGTTAGGGGTAACATATAAAGGGTAATCCAAAGTCAAAAGTTGATGACTTATAAATACACTTTAATCTCTTTAACTCATGAGTCTATAGGATTCAATCCAGGCTTTTCCTGATCTACCTTCTAACATATATTCTTCGGGGAATTTTTCCATTAATAAGAGTTCATACTAAGATTGTGAATTTATCAAAGCATATACCAATGGTTTGGAGGCCTATACCAACGGTTCCAAACCGTTGGTAAATGTTAGTTTTCCAGTAGTGGGCAACAACACTTAACATTGAATTAGCATGAGCCAAGGCTCATTGCACATGGAGCATGAGTAAACCCTCATTGCACTTGAAGCACGAGTAAACCCTCGTTTCACTTGAATTAGCATGAGTCAACACTCATTGCACTTGACGTATCATGATACTATACTTTACCCAATGCATTGGAGCACTATAAGGGCGCTCCCTTCTTAAACATTTCATTTCATGCAAAAGTGTGCCACATAGATCATAAAACATGGATTCATAAAACATAATCATTTATTCCACGATAAAGGAATGTGGAATTCATACATGAAACTTTACAATCAATATGTAAATGTGCATAAAGGTGAATACCCTTGATGGATAAATGGGCATGGTATTCCCTACACAATGACATTGGCTTAGAAAATTGGTGTGATTTTGGCAGCGTAACGGCGTGACATAAGAATTCATAAAAAATGGTTGATGAGAGAGAAAGGGGTTCCTCATCATATTTACATGTAATGGACAGTATGGAGGTCATATATATATATGTCCCGACAATTGAAATGGAATTTAGATTCATGATACAAAAGTATTGCTTGAATGTAAAAGAAGAGAGAGAAGTTCCTTTCGGAATTTTGGCATAGTAACAGGTGTACATGGGAGGCATTTAATGAGAGAGAAAGGGTTCTCCCATCATTCAATCAATAAGAGGGAAGTATGGGGGAGGTGAAAATCCATACACAAACATTAATAATTGAAATTAAAAGGGCAATACAACTTAAATAAAATTGACAAAAATGAGAAAGGAAGAAAAAACCCTTACTTGGAAGTGTGCTTCAAAGGCTAGAGAGAGGCTTGTGAGAGGCTTCTTGGGAGCTTGGGGAACCTTGGGAGGAGTCTAGAGAGAGTAGATCAGAAGTTGGACAAACTCCAAGGGCTTTGAGTGAGGAGGAAATGGGAGCTTGGGTGGGTTTATATAGGAACGGTGAGAGAATTCTTTATTATTTAGGTTTGGGACCCCTTATATTAAAATAATCCAAACCACAAACCATCCCATGGTATTTGACAATGGTTTCTGGAAAATGAAATAGGAAAACAATATTTTACATGGCCAAGGTCCGAACTTATTAAAAAATTAGGGTTGATTATGTGGAGGTGAGTCACACTCCCATGGAAATTAATTTAAAAAGGCAAAGTGTTGAATAAGTTTTCAGGGCTCCATTAATGTTTTGAAAAGTAAGTCAAAAAAACCCGAAATCACATTATTTTAATGATAAAACACATATTGCCCGTACATAAGGATTATGGTATTTTATTACATCACCATTGGGTCATTATGTTGTCATAAAACACATTATATATTTAAATGGTATTTAATTTTAACACAAAAATTTGACTATCTCAAAAAATTATGAAAAACTATCCGTTGGAAAATTTATACATCCTGATTCCAAAAATAATATTTATTTTATCTAAATAATTTTTTAAATATGTGAATTTTCACTTTTAAAATAAAAACCGACATTTATAAAAAATTCACGGGTTTTGACAGAAATGGCTTTCAAACCTTAATAAAAATTTTAATTTCATTCATAAAATTATAAGGTCATTTATATTTAATAAAAATTAATTGAATATTAATAATAATATTTTAATGGAATATTATTTAATTCTAAAAAATACCTTAATTTAATAAAATATAAATCTTAATTAAATAATAACCAAAAACACCATTTGTACTTTAAAAACTATTTACAATGTATCAAAAATGACTAGAAATTATATTCATTATTATATACAAAAATAATGCACATGAACATAGTACTACTTATTTGTTACATAACCCCTTAAAATAGCCGCATAAGACCTAATTTTAAGGTGTGAGATGGTGACAGACTCTTGGGGGGGCTCGGATAACATCACTCGAGTGGTAATCTCTATCAACATCCACTTTTCCCGTAGAAGGTCCTGTTCGAGCTTGACATAATAAAGCTCAGCTTGGGCTTGGTCAAGGGAAAAGCCCAAAGACGCCACCTCTTTTCCGAGCTCCGACAAATGGGCTTCGTATGGGGAAATCCTACTGGATGAGGCCATCGCTTCCTTTGTCTGAGTAAAATTGGGTTCGTTAAAGCCATATATTTATACTACTCAAGTGATGACGGTTCAACGACTATAAAAGTAACGGTCACAAATCTTAACATAAAACTAATGAAGTTGACATCTTATAAAATCATTTTTCATAAAGAAACATTTAACTGGATAAAGAGGGATTTTCCATTAATGAATCTTTGGGTCATAACATTGATTCCACTAGAAACTATCACAACTAAGTCAAAATGATGAATATATCTATCATGTAGGTATTCTATAGGATTCCATAAACCCACAGAAAGGTCCTCTCCATATTGAGAACATCCAATGATGGGAAGGTCCTCATCATAGTTATCCATATTAGAGGCCCTACTTTCTACACCCATCGTAACATGCATGGATGAAATCCATGAAACTGTCCATTTATCATGCTATAGGAAAATATGTTTTATCAACATATGATGAAGTATTGAAATAAAAACAATGCCAAAATTGAAATTGAAATTTATGTATAATACCATGAATCAAGGTAAATACCACCACCTACCCCATCTAAGCTTAGCTATAAAGTCTATTAGTTGTGGATGACCATCCTTGAATCGAAAGAAAACAAGTTTACTATTTCCTTCGAAAATTACTTTTATTTGAATTATATATTGTATTCATTTTAGGGACTCTCAATTTGAATGTCCCAAACACAATATTCCAACATCCTCTACACATATACCCTAAAAATGATGGATTTATGGATATACTCTCTAACATTAATGAAGGTGAGTTTACCATTACGGTGAATGAGATTGATGAACATCCGAAAAAAAACAGTCCCTGGGTACTCTGTCAAAAATTAACATGGTAATGTAAATGGAACCTAATCTATACTAAAATCCATCATCTTAGGATGATTGAATTGAACGATTCATCCAATAGTCAATAATTTATAGAAATTCAGTTGACACAATGAGACACACCACAAGAAATTAAATGTTTTCATTAATGGAATGGGTTGTAACATTTATTTATTTAGTTATAACATTTCTAAGGGTGTTACAATAGATCTGATTACTTCCTCTCAAAAAATAACAATTATCGTTGATATGACCTTGAGGTGATCAAGTTTAAGTGTGACCTTCGTAAAAGGAATTATATAACAAATATTTATAAGAAATATTATGCATTAACTAGTTACCAGTCCTGTTCTTCCCTCCCAAAATCCAAGGCTTCACCACCCTAGTGTTTCTTACTGAGGTACACCTATTTTACCTCCACCAAAAACATGGATATTGTTTCACAATCAATGAGTTCATCCACTTATCTATTCATGAAGTTTTGGGAACATTCATACTCTCTATTAGTAGATCATAATGGTCAATATTGTTGAACACCCCGTTGATCAACACCTAATCCTTTATATGTTCCAATAAATCTCACAACGAAAATGTATTAGGAGTCTTGATATTCCTTGGTGATTCGTTGATATGGATTTTACTAATGTACAAATTAGGGTATGTTGATATTATGTTTCACTAAAATTTAGTTCCCTATTAGAGTGATAACAACACCATCATTCTAATCCACCAATAAATGGTCAAAGTATCCCTCTTTTCACCACCACTAGGACTATTATCAAATTAAAATATTCTAATGATTATAAATATCAAGATAGTGACATAGTACACAGGGGAGATGAAACAACAGTATGGGTTGTGTAGATCCTAAGAGAAATTCCAATAGGTTCCCTTACTCATCATCATAGATACAAGATAGTTATCAAGAGTTCATCGGAGGTACTTCCTCTGAAGTGTCATCACATACATAAAAGAAAAGTTTTAAATAAACCCTTTGTTCCTTGCTATACCATACCCAAGAGTGAAATAGATTCCATGACAACAAAATTACTCTCATGGATTTGGAAAAAAAGAGACTCACAACCAATATTTTTAAATATATAGAAATAGAGGATGTATATGAAATTCCCATTATTACCATAGTGGTAACCTAATTCACAATCAACCACATTAAATTTTCTTGGTCTGTGGTGGGATTTCCCACACATTCAAAAATGATATATGTGTCTGGGTTCTCTCAATAGACACATGACTTAGTTTCCCCATCATAGCTTCCCTAGAAAATCTATGTGACTTCCCGCCATTAGAAAATGTGAATTCCAAAAGTTGACTAAGCATGAATGTGAAGGGTTTTATGAAAACTATAAATCACAATAATGATATTATAGGTTCAGTAAATACATTTCATGCAGCCATAGATATTCAATTTTCATTAATACAATTTAAAGGGAATAATTATCTGATGTGGTTGGATCATAATTCTCTTCCACCATACTTTAGTAGCATATGATTCACCAAGTTCAATGGTATATGTGTCTATGAAAAATATTCATCTCACATCACCACTTTGGGTGATGTAATGCTTTCAACCCTTGCTAAATATTATGTTTCTAGACTTATATATTTTTTAGTCTATTGATGGACCCACCGTTATCTAGAATACCATCTGGCCCCGAGGCCCAATAATATAACGACTCATACTTTACATACATAGATATTACATAAAATTGATGATTATACAATAAAAATATAAAAAGACCATAACAAGACCAAATAGGTATATTGTCTTCAGAATTTGAGAAACATTAAAACTTGTTCATAAGACATCATCCTTGGCTCCCACTTCTTTAGTAAAATATTAACTCCATTTTGAAATATTGTACATAATATCATTCTTCATGACCAGTGGAAATAAAACATAAGAAAAGGTGTTTTCATATTCTCAACAAGAGTTAGCATGGGAGAATAAATCATATCATAATCATAATTCATAAAAAAATAACATTTCAATGTCTACTCCTATATATGAATGATTGTGATATCATGATAAAGGATAAATAATGAATCTTCGTAAGAATCAATGAACATAATCCGAAAAGTGATAAAAAAATAAATGAATTTTTATGGTATAAGAATAATCATAGAAAAAAAAATTCATATCAGTCAAGGATCTTTTCCATGACCATTATATAAAAAATGTCAATTACTTAACCGAGTTGAATCCTCTTTCCATCCTTGTATTATTGAACCGAGATCCTTCCTCATTCTAACCATGTCAATATCATGTTATTTAAATATTTACCCAATGAATGATATGGAGAAATAGGTCTCATCCATATAATAATGATATCGATATTGTGTGTTCCACAAAAACATAAATCATTTGTCATAGCATATACCAATGAACAAAATGGGTTTCTTAAATGTCATTCCATCAAAACACAATATATATAACACAAATGGATTTCATAAATAGGAATAAATAAAAAACATTAAATAACATAGGAATAGTTGGGGTATTATATTTAAAACATAACCTTTAAAAATTATTCCATATTAAGTGGAAAATAATTTTCATTGAACTCTTGAAATTAATTATTGAGGAAAATATAAATTATTCATCAAAAAATATTTCATTTTTTCAAAATGAAATGCTCCGTTAAAAGAAAAAAAATTATTTTAAAATATAATTGTGATCCTGTAGATGAAGATACATGGAAATAAGATTTAATGAAGACATAAATACCAGTTCAAGTTGTATATTATCCACGTACTTTTGCTGAAAAACTCCAAAAGTACCTCATATCTAATAATAAGAAAAATTATCCATGCATACTTTTTAAAAACGTATTGAACTATGTAAAATTGAAATTAAACAATTGTAATAGAGTAGAAATAATATTACATATTTTGGAATCATGAATGCGGGTGAAAAATAATCCCCCATAAATACTTTTGTATAAAAATGTCATATAATAATATGATTCTGAAATAATCTCATGCGATTTAGGTCGGATTTCATTTGTATGTATCTAAATGAACTCTATAATTATTTAAATAAATTCATTGAAATATTTCATAATCATAGAAAGTTTTATATTATCATATATGATAATATTGTCACTTATTTTTTAATTACATTTCATTGTTACACGTTATTCAGATATTAATTGCTTTATTTTGTAAGAATGTTTTGTAGAATAAGATCTTCTTCTCATTAATATTATAAAGTTATATAATTAAAAAATTATATTATCATAATATATTCCTTATTTATTCATTATTTAAATTTATATAATCATTATTTAATAAAGATCAGGTATAATGAATCACATCGCATTTTGGTGAGGGTAGACCCTATATATGCACGATCGATGATATCACTCCATAATAGTGGAATGGTTTTGAAATGAATGGTTTATAATTTTATAGAGTCAATATAATTTCATAATAATCATCTATATTCAATATTTTCATCATTATACCAATCCATGAATGGTGGGGGTGAAAACTTATAACACTACGACCTGGAGACGGTAAGCGTACGTACAGACACATGGTTATTTCATTTTTCATTGCTAAATTGAAATTGGAACATGTGTGTTCCATAATAATAATAATATCTAAGTATATAATTAATACTTGTTTTATTAAATTTTAATGATATTACTCAGGAAGAGTAAGAAATACGTTTGAAAGAATTGTAGGAGGAGGTTACATTTTTTTTGACGTGCTTCCTCTAAATATTTTCATAAATCAATAGAGTATGTCTTTGAAGAAGACCAGAACCTATATAATGTAACTACGAATGTTGAAAAGGGATATTTTTCTGGTATGGATGAGCATTAAGGATCAAATATAATTGAAAAGGTGAAGGAGGAGGTTCTGTTTTATAATTTTTCTGAGGGGCAATTTTGGGATCTAGAAAAATATTAATTGTAAATAAAATAAAACCACATCTAATGCCCCCAATATGTACCAAATTAGAAGAAGATATGAGATAGGGTGTCATATCATCACCCAATAGATATTAGAAATTTCTTTCTTTCAATTTAAACCTTATCATTTTAATTAACAATTACTAATACAATATAATTTTTAACTTTGTCAAAAAATATTTCAATATTAAAACCATGAAATATTTAATTATTTTATGTCAATTAGACCATTCATAAATAATTTGGAACATTTTGTACCATAGTATAATTATTTTATATTTATAATAATTTTTTTTATTTTTAAATAATTTAATTAAACATTATTTTGATAAACAATCAATATTGTCAATTTTTCACTATTAAATTCCTTGGTTTTTAAAAATATTAAGATAAAAATTTAACATTGAAAAAAACATTTTATTATATTCTAAATAATTCAAGGTAATCTAGGAAATACATTAGATATATTAATTATCCCACATTATATTTACTTCAATATTTTTATAAACCTTTATTTCTTAACTCCATTAATGAATTAATTAGTACATAAATTTTGTGTAAATATTTAATACATATATTTGTAGAATATAAAATACAATGATGAATAAAAATATACTATTTTTCTTAATAATACTTTTAGATAAATTTATCTTCTAGAAAAATCCAACATTTAAAATGTTATACTTGTCAAATTATGTATGTCCCCACATTAACATCATATTAAATAAAATAATATAAGTGCCACAATATCTTCGATAAGGTTTCAAATGGTCACTAACTAAACCCTTGTATGTTTATGGTCAATATATACTTGACTATTAGTATTTTATCAAATGTTTCATTGTTTTGATGGTTATAATCATTTAAAAAAATAATAATTGATTTATCGTCAATTAGTTAATATTTTCATCATCAAGGTATAAGTCATTAATGTAAATATTTATTTCCTAAAAATTACAAATAAATTACCATGATAAATAAAAATATTTTAACTTTAATGTTATTATTTATAATCAAAATTATCTTCTTTATAACCTTATATAAAAATTATATAGTTATAAAAATTTGAGTCGACATATTTAATATTTTATTTAAAAAAATAAATTAAACATTCTAAACACATCCAAGTTGTTTAAAAATGAAACCATTTTATCCCATGGATGATTTAGGTAGAAAAATATCACCCAATGATTTTATGACATGTTTTTGGATAATTTTATAATAGTATTTTTACCCTTAATTACCCGATTAACCCGTTAATAGTAAATAAAAATTACTGATGTTACAGTTCATAATTCCTAAAAATAAAATAAATAAATAAATATAATTTAGACCTACTGAATCCAAATATGGAATCCGATTTTTTAAAATTAAAAAAATATATTTTTAATTAATTAATTTAAAATTAATTCTATTTTTAGAAAGAGATAATATGTTTTAAAAGTTAACATATTTCAAAATATTGAAATATTTTTACGTTAAAATCCAATATAAAATTAATTATAATTACTTACATTGAATTGAATGATAAAAATATATTATATTTATATCTTAAAACCATTCAATATTATAATTTTAACATAAAATTTATTTCTATAAAAAAAGATGTTTTCAATTAAAAGTTATTTTAATTTTACTATTCCTAAAATTTTGAAAGTTATCAAAAAATATTAACATTTCATCCAAAGTATGTTTTTATATCTTTTATTAAAATAACATGTTTATTCTGTTATATAAAATTTTTTAATGTGTCAAAATCTTAATTAAAAGTGGGTAGTCCATTAATAGGGGATAATTTACCCTTTTAAAAATAAATGTTTCATACCGAAAATAGGGTTTATTCATACCCTATGTCAAAAATATCTATTATATGATTATTAAAGCTGTTTTATTAATTATATAACACATATATTTTATTATTGTTTTTAATAATATAAATTCCTTTAATTTATTAATACAAAAATAGAAATATATAAATGATTTGTATTTTTCAAAAATAATTGTTATTGAATGGCTTCACCATATATCTTATTACGTTTGTTATGTTTATTATTTATAACCTAATTAATCTATTAAAATATCAATTTTATACTTAGGGTGTATCATGTTTTTATTAAACTCTTAATTATTTTTAATGCAAGATATTGAAGAATTAAAATTATTTAAAGAAAATACTTTATAAAAATATCGGGGTGTTACATTCTACCACCCTTAAGCTATACATAGCCCTATAACTTTCTCACATGGATTAAAAAATATGGGGATATATCTCCCTCATAATATCCTAAATTTAAAACATATATTCTTAAAATTAGTGGCTCTACAAAAGAACATTAACCAAGCAATTGGTGTTGTTTCTGAGAACATTTTCCCAAGGATCCTGAATATCTATCAGCTATTCTTTTTCGAATGATCATTCTTCAATGGTAAAAATTCTAAGTATTATACATGTGTATGATCATGTATTTTCTTTCTCAAGAGAGATACATGGAACACATCATGAACTTGATAGTGATTTAGTATAAGTGCCAATAATTATTCCAAATTCCCAACACAATCTAAAATTTCAAAAAGGACTGTTATATGTAGGGATTTGCTTTCCATTCATTAAAAATATCAAAACCCTATTCCATGGAGATATTCATAGAAAAAAATTGTCTCCCATTTCAAATTATAGGTATTTTCTTCTATTTTCATCATATCATTCTTGTCGACTCTATGATGTTCTTTAAGTTTGTTGAATATATCTAACCTTTTTTCCAATTAATCAACAAGATCAGGTCCTGATAGTTTTCATTCCCCAACTCCATCCAAGTAAGTTGGAGTTCTACACATATTTCTGTAGAGGGCTTCAGAAGGAGACATATGAATTAAATATTGAGTGATATTTGTTAAAAAAAATCCACCAAATGTAGTTTTTTACCTCATTAACCATTGAAATCCACATAAAAATATCTCAATATGTCTTCTAGTTTTTATTTATTCCCACTTATTGATCATTTATCTCAGGATGATAAGTAGTGCTAAAACAGAACATTTTATCCAGGTCCTGATGAAGGATTCTCCAAAACATTCCTTTAAACCTTATATCTCGATCAAATATAATGGATAGTTGTACTCTGTAAAATCTTACCACTCCATTTACATATATCTTAGAAGCTGGTCAAGAGGGAATTTTTTTTAATATCAATAAAGTTCACCAACACTATAAGTAGATCAACTATAAGCCTTATACCATCATGGAATTATGATTATTTGGGATGCAGGAAGAAAATATTCATAGTGATGTTTCAACCATGTTTGTTTTATGCACATTGATCATAAGGGAAAACTCGTCTTCATTTATGTGTGGTATTTAGATTTTCCATTGAATTCCATTTTTCTGTTCTTATCAAACCCATAGGACTGAAGGATTACTCTAATATCCTTTTAAACCTTAAGATAACATCTAACGATTTCTTCAAAGCTATTGAATTCCCTTATGGATAATTCCCATCATAAACTAGGTTTTAAGCCAATAAGGAATCGATCAATTTTTTTCTTAGATGGGATAATAATTATAAAAGAGTACTTTGAAGGACTTGTAAATTTTATTTATTGGTACTAATAGATTCATCATCCTATTGATTATTTTCCAATAACTCCATCCAGATATTTCTTTTAAGAATACGAGGAGTATACTTATTGAAAAATATGTTTGTGAACTCAACTCATTACCTAGTTTCAATTTTATCTCTAAGCCTCATATTCTTTATATGGTTGGTCCATTGATCTAATTCACCTTCCAAACAACAGACGAATTATACGAAATTATCATATTGTAAGAATTAGAGAACTAAAAATATATTTTTAGTGGTACTGGTCCATTTTTTAACCTCTAATTGGTTATAATATTTGCTGTTAGAAGGTGGAAGTTGCCTCGTAATGGAGTCGATAGAATTTCGTTCCCTCTTCTCATTTAAAATAACTTAATTATTCAAATATTAAGAAATATGTGTTTTCATAACTATATGATTTTTCATTCTAGATCCCAGAACATTTGGTTTCCCAATAAGACAATCACTACATATCCCATTCCATTCCGCATTAATGGGGTCCTGTTGGGTTCTATCCATTTATTTAAACCGTGAATAATTGTGTGGGAAACACTAATAATAATGGGAAAACAACATAATCAAGAATAAAATTTCTATTTAGATCAATTTAGGTTTAATCCATGGTTATTTATGATCATTTACAAAATACATGGATGTTAATCTATATTAAAACATATCTTTGGGGTTCTTACAAATCTTTTCTCATCATACATTCTAATGGTTAAAAATACCTTTCCTGTTATACAAACTATAAAAACCCATACATTACAAACATAGATATTACTTCACATTTTTATAAAATTCATTACAGAATATAACAAATCCATGACATGATTTGTAGGTATAACATCCATAGAAATTGGGAAGCATAAATAACTGCTTCATAAGACATCATCATTATCTCCCACTTATTTATTCACAACTATACCCTATTTTAGATAAATCTTATTTAACACTCTTATTCATGCCCTGGGGATAATTTAAATATGAACGTGTTTTATCATATTCTCTGTAAGGGTAAACAAAATAGATATCAATCATATCATAATCATAAGACATTAGAGCATAACATTTGGATTTCTTATCCTACTTATGAAATATCATAATATCATGCCATGGAAAAAAAAGATGAAATATCATAATAATAAATGAACATAATCCCAAAATTCATAACATGAGATGTTATGTTTTGTAGTATACACATAATAATAAAAATTCAATTTATGTTTGTAAAATCTCATGGAAAACACTATCATAGTGGATAAATTCCATTATTAATCTGAGTTCACTCATTATTCAAGAATTGTATTACAGAACTGAGAGTATTTTTGTTTCATAAATTTCTATCTAAGGAGATATAAATATTTACCCAATTCATTTGGGGGAGATATAGGTCCCACCAATATCATAATTAAATTATTCTTAAGTGTTCCACAAAAACATAAATAATTCATTACATCATATCTCAAAGAACATAATGGGTTTCGTAAACATTATTCCATCTTAAAATAATCCATGTAAAACTAATGGATTTTATAAATACGATTCAATAAAAAATAAAATGGAAAAAAATAATAATGGGGATATTATACTTGAATCATAACCTAAATAAATAATTCTATCTTAGATGGAAACTAATTTTTATTGAAAAATTGAAATAAATTCTTGTGGAAAATATTTTTCGCTCTTTAAAAAAATTTCATTTCTCAAAATTCAATGATATTTTAGAAGAAATTAATTTATTTTAAAAAAATATTGAATCAATATAAAGTAATATTAATGTGAATATGTTTTTATGAAGATTTCAAAATTATTTAATTCCATATAATTTAAAAAAAACATTTTCCTCGTTCTTTTTCTGGAAAATTCAAAAAGTAACTCATATTGAATAATGATAATAATTCCTTTTATACATTTAATAAAAAATCACAAACGGATAAAACAAAAATTATTAAATTTTAGAATAATATAATTTTTTTACATATTTATGAATCACGTTTGTGGATGATAAATATACCCTAGTAAATACTTGTGTATAAAAAATCTCAGATAATAATTAGATTACGTAATTATCACATACCTTTTGGGTATGATTTTCTATATATGCATCCAAACTTCATATATAATGATTTAAATAATTTCATTGACTTATTTCAGAATAATATGCATTTTTCTGGTATCATATATGATCATATTATCATCATTTTGTTAATATCCTCACTTTTTTACTCGTTATTCAGATATTAACGTATTTTGGTGCTTATACTTATTTTGCCAAATAAGTTATGATTCTCCTTAATAAGTCATAGTTATATCATTAAAAATTTTATTGAAATAAAATATAATATATTTATTCAATCATTACATGTATATAATCATGATTTAATGAATATCCAGAAAAATTAATGGAATCTCATCGTGTAGACGGTATGTTGTATGTACGCATTAGCAACAATATCATTCCCATAATTGGTGAATGGTATTAAAGTGTCTGATGTGTAATATTTCATAATAAATATAATTTGTTAATAATAATATATTTTTATTATTTACAACATTTTACCCATCCAAGTGGGGTGGTGTAGAAAAAATTATTTCAATATGGCGTGGAGACGGTAAGCCTTATATACGCACGCGTGAGGGTTTCATATTTCATAGAGTGTATGGAAAGAGGACTATTGGTGTTCAATAATAATAATAATATCTCATTATATAATTTATACTAGATTTTGGACTTCATCATGAAATGATACATGAAGTGGGTGAAATAAGTTTTAAATAATCAGTAGAGGAGATTACCTTTTTTCAACATGCTTCCTCAAAATCATCTCTTGAAGCAGTAGAGTTGGACTTTGAAGAATACCAGAACCTATTGAATGTAACATGGAAAGTTCATGATGGAAAATTAATGTGTATCATTGATATTTAACAAACAATGTGAGTAAACGGGTTATGGATGAGGTTCCATTTTAAAATTGATGTGTAGGGGAACTTTTGGGATATCTAAATATATTAATTTATTATAAAATAAAACCTCATCAAAAAACATCCAACAGTACCTATTTCAAAGACTATGTTATATATGTTTGTACTATCACCAACCAATAGATTTTAGAATTGTTTTTCTTTCTATTTATACAATATCATTTTAATTAACAATTGGTTTTCTATATAATTTTAAACTAGGGTACCAAATTGTTCAATATTTAAAGGGTGATATATTTACATATTTGATGTCATATATATAGTAAATAAATACCTTATAACATTTTAGACCATATAATAACAATTAAATATTTATTTTGAAAATTATGATATTTAAATAACTTTATAAAAAATTATTTCGATAAACAATCAATAGCATCAATTTTGATACTATTCAATTTATTGATATTAAAAATTATTATGATTACAAGTTAACTTCAAAGAAATAATTGATTTATATTAAAAAGATGTCAAGGTAATCAATTAAATTAATTATAAATATTTATTATCTCATATAATATTTATTTTAATATATTTAATAACATTTAATTTTTATCTCCATTAATGAAAAAATTACAATGTCGATTTTGTGTAATTATTTAATATGGTTATTTTTTTAATAAAAAAAATAAATACATGAATATAAATAGAATATATTTTATAATAATATTTTTAGTGGAATTTATATTATGTAAAATCCAACAATTGATATGTAATACTAATTAAATTATGAGTGTGACAACTTTAACATCACCTTAAATAAAATAATATAAGTATCCTAATCTCTTATATAAGGCCCCAAATGGTCACTAATTTGACCATGGATATTTATGGTCAATATATAATTGACCAATAACATTTTAGAATGTTATTTTGTCGTTTTATTATTATTATATTTTTAAATAGAGTTTATAATGAAATTTATCTTATGTATAACCTTATATAATAAATTATATTTTTGATAAATTTTGAGTAAGAATAATTTAATTTTTATTTTAATAGAATAAATTAAATGTCCTAATCACATTAAAGTGTCTTCCAGAGGAATCCATTTGGAACCAAATATTATTTATTTCACAACATACACATCCAATTATATTACGTATTAGGGAAATTTTATAATAATATTCTTACCCTCAATTATCAGATTTACCCATTTACTGTATTAATAAAAATTACCAAAGTTACTATTCAGTGTTCCCAAAAATAAACTAAAGCTATATAAATATAATATAACTAATCATTCCAAATATGGAATACATTTTTCAAAATTAAAACATAGTACTTGTTATAGTACATTTAATGTTAATACCATTTTGGGATATAGGGAACGAGTTTTAAAAGATTAAACATTGAAAAATATTGAAATGTTTTTACATCTAAATTCAATGTAACATAAATGATAATGAAATAAATTAAATTTCTTGATAAAAAAATTCTACATATGATTTAAAACCATTAAATATTATATTTTATCCATATAAATTATTTTGATGGGAAAAATCATTTAAAATTTAGTGTATTTTCACCATTCATCAATGTTTGAATGTTATCCGAAAATATTAAAATACCACCCAAAGAAAATTTCTATAACCCCTTTTCAATGAAATTATTTATGTTTTCATTTAAAAATTATTAATATTTGAAAATCATAATTTAAATGGGGTTCTCTTTAAAATTGAAGAAAATTAACCATTTAATTTTTTTTATTCATCAGATATGTTGTATTCATACAATATTATAAAAATATTTATTGTATGAATATAAAAATAATTTGATTAAGTATATATCATATATATATATAAATAATTCCACATACTAATAGTAACTCACTCATTTTATTAATACAAAAATATAAATATATTATTGATTTATATTTTTCATAAATAATTGGTACAGAATAAAGTCATCATATATTCTCATAAGCTTTTAATATTTATTACTATTAACCTAAATGTTTATTTAAAAAAGTAATTTT
Organism: Viscum album; assembly: GCA_963277665.1. Classification (NCBI taxonomy): domain Eukaryota; kingdom Viridiplantae; phylum Streptophyta; class Magnoliopsida; order Santalales; family Viscaceae; genus Viscum; species Viscum album. The sequence continues at coordinate 570,846,824 of OY728129.1, forward strand.
ATACTAAGGGTTTTTGGTGTAGTTTCTTGACCATTTTAGCCCATCCTTATAGAAGAAATGTTTTACTTTCTAATCTATTTTCACATAGTGACATGGTGACTGTATTACTGATGTCATTTCACAATGCAAGGGATTGATGTATTAATTTTTGGCGTAGTGTCCCCAAGAGAATATATGTGTAATTTTCCTGGGAAATGTATGAGATAAGCTAGTCCCAACCCTTATTCCCAGGACGAACCTACGAGTGTTCTATAAATTATCAATGAGAGAATGATTTTTGGAATAATGTATTTAGAGAATAAAGTGGAGTTTATGAACTTCACATCCTTAAAGAGAATGTAAAAAAATATGATAGAAAAGGCTTCTACTAATACAAAACCTCAAGCCCCATAGCCAGTTCTCCTAAACGTATCCTTGAAGAACATGAATCACCAAGCACTTTATCACTACATGCATGCTACATATGGTTCATGCTAGATCCAAACACCGAGGTATTAATTCACAATTATAAAATAACATGATCTAAACCATCATAGATGAGAATTTAATTTGTTAATTCCTTAGTAGAATAGAGAAAAATGCCATCAATTTTTTATTGAAGATATGGTAGAAATAGGTTGGGTTAATGGACCATGTTTATTACTATCCCTAAAATATAATTATTTGGGGAATCAACTCAGAGTTATTTATAGTCAATTATTGGATTTGGGACTATGTATACCATAGTATGATTCATTAGATAAATTTAATATTATAGGTGACATATGTATCATAGACATCGGTTGGTGAAGATGATTATTAAGATGAATGGAAGTAATTTTTTTAATTGTATAAAATATTGATTACTGGATATCTTAAAAGACCCACTCACATTTCTATAGAATAATCATTTCTTAGTGGAACTACCCAACACCAATATATTCTTCACAACTTCCCATGTTACTCCATCATCATTATAACCACCCATGTCTCAAAAGGAAATGTGATGAAAATTTATTGGAATATATATACAATAAAAATATCAAAAAAATCACTGTCAATGATTTTATACCACTTAAATTGGGATAAATACATGTAATCAATTATATCATAGACTACTCAATCGAATAAGATCATGGTTATTCACTTATCCATTTTATTATGATAGTGGAACAGTGAGATAGATATATTGGGGAATACATCCACTCATCTCCATTTGGAATCATAGACGTACTCCATTCATCGAAAAAAATGAACAACTTCATCACTTAGAGTTCCTCCGGAGGTACCACATATGAGCAAGATTATTAAACTAAAATCAGAAAAATGTTCTTCTTAGGGATCTTCAACTATATTCCACATAAGCTATACCATCAAGCATACCCCACAACCTCTATGGTCTAATTATTTCATGGATAATAAAAAATAACCCATGTCCTAGACACAACCATTCAAGTTCTGACCAAAACTACCTAGAACCCATATTATTCCATTCAACCAATATTTGAATATTTGGAGAAGTTGTTAGGCCCTATCTACTCATCGGACCATACCCACTCTACATCCAATCATGGAGAGACCTGCTAGATTAATGCATATTAACCTTTCCATAAATGATGTTACACATTAAATAATTTATAATATATGATAATAAATATCAATACATGATCATACCAACTTATAAAATGTGTTACATGAGGCTCTCATCAATTCCCAAAAGAGACCACTTCTCGTTGATACTGATATAGCTTCCAGAAAGGCATATCATGAATAAGTGGATAAATAGGAAGAGTGATGAATCATTATGTCCTTATTTTTGGATGATTATTTTTCAATCCTTTTAAGTGACATATTCACACTCTCTTTCATGTGATAGTATATACGTGCACATATCAATATTTGTTTTAGTAATATCTAGATCTATGATCAAACTTATCCCAATACAGGAACTCTGTAAACTAGGTCTCACTATGGTGAATATGACCCCATTCAACCATATAATACATAGATATGATAATTTTGAGAAAAATCCATACAAAATGATTTTCAAGGAGACCAATTTGGTGAAATTGTCACAAAAAGTGAGTTATGTTTGTATCACTTTACACTAACTATAATGCCTTATTATGATGGACCGGGATTGAAATCATGTGAATGTCCCATTTTTGTATGATTAGCTCTTAAATACCCAATTAATGTATTATAAGTGGAACTCAAATGTTAATATCCCCCCTTGGACTCCAAAGAATCGGTCAATCTAGATAAGAGGTATTTTTATAATTAAGTTGAATAAACTCATGTTCATCCATGTATAAAAATCCAGTAAACCCAATGGAATGTAAACCACTATGATGGATCCATTGGTGTATTTGTTGGATATTTTCATCATATCAATCCACTATTTGTAAGATACAATTATAGTCATTTTAATCCATTTCATCATTCCCATGAAGAATAAATGATAATAAATTACATCATATTTAATCAAATGGAGGTGTCCATTTAAAGACACACTATCATTACATCATGGAAGTTCTATCCCAAATTACTATCCTGGTATAGCATCTTGTTTTCTATATTGATTGAATAACATTTTTGAATTCAAACATACATAATTTCTTTTGACAACAAGTGTTTACCCCACCATTGCAAACCATATGGAATTGGTTTATATGATTCCAATTTTATGGTCTCTATATAGTCAAATTGAAAGGAATCCCCTAATGGGGTTTATTCCCCTATAAATAAAGGTGATTGTTCTTCCCCAGTGATCTCATGTGCCTGTAGATTAATATTCTTCTTTTAAATCTCATATTTATACATCTATAGTTCATTTTTAAAATTTCCTTACAACCATTTTGGAAGTAGTTTCCTCCACTATCAATGAATCGAACTAGTTGAATCATTTCACAATGGAAAAACCATGGAAATAAGGATTAATATATTCAAATACCAATAGGGAAGACAAAAAATGTTTCTTTTATAATATAATGTTATGAATGGTTCTCATTGGTCAATAATGAAATATCTTTCATTAACCCCAAGGCATTTTTCCAAACCATTTTCCTTCTTATTATCCTTTGGGTATTCAAACTAGTACCATGATATTTTATTCCAATGTAGGATTACATAGTTGATGAAATTTTTTCTATGAATACCAAGTATAAATTTGTTATGGATTTCTTATATCGTAAATAATTTGAAAACATTTTCTTAATCAATATAAATAATGGATATTTCACGATCAATAAAGTATTTTGGATATTAACCACTATTACTAGAAGGATGATTTACACATCCTAGTGATATATAATTTGATATATTTGGATGTTAGTTTTTATTATCTACCATTAAGGGATTGGTATTATGGGTATATTTAAATCGGAATGGTTATAAGGTCAATGAAACAACTATTTTTAAGAAACATCATGGAACATTTTATAACAGTGTGATGTTGTTTTTTAGCAATAATATAGTCAAATATAAACTTTCATAGAATCAAATCTTCATTCTACACCCCATTAGACTATTTGATTATGAATTATTCAATTTGAATTCAATATCATACCAATTCATTTGCTATGTATAAGATACTGAGACAATGTTTGACCATTTATTTTTTCTTCTCCTCTGAATGAACCCCTCTAATTGTGTATTAATTGTTAGATTTGTGTCATTCCTCATCCACATTGTCATATATATGTTCATTGAGACCAATCTTAATAAGGGATTTTCTATAAGCCTAATTTCATCTCCTTATATTAAAAGGAATTTTTCGGGCCATCTAGTCCACCGATCTAGGATTCATTTTTTGGGTTGCAACTTGGATATGTAATGCAATCATTTTTCAATTATCCTACACAAAGATGAATCTTATTAATGGGATGATGACTTCCAGATCGTGTTCAATGAAATCATGTGGTATTTTATGCATCTTATGGATCGAATTCTCCTATTCATAGGGGTTCACCATTTCCATTTTGCAATTTCCCATGGATAATCTTCAGAGCATCTTTAGAAATGATGAAAAATAAAGTTAGGGTGAATGATTTTATTATCTCTATTATATTCTTATTGTCATTGAGACAATATATTCTATCACCACTAATAGTTGTACCTCTTTTATATTTATGGTCTAGAAACTATGAAAATAATTATAATTTATTATGATATGTATGGTTTACCTTGGATAAAAAATAATGTGAATCCTTAACATCCCTATGATAGGTGGATGATATGATTAGTGGGTATTAATACTAAAATAGTATAGCATCCATTTTTTCCCTAGAATACAAAAAATGGCCAAGTGTTATAATATTTATTAGTATTACATATATCCTTGGAATAGATACCCATTAATGACAACCATCCAAATGATGGAATCCTCTCTATTTTTCAGGATAAACTACTTTTGTATATACAATTTTACGATACCTCCTACTACCTCTTGGGATAATACATAATAACCCAATGACAAAAAGTGGTTTTCATGGGTTTCTCTTCATCACTATAACACTTAAACTCATTTAACAATATTTTCTTTTATGATATTTATTTATGAACAATTAATAATAGTGATATTAAATAATAATTATCCTTGATTTATGTCTTAATAATGATATTAAAAAGATTCATTTGAAGGGAATCTCAAATAATGTCAAAAAAACATATCAATAATGACTATATTGTGAAGAAAAAAGAGTTCATCCCAAAACTATAGTGTACTCAGGATATAATTTAATATTTATCTTCCTTATCCATGTTGACTTATAACCAATGATACAACAATTAATGCGTGGATTATTTCTAAATCATATATGCATGTCTCGTAATACCTGGAAAATTTGACTACATTACTTATTTTCCACATTGAAAATTATTTTCCCAGATCACTTCTAACAATGTAAAACATTTTTTTACCGAAATGTCACTGAAAATTCATTATAAAGACCTTGAAATTATACTATGATAAAAGAAACACTTCAATATATGAATCTCTTAGTAGTGTACCTCTAACATGGGCCCCTCACATCAATATGTTATGATGATGAATATATATATCATTGTGGAGTGATTTTTACCATATGTTATGGTCCCATAATAGAATATGTTCTATATATACATTACATTTATGGGATCTATAAAAATAAAATACATAGGAAAGTGGTCGCTCATGAATTTCAATAAGTCGACACTACATCATGTGGGTCCCATATTGCAATTTCGACGCTTTATCAATAAATCATAATATTGTGAAAATTTTATGTCACCATAAATCATGACAACATTGAATTATATTGTAAGTGTAATAATTTTTAGATCCATGGTGACTTCACTAATCAGCCAACATAGCTTATCATGTCCACTAAGATCACCTTACACTTTATTACAAGGGGACACAAAATTATAGGACCCTATCTTTAAGTGATATGTCCACAGTTTATGTACATCCTTAAAAATAATGTAATCATAAAAAAAAACTATAATATATCCTCATAAATTAATTCATGTCCTAATCTATGATTGATTTTTGGAAATATCCCATCATTTTTCGATTTAGTATTCCTTAAAACATTATGAAAAATTTTAAAAACCATTTGTATTTTGAATCAATAATTATATACGAAAATTACAACATCTTATTCAATATTTCCTATCACTATAATAATTAAGGGTTTGGGATTATTTATGTTCTTAAAACCCCTAGAAATTTAAATTAAATGTGGTGTGTAAAAATAAGTATATATTTCTAGAAAACATTTTAAATTCTATATTTACATATAATACCCAACCATATAATTCATCCTAATTGACCCTATACGCTCATGTGAATGAGATATGGGTAGTATAACATTTAAAAATTCAACTACCAACATTATATATGACTGTTTATTGTCATTATGTAATAGATAATATAGATGATGGTCTCGTAGAACAATTGGTGGTCTTCAATGAAATCATGCTTCCTCAATTTTAGAACCTCAATATTTATCATGAAGGGTTTCATGAGCATTAAAAAAAGGCTCTATCCTAAAATTACCATCATGATACTAATGAAGCATGGAATGTAGCTGAACAAGATTACTCTTAGGGGGTACATAAATTAATTCATTAATATTTTTATCCCAATTGTGCATATACTTTAATCATCATTCATAGGGACCATTTCACATATATAACTAATAAAATGTTACTTAAATGGTTTATTTCATAAACATTACATCATAAAGGGAAAATTATGTTAAAATATAAGACATCCAACTATTCACTTAACATTATAATTTTAGAAAACTTGTTGGTACCAGAAAATAATACCACATGTCCAATGTCATGGTATCTTGATGATAAAAATTCCCTAAAACATATTTCCCAAAAATATGTTAATCTATATGACACATCATCCTCACATTGTAAAATGCGAGTAAAAATTCATAACAATAATAAATAAAACCAATATGGTTTATCAAAACATCACTTGATGTAAAACTACAAGACCCTCATTACCTCACCTTAGAGGACCTCCATTTTATATATTGTTCCCCTACTAAAGCACCTTATATAACTTCTACTAATTGGATTCTTATTTCATTAGATATGTAGAGACACCTGGATGTCATAATATGTTCCCAATCACTTAAAAACATTTGGATATCCACTAGAGTTAATCTTAAAATATATCTTAACAAAAAATCCATTCATGATCCACAAATTCATGGTGGAATAATACCCAGATTGTAGAACTCTCTCATAATACCCACTCATGTTTACCTTCAAACGTCAACCCTTCCTTGATTTGGATCCTCATCATCCTCCTTATTGAAATGAGATCCGTTATGGTAATGGATTATGTCCAAATATGCAGTCCTAATATATATAAAATATACCTTTGTCGACATATCATGAACATTGAAAACATCATGTTTATCAAAAATGGTAAATGATTGATCTGAAATGTTCTCATCCCATCCTTGATGATGAAATTATCCGTCCTATGTTTCTAATAGGGTTATCGGTCATCCTTGTCCTCCCATTGCTGCATTTTTTGTTCAGATATTACATTTCATAATTTTCTTTACTTTCATATACATTTTATTTAGCACATTTTGACCTCCCTCTATGTTAACCCTTCATGCATCAAAGATTTTTTTCTATGCATGTGAGTTTCCTCTATGGTTTTCCTGTATGACATCTATTCACCCCTATCACATGCACTAATGTTATTGGTTATTTCTTACACAACTCCCTTTTTCTAAAATCAATCATGAATCATATAGGACTAGGATTTTTTGTGGTTCCACAAAAAATAATCAAGATGCCAGGATGATCCCATGAAGAAAACCCATAGGTATAATATTCATGATCATAAGATGTGTTCAAATTTACCCAAATACTTTATTATAAAACACAGAAATAAATTCCTCTATTTCAATTTATATATCATAAAATTAAGTTAAATATAAAAAAAATTCCAATGATCACATACCCTACATACATAATAATTAAAATAAACAATATATTCCCCATTGTAGGACTAAAAAAGAACAACATCGTGGGCCATAATACTACTATGATTCATGGGGTATTTAATGAACTCTATTTATGCAATGTTGTTTTTTTGCTCTGTTAAAATATTATCTTTCCCCACAATATGGAATGATATATATCAAATTAATATTGATTTCACAAAAAATTTAATGTTGTATGACCTTAAACTCCTTACTCCCTATAATGTATTATTCATGACTATAAACATCAAATGGAAAGCAGAGAAATCATCCTTAAAATTTAAAATCCCTAGTAGAAATCTTGGGAAAAATTTTATAACATATCATTAAATGAAACTTTTAAAATTGTGTAAAAATTAATGATTAAAATTAAATTTTTACAAATCCCACATGACTCATCTCGAAAAACATTAAAAAAATGTTTCCCCAGATAAACACAACAGTTCAGAAAACAAATATAGATACAAATAGTCAACACTTCAATCAACATTTAATATGTATCTTATATGTAACAACATAGAGTATATAGCTGGAATTTATTACATGGAATTAATTTTTATTGTGTTATATTGTAAACTATTATACACATACAACCCATGGAGAAACAAACCCGACTCTTTTTTCGTTAATTTAAATCATTATAATACTCAATAATTAAACATATTAATGTTAACAATATTAGGTGGTATAAAATAAAAAATACAAAAACTAAAATGGGAAAGTTTGGATCAACTTAATTATAAATAATCATCCCTCTTTTGAAAAACAATTTGATGATGAAACAATATATTAATGAACGATTAGACATTATCAAAAAAATCAATATATAATCAATAGAGGAATCCTGGTGAATAATGAATTTCAGAATGAGTTATTATTTATATGGTCTAATATTAACACTTCTATACTAATTTTAATGTTATAATATTGACATTACTATTTTAATGATAGCAAGTCCACTGGATGTAGTAATATGTTCGTAATAAATTATAACATAATAGTTGGATTAGTAATTTTAATTAGAAAATACTAATTGTTCATGTATGTAATATTTATCATCAATAATTAAAATAAAGGTTAACATTATAATCCCAAATAGTAAATATAAATACTAAAAACTCAAGTAAAATATAATTACATTGTTAATAAACTATGTCATAAAATATTTCCTAAAAATAATGTTTTTCGTATTAACAATTGAATTACCTATGATATTGAATTTTTTGTATAATACTAATATCATTTTTCAAATCATCACTTAAAAGTTTTCCAATGGTTATTTTTTATTATTTTTCTATTATACTTTAATTTTTAGATAAATAGTAAAAATACAGTTCTTTCCATAGCTCGTGTTACTTAATTTCTATCAGTCAAGATATGATAATTTCCTAAAATTTTATATATATTTATTATTTCCCATAACATATTAAATTTATAAGTAAATCATTAATATACAATATTATTTTTTAAAATTCAAAAAAATCATTTTCCAAAAGACAATGTATAAAATTATTCCTTTAAAATACAATTTTTTTTTTCATTTTTCAATATTTCTTTTTTATGAATAGACATGAATTAATATGATAAATTGTTTTAATGTAAAAAATAATTCTATTATATTTATATATTATTTATATCATCAACAATTCAATATTACAAATTTTACCTGAAATATAATATTTTATTTAACATTTTATTCGTAAAATACCCCTCACTTGAATTATAAATAACCCATATCCCTAAAATCAATAATCTACTCCTCCCACACAATCCCGAGCCAATGTTTTGCACAAATCCCCTCAATTATTCCTCTTATAATCAATAAGGTTATTATAGAGTAATTAAAATCAAATCCTCATTGTAGACTAGTGTTGTACAGGGGATGAAACACCCATAATAAGGTATATTTTTACCAAATATCTTTTTGTATTGATTTTCTATTTTTCATTTTCCTTATAATTTTTTTTAAAAAAAATTCTATGTATAATTATATAATATTTCGAAATTAGATTATTATTTTTACATAATTTAAATATTATATTATTCGTGTATTTATTTTTTATACATCTCATTCTACTACATTGGACAACAATCATGATAATGGAATGTTAACCACAAACAAGAACATTTACAACTTATATTATATCAAAACTATTATGTATGGTTATAATATATATTTTTTAATATTTGAATTTATAAATAAAATTTTCAATAATATATATATTATTATACTAATTTATATATTATGTGTATAACTAAATGTAATCGATGAAATGTAAGAAATATTTATGAAAATAATGATATCAAAGTATCTAATATTTAAAAATTTAATGAAATAAACACAGTTAATTTATTATAATTCATAAATAGTGGTCAAAATTAAAATGATTCAATTCTCTTTAACTTATTTAATAATTCAATGTTTTGTATACATAAGGGAAAAGTGATGAAATAAAGTGGGATTTATGGAATGGGGATTATCATACCTAAATCCTATTGTTTTAGTGATCCCTAATTTGTGGAATATTTAGTTTGGATACTCTTATAAGTAATATTAAATATTCCTTATATATTCTTCGCTATTATTTTTATCTATATAAATGTTTAAAATATTTATAATCCAAATACTCTTATTTTACGAAGATAATTTATATTTCAGAACACATATTTGACTCATCTGGAGTTCATTCTTCTACATCAAAAAATGATGGTGTTTATACCATATTTGTTTCCCTTTTTAATTTTGGAACACCAATTTTTACTCATTAAATTATTCTACATTAAATATATATCAATCCTACTTAAATCATTGTGTTATTTTATGACTATGATTGTTATATGTTCTATGTGGAATGTATGGTTTTTTAGATAATTATAATGTGGTGGGTGGTCAAAGAATTATATATCCATTCATTAAATTGGGTTATGAGATATATAATATTTTTTTGAACTATTAATAATGATGATATGGACTATTTTACAATTAAGATGTTATTATTTCTAAACATATGTTATGAATGAAAATGACACAAATTTGGTTCACAACTATGTGTGGTATTGGACCAATAAGGAATGATGCTTTAATTTTATGCATACCCCATAACCAATGCCTTTATCAAATGTGTCCATCTTGATTATGATTGTGATAAAATTATTATGATATGATAAAAAATATTATTCTTAACCATGTTCTATTGACTCATGTTGTGTATTCCCCTGCTTTTTTGTCTTTTAACTCGACCCTTTCATTGATGTATATCATAAAATGATTATATGTGCTAAGGTGAATACAATATTTCATAAAGTTAAATAATATGGATTAAAATAAATGTTTTTTATTATGTGCATGTGTTTTGTGGGACTCATTTTATGACAAAAATAATCCTTTACATCCTAGTATGCATCTTTATTACGTTGTTTATCAAAAAAATTGATGCAATAATCATGTATGAAAAATTTGGTTAATTATACATGGTATTTGAGCACCTTTTAGTTAATTATTATAATTAAGACATCAAAAAATAAGTAAAAACCATAAGTATAATTCAACGTATAGTTAAACATCATGTAATAATAATTTTAGAAAAAGGCTAAACATAGGGAACCAATAAGATATTCCATAAAATTTATCTTTGAAAACGAGTAAATTATTTATTCATTATTTCATATGGAGTCAAATGAATTATAGTGATGCTTACCTAACTGTATTATTCTATGAACAATATCCTAAACAATATATAATGTGTGCCTTCATAAAAGATGTATAAACTAGTCATCGAGGATTTTAAGTGGCAGGGACCACCAACATCATATGGATCTTCTTATCAACTTTTCCAGGAACTATGGTATAACACAATGGACATTAAAATTTATATACATCACTATACTAGTAAGGATATGGTGACACTAGTAATCTATTGGTTATATTGAGAAGCTGATTAATGGTGGGTACTGTTAAATAAAACCAACATGATGGGTGAAATACAAGAGACATAATGGTATGAAATTATGGAAATATTTCAAATTAGTTTATTCACTTAAAATATTTGATCAATGTTAGAGAGATATTTCTGATAGATTAAAGAAAATTTTATTTGATTCTATCATAATTTATGAGGAAGAAAATCATAAGTATTTCATGATATACGATGTGATTTTTAATAAATAATGATATAAAAATTAATAGATTCATTAATGGATTAAAAACCCACCTTTAAAAGGCTATAGATAACTAATACCATGGGAGATATACAGATGTAGTTTAATTGTATCTTCATGTAGAGCTTAATTTTATAGAATGGTCCTGTGGTTATATATATATATGAAGATAAGAATGTAATTTCAAGATGTCTGGTTAAATGGAAAGTGTGGAAAGTGGATCCTACTACCTATGTGTCAAAAATGTGGTCAAAATACTCATTGGAATTACCACAACAGGATAGGGAAATACATCAAGTGTGGGGTTAAAGAACAATAAGATAATGAATTTTGAAGGGTCCTGAAAATTATTTCCAACATGATGGAATAAAAGAAGTATCCTTATAATGAAGCACATGTGGTTAAATTCCTCAAATATAGGGAGAAGTAGAACATTGTAAGACAAATAACTAAACCATGTATCCATGATGGATACTTTTGATAATCACCATCAAATAGAGAGGATCAATGGAATGTTTAGTCCTTCGCTACTAATAATGTGGAGCATGAAAATGACACCATACAAGGTACACAATGACTTCACAAATGTTTAGAAAAGTATTATATGATTTGGGTCCTATGGAATCCATTATATCATGAAATATTAATATAACTATTGAATCAAATACCTAATACCTTGAACTGAATAAATCATAAAAATAACCATGTTGTGGGATCATTAAATACTGAAGGTTGGTTTGTTCTCCTTGTAGTGTAAATGAGAAGATACTTCTTGGAAATCATGTAATACATCCCTTTGTGTAATTAAATGTTATTTTTGGCATGGAATGTCTCTAATTATAAAGAAAAATAATAATACACTACGAAAAGGAAGCAATGAATCATACTTGAAAAATTACCATTACTAAAAAATAGACTGATGTATTTCACAATGTATTACTAAGACATCCCTTAATTCTTGAGGTATAGTTTTTAATAGAAATTATACATATATCAACTACTATATTGAAATTCCATTTTAGTAAGTGACCATGGAGGAATAAAAGTTAAAAATGCAGCTACAATAACAATTGTAAAAAGGGATCAAGCACCCTAGTTTCTAACCATGTGGTGTTCCAATGATCATTGAAATGAAAAATAAAGGCCAATATGGTTTTGTATCAATTACTGATATCTTAAAAAGATCACCATAAATGAATTGTTATTCCCATACAAGTATTTATTACTTTCTCTATCAACAACAAGGAGCTTAGTACTTTTCAAATGTGGGACATCATTCTAGAAATAAAAACCCAAATGTGGAAAAAATAATATATTTAAAAGAAGAAACGTCACACAAGGTATTGACATTATGATATCATAGTAATACAATTTAGTCTTACTAATCACACTTGAATGTTAAGGTATTTGATAAATAGAGTCTTTAGAAACAACGTTGATAAATTTATGGTTGTGTTTATTGATGATAATTTCCATTACTATTATATAAACGTAGATAATTATGAAAATATAAGGATATTTATGGCCATATTAAGGTAATATAATATGTATTCGATGTTTTGAAAGTGTTAAATTTGGATTTAGTAAGTTACATTATTTGAGCATGTGATCACAAGTGTTGGAATTTCTATTTAAACATAAATGAAAAATGAAATTTAGAAATTTATCATTCCCATTTGTGTCATATAAATTAATATTCTTCATATAATAATAGGGTACTACAAACAATTTGTAAAAATTTCTCTTGGTTTCTATCCCTCTAACATCGTAATCGGAAAAAATGTTTAAAGTATGTATAGACGATATAATTTGTGGAATTTTTTAAGGAACTCATGAAGAGGGTAATAATTGAACCTATAATCACACTAAAAATAAAAAGGGACAAATATGTGATATATTGTGATGTTTCAATTAAATATGTGGGGTTTTTACTCATGAGGAATGAAATAGAGATATCCTATACCTCATAGTAGGTAATTATCTTTGAGAAAAAGATTCCCAATACATGATCTAGAGTCAGAAGTTGTAATATTTTCCTTTTAGATTTTTAAAAGCTAACTATTTTATTATAAGTGTAACTTATATACTCATTATATGAGTCCAAATTATATATTCACACATAAGGGTTTCAATATTTATCAATAATGTTAGCTAAAACTAATCAACAACTACAATTTCTCTATTCACTGTCATACAAGAAAGGTGAACAAGGTTGTTGATGCTCTTAGTAGAATACAACCTACTACTCTATCAATGAAATAGATTAATAAGGAACCTATATTCATGAATATTCAATGTGTGTTTTTGAAAACTATATGTTAGGTAATACATCATGCATTTCTAAAATTATTTCCCAGCCATTTATCCATGAGAATATCAAGGAGGAGAAATGGAATGATTTAAGGATTCAATAATTGTTGAATGTATAAAATAATGGAAACATCATGAGCTCAACTGAAATAATGATGGTGTCATTTAGTTTTATGTTTAAATTTGGGTTCATTAATCACATGTGATAATAAAGTATAAATGAAATGATTCAGATAGATCATATTTCACTCTCTACTAAGGAAGTGGCCAGATGTACAATGATCTTCGAGAATTGTTCTTGTGGGAAAATATGAAGAATCATATTATTGATAATATATAACGGTTCTTGGTATTAAATCATGATAAATAAAAAAATACATGTAAAAGGTGATGATGTAACCATTCCCTACACACACATGGATTTGGGAGAACATTATAATGGAAATATTTCTTGGACTATTGAAGGGATATAAAGGATACAATGTGATATTGGTATTGGTTGTTAGACTCACCAAAACTATGCCAATAATTCATATATTGGAAGATAATGATCATTTATAGCCTACCATGATATATGTAGTAGAGGTGGGGAGGCTACTTCAGGAGCAAATAGAAATGGTCTTGGATCATGGCCCAAGTGTCACATAAAAACTCATGAGATGTATTTAACCTAATTAGGATTTTGAATTTAATTTCATTATAAACGTATACCATTAAAATGATCTCCAATAATAAATTACAATTAAAAAAATTTTATGACATGCTCTGATATTTCATAATGGAATTTAATGGAAGGTGGGATCAGTATCTCCCAATATTTGAGTTCTCATACCACAATGTTTTCGACTTAAGTATTTAAATGGATCAATATGAATCTCTATATAGGAAGTGAAATATAACATAAAATTACTGGGATAATGTAGGATAATGAAATTCAATTGGACATGATCATGTGAAATATATGGTAGAGAAGGTTCAGGATATCAAATAATATATAATACATTCTTAGTGTCAGCAGAAGATATTTTGTGAAAAACATCGAAGTGACTGGCATTTTAAAGTTAGAGAAAATGTTTTCCATTTAATATCATCATGGAATAGGGTCATGTTGTTAGGAAATGAAGGTATGTAATTCTTGGGGTAAATTTGGACATTTTATATCATGGATCGTATGGGATAAGTTCTATATATACTTTCACATGATAAAATACAACTCCTGTTAATGACACATTTATCGTATCTATCCAAAGGAAGTACACACATGAACACTCACATGTATTGAATCTTGAGTTCATATAACTAGGTAGTGGCCTCTCATATAAGGATAATCTATTTAAGTTCAATCAATGAAGATAAAAGGTTTAATTCAATAAGAAAACTCACCTTGTCAATGTTTTGTGGAGGAACCACAAGTATGAAGTGTCAATAGAAGAAATTTAGGAAACCATAAAATAGGTATAACCAAACCTAATCTCAAAAATTAAAATGAGTTTAAAGTTAAGGGATTAAAAATATAGGGATAAAATGTTGCATCCGCATGATTATATATTATTTAAGTTTCTTGAAAAAAAAGTTGAATTATATTGTATTATACACATAAAAAACATACAAAAGCCAACATTGCTCTTTTTTTAAGTTCAAATATTGTTATATCATTCAGAAAAAAATGTATATATATATATATATATGGGGATAAAAATAGAAAATAGAAAATATGTAAGTTCAAAATTGGGATCACATCAATCGGCTTGAATCATCCATCCCACAAATGACACTTTAGAAAAGAAACAAAATATTTGAAAACCAATAGGAAATATAGAAATTTTAAATGTAAAACCAAAAAATAATTTTGTTGAATATTTTATTAAGGAATTAATGATTATTAATAGGTGGTAATGTGCCCACAAGAAAAGTAATGTGACCATTAGAATATTAAAATAGCCTTTTGAATAATTATCAGACCATTGGGAATAATAACATTACTCTTGGGATTATTAACATTACAATTTTAATTTTAATTTAACATCCAATAATAATTATATATATATATATATTAAATTTATCATTATTAATTAATATTATTATAAATATTATATATTCAAAAAATCATGCTTTATAATCTCATTGAATATATAAGATCATTTTAAATAAATTTACATAAAAATATTTTATATAAATAAAAAACAATTATAATGAAAATTAACATTACATATGTTATCATAATAATTTTATAAAATTAATATCAATTTATAAATCCATAATTAAATATATTCAAAGGGGTTATTTTATTAATTTCATAAAATACATAAATATTTAGGTGAATAAAGAAAATATAGTTTGTTTCTTAACCAGTGTAAAATAAATTACATAAATCATAACATAACAATGACCTAATTATTTATCGAACATTAGGATAAAAAGACATATTTAATTTCCTAAATTGTTCATTAAAATACATTAAACACATTTCCCAAACATGAAAACTAATTTCCAAATTCAAATGTCAAAATTATTCATTCAAAAAACAGTTTTCTCATTTTTTTCACTTTAATTCTTAATAAAGAGAGAATATTTTATATTTTTTTGGGTTTAAAGTTATAAAAACATTCTATGATACTATAATTTGATTTAAATTTTAAAATATTTACAATTAAATGTTACATATTTGTTATATTATTATATTTAATATTTTATTTTAAAAATACCGATATTTTTAAATATAAATAACAAATCTTCGTTGACATGGAAAACCAATCCTCCCACACATTATAAATACAAGTATTTACCCAAATGAACACATTAAATCATTTTATAATAAATTTGGGTGTTATGGAGTAATATATATCCAGTAATCAATGTATTTTAGTGTCATACAATATAAGCATCATCGAAAACATGGTACGTTTCATCAACTCTTCTTTTTTGGTTTCCTCTTCTATTCAACTATTTCTATGTCCCTTTCAAAAAAAACTTATAAGATTAATTATATATTATGTTAACACTGTATTAATTATTGTAACCTATATTGAATATTATATATTTGAGGTATTTATATTTTATACCTCTAATTATTCTTCTCCTTTGGAAAATGGTCAATATAAAAATCTGGTAAAATCCCACAATGGTGCAATCGCCTTTTTTTATACCACAAAAGATTTTCGATTCATATAATAAATTATTCAAAGTATATATAAATGAATTAATATATGTAATTAATGATTTAGTTATTAATTCTTAAAATATATAGATTACATTAAACCATGTAGTGAATTTTTTTTAAAAAATTAGATGTTTTTAAAGAAAACATGATATCAAAATATTTAACACTAATCCAAGGAATTTAAGAAATATTATAAAATTATTAACATTTATAAATAGTTGTAAAAATTAAAATAATTAAATTTTCTTACAATGTTTTAATATATCAATGTTAATTATTTATGTGGAGAAAAATCATCAAAATAGAGTGGGAATAATGTAAGGAGATTCTTGAACCCAACACCATTTCATTGAGTCACCCATCATTAATGAAATATTTTTGGTGGATATTCCCTTAATGGTCCTTAAATATCATTTCATTATTCATAAAATTTCTTTTGGAGGATATACACATGTATCCAATTAATATTAATGAAAATTCAATGTTTTCCCAAAAGATTCGTCTTTCCAAAACATGTTTTTAACTCAACTTGATTTTTTTATTATTCACTGAAGAATTATGATATTTATATTTAATATTCTTCCCTTGTTAATTTTGGAACCACGATGTATTTTCATGGAAGTATGATATATTAAAAATATATGAAACCCATTCCACTTAAAGGGATATTTCTATTGGATCGAATATATAATGAGATGATAAAATACAAGAGTGGGGTGAATTGTATTCTTAAAAAATTAACTTGAAACCATTAAAGATTAGTTTAATAAGGTTAATCAAACATTCCCAAAACCTCTTAAAGAAACCTTTTCTAGGACATTATGGCCTTAAGATAAAAACTTAAGAAAGATTTTATTAAAAGAATGTTTCTACAATAAAGTATATTCAATCTCTAATATAATCAGAGTAACTGAATTAGAATGTATTTTATAGTTATATTTTCTATATTTTACAAAGGTAAGAATACAAAAAAAATAAAACATCTTGAAATAGAAAACATGTTACATTAAGATTCTTTTAATCCAAAGAGAAGGGTATCCAACAACCTTGTGTAAAGGATACTTGATTTATACATTCAAGAATGTTTGCCTTACCCAATCCTGGGTAAGCCTTCAATCCAATGATCATTATCCTTCTTGCTACCCCCACAAGCCCTCAATTTAGAATGAAATTGGAACCTCGGTCATCCAAATCGGGAATCCCATGATCAGCAAGATCAGAGTCTACACAAAGCAAGTATGAACAAGTTGTCCACGCCTGGACATGATGTTCACGACATCGGCATTAAACACTTAGGGTTATAAGAGCCTCTCTCTACAAATCACCTCACATCATTTTCACATGAATCAAGTTCATCCACTCTCTACATTGATGTTGACGTTGTCAGAATTTATTTTACCATTCAAATGGACTTGTATTTATAGAAAAAACATCCCAACAGTTAACTCCACTTCCACAATCATATTTTCCTAAATATAGGAGGGACCTATACACGTTTCAAACATACAACAGTTAGTTTGTAACAGATATTACTACATCATTTCATGTATAATAAATGATTTTATGTTATAGATAATAGTTATGTATAAGAAAACATGGTATCTGATAATATTGGAATGATATATTAAAAACCACTAACATTATTAAAAAATGGATTCTTAAGAAAAAAATTATCAAGAAAATAGATTTATAAGAAAAAATAAATCAGATTGTGAAACTGATATCACATTTGTATGGGAATCGGAATAATAACGTCAGAATGACTTTTTAACCAGATTTGGAGTCATAAAACCAAATGACTTTTGTATCATATTAGGAATCATAAAACAAAATTACTTTTTCATCAGATTTGGAATCATAAAACAGAATTACATTTCCACCAGATTTGGAAAAATAAAATAGAATGCTGTTTGCACCAGATTAGGAATCATAAAATAAAATTACTATTCAGTAATAATAACAGAATGAAAATTCTATAAGTATAACTAAATGACAATATCAGAACTTAAGAAAAAACAGAACATAATAAAAAGTTCAGAACATAAGAAAAATTTATTGTGATTTTCAATACACAAAACCATAAGGAATAGAGAAGTCATAAGAAAACCTTATTGACTCAAAAATCTACCCCTTTTGGAAATAACAAACAAATTTGATAGGGAATAATATATTGACATCAATAAACATTTATAAAAAACTTATCTCCCCCTTTGAATGAGATTTCTAATGAATATTACTAACTACCCCTTACGTAATGCTTCCCAAAGATTATATTTTTGATAATCAGTGTCGGGTTTTCATTCATAAGAAAATATCTCCCCCTTAGATAAATATCTGTTCTTAAAAGAACCCCCTTACTTGGTCATTATCCATTTTTACTATACTCTCCCTTAATAGATTCTCCTCCTTTGAGATCTTCGTTAATTATTCCTTTAAATAAATTCTCCCGCATTGAGATTTTCAAAAATAAGAAAAAATAATGGAAAAGTATAAGATGTACCTGTAATGTTAAGAAATAATACATTTGAAAACAAAAGATAGATATGAAATAATATTTTTAAGGAAATTTTAGAAATAAGGTTTAGATTACAACAACACATCGGAATATCAAGAATTTCATCCATCCTTCTTCTTCTTAGACAAAATTTTCTTTATCAAGGATTTAACTTTCTTCACTTCCTTATGATCCTCTATGAACTTCTTCACCAAAATCTCTTTATCCTGATTATTCTTTTATAATGACAAGATTATTTCTTTTTGAGCAGCCACCTTCCTCTCTATTTCAGCTCTAACTTCATTCTCACTGCATACAGATTGGGAAATGGAATTGAGTTTACTTTCCTTCTCAATGATTGATTCCTTGACCATATTGAACTCAGTTTTTCAAGTATTGAAAGCCCCATTTGTTGAATCCATTAACTCACCGAACTGCCATTGCTCTTCATTAATGGTTTTGCTGCGATTAAAGACTTTCTTATAAGTCGCATTCCGAGCATTGTAATCCATAAAAAGATTACTGATGTCTTATTCTTTCTTGAATATCATGACCTTAAGCAAATTTTTCAATTCCGTCTTTTGATTCAGAGTTTCTTGCATCCTTTGACTCTGGCCATCTATATTTGAAATAACCGGAATAGTGATGACCCTCTTTCTTAAAGATATCCTAACAAAGTCTTCTTCAATAGAAGATGAGGATTCGGACCATAGAACATCTTTCCCTTTCTGATCTACAATTAGAGTCAAGGAAATTGATTTTTCTCATCCCATTGAAGACTTCTATGGTGTTTTCTTTTTATATGAGGCAACCAAAATACTCATACCTTTGATAGGATTTTGAACTTGAGATTGTTCATCATACTTTACTTCTTCACCACCTTGTTGGTCAACCTATTCTTTCCCATCTTCTTCCATTTGAACTTCAACTTGTTCTTCTTCTTCAACTTCTACTTCATCATCAACATATTCTCTAAATTATTCTTCAACTAGTTCTTTGACATGTTCATCTGAAATAGATAGAGAGACTAAACTCAAAGGAGTTCCAATATAGTCTTATAATTCCCTAAAAACATCATCTTAGTCATCTTATACAATCTGATCTTCTATTTCGTGATTAAGTTCGAATAATTCTATAAATTTATTGGATTTCAATATTTTTGAAGTGACATCCAGATTCTTATGAACAACTTGTGGTTTGGGTACTTCATGAGATTTATTTTCTACACTTTTAGTTAATACTGGAAAACTTGTTCTTCTAAGTATTTCTTCATTTACTAATTCTACTTCTTTTCTTTCTCATGATTTTCAGCTTTCTTGATTTTTATGGGCTTAGCCTCTATAGGGTTTACGATAAAGGAAGGATCTCCTTCCTTTCTGGTAGCATTCATTTCTCTGCACTTTGCAACTGTTGCATTAGAATAGGCTATCAACTTCTTGGCATGAGGATGTAATGATACTGGGACTTCAAAAATGGGTACTGGAAATCTTGGTTCTTCAATTTTCCATGTCTTGGTTACTAATTTTGATTATTTTGGGACATCACCCTTTTTCTGGACAACCATTTATTCAATAGTTTTGGATTCCAATAAAAACACCATCTTTATCATCCTTAGAGTGTCATCACTGAGAAACACAATATTAAAAGGCTTTGAAACTAATCTTCATGGTACATTTAGATCTTGAATGCACATAACAATTATCCAGGAGGCATTTGTCAGATACGTAAGAATTTCATATCTGATGGATCGGCCTTTTATAGCTTGTATGGTGAAGAAGATGCACTTAACAAAGTTAATCATCGTTAAGATGAAAATAAAGTCTAAAAGAAAGATATCACATATTTTTAGAGAGTCCTTATCTCCTTTTCTTGGGATAAGAAATCCTTGCATCCATAGAGCTACCATCTTGTATTTTGTTGTATGATTTGTAATCTTTGGATTTTTAACATACTTGATACCAAGATAATTTAATGCCTTGACTTTTTTAAAATAACCTTCCTTCTCAGGATGTTTTTGAGAGCATTGAATAGCTTCTACTTCATACGGTATGTTGAGAACATTTTCTGCCTTCTAATAGAGAACAATATATGTCTTATTATAAATTTTTACCATAAACAAGTCAAATTTCCATCCTTTCGAAATAATGTAACAGATTTGTAGAACTGAATAACCTGTTCAGGGAAAAATGGTTCATAACTCTTCTCCTTATCCACACAATCACTTACCCATCTATTAGTTCATATCACATTAGAGTTCAGGGAGACATATTTTTTATAGAATTTAGGGAATACAGACCTTTTCTTAAAGATTGACCAACCCTTTATTTATTTGGTAATCAGCATCTGATGTGCTGAGGATTCATGAGACATTCAGGATAAAAGAGACAAAGGAATTAGAAAGAGGAATTTAATGTGAACAGAACTATAGCACAAAGATAGGTAAGGATGGTGCGATGATTATAAACGAGGAACCCCTTATATATACAAGTCTTATGACCATTCAACATCCCTAAGAAATTAAAATGGCCGAAATAAAACCTGATTTGATTTGATAGTTAAGGATTATTGTAGGAAATATGAATTCCGATCTTTTGTAGTAAATTAAACCGAAATTTATATTTTTTGAAAAACCAACCACTAAAAATTAAGATAAGAAAATAAAGAGTATGAAAGTGTACCTTTTAGAATACATTTACCAGTTTATCAATATTATAAAAAGTCTCCTGGTTGTTTTTGATTATATTATTTTAATGCCAAAATTTTAAAAATAAAAATTTATAAAACTGAAATTTTAAATACCAAAATGTTAAATATCTAAATTTTAAATACCGATATTTCCAATACCGAAATTTCCAATACCGAAATATCTAATTCCAAAATTTTATTTATAAAAAATTTCAATACAGAAATATTCGATAATGAAATTTTTAATATGAAAATTTTCAATACTGAAATTTTCAATTCCAAAGGTTTCAATACTGAAATTTTCAGTACCAAAATATTAAATTTTAAACAGTGAAAAAACATAAGGAAAAATTTGTACTCCCTCTGAGATAAATATTAGTTTAATGTTAGGAGATGATTTAAAAATGAAGTAAATATGAATGATTACCTTATAAAGATCGTTCCTAGCATCTGTTTAATGTTTTCAAATCTATCGTGTGACAATGGTTTTGTAAAAATATCATCATGTTGTTCTTATGTTCCGATCAATTGAAGAATTATATCTCCATAAAGTGTGTGATCCCTAAAAAAGTGATGCCTAATATCCATGTTCTTTGCACGAGAGTGATATGTAGGGTTTTTACATAGGTAAATATCACTAGTGTTCTCATAGATTAATTGATTCTTAGTAAAATGCATACCATAGACTGTGATTGTGTGTTGCATCCACAAAACATGAGCACAAAAACATCCCACTGGTACATATCCAGCTTCAGCAGTGGAAACTGATACAAAATGTTCTTTATTTCATTACCAAGAAACTAAGGAATCACCTGATAAATGAAAATTTACAGATGTACTTTTTTTATCCATTTTACAACCACCAAAGTCAGCATCTGAAAATGTTTTGAGTTAAAAATTATTTACAGAGGAATATAAAATTCCCAAATCTAAAGTATCCTTTTATTAGAAAAAAGTATTTTCACAGCCATTAAATGAGATTCTTTAGTATTTTCATGGAATCTTGCACAAAATCATACTGAGAACATTATGTCAGCTCGACTATCTATTAAGTAAATTAAACATCATATCATCCCTCTTTATGATTTTTGATCCACATGTTTCCATAGATTATCAATATCAAGAGTATTAGAGGTTCTGATAGGAGTACTTATTCTCTTAGTATTATCATACTCGAACATCATAAGAATATCTTTGATATACTTATGTTGAGATATGCATGTTCCCTCTACTTTTTTTAGAAATATTAAAACCAATAAAAAAGGTAAACTCACCCATTATACTCATCTCAATCCCAGACTTCATAAGATTCGCAAAGGAATTAATTAAGGATAACTGAGTGGATACAAAGATGATGTCATCAACATAAATTTGGACAATAAAGAACATCTTTATTATATTTCTTAATAAAAAGGGTTCGATCAAAAGTTCCCTTAACATAGTTATTTTGATGCAAAAATCCTGAAATTCTATCATAACAAGCTCTAGGGGCCTATTTATGCCCATACAAAGCATTGGTAAGTTTATAAACATGATTAGGATGTTTTTAATCATCAAATCCATTGGTTGATCTATATAGACTTCCACCTGTACATAACTGTTATGAAAAGTTCACTTTACATCGATTATATAATGTTTAAAATTAAAGAATGCTGAAAAGGATAGAAGAAAATAAAAATATTCAATTATTGCTACAGGGGTATGAGTTTCTTTATATAATATTCCTCCTTGTTGGATATGGCCTTTGTGAACTAATATTTCTTTATTTCTAACAATGACTCCATTTTCATCACATTTATTTCAAAAAAACCATTTTACACCAATAACAGAAGTTCCCTTTGGGTTTTCAACCAAGGTCCAATCCAGATACCTTAAGAGTTAGTTGAGTTCATCTTGCATAGCCTTTATCCAATACACATCACCCAAGGCTTCTTTAGGAGTATTTGTTTCAATTTTAGAATGAAAAGTTACATGTTCAACTTCATTCCTTAAAGAACATATAGTATTTAATGGTTGATTATCATTTCCAATGATATTTTCACTGGGATGATTTCTAAGTAAACACAAATTTGGGTTTTAAAAATGTAGATCATCAACATAGGGTATAAAATATTCAGTGGTAAATGTTTCAGAAACATTTTCCTGAACATTATTTATGACTGAATGATCTTCTATCAAAGGTTGGGGATTGGTATTACAAAATATATCAAAAAAAATGTTCAGGTCATCTAAAAACAAAAGGACCATTTTTATCAAAATTAACATTTATTGTTTCTTCTAATGTTCATTTGTATTTATTAAAAACATTGTATGTATTAGAGGTAGTAGTGTAACCTAATAAAATTCCTTCATTGGATTTGGGTTCAAATTTATGTATGTTATCCATGGTATTTAGGATAAATACTTTGCAACCAAAAACATTGAAGTAAGATACTTTTGTTTTTCGGCAAGTCCACAACTTATAAGGTGTTTTATTAAGAAAATGTCTTATTAAAACATCACTTATAGTATAATAGGCAGTAATTAAAAAATCCGCAAAAAACTGTTTTGCAATAGAATATTCACTCCACATGGTTTTAGTCATCTATTGAAGAATACAATTTCTTCTTTTGACAACACCACTCTACTGAGGAGTTCTTGGATCTGAAAAGTTGTGAGAAATAACTTTTTTACTAAAAAAATATTCAAAATCAGAATTTTGATATTCTCCTCCATGACCACTATAAATAGTTATCAATCTAAGGTTTTTCTCATTTTGAACATGAGATTTGAAAATTTTTAAAAAATAAAAATCATCAGATTTCTTTGTGTGAAAATAGAACCAAGTAAATCTAGTGTACCCATCAACTAAGACAAACACAGTGTAATTTCCTCTAATACTCTTTGTTTGTTTTGGACTAAATAATTCCATGTGAACTAATTGTAAGGCATTATAATTTGTAACTTCACTTATAGATTTATATCTATATTTATGTTGTTTTTCATACTCACAAGGATCACATACATTTGAATAATCAAACGTAAGATCAGGCAGATCCTTAACACGTTCCTTATTCTAAAGTATACTAAGATTACATAAGTTACAGCATCCTAGTATTCCATTCCAAATCCATGATGGATCTTCAATTTCACTTAGGAAAGGAACTAAGGTATTCTAGGTTTGGTGTCTATACATTCTCTTGCCTATGGTCTGAGAGATTAAACACATCCTCGTAATTGTGTACTAAAAACATGTCATTCTTAAAAATCGCAAGGTATCCTTCATCACATAATTGACTTATACTGATGATGATGTGCTTATGACCTTTAACAAATAAAACATTTGAAATTAAATATTTACTAAGAAGACTAATGTTACATATACTGACAATTTCTTCTTGAGAGTTATCCTTAAAGGTTACTTCTCCACCTTTAGTCTTTAAAATATTTTTGAAATAGTCTTCATTACTAGTCATGTTCTGAGAACATCCATTATCCATGTAACATATGTTGTTGGTACTTCCTTCATTAACCTAAAAATTAAAAGTTAGGTTTTTGGAATACAAACATTCTTGGATCTGGAATTATTAGATAATAAAATTATAGGTATCCACATTTATTTTAAAAATATGCTTTATGAAACCCAAGAGATTGAACTTTATTTGAAGAACAGTTTTTCTTCAAATTCCAACCACTTTGGCATTAGTACAAAAAGGGGATCTTGGAGAAACAAAATAATTTTTTCTAAAAATAGGTTTTTCTTGAGAATAACCTAATCCTTGATTTTTACCAAGAGGTTGGATGTGAGAATACATTTTTTCAAAATTTTCTTTGCCAGAAGTAAAATTTTCATGATGTTTCTTCAAGGAAAATATTTCATATTTTAGTCTTAGTAATAAATTTTTATCCTCTTGAATAATATACATAGAGTTATGTTTATCCTCTAAAACATATTTAAAAAGATAGATTTTTAATATTTTAGAAATATTATCCTTCTTATAATTTTCTTCATGAAATTTCTGAGAAATATTTTCTAAAACATAAATTTTTTATCAAGATTTTTGGTAAGATCAAAAATTAATTTTGTTAAGTTCAATTATCTAGAATTTTCTATTTCAAGTTTCATTGAAACTTTATAATTTATTAACTCTACCAACATAGAAAATATAGAATCTTTCTCACAGGAAGGAAAATAATTATCATATTCTGATAAAGATGATTCTTCATCTAATGAAAAATCATTTTCAGAAAAACTTTCACACAAATTCATACTGGTTAA
This sequence comes from Viscum album, assembly GCA_963277665.1. Classification (NCBI taxonomy): domain Eukaryota; kingdom Viridiplantae; phylum Streptophyta; class Magnoliopsida; order Santalales; family Viscaceae; genus Viscum; species Viscum album. The sequence goes on from OY728129.1 coordinate 570,873,373, forward strand.
GGATTTGAGAGTTCATCACTTATACATTAGACAATGATTTTGTAATGATGATTGGTTAATTAGACCAATATTCATTTTCTCATAGGATTTATATTTTAAATTTTCATTCGAAGAATCTCCTCCACTGGAACTCCAAGGGTCATTGGATTTTACGACTTTCATATACATTGATCTGTATAATTTCTTCTAATTTCTGTCAGAATTTTGATCATTCTTGCCTATTTCTTTTGCAAGGGACAATCAGGCCTGATATGACCAATTCTTTTCCATTCATAGCTTGTCATGTACCCAACTTTCTTATCTTTTCCATCTTTTTTCTTGTATTTATTTTGAATGTTTTTTCCCAAAAATATTGTTTATTATTATGGAAATATTCGAAAACTCATTTTTTGAAACATCACATTCACTAGATTAATATTGAACAACAACCGTTATAGATTTAGATCTTGTATATCTCTCCGAAGTCTTGGATTTCATATGATTTGAAGAAGTTGTAAAAGAAACACCTCCATTTCCATTCTTTATCATAATATTATCATCATCTCTCTTCATTCTAGTTTTGTGTTAAAGAAGGGCTCCAAATAGCTCATCCAGAGAAATATGAGTATCTTTTCAATTTTCATCTATAATAGTTCTCTTGGTTTCCCATTCATTAGGCATGGTGTCTATGATCTTGTAAAAAATAGCTTAATTATATAAACAATTGTCAACATTGATTGAAAACTGTTGACAATAGTCATGAATCACTATTTTACCGTATATACGGGTTCTACAAAAGGAATGCAGAAACCATGTTACTCAGTTCTGAGCATAGCACTTCTAGTTTCGATAACATCGGAAGTTCCAAAGTGGGTTACTTCAAGATTCTTCCAAATACTATTTACAGCTTAACATGATAAAATTTGTCTATATATATTTCATATTCATTGAACAATGAAAATTATTACAAACCTTAATGTTCAGTTGATATTCCACCTTTTCTAGATTCGTAAAGGTTATAAGTTCCTTATCAGGAATATTATAATCTCTAGTGAACATAATGTAGTTTTCTACACCTGTGTTTATAAAAATGATCTTCATTATGTCTCTCCAGTACTAATAGTTATTTCCATAGAAGATTGGTGGTCTAGTAGTATTGAGATTATCTAGATATCCAACATGAATTCTCGCCATACTGAAAACAATTTCCTTCCATGAGTCATGTTAAAATTAAATGTTCATAAATAAAAAAGAAAGATAAAACTTGAGCAAGAGAACTTATATGTGGATATAAGTATTTTAGATACCTCCATTGACAACAATGTTAAGATCGAATATGTAATTAGATGCTCAAATACATGATGGGGGTGAATTTTATTCTTTAAAAATTCAATTGGAACCATTAATGTTTAGTTTAACAAGGTTAAACAAACATTCACAATACCTCTTAATGAATCCTTTTCTTAGACTATACGGCCATAAGATTAAAACATAAGAAATATTTTCTTAAAATAAACATTCTACATTAAAGAATATATAATCTATAATATAATTAGGGTAACAGAATTAGAATGTATAAGACTGTTATACTTTCTAACTTTAACGGAGATAATATTACAGAGGAAATAAAACAACTTGAAATAGAAAACATGTAACAATAAGATTATTTTAACCCAAAGTGACGGGTATCCAAAAACTTTGGATAAACATTATTTTATTTATAAATTCCAAATTTCTATCATATCGAAACCTAGGTATTCCCTCAATCCAAATATCGGTATCTGTCTTCCAATCCCTACAAGACCTCGATTTAGAAGGGAGTCAGAACCTCTATATTACAAACCCAGAAGCCCACGATCAGCATGATTGGAGTCTGCACAAAGCAAGTCTGAACAAGTTTTTCATGCCTAAACAAGTTTTTCATGACATTCACATGAATCACAAAGAGTTGTAAGAGCCTCCCTCCCTCGATATCACTTCAAAGCCCTTTCACATTCATCAAGTTCATCCAAACTCTGCATTGAATTTGAAGTTTTCAAAAGTTCTTTTCTCGTTCAAATGGACTTGTATTTATTGGAAAAACATCCCAATGGTTGGATCCACTCCAATGGTCATATTTTCCATAAATTTTGGAAGTACCTGGAAACGTGTCAAACATAAAATAGATAGTTTGTAACAGATTGTACGACATCGTTTCATGTATAAGAAATAATTTTAATTTTAAGATAAGCGTTATGTAGAAGATAACATGGAAAACGATAATAATAGAATGATACATTAAACATATCATACATTATTATGATAAATGGATTCTTAAGAAAAAAATTATAAAGAATATGGATTCATAAGAAAAAGTAAATTGTATTTTGAAAATGGTATGACATTTGAACGGGAATACGATTCATAAAATCAAAATGAAATTTTCAACGGATTCAGAATCATAAAATAGAATGACTTTTTCCCTTAATTTTGAATAATAAAACAGAATGACTATTGCAATGGATTCGGAATCATAAAACATAATTAATTTTTCACAATATTTGAAATCATAAAATAGTGTGACTTTTGTACCAAATTTGGAATCATAAATCAGAATTACTAATATTTAAGTATAATGGAATGAAAATTCTATAAGTATTACAGAATGAAAATATCAGAACATAAGAAAAAAACAAAACTTAAGAAAAAGTTCATAACATAAGAAAAAGTGTTTGTGATTTTCAAAACATAAAACCATAAGGAATAGAGAAGTAAAAAAGATAACCTTATTGACTCAATCATTTCATTACTATGGTTGTAAAACATTCTTTTTGAAATCCCTAATTATGTGAATATTATGAAGTTATGGGTGTGACTTAAATTATATATCCGTATAATTAATTGGGAAAGATTATGTATCTCATTATATTATCTTCATTATGCATCTTCATTTTTCTACCTTTATTCACAATGATTTTTTAATGAATTTTGAACATATGTTTTGTAGGAATATGATGTTGTTGTGGTTATAACTATATGGGGGTATTTTACCAATATTAAATGATGTTTCATTTTTACAAAATTTCGACAATCTACGACTTTATAAATTATTTCCATCTTTATTGTGATGATTTTTATATGATTATTATATTATTATAATGATTATTATAACTTCTTCCCTATTGATTCATTTTCTTTATTTCAATATTTTATAGGATTTTAAATCCCCCATAACAATGATGTATATCCTCTAGTGAATACATGTACCAAGTGGAATTTGTGCTTTTTGATGGAAAAAGAAAAATATTTAAATATGATTCTGTGTTTAACTATGTAAACCTGTTGAATGATACAAAATTACCCATGACACTAGACCATTTTATCCAATATTGTTTCATTATTTTATCATTTATCTTAAGAATAATTTCATAGAAATTTAAAAAGTAGAGTCATTATACTATGATAAAAATTCCAACCAAAAATTATTTCCACAAGGTGTTTACGTACATAGTATATGTCCCCATCGAATAACTTCAAACTTCTAGATACCTCTATCTTGAGATGGGTATGAATATTTAGTATTTATTTTTATTTTTTAAATGTTCCTCATTAGGAGTTGTAAATCTACCATAGATAATCAGTGTCAAAATTCGACTTGATTCACCTAAATAGTATATTTAGTGTTGTCTGAACTATCAATCTCAAGGGTAATCACAATCTTTTTACACATTGGAGTGGTTTATAATGTTTTAATTAGATTAAATTGGTTTCAACCATTCATTTTATTATTTTATATCTGTTGTAAATAATTATTCCTCGCCACATGTGTTCTAAAGATAATGTCCCTCCATCACCTGAATCAACACTGTTTAGAATATGCACATAGGTTTATGACCCTCACCAACACTTCCATTCATGTTGTGTTTGTTTTTACATGGAATGAAGTTCCATATCCTCCAAGTACATGTTATATGGCCTTAATTTTTATAACACTATTTTTTATGATGCATGACCATAAATTACATTTCACCCTCCATTATGAGATGTATGTATTTAAAAGAAACAACTTATGGAATGGGATAAATGAATATAAGGAAAATTATTTTTTCAAACCTATATGAACATAAAAAAGGAAACCTTACAGATTTAAAATCTTCTCTCGTGGGCATGATCAACCTCCGCTCACTTTCCCGTCACATAGTAGGCTTTTCCATTTTCTCCGCTTAGATAAAAACATTATGTTTATTTGATACACCCCGTAAATTTCTATGACACAAGGAAGTGTTTCATTTATAGTGTTTAAAATCATGGTGACTATCCTCTTAAAAAATTGACATACCACATGTCATCATGATTTGGAAAAGCATCCATATTTCATGTTCATATAAGATACCTTATATTGTTAGTTAATAAAAGATATATGATCAATACTTTTCCCAGAAATACACCAAGACGGTTCAACCTCCATGATCTATGAATAGTATCCCTTACTGTGATGGTTCATGTCCAAAAAATTCACTTATTTCATATAAGAATCATATCACATGGAGGTCTATTTATTAGAATATACGTCCATACATTGTTCTGAACATGGTAAATGGTTTCCAGCATTCACTAAAATATACTCCTGAGGTTATGATTTTCCACCCATAAAAATTCCCTTACACTCACAGAATTTTAACACCGCTTTTGTTTTACCTTTATTAACCCTAAACATTGATAGGTATAATAAATCCCCATGAATTACAGTAATATATCTTCCATACACCACGGGTCTTAATAGAGATCTATTCAATGATATGAACCCTTCCCATCCATGTATAAAAATTTCATTGAAGTGAAATATTTTCTATTGTTTCCTTTTATTCATTATGAGAATGACGGATGTCGGATCAAACAATTTATTTGAAAAATATAATGAATGAGAAATAAATTTAGTGGATATAAGAAAATGGTATATATCATCATTTTCCTCAAAATATAGTCCACCTTTCTCTACCGATATTTATTGGGCCCCATTTATAAAAGAGAATATAATTTTTAGGAAACATTATCTCCAAAAAAGTGTTCATATTGAATAACCATAACATGGCTTGTATTTCACATATAAATATTCAATTTAACCAATCAGGGATCCCAATGGTACTTGTATATAAATTGATATTTTTATTCAATGATATATTCCAAAAATATACACAATAGATAATTTGGAGGAAATGGGTTTAATTGAATAAATATTTCAACATTGTGACAAACCCTTGAAATTATTTAAAATGAGGTTCACAGGATAGTTGGAATCAAGTACTGAACCTCCATAAATATGTGATCTGACCTAAAAAATAAAAATAAATTTTTAATAATCTATATGGTATCATGACATAAAAAAGTCTTGATGAAAAATATAATGTTTTGAGAAACATACAAATGAGCATATATATGATTCATGAGTTATATACATAAATAACCTCTAAGATTATAGTTTCTAAGACATTAGATCATGAGAAACCGTATATTTCAATTCATGCAAACTGAAAATCCAAAAAAAATTGGAAATAATTTATATAAGACATTCAATTCATATAAATAAACAAGGGATATTTTCAAGAAACATTATATATCGGGAAAAATATTTTATGAAATTTACAGACATTTTCACAACTCCATTTTAATTTATGGCAAGTATTGTGTGATATAGAGTTATATATATTCTAACTTGTTTCCAATGCCTCATTAAAATACGTTTACAAGTAGTAATATTGATTCTCTATGTTTGGATATGTAGAGTGTGGTTGTACAATTTTGAAGAAAACAAAATATTGTTTCGTAAAATATTGTTTTTAAATTTTTCCCTTATTGTATAATCCCAAATCATATTCTATATCCCATATATAGGTCGATATACACTTTTGAACATAAATATGGATAAAATTATTTTAATCCCTATTTTTCAACCCCCACATGTATCATAGTTTCTTCCAAGAATCTGCATGTGTCAGCTCCTTTGGTGTAATCCGAAATAATTTTCCCTAGCACATCAGTTAGCCATGCTATCCACATTACCAATATTGAGGAACATTGAATTAAAATATGATGTGTGTAAGCCTAGATATATACCTACATCTCCCTATAACCCTTAATGGTAAACCACTTTATGTGTAATCCATAATCAAATTTTGTGACCCATTATTTGGTAAATATTCCCTCAGAGACTGACATGGGGAAAGAATGAATGGGTATTTTGATTCATAATTCCCCCCAAAAAATACATTATACATAATTTTAAATAAATGTATCAGAAAAACCATTGGAGAAATATGATAAATTATATCTAACCTAAAGTTATGAATATTTTATGTGATGAGTAACAATACGACGATTTCCTATGTGATGAACATGGGATTCCTTACAAAAGAAGGATCATGTGTTGAGCATGAGATCTTTTACACTATACATGGTATCACAGTCATGTAAAAAATATAATTAAATCATTTATCATTCGATGAAACCTCATGGAACATTCTCCAAATCCCATCACATTCTGTTTCTATTCATTAGAATTTTCCGGGTGGGACATTAGGTAATGCCTCACACATACTTTTTTTCTACCATAATAGCACATGGAGACCATCACAGTTAAGATCAAACAATATAAAAGATTCAATAAATTAATATATATGGCACTGAAATAATTTATATATTATTGAAAACATTATATATCCAATTACCTAGTTGACAAAAATGAAATTTCATGACAGGAAACTCTTCAAAAGATGTTAAACTACACCCTTAAATTGTATGATAATTATGCGACTGAAAATGTTATTAGAATATTATTCCTCATGTTTTGAGAATGATACACCCAGTATGATGAGAATAATTTGATTTCCACATAATAAATGTTTTATTTCATTCATATATTAACACCATCATTAATTGTTGTCAACTCCATGATTCAAGCCTTTGTACCATCTGATGGAATACTGCATGGGGTTGTTTGGCCACATAAAAAAAACTGTTCACTTGAACTATGTTGGTATTCATTAATGAAATATAATTTTTTGCTTACTACACCACTCCATGGTCCAATACCAACAATACCACAAGCCTTACACCCCCTCAGGAGGGGAAAACTCCAATGTTTCGTCACCTTTCAATTGTATACTAATCCTCTCACGATGAAAATTCATGGTTCACCACTATACATTTGAATTTTCACATGATTCTAACATGTTACCATAATATAAAATTATAAATATATATTTAAATCATTCATAAATTATAAATTAAATATTTTAGAATCGCCCAGAATACTATAAACTATGAATACCCTTACTAAACTGTAATCACATACTAATCTAAGAACACAATAGGTGTATTTTTGGGGGACCCCCTGTAAAGAATATAAATCTGTGAGCACCCTTACATTATATTTTACTTAATATCCCACTTATTTAATTAGAAGACCCACAACATTTTGTATTCAAGGGGAAATTTTATGACAAGATTAAGAGTAATATGTGATGATCATAGGATCTTTTCCTCCTCACTCAAGTGATGTGTCATATTTTTTACGTCATGTGATGGGAATTATATGCCTTTGCTGATTACACTAATAGGAAAATATTTGATGGGAATATGATATATCCATACATTAATTAGTTTAAAATCCCATGTTATGACAGTGATATATGTTCGCAATATTCCCTTATTGACAAGCCTTGGAATCCCTATGTTATGCATATCTATTTTCTAGAGTAATGAGCATTGAATGCCTCATGAGACTAGTGTGAGGTACCTTGTGTGATGAGGAAATTATTCCTTCGGAAACTATATATGTATTCCTTATATATGTAATGTATATTTATTCATGGATATTATTAGATTCCTCCATTATTGTACATGAAACTCTTTTTGTAAGGAGAGTATGATTCACACACAACAAAAAATTATGATGTGGTTTATTGATTTCTGACATGACTAACACAATAATCATCCCAAAAATTGGTAACCTCACATTCCAAACATCATGTGGTGAAATTAACCATTTTCAATGAGAATATGGAATGGGGAATGAGATTTTTATGAAAACGTCTTATCTTTGTAATAAATACATTTAATTGGCCACAATATCCCAAGAGGAATCTATATAATCAAGAGAAAACAAAAAATAATCTCTTTCTCATCAATGGTAATATATCATAAACCACGGTGGAGAAGTCCACTGATCATTATAATGGCGGAATTTTGGGCATGAGGACCACATCCATTCCCAGGAAATAGTTCCCTTTGCAAGAGTTCACCCTAGTGGATAGGTCAAGGAATATAGTAATAATTTATTTGTGTTTAATAAATAATGATGAATTAGAACACAAAAAAATAAATATTAGATTTTATATAATCTTCATTTAATGTATTATTAAAGAAAACGCAGTTGAAATGTGAATTTTGATGTTTCTCTTGAATTGAATGGACACGGCTATGGTCTATATAATAGAAGTATATGTTTATTTATGTTTATTGTACTATAGTATAAAAATATATATTTTTTAATTTATCAATGTAATTATTATTAATAATATTTATTATGGTTGTTATTTGGGTAATTCATTCTCAGTAGAATCTTGAGTCTTTAGCTATATTCAATAAATTAACTAAATTTTGTAGCCCATGCATGCCTTAATATTTAATATATCCTATAAGTATCCCTTGTTTTAAATTTTAATACAGTTGTTGTCTCACTAATAATGTTTTTACCCAGGAGAGTCATAATGTTCTTGTTTTTCCTTAGATTCCTGGACAGTTATTTTCACATGTTTAATTAAAACTTTTAGTTACATAATATTCATAATGAAATTATATTTATTATACATCTCCTTTTAGATTTTGATAATTTAATTTCAATACCGTAGAATAAAAAATAGATTTTTTACTCATTATGGAATCATATATAGTCATATATCATGAAAAATTCTCAATTATTCAGTGAATATTTCAACCATGTAGTGGTTTCCATTAAATTATATAAATCATAATTTTTCATAGTATATGATTCAATGTAATTATTGATTTCAATTTTATATCGCATATATTAATTGATTATATATGTTGATAATTATTTTTCAGGAATCAGTGTTTATTAAAAAAATTGTTGATTTAGTTTTTGATTAATTATGAAAAAATAAAAAATAATGTAATGTTAAATAAAACTAAATAAATGATTAGAAAAAAATAAAAGATGTCCATTCACACTCCAGGAATCAAAATGTTTCTCTTTTAATCCATAATTAATTTATCGTCATGATAATAGGGGTTCCACACTAGCCTCTTCAATGGATGGAGATTTTATATCTGTAATAAAGACTTGTGAAATGTCCATCCCCAAAGAATGGAAGATATGTGCTTACCATGAAATATGTTGACAATGTAATTGTAGTTTTTTTCTGTTGTGGGTTTTGTGTTATAGGTGTAAACTAGTTGGAGGTTATGGGAATAATGAATGGATCTGGGCATGGTGGAATAGACTAGATCAAAATCTATTATTGGGAGTGGTGTGAATGAACATAGGAGGCGAATCACTGACACAGAGTATTGAAACATTCAAGATCCTACTAGATGATGGTTAAAATGGGAAACATGGTGTCTATAATGACATACTAAAAGGAATATGAATCTATTATGATAAAATAACTACATAGTGTGTAGTTTAGAAATTGTATTGAATGTTATGTTGTTTATGTGTCTTTGTGGTTTCTATGAATTGATAAATACGACATGGAATACTGGTCACTAAAAAATTCCATCTGCAACACCATATTCTGGGGATGATTTTATATGTATTGATAAATATAAAATATTGTATGATAATGGGTAAAATTATATTTTATTTAGAACTAATAGACCAAATTTTTACTGAATTAAACTCCAACATTCCCCTTTTCTTTAAGACTATGTGGATTAGTGTAACACAATTTTTTTGGATTATAACTATTAGTTTCCCATGGAAATAAAAATATGATTAGATTGAATTTCCCATGTTACTTTTACATTAATTTTTTACACTATGTAGTATTATCCAATAAATATGAACAATGATAGTACATTACTACATATCTATTTTTTCTCCTATTTTGTATCCAAAAAAGTAAATACCATGTACTATGTGGCATCTGGGGTGTTTTCATATCTCCCCGCCCGAGTGTTAGTATAAGGCCGCAGCCTTAATCCTTACTTAATCTTGAGTTATTACAAGATTACACATTAATGATCTTTTCAGGTTTAGAGTTTTAAAGAATAACATCGTAAAACTTGCATTACATTCCACATTTAAACAAAGTGGTTACATAAAATATATTATTCATTTTTTCCTTCAACGGAATCATATTTAAAATAAAACATAGATTCTTTCTTGACACTTATTTGACCCTATCATCATATCATATACCCTTCCCCTAACCTGTGAAAAAAATTTCAAAAACATGGGATGAGCATAAAAAGCTCAGTATGGGTTATAAAAAATTTGTAAAGGAATCATGAGTTCATATATACATAAGAATGAAATCATACTTTACCCATAAAACATAATCACTTTAACATACCTCATCAAATCATGAATAAATCATAGAAATCATAAGACATAAAGGTATCATGAGGCATTCATAAAAATTCTTACGTAGGGAGTAACCCTCTTGGTTACGTTTGGAATACCCATCACAGTATATTCCCTAAATCTCTTCGGAGAAACCATAACTTTTCACTCCTTCATGTTACCCAATGCATTGGAGAGCTATATCAGGCTCACCTGCCCTTAGTTTATCATGGAACCACCCGTCTTCATAATAATTCCCAAGAACCACAACATAATCGTATCACATAAAACATGCATAAAGGAAACATAACATTTCCACCTTTCAATGACAACATATCAATACAAAAAATTGATATAAAAACATTATGAAAACCATTTTCAATACCAAAATAATAGAAATGTAAAACATGGTATTTATTTTTCTTTTTTTTTAATTGTATGGCTCGTAGAGGAAGGTGATACTCCAATAATAGTCACGACGGCGGAGAAGTCGTTGTCACCGCATATGTACGACAAAAACATTCTCTTTTGTTGTTTAGTAAAACAATTTGTATAAAAAATATTCCTTTTGTATAAACTTAAAATTCAAAGGGGTTTATACATCTTATAAATGAAGGTTGTGTATAAAACAAAATATGCCTCAATGAAATATGATTGAGACGAAGTCCCATACCTCGGGTCCGACTTGACTCGATCGTTCTTTAATATCATGAATAATAAACTTGAGTTAATTTTTACTTTATTATGAACCCTTTTCAAGTTCATTATTTCTTTTATATCACTTATTACCATGTTATGACATTATGTAATTATTTAAGTTGATAATGGTCGTTTTGTTGATCATTGGTACTTGAGTCAAAAGTGAACTTCTTATATTTACAAGTTGTTCACGTAGTCAAATATCCATTATCTCAATAATGATATTCATGATGAGGATTCCATATATTTCATATATATCCATTATATACATGCATTTATAATATTACATAATCATTTAGAGGTAAGAAATGAAATTCACCGTTCATGGAGACGGTAAGCCGTACGTACCCATGAACGCTACTTTCATTTATATTTCGTATATTATGGAATGGAATCATAATGATATAAAGGTATATTATAATTCCAGTATAATATCATATATAATGTCATTAATAACATCCTTTATACGTTCCACATATGGCATTAACGAATCAAATCACTTTGAGGGGGCGGTAGTCCGCACATCCGAAAATGAAGATATTGCGTTTACCCATAATGGAAACCATAAAGGTATTCCATAAATGAAAAAATACAGAAGCTTAAGTAAAACATAAACATATTATATATCATATATAAATATATTTTCATCTTAATGTCCACCTTTTAAGGTGTTAAAAGAATGTTGAACAATCATCGTTCCGGGATGCAGAAATTCGCCATCCACGGAAATAGTATGTTCTTTAACCATTAGATGTAGGTGTGTGTAAGTGTAGCTCGAATCCTTCTTATAACAACATCATAGTATATGGAAGATACTGGTGTTGTTACAAAAGAAATGAATAAAAAGAGTTTAGGGCATTGGAGAAGAAAAATAAAACAAAAGAACACAAGTGAAGACATTACCTTAAAAACGGGTAACCCTTTTTGATTTGATCTCAAAGGCTTCCTTGGGAAGACTTCTGCCCAAAGTGAGGCTTCTAAGAGTAAGATAGGGATGTGGAGAGACAAAATGGCCAGGGTTTGGGCGAGCCAAAGGCTTTGAAAGTGTGGGTAAGGTGGTAGAGTTGGGGGCCTTTTATAAGAGGAGAGGAGGGGCACTCTTGAAAAGTAAACAAATGTTACTTTATTTTAAAATGAGTTTCGGATTTAAAAGTTCCCACATTGATATAATTCTAGGATAAGGTGATAAGGGTTCGAATTCCACCCATCCAATAGGTTTTGTACATGTGTAGGTCATATATTTTACATTATCGTTTCATTTTATTTAAATCCTTTATTAATGAGGTAATCGCTGCATCATTATGATGTCATAAATAATTTTATTTATTTAATGTCTAAAAATTATAAAAAAAATATCATGATGTAGTAAATATTTTTGTATTTCCAATGATTATTTATAGTATAAAATCTGACTTGTATTACCCCATTTAAAAATTGTTTTAGTCAAACAACTCATGTTTGTGTCATTTTCATTTTAACATTAAATAAAAAGATATTAATGTCATTTTTCTACCAAAGTGGCTCCATGGGGTCCCCAAGTTGACCCATGGATTTTCTTGGTCGGCCATGAAAAATTCAATAAACGTAGGAAATGTGTCTAGGTATTTTCATTTTATTATAACATTATTTTTACCTTAAATTACACTAATTACCTCTAATCGCGATTAAAAACTTAATAAGCTACTATTCACCAAAAAATTATTTTAATCCCATTGAACCAAATTTTACTTCTTAATGAAAACCATGTATGTCGGATTTTTGAAATTCAAAACACAGAGGTGGTAAAGTTTCATTTAAATGCAAAATTCAGTTTTTTTAAGTACCACTTAGTGGTTTCACTATTTATAAAAAATTGAAGTTTTTTTGAAAAATACCAAAACATCACCCTAAGATATATTTGATATTCCTAATTCAAAAATTATTTATATTTTACAAAATTCAAAACATATTAGTTACATTAATTAATTTAATAATTAATTCCCGCTGTTAGAGCAAATAGCGTGTTTTTATGAAACAAAAAGTATCAAAAGATTGACACTTGTTCAAGTCTGAATTCAATGTGAAATTAATTCCAATATCCACCATTGGATTACACGGTAAAAATATATTCTATTTTAATATTAAAACCAATTATAAAGATAATCTAACTATATAAATAAATTCAATTAAAAAGTGGTTTTGAATTAAAATACAACACTTTTCACTATTCCTAAAAAAATGAACATTATCAGAAAAATTCCATAAATTTATCCAAAGTAAATTTCAATGTCCCAATTATAAAGAAGAAGTTTATTTTGACAAATATAGCTTATAAAATTGTCAAAAGATATATTTAAAAATGGTTTTCCATCAAAAGGCGGTAAAACAATCTTTTAACAATTCTAGAGTATTCCATGATTTAGGTTGGATTTATTCTCATTTTAATCCTCAAAACACTATATAATTCATAAATAGACATAGATAAAAATATTTATTATTCATTACTTACTTGGAATGTTACATCCTTCCCCCTTTTAGAAAATCTCATCCCCACAATTTATTTACTTATCGAATAAGTGGGGGTATTTAGCCCTCATTGCATTTTCAGATTCCCATGTTGCCTCTTCAATCATGTGGTTTTTCCACAAAACCTTTACCTGATTAATCACCTTATTCCATAACACTTTCTCCCTGTTGTAAATAATATGGAATGGTTGTTCCTCATAAGATAGGTTCTCTTCCAGTTGAACTACCTCTGGACACAAAACATGAGATTGATCTGGCATGTACTTCCTTAACCTTGAAACATGAAAAACATTGTGTACCTGAGATAAACTCGGAGGTAAAGACACTTTGTAAGAAACTGATCCAACTCTTTCCAAAATTTCATATTGTCCAATGAACCTTGGACTCAGATTTCCTTTCTTACCTAATCGCATCACACTTTTCCATGGTGAGACTTTGAGAAAAACATGATCACCTACCTCAAAAGAGAGATCCTTCCTCTTGTTGTCCGCATAACTCTTCTGCCTGCTCTGAGCTGTTCTCATGTGTTTCTGTATCAGCTGAACTTTTTTCTGCTATCTCTTCCTCCAATTCTGGTCCCATCAGCTTCCTTTCACCCACTTCATCAAAAAATGCTAGAGTTTGACACCTATTCCCATATAACTCCTCAAATGGTGCCATCTGTATACTGGAATGAAAACTATTATTATATAAAAATTCAACCAAAGAAAGATGATGGTCCCAACTTCCCTGATAATCCATCGAACAAGCACGTAGGATATCTTCTAAAGTCTAAATTGTTCTTTTTGACTGCCCATCTGATTGAGGATGAAAATATGTACTATAATTTAATTCAGTACCCAATGACTTCTGAAGGCCTTTCCAGAAGTTAGAAGTAAACCTGAGATCACTGTCAGATACAATGGAGTGTGGAACTCCATGGAACCTGACTATCTCTTTATGATACAAACGGGAAAGTTGATCTAGGGAAAAAGTATCTCGTATAGCAAGGAAATGAGCAGATTTAGTCAAACGATCAACAATAACCCAGATTTCATTGTTACCTCGAGATGTCTTCGGTAATCCAACAACAAAGTCCCTGGATATATTTTCCCATTTCCACTCTAGAACTGGTAAAGGCTGAAGCATCCCTTTTGGTAACTATCATTCTTCTTTAACCTGCTGAGAAGTAAAACACTTCACAGAAAAATTAGCAATATCTCTTTTCATTCCATCCCACCAGTAATACTCCCGAAGATCTCTATACATCTTAGTACTGCCAGGATGAACTGAAAACGGAGAACTATGAGCTTCACATAACAACTCTCTCTTCAACTGTGAATCAAAAGGAATACACAATCTCTTCCCAAATCGTGAAACAAAATCATTATCAATGTTAAATTCAGGCAACATACCCCTCTGAACCAGCTCTACCTTTTTCTGCAACTCACTGTCTTGCATCTCTGCTTGCTTAATTCTGTATGATAGGGATGATCTCAATGATACCTGAAATAAAACCAAATAACTTTTTGCACCGATAACTTCTATGCCAATGTTCATTAAATCCTTAACCAAAGGATCTCGTTCCAAACGTATCATGGTTAATGAAGCATTACTTTTTTTACTCCAAGCATCAACAACTTTATTTGATTTTCCCGGATGGTAATGAATTGTAAAATCATAATCCTTGATTAATTCTAGCCATCTACTCTGTCTCATGTTCAATTCTTTCTGAGTGAATATATACTTTAAACTTTTGTGATCAGTATATATTTCACACTTTACTCCATACAAATGATGCCTCCAAATTTTTAGAGCAAACACAACAGAAGATTTTTCTAAATCATGTGTAGGGTAATTTACCTCATGATTTTTCAACTGTCATGAAGCAAAAGAAATTACCTGATTATTCTGCATTAGGACGCAACCAAGTCCTTTCTGTGAAGCATCACTGTAGATAACAAACTCACCATTCTTGGAAGGTAGTGCCAAAACTAGAGCATTCACCAATCTTATTTTCTGTTCCTGAAATCAATCATTACATTCTTTTGTCCAGATAAACTTAACACCCTTCTAAGTTAGCTTAGTCATTGGACTAGATAACTGTGAACAATTTTCCACAAACCTTCGGTAGTAACCTTCCAAACCACAAAATCTACGGATCTCGGTTACATTTGTGGGTCTTGGCCATTCTTCAACAACTTTTGTTTTTGCAAGATCAACAGTTATGCCATCTTTAGAAAAAATGTGACCAAGGAATGAAATTTGTTGCAACCAAAACTCACACTTTCTGAATTTCCTATATAGTTTATTTTCTTTTAAGGTCTGCAAGATAAACCTCAAATGTCTTCTATTCTCCTCTTTACTTTGAGAAAACAACAAAATATAATCAATGAAAACCACCACAAACATATCCAAGAACTCATGG
The DNA here is from genome assembly GCA_963277665.1 of Viscum album. Classification (NCBI taxonomy): domain Eukaryota; kingdom Viridiplantae; phylum Streptophyta; class Magnoliopsida; order Santalales; family Viscaceae; genus Viscum; species Viscum album. Next base: position 570,889,527 of record OY728129.1, read on the forward strand.
AAAATTCTATTCATTATGTCTATGAATACATCAGGTGCATTGGTTAGCCCAAAAGGCATTACTAAAAATTCATAATGGCCATATCTTGTACGAAACGCGGTCTTCGGAATATCTTCTTCCTTATCCTTCAACTGATGGTACCCCGATCTCAGGTCAATCTTTCAAAAAAACTGAGCTCCCTGGAGCTGATCAAACAAATCATCAATATGGGGAAAAGGATATTTTTTTCTTAACAATGATGTTATTCAAGGCTCTATAATCAATGCAAAGTCTCATAGAACAATATTTTTTTTAACAAATAAAATAGGATCACCCCATGGTGATGTGCTAGGTCGAATGAAACCTTTCTCTAATAAATCATGCAATTGCTCCTTCAACTTTAAAAGTTCATTTTGATCCATTCGATAAGGGGGTTTTAAAATTGGCTTAGCATCAGGAACAAAGTCCACAGTAAATTCAACTTCCCGATCTGGAATTATTCTAGGAAACTCATCAGGAAAAACACCATGATACTAATTTACCACTGGCACATCATTAATCTGAACAGTTCCCTTGTTTTCAACAATATGTGCAAGGAAACATTCATTTCCATCTTTTACAAGTTTCTTGGCCCCTTGATATCTTATCAAGAGTAAGGGTTCATTCTTGTATACAAACTGAAAGTCTTTCTGAAAAGAAACTTCTTTAGCTCTACAGTCAATCTTACCATGGAAAATAGAGAGTCAATCCATACCCAGGATAACATCAAATTCTACTAGAGGTAAAACAATAATGTTTGCAAGTAGGTTCTTTCCACAGATGAGGATAAGAAGATTTTTATAAATTCTTTTTTCCTGAACATTTCCCCCAAGTGTATTTATCACAAGATCAGGAGTAATTTCTTGAGATGGTATTCTCATTTTACGAGAAAAGTTTTCATAGATGAAATAGTGTGTAGTCCCCGAATCAAACAACACACTGGCATAATCTGAAAAAACAAAGTACCTGATACAACTTCATTTGATGGCCCGACATCTGCTGAAGTAGTTGCAAAGGATTTTACCACCCCTTTCTACTTGTAGTCTAACTGCATCCCATCACTCAAGCTCTTCGTCGGACACTCGTTTGCATAGTGACCCATCTTATTGCACATAAAACATTTCAATAACTGAAAATCAAAATTGGTCTTACCAACACCCTGATCTTTTTTAGTGTCATCACGAGCCTTATGTCCCATCTTACTGCATCGGTAGCACTTTACAGAATTCAGAAGACATTCCCCAGCATGCCTTTTACAACATTTATCAAAAACTGGAAACTTAGTTTTCTTACCATCATACCTTTTTGAAGAATTCTTTCCTTTCTCCTGCCACCTCGGTCTCTTCTTCTGCTGGTTGTTATAGAACACTTGATCATTAGAAAACTCCATTTCCACCATCTCATCACATCGAACAAGCATTTCATTACTTTTGAACTCACGAGAAGCCAATGCCCTTCGATATTTTGGCATTAATCCTGAGTAAAAAATGATTTATTTTACTATCAAGGTCTCGGATAAAATTTGGAGCATACCTTGACAATCGAGTGAACCTTTCTTCATAGGCAGCCACTGAGTCTTCCTCTTTCCCCAATTCCAGGAATTGTTTTTTCATCCTATGTCGAACAGCCTTAGGAGAATACTTCTCAAGAAACATACCTTTGAATTCATCCCACTCGAGAGCATCAATCTCATCAGCATCCCTGATATTTATAATCATCGACCACCACTGATCTGCTTCACCCTCCAAACGGTAAATAGAAAGACTAAACTTTTGATTGTCTGAACACCACATGACATCAAAAATATTCTCCATTGCTTTAATCCACCCTTCATCTAGCACATGGTCAGATGATCCTCTTAATGATGAGGGATGTTTCCCCATGAAATGTTCCACCAATGACATGTTCTGTTGCGGTTGATTTGGCTGATCTTGTGCATGGATACCGCCACCATTTATCTCTTGAGTCAACTGTTCCATTACTGCAACAAACTGTTCAGTTCCAATTCCGACCATCTCAAGATGCTCATTCGGAAGTTTATTTCCTTCTATATGCCTTCCTAGCACTGCTTCCCTGTTTCCTATGCGGAAAACCATTCTGAACAAACATGTCTTAGATGGAGCAACATGGTAATCTTTAAATTCATTATCATTTCAATTTGACCAAAAAAATATTTTTGGATAATCATTTAATAAAATTATAACTCCTAATGTTATCTAAACCGACCTCTGATACCAACTATAAGTCCCCAGCCATAATCCTTACTTAATCGTGAGTTATTACAAGATTACACATTGAGGATCTTTTCAGGTTTATATTTTTAGAGAATTAGATCACAAAACTTTCATTATATTCAACATTTAAACAAAGTGGTTACATAAAAGATAGTATTCATTTTTCCCATAAAAAACATATTTATAATAAAACATGTATTCTTTCTTGACACTTCCTTGACACTATCATCATATCATGTACCCTTCCCTTGACCTGTGAAAAAAATTTCAAAAACATGGGATGAGCATAAAAAGCTCAGTATGGGTTATAAAAAAATTTGGAAAGGAAACATGAGTTCATATATACATAAGAATGAAATCATACTTTACCCATAAAACATAAGCACTTTAACATACCTAATCAAATCATGAATAAATCATAGAAATCATAAGACATAAAGGTAACTTGAGGCGTTCATAACATTATTACGTAGGGAGTAACCCTCTTGGTTATGTTTGAAATACCCATCACAGTATATTCCCAAAATCTATTTGGAGAAACCTTAATTTTTCAGTCCTTCGCATTACCCAATGCATTGGAGAGCTATATCGGGCTCACCCGCCCTTAGTTTATCACAGAACCACCCGTCTTCATAATAATTCCCATGAACCACAACATAATCGTATCACATAAAACATGCATAAAAGAAACATAACATTTCAACCATTCAATCAAAAGATATCAATACAACACATTGATATAAAAACATTATGAAAACCATTTTCAATACCAATATAAAATAAAAGTAAAACATGGTATTTATTTTTCTTTTTAAAAAAATTTATGGCTTGTAGAGGAAGCTGAAACTCAAATAATAGTCATGGCGGCGGAGAAGTCGTTGTCGCCGCATACGTACGACAAAAACATTCCCTTTTGTCATTTAGTAAAATGATTTGTATAAAAAAAATTCTTTTGGATAAATGTAAAAGTCAAATGGGTTTATACACCATATAAAAGAAGGTTGTGTATAAAACAGAATATGCCTCAATGAAAGGACATTGAGACGAAGTCCCATACCGCGGGTCTATCTTGACTCGATCGTTCTTTAATGTCCTAAATAATAAACTTGAGTTAATTTATACTTTCTTAAGAACCCTTTTAATGTTAATTATTCCTTTTACATCACTTATTACCATGTTATGAACATTATGTAATTATTTAAGTTGATAATGGTCGTTTTGTTGATCATTAGTACTTGAGTCCAAAGTGAACTTCTTATATTTACAAGTTGTTCACGTAGTCAAATATCCATTATCTCAATAATGATATTCATGATTTAGATGACATATATTTCATATATATCCAGTATATACATGCATTTGTAATATTAATTAATCATTTAGAGGTAAGAAATGAAATGCACCGTTCATGGAGACAGTAAGCCGTACGTATGCATGAACGCTACTTTCATTTCTATTTCGTATTTTATGGAATGGAATCATAATTATATAAATGTATATTATAATTCCAGTATAATATCATATATAATATCATTAATTAAATCCTTTATACATCCCACATATGGCATTAACAAATCAAATCACTTTGAGGGGGTGGTAGTCCGCACTTCCTAAAATGAAGATACTGTGTTTACCAATAATGGAAACCATAATGGTATTCCATAAATGAAAAAATACAGAATATTAAGTAAAAAATAACCATATTATATATCATATATAAATATAGTGTCATCTTAATGGACACATTTGAAGGTGTTAGATGAATGTTGAACAATCATCGTTTCGGGAGGCAGAAATTCGTCGTCCACAGAAACAGTATGTTCTTTAACCATTAGATGTAGATGTGTGTAAGTGTAGCTCGAATTCTTCTTATAACAACATCCTAGTATATGTAAGATACTGTTTTCTTTACAAAAGAAATGAATAAAAAACGTTTAGGGGGTTGGAGAAGCAAAATAATACAAAAGAACACAAGTAAAGACATTACCTTAAAACCGAGTAACCCTTTTTGATTTGAGCTCAAAGGCATCCTTGGGAAGAATTATGCCAAAAGTGAGGATTATAGTAGTAAGGGAGGAATGGGGAGAGATTAAATGGGCAAAGGTTTGCCGATCCAAAGGCTTTGGAAGTGTGGATAAGGTGGTAGAGGTGTGGGCCTTTTATAAGAGGAGAGGAGGGGCACTCTTGGAAAGTAAGGAAAGGTTACTTTATTTTAAAATGAGTTTCGGATTTAAATGGTCCCACATTGATATATTTCTAGGATAAGGTGATAATGGTTCTAAATCCACCCATACAATAGGTTTTGGACATTTTTAGGTCTTGTATTGTAAATTATCTTTTCATTTTATTTAAATCCTTTATTAATGAGGTAATCACTGCATCATTATGATGTCATAAATAATTTTATTTATATAATGTCTAAAAATTATAAAAAAATATCATGATTTAGGAAATATTTTTAGATTTCCAATGACTATTTATAGAAAAAATATGACTTGTATAACCTCATTTAAAAATTGGTTTAGTAAAACAACTCATGTTTGTGTCATTTTCATTTTAACATTAAATAAAAAGATATTAATGTCATTTTCCTACCAATGTGGCTCCACGGGGTCCCCAATTTGTCCAATGGCTTGTCATTGTCGGCCATGACACATCCAATAAGGGTAGGACATGTGTCTAGGTATTTTCATTTTATTATAACATTATTTTTATGTTAAATTACACTAATTATCTCTAATCACGATTAAAAACATAATAAGTTGCTATTCACCAAAAAATTATTTTAATCCCATTGAACCACATTTTACTTTTTAATGACAACCATGTATGTTGGATTTTTGAAATTCAAAACACAGAGGTGGTAAAGATTCATTTAAATGCAAAAATCAGTTTTTTAAGTACCACTTAGTGGTTTCACTATTCATCAAAAATTTAATTTTTTTAGAAAAATACCAAAACATCACCCTAAGATATATTTGATATTTCAAATTAAAAAATTATGTCTATTTTACAAAATTCAAAACATATTATTTGCATTAATTAATTTAATATTTAATTCCCGCAGTTAGAGCAAATAGCGTGTTTTTATGAAACAAAAAGTATCAAAAGATTGACACTAGTTCAAGTCCGAATTCAATGTGAAAATAATTCCAATGTCCACCATTGGATTACATGGTAAAAATATATTATATTTAAACTTTAAAACCAATTAAAAATATAATCTAACTATATAAATAAATTCTATTAAAAAGTGGTTTTGAATTAAAATACAACACTTTTCACTATTCTTAAAAAAATGAACATTATCAGAAAAATTCCAGATATTTATCCAAAGTAAATTTCAATGTCCCAATGATAAATAATAAGTTTATTGTGACAAATATAGCTTATAAAATTATCAAAATATAGATTTAAAAAATGGTTCTCCATCAAAAGGCGGTAAAACAATCTTTTAAAAATACTAGAGTATTCCATGCTTTAGGCTGGATTTATTCTCATTTTAAGCCTCAAAAACACTATCTAATTCATAAATAGAGATAGATAAAAATATTTATTATTCATTACTTACTTGGGATGTTACAGTTATAATTTAGAAAATTTTTCGTACAATCTATATGTTATCCATGTTAAATATTTTATACCATGTTTCATAAATATTAGGGTATTCATTATCTGGTTCAATGGGTGGGATTATATATTTATCTCTTTTAAGGTGTTGAAGAGGTCTTTTCGTGATGATTGGGAGTATATGAAGAGTTAGTACTCACATAGAGACACATAATTATAAAATAAAATCCCTCATAAAATTAGTGTAGGGGATATACCCTTTATGAAGGAAATTAGGTCCCCCAATTATTGATTATGAAACCACATATTCATTGTATAAAACACAAGATGTGGTTAGATTCCTCTATTTGGGTTATTACCCCACCAAATAACATCCATTCCAATTGTATGTGTGAGCCTTCCACTCTGATTTTATAGTACTGATATAAAATTAATGAGAGTTATTTAGTGCTGTTATTTTATTCGCATTAGATCTTGGGGCCTTCAATTTATTCAAATTCTCATTTGGTATATTATCTGTATGGATCCAAGACATAATTTAATGGATTAAAAAATACCCCAATGAAACTATTTCTCTATAGAGAATATTTATTTTTCCATAATTTTTACTGGCATTATTTTCATTTATCCATTTACTTTTTATTGAAATGCAGTAGTTGTGTTTATGATGATCCATCTATGAGATTTTCTTTAAATGTGTGTTGCCTAAATAAATGATTCATACTTCTTTGGTTACTTTCGTGGATGAGGATCAAGTTGATTTAGAACATTTTTCCACTTAATGGTGAGGAACTATAATAATAAGAGTATCATTAGTTTGTTTACAATGATGTACTATCTATTCATATTTTAATGTATATCTTTATTGTAATGTGTTATAACTTTTTATTTCTATCATCACCCATGCCTCGGGGCCAATTCCATGACTACCCCAATCTCACCTTCTATAGGCCAGGGGCTGGTGACTAGCACTCAAGGCGTATTCCATAAAACTAGGAAGACATTTCCTTTATAACCTGCAAACTTGTATAACCAAACACACACTATGGTATGAACACAAGCAATCTGTATAAACAAAATAGTGCTGAAAGTGAAAAGGGGTCGGAATACAAGCCCAACAGTAAAGGTACAAGTACAACTGAAATACAATACAACTGAAGAAAAGGTAAAGTCAACTACTGAGTAGTCCCCCGAGGATCCTCCCTGAAGGGTTGGTATAGATGTCTTCCACAAAACAATACATATGACCATCTCCTTTCCATATCGACACATTTTATGGTCCTCCTCCAGGCACCGTCCAGTCCTGGTACTCTCAGCCTTAGTCCGCGTGGTTTTTCATCTGCATCCAACACAACAAGGATCAGGCATAGCCCGTGCAGGTGTGACTATACTGATACTCAGTAGGGAATTCGAGACCCTAAAAGTTTCACAAAAATCTACAAAGGATATTCACAAAGTAATAAATCAACAAGTAATCATACTTAGGTATATGGCCATACATATACCTATGTTATCAAAAAATACATCTCAATCATTAGGAAAACACAGAGGTATTAACTCTGCTCAAACAAGGATTTATTCTAGGGGTAGTAACAAGTAACATTCTGAACTCTCAGCTGCTTGAGAAATCCTCCTCTCTCAAGTATAATAATTCTTTCGTGTCACAGAGAGGCACTTCCCCCTAACCATGGATTGTTTATTTAATCCCCTTGTCAAGTACCGTGGGTTTTCCGTGTCACATAGAGGTTCCCCCCCCCATGGGTGTTCTGCATCACACAATGGTGATCCCCCTCGTGGCCTACTGACATACTCCTCCTATCGAGTACCATGGGTCTGCTGCATCACCAAGGCACTCCCCACCATTGATCTGCTGAGTGACCATGTTTCTCCCCAATGGGCTTGTCGAGTCACTCCAAATCGAAATGGTCTCCATTCATCATGTCTCAACTTACTAATAGGTTCCTGAAAAATGCAGGCTCGTATCAGGGAGGATCTGATCCACATTCCATTGGTCAATAGTCCAACTACCATGAATTTCCATGAATAAGTATACTAATGGTATGCCATGTCATAAGGGTATCAACGCAATAGACAACACGTCAATCCAATGCTCTTTCTGTGAGTTTTTGTCTTTTTAGTCCCAGGGGCCCAGTTGGATTCATTCTCGATCCATCCTGACTATACCCCATCTCAATCCAAATCTATATGGGGTATCACTAAAAGGGACCATCTCACTCCAATATTCCCAACGTCGCTGACAGTTCGTCAAATGTATGTATGGTGCCAAAGTTATTTCCAAAATAATGTAAGTGGGTTGTAGTGGGCCCAGGTCTGGTCCGTCCTGGTTGGACCCACTCGGTCCAACCTGGCCTGGGCCAACACAGTTCAGGTTGAATCGGCCTGTTCCACGAGGTATGGCATGTTTGGTTCAGCCTGGCCAACTGGGTCTGACCTGGCCCGTGAGGGCCGTGAGGGTGTCGTGAGGGCAGTTCGGCCGAGGGGCACCACGAGGGTGCAGGGTGGCTCACCCCTGCCCGAGGCAGCTTGATTGAGGGTAGTTCTAGTCTATGGGGTGTTGGTATGGTTGCTGAGCGGCAGTCCGGCCGTAGTGCGGCGGTTCGGTAGCGACCGGCGGTCCGGCCATGGGTCAGTGGTCCAGCCTTGGGGCGACGCTTCGGTTATGGGATGACGGTCCAGCCGCGAGCAAGTTGTCCAGCCACGGGGCGACATCTAGCCATAGTCCGGTGGTCCGAATTCTGTCTGGTGGTCCAACTGAGGGACGGTGCAGGGTCGCAGACAGTGGTGGTGGCCATGGTCGACACGGAGGCCTCAGGGCGGCAGCAGTGGCCACGGGGCACCACCGTTTCATCATCGCCTTCGTCGTGACAAGAAGTGTTGCTGGCTGCCATTCTCATTCCTCCTTGGTGGTTCCTAACCTTCCCTCTATCATGATCAATAATAATCCACCAGGATTGCAGAAAGGATGGGCCTTGTATGTTTGGCCCGCACTCTCAGTGTTAGAGTGGTAGCAAGTGGCTATAATCCCTTCTTTGATTACAATGAATTTTCATGAACGTAAGAGAGAATAATTTCAATCAACCACCCTAAAACATTCATCAAAATAATCAAACACAAATAAACCATTACCTTGTTTGATGACATCGATGACGAGGGAAGAAGTTGAAGTTGTCATTTTTTGTCGCGTCCACCACACACCTCTAATCCCAGGCTCGTTCATCGGATTAAAGTTCTTCGATGGAGGTAATTCTTCATAGTTGGAGATGTCCATTTATGGAGGATGCCTCGATGAAGAAGTTCAAAGTTGAGGTAGGTGTTCTTTGTTCAGCGAAGAAGTTCTTCATTCGAAAAATAAGTTCTTCATTGGTATTATTTCTATAGAAGCTCCTCCTCTTCCCAGTTCCACCCTAATGAAAATGATAGTACCAAAAATAATAGAATATGTGATCTATTATGTTCATTGAAATAAATTCAAAATAAACCATTTAATTAACTAAGATGGATTAATTAATTAATGGGGTAGGGTTGTAAAAATTAATGTGTAGGAGGGTCGGCATAATTAATGTGGAGGATGCTCAAGAGGATCCTCCACATTAATGAGGGAGTTGAATAGGTTTAGGCCTTGGGTGGTTCCCACCACCATAACCTTTCATGGGAGGTTAGGAGATGGTGGTCCCCACCACCATACCCTCTCATTAGAGGTTAAGGTCTGGTGGTCCCCACTTCCCCACTTCTACAAGTGGGTGGTTACAACAACATAAAATAAAAAGTGTGTTTATTTTATTTTATTAATTCCACAAAAAACCCAAAAACTCACTTCATCCCTCGACCAACTTACATCAAGGTGAAAGTATCTTTAATCAAATATAGGTGTAGCGAGTTCAAAGATGACCTTGGATTTCAATTCCAAGCATCAGTTCAAAAGCTTGAAGAACTCACTCTCACATTTACTAAACATACCCAAAATAAAGTTCAGAAATTCATTCCGGGCACTCTGGGCCTCGGAATCAAATGCCGTCAATTTTCACAGACTCGTAAAATTCCCATTTAATAAAAAAATAAATTTCTCAATGAATTTCCATGTCTTTAAATTCTCCCCACCTCAAGGCTTTACATCCCTGTAAGCCACAACTGAAACTAAGAGAACAAGTGGGGGTATTGAGCACGCTTAAGAGCCCCCCACTCCCATGTGCTCTCCAGGAGGTTCCTGTGGTGCCAAAGAACATGAAATAGAGTTATCGACCATCCATGAAGGACCTTCTCTTATCGATCCTCAATATCTACTATAACCTTGGTAAAAGTTACCACATCATTAACGTCCATCTCTCCATGGTTGATGAAGTGAGAAGGGTCGTGCACATATCTCCTAAGGTGGGATACATGGAAGACGTCGTGCACCAGGTGCAACTGAGGTGGATGATCTCAGCAGTAATCCACCTCACCAACTCTGTGCAGGACCCAAAAAGGTCCGATGAACCTCAAAGATAACTTTCTGCCTCGGAAAAATCTCTATAAACCTTGTCGGGTGAGACTTATAGAAAGACATGGTCGACATCCACAAATTATAGAGGTCTCCATCTCCTATCGACATACGACTTCGGCCCAATCTGTGAAATCTTCATCCGCTCCTAGACAATCTAAACCTTCTCTCTAGTAGCTCATAACATCTCTAGTCCCACTAATGCTGACTCCCCTATGTCAGTCCAGTGCAAAGGTGATCTCCATGGTCTCCCGTACAATGCCTCTAAAGGTTCTATCCCTATGATGGTGTGATAACTGTTGTTGTATGAAAACTCTACCAATGGAAGGTGATCCTTCTAGCTGCGACCGAAGTTGAGGACATAAGCACAGAACATGTCCTTGATGGTTTGAATTGTACGCTCGTTCTAGCCATCTGTTTGAGGATGGAAGGCAGTGCTCAAACGAAGTTGCATCCCCGAAGTCTCCTGTAACCCCTTCAATAGCCTGGAAGTAAAACATGTATCACGGTCAGAGACAATCATCAAGGGTACCCCATGTAGCCTCAAAATAACATTAACATAGATGAGTCCAAATCTATCTAATGGACCCTACTCTCTGATAAGTAGAAAGTGGTCCTACTTGGTGATTCGTTCCATGATCATCGAAATTGAGTCATGTCCCCTAGATGTACCTGGAAGTCTTGTCACGAAGTCCATAGATATCCCATACCTCTTCCACTATGGGACCTATAAAGGCTGGACCAAGCCTACTGGTACCTGATGCTCCACCTTTACATGCTTACAAGTTAGGCATTAAGAGACAAAATCTACTACTACCTTACTCATTCTCGGTCACCAGTTCTATTGTGGGAGATCCTGGTACATCTTCTCTACTCTTGGATGTACCTCTTGAGGGGATGTTTGGAACTCCTTCAACATTTCTTCCTAAATTGAAACTGGTAAGATTCTACGTCCCCTGAATAGGATGATGTGATCCCCACCGTCAAAACATCCATCAGGTGCATGTCCTGTGGATATCCAAGCACGGCGTGTCTTGCAACAAATATCCCAAAGTTCCACATCCCTGACTAGCTGATGAAGTTGCGGAGTTATTGTAAGAGACTGAAGAAAAGATGCTCCATCACATTCCAAGAAGGATATCTGAAATGTGGCCAACTGTTCTATTGTCTCACCTAGCAGCTGTATACAAGAACTTCTGCTTAGTGAATCTGTTACAACGTTTCCCTTCCCAGGAGTATAGATTGTCCCAAAGTCATAGTCCTGGAATAACTGAATACAATGTCACTGTCTCGGTTTCAGGTCCTTATGAGAAAAGATATAACTGAGACTCTTGTGATCAGAGTATACAATAAAGTGCTCGCCCATCTGATAGTGTCACCACATCTTCTTGGAGATGAACACAAATGCTAACATAAAGTCATAGGTATCGTAGTTCTGCTCATGTTGTCTCAACATACGATAACCATATGTGATCACTACTCACTCATGCATCAGGACACATCCAAGTATGGTCCCTAATGCGTCATAGTAGACTACGTACCCTACGCCCTCCTTTAGTATCCTCATGATGGGGTCACTAGTCAGCCTCTACCTCAGCTCTAGAAAACTCTGCATTCATTTATTTAACCTCATTATGGGTTACAACTTCTTGTTCAACGCTGATAGTCGTGCTGCAACTCTGGAAAAGTCTTTCACTAACCTCCAATAGTATCTATCCAAACCAAGGAATCTTCGTACCTCCGTCACACTCCTGGGTGGCTCCCTAGCATGTACTTCCACAATATTCACTAGATCCAATGCAACTCCAGCCTCCAAGATGACATTCTCTAGAATGATAACCTCTCGGATCCAAAACTGGAACTTTGAGAGCATACTATAAAGCTAGTGCTCTTGGAGTGTGTCTAGTAATACCCAAAACTGCTAGGCATGCTCTTCTTCAGTAGTCTAGTTGATCAGAATGTCATCGATGAACAATACTATGAAGTGATCATGGTACGACTGAAATATCTTGTTCATGAGTCCCATGAACACTGCTAGAGCGTTTGTTAGGCTGAATAGAATAACCAAGAACTCGTAGTGGCCATACCGACACCTGAAGGTTGTCTTATGCACATCATCATCTTGTTCTCTGAGATGGTGATAGCCTGATCTGAGGTGTATCTTTAAGAACCACAGTGCTCCCTTCAACTGATCAAAGAGTTCGTTAATCCTCGAATGTGGGTACTTATTCTTCGTGGTCACCTGATTCAGGAACCAAAATTGTACAAAAATCCTCAATGTCCCATCCACCTTCCTGGGGAATAGAATCGCTACTACCCAAGAAGAAACACTGGGCCTGGTGAACCACTTCCCCTGCAAGTCTTTTAGTTGTACCTGTGTCTTGCAAAGCTCCACGGGAGGGATCCTATATTCTAGTGTAGATATCAGTGTAATATCAGGGTACAAGTCAATGTAAAATTCCACCTCTCTGTGGGGAGGTAGAACTAGGACATCATCCAGGAAAACATCTACCTAGTGGTCCAGAACTATAGGATAACTCAGACTCTCCACTTTAACCACATTGAGGGTAAGTCTAGCCAACTGATTTGTATTCGGCTTCACTCTCCCCTAGGTATGTCCATAATGTGCATCAAAGGCTCCCTTCTAGCCGGTGAAGGTAATCCTGGTATCATCCATGCTGAAACACTGAGCTTGGTTCATAATACAGTCTATCTGAGTATGGACTGTAGATAAAAAGCCCATACACAAGATGGCGTCGTAAGGCCTTGTAGCCACTATTAGGAGATCCCATTCGAAGCTCCTGCCTCCAAGAGTAATCTTGCACTACCTTAACCAGTCGTTAATTGTTGAATCGTCTCCCGTAGGAGTCTCTAACCGTCATGATCGAGCCAACGGCTCCATCGGAATCACGGAGCTCCGAACGAGGGTTGTGGAAATAAAATAATGCCCGAAACATAGGTCTATAAGTAATGCAACTAAGGGTGAGTAGACACATATTGTACCTTGTATCATCTTCGGAGTGTCATTATCATAGGCCTCAGCTAACAAGAGCTGAGCTCTCCCCTGTCCACCTACTCCCTGCTATCAGTGTGGACCCCCTAATAGTGGTGGCGGTAACATCTCCAATCATTGTCCACCACCAACTGCACGAAAAGCCCCTCTACCATGTCTTCATTCTCTCTACGGACCTCCTCGGTCAAATATATATCTCTTCTTGGGTGTTCCTTCAATTTTCTATTGATCATACATATGATGGGTCGGATAGTCATGAGCCATGTGACCCTAGCCACTGCATGTGAAACACTGGCTGCTTCTGGCATGATTGGATCTGTCTCAGGTGTGCCCCGCACAACTGGCCCAAAGTCATGTGGTCATCCACCTAAAAGTATGATCCTCTTGGGCCTCTGCAACATCTTTCTACTACCAGATACTGAATACTCTGCTACGAGTCGACTGGTGGTGGGTCTCGTTGGTGGTGACTGCTTAGCAAGAACACTCTCCAATAAGAGGACTCTCTATATCACCCCCTCCTGCGTCTGAATGCTATATGAGATCATCGAAGCCCTGATATCCTTCCTGAGTCCCTACTCGAAGGTTCAGGCATTGAAGATTTAGTCATGCACCATATATGTGGAGTAGCATGATAGGTCGGTGAACCTCGCTGAGTTCTGAGCTACATTCATGCTTCCCTACTGCAAATGAAGTTTCTCCTTAATGCACACTATGTGATGACTCGTTGGGACAAGATTTTCCCAAAATAGGCTCTCAAAGTCTTTCCAGAGAAGTGTCACCTCATCCTGAACCTAGAGCATGAAGCACCACCATATGCATGTGGTTTCCTGTTGAAGGTTAGTGGAAAGGATCACCATGAGGTCTAATAAAATACCTATCAGTCAAAAAACTCTCACTACTGCCTCCACCCAATCCTCAGCCGCATGTGGGTCCATCTCTCCCCTGTAAAGGTCCGTCTCTGGTGCTGGAACTCATGCAACATGCTCAAGCGGTATGCACCGTCTTCTACTGGGGCTGGTGGCATCGGTGGCCCAACAGGGAGTGGTACCGCTGGTGCCTCCGTTGGTGCCTCTATGGGAAGAGGGACCTGCACCGAGGCCTCATCGCTTGGTGGGATATCCATGCATACAACTCTCGGAAACCTTGGTGGTTGTCTGCATGGAGGCATCCAGAAAAGAAATAGGTTCACCATGGTCAATATGTTATACCTGGTTAGATGACCCGGTGAGCTGACTCATTTGGTATATTATCTCTATGGAGCCAATATATAAAGTCATGGTTTCACAAATACCCCTATGAAACTATTTTTCTAAAGAGAATATTTCTTTTTCTGTACTTTTTACTGAAATTATTTTCATTTAACAAATTACTATTTATGGAAAGGCAGTATTTATTCTTATGTTGACCCTTCTATAAGCTTTTCATTAAATTTCTTATGCCTAATTAAATGATCCATAGTTCGTTGGTAACTTTTTTGGATGAGGATTGAGATGATTAAGATCATTTTTTCACATAATGGGGAAGATATCTAATGATAAGAGTATCATTAGTTGATTTTCTATGATGTACTATCTATTCATATTTTGAGGTATATTTTTATTGTAATGTGTCAGAACATTTTATTTCTGTCACAACCCATCCCCCGGGGCACAAGCCGTGACTACCCCAGACCCGCCTTTCATAGGCCAGGTGCTGGTGAATAGCACCGAAGGCGTATTCCAAAAAACTGGGAAGGTATTTCCTTTATAACATACAAACTCACATATCCAAGAACACAATAAGATATGAATACATGAAAACCGTATAACCAAAAGATTGATGAAAGCAAAATTGGGTCGGAATAAAAGACCAACAGGAAAGGTACAAGTGTAAATGAAATACAATACAACTGTAAACAAGGGAGAGATAGCTACCGGGTTGTCCCCTGAGGATCCTACCTGAAGGGTAGGTATAGAATGCCTCCACATCACACCACGTCTGATCATCTCTACCACGTATCAAAACACCATAGGGTCCACCTCCGGGCAACGTCCAGTCCTTTCACTCTCAGCCTCTTTCAGTGCTATCTGTCGTCTGCATCCAACACAACAAGGTGTGGGCATAACACTTGCAGGGGTGAGTATAATGATACTCAGTAGGGACCACAAGACCCTAAAGGACTCAAAAAAATCCACCTAGGATAACCAAAAAGTAATAAATAAACAAATAACCCTACATAGGTATATTCCCATACATATACCTATGTTAATAAGTAATCCATCTCAATCATGCGGAAAACACAGAGGCACTAACTCAGATCACAACATGATATATTCTAGGGGTAGTAATAAGTAACATTATGAACCCACGGCTGCTGGAGAACTCCTCCTCTCTCGCGTACAGTGGGCCTACCACGTCACACAAAGAAGCTTCCCATTAACCTTGGATTGTGGAGGTACTTATCTTGTCGAGTATCCTGGGTCATCTACGTCACACAGAGGCTCTCCCCACCATGGGTCTGCCGCGTCGCACATAGGCACTCCCCCTCATGACATGTTTAGGTATTCCTCCTCTCGAGTGCCATGGGTCTACTACATCACCAAGGCACTCCCCACCATGGGTCTACTGCGTCACCATGGTGCTCCCCATTGGGGCAGTCGAGCCACTCCGAGTCGAAATGTTAGCAGTCGTCAAGTCTCATCCAGCTACTAGGTTCCCACACAAGGCTCACTCGTCTCCGAGAGGATCTGATCCACAAGAGGTTGGTCGATACTCTAACTACCATGAATCCCGAAAAATAAGTATCCCAAAGGTCTACCTCATCATATGGGTCTCAACTCAATAGGCAGCACGTCAATCAGACGCTCGGTCTCTGAGATATAGTTCGTTTATTCCCATGGGCCCAGTTGGATTCGTACTCGATCCAACCTGACCATACCCAATATCAATTCAAATCTCAATGGGGTATCACTCAAAGGGACCATCTTGATCATTGTTACCCAACACTGATGATAGTTCGTCAAATGGACATCTCGTGCCAATGTTATGGCCAAAAGAAGGTAAATGGGTCATAGTGGGCCCAGTTTCGATCTGACCCGGTCGGATCAACTCATCCATACATAGCCTGGGCTGACCCAATTTGGGCCGACTCAGCCCGTTTAGCTGGGTCCAGCCTGGCCGGCTGGGCAGCCCGGCCCGTTGGGTTCGGCCTCACCTGCTGGGTCTGACCCGGCACGTAAGGGCTGTGAGGATGTCGCGATGGTGGCTTGGCCATGGGGTACCGCAAGGGAGTGGGGCGGCTCAGCCCAGAACAGGGCGGCTGGGCTGAGGGAAAAATGGGACCATAGGTTGGCAGTCTGTGCACGGGATGGCGGTCCGATCGTGGGGCAGTGGTTCGGCCCCGGGGCGGCGGTCCGTCCACTGGGCGGCGGTCCGGCGGTCTGGCCTCGGGCCAACGGTCCAATAGTGGGGCGGCGAGAGGGGCCTCGGGGCACCGCGGGGTGCCGCTGGGCACCGAAGCCCTTGGCACACCAGGCGGTGGTGACAACCGCCATTCTCGTGCCTCCTCGGTTTATCGTAGTCGTTCCTCCATCACGATCAACAATAATCCACAAGGTTTTCATAGAGTACAAACCTTCTTTGTTTGGCCCGCACTCACCGTATTAGAGTGGTTACAAGAAGCTATAATTCCTTCTTGAATTACAAATAATTATCAAGAACGGAAGAGAGAATAATTTTAATCAACCACCCTACAACATTCCTTAAATAATCAAACACAAATAAACCCCTACCTTATTTGATGACATCAACAAAGAGGGAAAAATGTAAAGTTGTCGTCGTTCATCATGTCCACCACAAACCTCCAATCCCAAGCTCCTTCATCAGATTTATGTTCTTCGATAGAGGTGATTCATCATTGTTAAATAATTCTGCAGATAGAGGATGTCCCGCGAAAGAAGGTCAATTTCGAGGTCGACATTCATCATTTTGAGAAGAAGTTCTTCGTTCGAAGAAGAAATTATTCATTGGCGTTCTTTCTCCAAGAGCTCCTCCTCTCCCCAATTCTACCCAAATGAAAATGATAGCACCCAAAATAATAAATTATGTTATCTATTATGTTCATTGACATAAATTCAAAATGAATCACTTATTTAATGGAGATGGATTAATTAATTAAATGGGGAGTGTTGGCACAATTAATGTGAAGGAGGGTTGGGACAATTAATGTGGAGGAAGCTCTTGTCGCTTCTCCACATTAATGAGGGAGTTGAAGAGGTTTATGCCCCAGGTGGTCCACACCACCATAACCTCTCATGGGAGGTTAATATCGGGTGGTCCCCACCAACATAACCTCTAATGAGAGGTTAAGGTCTGATAGTCCCCACATCCCAACTTCTACAGGTGGGTGGATACAAAAAAAAACTGTGTTTATTTATTTTTATTAATTCAATGAAAAACGGAAAAACTAACTTCAACCCTTGACCAACTAACATTGAGGTCAATGTTTCTTTAAGAGAATACTGACTCTGCGAGTTCAATAGTGCCCTCATATTTCAATTTCGATCAATGGTTCAAAAGATAGAAAAAATCACTCAAAGATTTACTAAACGTACCCAAAATAATGTTGATAAATTAATTCTGGGCACTCCCGGCCTCAGAATCACGCAATTTCAATTTTTGCAGACTCAAAAAATTCCCATTTAATTAAATAAATCACTGAATTTACGTGTCTTTACATTCTACCAACCTCAAGGCTTTACGTCCCTGTAAGCCATAAATCCAACTAATGGAACAATTGGGGGTATTGAGCACACATATAAACCTCCTGCTCCCATGCGCTCTCCTGGAGGTTTTCGTGCTACCAGCAAACATGCACCAAAGGTATTGACCATCCACAATGGACCCGCTCCTTTTAATCTTCAATCTCTAATGGAACCTCCATACATGTCACCCCATCATCAATGTCCAGCTTGCCATGGTCGATGATGCGAGAAGGGTCATGCACGTATCTCCTTAGCTGAGATACGTGGAAGACGACGTGCACCTACTTCAACATAGGTGGAAGAGCTAAGCGGTAAGCCACCTTTCCAACTCTGTTGAGGACCTGAAAATGTCCCATAAACCTCATAGATAACATTCCGCCTCACCCTAATCTCCATAAACCTCTTCAAGTTGAGACCCGTAGAAAGACGTGGTCTCCATCTTCGAATTCTAGAAGTCTCCAACTCTTGTCGGAATATGAATTCTGCCAACTATATGTTTTTTTCATCAGATCCTCGATGACCTAAACCTTATTTGTGGTAGCCCATACAATCTCTAGACTGACTAATGCTGACTCCCTTGGGTCAGTCCAACACAAAGGTGATCTTCAAGGTCTCCCGTACAATGCCTCAAAAAGAGCCTTCCATATGATAAAGTTATAACTATTTTTGTATCTAAACTCCATCAACGGAAAGTGATCCTCCCAGCTACAACTGATGTCGAGGACATAAGAATGAAGCATGTCCTATAGGGTCTGAATTGTCTACTCTGACTGGACATCTGTCTGAGGATGTAAGGCGGTTCTCAAACAAAGTTGCATCTTGATAGCCTCCTACAACCCCATCCATAGCCGGTAAGTAAAACGTGTATCATGATCAGAGACAATCTTTTAGTGTATTCCTTGTTTCCACACAATCTCCTACACATAAAGGAATTCAAAGCTCTCCACTTAACCTTGCTCTCTGATCGGTAAGAAGTGGGATGAATTGGTGAGTCGGTCGACGATCACCCAAATAGAGTCATGTCCCCTGGATGTATATGGATGTCATGCCCCGAAGTACATGGATATCCCATCCCACTTCCACTCTAGGACGTATAATGTTTGGACCAATCTGGCTGGTACCTGATGCTCTACCTTCACTTGCAGACAAGGGAGGCATCGAGAGACAAACTCTGCTACTGACTTCTTCATTCTCGGCCACTAGTGCTGTCATTGGATATCTTGGTACATCTTCGCAACTCAGGGATGTTCCTGTAGAGGGGATGTGTGTAACTATCTCATCACTTCCTCCTGAAGTGACAATGGTACCATGGTACGTCCCCTAAAAATAATGATGTGTTTCCCACCTTTAGAAAATCAACCATGTGCCTCTCCTTTTGATATCATAGCAAGTCGTGTCTCACAGTCAACACCCCCACGCTGTACCTCCTGGAAATGCTGAAGATGTTGGGGAGTGACTGTAATAAATTGAAGAAAAGCTTCTCCATCAGATTCCACGAAGAATATCTGGAAAGAGGCCAGATTCTCCATTGCCTCACCTTGAAGATATATACCATAAATTTTTCTAAGTGCATCTGTTACAGCATTTCCCTTCCCAGGATTATAGACTATCTCAAAGTCTTAGTCTTGGAGGAACTCAAGACAACGTCGCTATCTCATATTCATGTCCTTTTAATAGAAGATTTACCTGCTACTCTTGTGATCAAATTACACTATAAGGCACTCTCCCATAAGATAGTGTCGCCACATCTTCCAGGAAAAGACCACTTATGATAACTCCAGGTCAGGGGTAGTGTATTTCTACTCATGTTGTCTCAGCTGTCGAGAACCATATGTGATCACTGCTCACTCCTACATTAGAAAACATCTGAGTCTAGTCCCTGATGCATTGTAGTAGACTACATACCCTACGCCCTCCTCTGGTAGCCTCAATACAGGGGAACTAGTCAGCCTCTTCTTCAGATCTTGAAAACTTCGCTAGCACTTCTATGACCACATGAAGGGTTTCCCCTTCTTCGTCAACGCTGATAGTGGTGATGCAACACTGGAAAAGTCTGGAACAAACATTTTGTAGTATCCAACCAAACCTAAGAAACTTCGTACCTCCATCACACTCCTGGGGGGGCTCCAATGAATGTAATATCCCAATATTCACTAGATCCACTACAACTCCAGCCTCCGAGATGACATGTCCTAGAAAGTGAACCTCTTGGATCCAGAACTAGCACTTGGAGAGCTCACAATAAATCTTGTGCTCTCAGAGAATGTCCTCTACAACCTGCAAATGGTTGGAACGCTCCTCCTCAGTATTCGAGTAGACAAGAATGTCGCTAATGAAGAATACTACTAAGTGATCAAGGTATGTCTGAAATATTCTATTCATGAGTCACATGAACATTGTTGGAGCATTAGTTATTCCAAATGGAATAACCAAGAACTCGTAGTGGACATCCAGACACCTTAAGGTTATCTTATGCACATCCTCATATCATACTCTGAGTTCGTGATAGCCTAATCAGAGGCCTATCTTCAAGAACCATCATGATCCCTTCATCTGATCATAGAGGTTGTCAATCCTCAGAAGTGGTTACTTATTATTCATGACCACCGGGTTTAGGCACCGATAGTCAACACAAAGCCTCAAGCTCTCATATTCCTTCTTGGTGAACATTATTAGAGCTAATCAAGGGTAAAACCTAGGCTGGATGAACCCCTACCCCTTCAAGACATCTATCTATACCTGCAGCTCGCGAAACTCCATGGGACCCATCCGATATGCTGGTGTAGATATCGGTGTCATCCCGTGATACAAGTCAATGTATAATTACACCCCTTTACATGGAGGTAGACCTAGGACATCATCTAGGAAAACATCCTTGCATTGGTCCACAACTATAGGATATCTCAGACTCTCAACTTCAACCATTCCAAGGGTATGGAAAGACAACTGATGTGTAATCGGCTGCACTCTCCTTCTTGTAAGTCCATCCTATGCTGAAAAGGCTCCCTTCATGCCGGTGAAGGTAAAACTAGTCTCATCAATGTGAAAACACCGTACATTGTGCCTAATATAGTTTATTTGAGCAATGACTGTAGATAACCAGTCCATACCCAAGAAGACATCATAAGGCCTCGATGGATGAACTAGAAGATCCCAGTCGAAGCTCTCACCTCCTAGGATAAGCTCTCACTTCCGACACCAGTGAGTAATCATTGAATCTGCTTCCATAGGAGTCTCTATCCATAAGGATTAAGCCAATGGCTCCATCATAATCCTTGAGATCTGAACTGTGGAAGTGGAAATAAATTAATGACTAACACCTGTGTCGATAAGTACTACAGCTAATGTGTCATATACACAGATCGTACTTCATATCATCTTTGGAGAGTTGTGATCATAGGCCTCAGATTCCTGGAGCTGAGATCTCCCCTGTCCACCTGTTCCCTATGGTCGGGGTGGTCCTTCTGGTGGTGGCGGTGGTAACATCTTGAATCTTTGTCCACCACCAGCTGCACGACCATCTCCTCGGCCATGTCTTTTTTCTCCCTACGGACCTCCATGGTCAAATTTATATCTCATTCTAGGCGGTCCTTGGACCGTCTGTTGATAATTCGTATGAAGGTTAAGACATTCACGAGCCATGTGACCCTGCTTGCCACATGTGTAACACTTCCTGCAGCTGACATGACTAGCTCTGTCTCGGGTTCCCCCCAGAACCGACCTTGAGACATGCGGTCGTACACCTGAATGTATGGTCCTCTTGGCTATCTGCGACATCTGTCTTCCCCCAGCTACAGAAGACTCCACTACGAGTCGACTGGTGGTGGGTCTCACTACTGGCGAATGCTCAGAAAGAAAACTCTCCACTAAGAGGGCCCTCTTTAACACATGTGCCTACATTGGGATGTTGAGTGAGATAATTGAAGCCTTGATCTCCCGCCTAAGCCCATTCTCAAATGTCCAGGCCTTGAATAATGGGCCTCACACCATATCATTGGAGTAACATGAGAGGTCAGTGAACCTCATTGTGTACTGAGGTACAATCATGTTGCCATACTGCAGATGATATTTTTTTTGAATGTGCACTATGCGATGAGTCACTGGGAAAACTCTGCCCGAAATAGCCTCTCGAAGTCTTCCAAGTGAGGTTCCACCTCATCGTGAATGTAGAGAATCAAGCTCCACCATCTTCCTGCTGCTTCCTGTAGAAGGCTAGTGGCAAGGAACACAATGTGGTATAGTGGAATCCCTACCAGTTGAAAAATTCTCACAACAGCCTCCATCCAGTCCTCAATCGCTTGTGAATCTGTCTCTCCCCTAAACCTCGGTGGCCTCTGGTGCTAGAACTCATGCAACGCGCTCAAGCGGCATTCACTGCCTGCTGTTGGGGCTGGTGGCATCGGTGGCCTAGTGGGTAATGGTACGGCCGGTGCCTCTGTCTATTCCTCTGTTGGTGCCTCCTCTGGTGCCTCTATTGGAAGAGGGCCCTGCACCAACTCATCATCGCTCGGTGGGCTATCAGTGTATACAACTCTCGGAAACCAAGGTGGTTGTCTGTGTGGAGGCATCCAGAAAATAAATAGGTGTGCCACGGTCAATAATTTGTACCTGATGAGCTGACCTGGTTAGTTGACTCTTTTGATATATTATCTATATGGATCCAAGATATAATCTCATGGATTCACAAATACACCTATGAAACTATTTTTCTAAAGTGCATATTTCTTTTTCTATAATTTTTAATGACATTATTATCATTTAACCTTTTCCATTTTTTTTGGAAATGCAAAAATTATGTTTATGCTGACCCTTCTATGATCTTTTCTTTAAATGTGTGTTGCCTAAATAAACGATTCATAGTTAGTTGGTTACTTCCGTGGTTGATGATAGAGTTGATTGACATCATTTTTTCACTTAATGTTGAAGATCTCTAACGATAAGAGTATCATTATTTTTCATACTATTATGTACTGTCTATTCATATTTTGAGGTATATATTTATTGTAATGTGTTATAACTTTTTATTTTTGTCACGACCCTTCCCCTAGGGCATGTTCTGTGACTACCCCAAGCCCGCCTTCCATAGGCCAGGGGTTAGTAACTAGCACTGAAGGTGTATTCATTAAAATTGGGAATCAAATTTTTTATAACCTGCAAACTCACGTAACCAAGAACACTTCAAGGTTCGAAAATAAGAAAATTGTATAACTAAAAGAGTGATGAAAGTAAAAAAGGGGTTGGAATACTAGCCCAATAGTAAAGGAATATGTAAAAAATGAAATACAATACAACTGAAGAAAAGGGAAAGTCAGCTGTTGGGTCATCCCCTAAAGATCCTACATGGTAGGTAGCTTCAAATCTCCTCCACATCAAAAAACGTCTGACAATATCCTCCACGTATCGATACACCTATGGTCCACCTCTGGGGACCGTCCAGTACTGGTACTCTAAGCCTTAGTGAGCGATGTCTGTCCTCTGCATCCAACATAAAAAGGTTCAGGCATAGCTCGTGCAGGGGTGAGTATAACGAAACTCATTAGGGACCCCGAGACCCTCATAGTCTCACAAAAATCCAACAAGGATAACAACATAATAAGAAATCAGGAGATAACCCTACATAGGTATATGCCCATACATACCCCTAATTTATCAAGTAATCCCTCTCAATCATGAGGAAAACAAAGAGGTACAGACATAGCTCACACCAGGATTTAATCTTGGGGTAGTAACAAGTGGAATTCTGAACCCTCAACTGCTAGATAAATCCTCCTCACTCGATTATAGTGGGCATACAATTTCACACAGAGGCACTTCCCACTAACCTTGGACTGCTGAGGAACTCCTCTTGTCGAGTACCATGGGTGTGCCGCGTCACACAGAGGAAATACCCACCATGGGTCTGCTACGTCACACGGAGGTGCTCCCCCTCATGGACTACTGAGGTACTCCTCATGTTGAGTACCATGGGTCTGCATTGCCACCAAGGCTCTCTCCACAGTGGTTCTGTCGTATCACAAAGGCGCTCCTTACTGGGATAGTCGAGTCACTCCGAGTCAAAACGGTCAGCAGTCATCAAGTCTCATCCAGCTACTAGGTTCCTGCACAATGCTCGCTTGTCTCAAGGTGGATTCAATCCACAAGATACTAGTGGATACACCAACTTCTACTAAGTCCCACAAAAAAATAATCCCAACGTTACGCCTTTTCATAGGGGTCTCAATGCAACAGACGTCATGTCAATCGTATGCATGGTCTCTGAGTTATTAGCCTTTTAGTCCCAGGGTCCCGGTTGGATTCATGCTCTATCCAACATGATTGTACCCCATTTCAATCCAAATCTTAGTGAGGTATCATTCAAAGGTACCATCTCGCTCAAAGGTTTCCAATGCCATAGATGGTTAGTAAAATGGACGTCTGGTGCTAAAGTTATGGAAAAAATAGGTAAATGGGTCATAGTGGGGTCGAGTCTAGTTCGTCCTGGTCGGACCCACTAGGCCCGACCCGGCCTAGGCCTATCCAGTTTGGCCCAACCCGCGGGGTCCGGCCTGGTCCACGATGGCCGCGAGGGCGGATCGGCTGAGGGGAACCGTGAGGGCGCAGGGTGGGTCGTCCTAGGGCAGTGTGAGACTGTGGGGCGGCAGTCCAGAAGCGAGGCGGCGGTCTGGAGGTGAGGTAGCTTCCTGAACATGTGCTAGTGGTTCGGCCACTAGCCGGAAATCGAGCTGCGGGGCGGTGTGGAGCCACAGACGGCGGCGTGGCCATGTTCGGCATCGAGGCCAGAGGGTGGCGGTTGTGGCCGCGGGGTGGCGTCATTGTGATGGTGCCTTCGTAGCCGCCAGCTGTGGTGTTGGTCTCCATTCTCATGCCTCCTCGTTGGTTCATAGTCGTTCCTCCATCGTGATAAACAATAATCCACAAGGATTGGGGAGAGGACGTGCCTTGTTTGTTTGGCCCTCACTCTCTGTATTAAAGCAGTATCAAGCGACTATAATTCCTTCTTAGATTACAAAGTCATTTCAAGAACGGAATAGAGAGGAATTCCAATTAACCACCCTACCAAATTATTCAAGTAATCAAACAGAAACAAACCCCTACCTTTTTTGATGACATAGACACAGAGGGAATAAGTTTAAGTTGTCATCGTTTTTTGCGTCCACCACACACCACCAATCCTGAGATCGTTCGTCATATTAACTTTCTTCGATGGAGGTTATTCTTCATTGTTGAAGATGTCTATCGATGGAGGATGTCTCGAGGATGATGGTTGAATTCGAGGTCAATGGTCTTCATTTGGAGAAGAAGTTCTTCGTTCGAAAATAAATTCATCGTTGGCGTGCTTTCTCCAAGAGCTCCTCCTCTCCCCAATTCCACCCAAATAAAGATGTCATCCCCCAAAATAATAGATTGTGTGATCTATTATGTTCTTTGACATAAATTAAGAATGAAGCATTTAATTAATTGATTTGGCTTAATTAATTAAAGGGGGAGGGGGAAATAAAAGTGAAGGAGCGTTGGCACAATTGATGTGGAGGAATCTCAAGAGGCTCCACCACATTAATGAGGGAGTTGAAGAGGTTTATGCCTCGGGTGGTCCCCACCACCATAACCTCTCATGGAAGGTTAGGCTCGGGTGGTCCACACCACTGTATCCTCTTGTTGCAGGTAAGGTCTTCTAGTCCCTGCTTCCCAACTTCCACAAGTGAGTTTTTATAGAAAAATAAAATAAAAAGTGTGTTTAATTTAGTATATTAATTCTACAAAAAACCCAAAAAATAAATTACACCCTCGACCAACTGCCATCAAGGTGAAATTCTCTTTATTAGAATATCGGCACCCTATGTTCGACGGTTCCCTCTGATTTATATTCTGAGAACCGTTTCAAATGTTAGAAAACTTCGCTCGCAAGTTTACAGGACGTACCCAAAATAAAGTTCAAAAATTCATTCTGGGCACTCCGGGCCTCAGAATCATGCGCTGTTAATTTTCGCAGACTTGTAAAATTATCCTTTAATTAAAAAAAATAATTTTACAGAATTTCTTGGACATTAAAATTTCTCCCAACTTATTGATTATTAATTTATCAACTTGTATGGAATTTAGCATATCTCAAAGGTAATTTATTTTAATGTCATCAATTATGTTATTATTTAATTGTTATAAACTATTCTGGAGTGTTGTGGATATATGTAAATTTTTAGGTTAAGGGTTCCAATGTGTTTGAAATGAATTCTGGGATATAGTTTCTAGATAATGGTCTTTTAGTGGCCCACGTGGGGTGGCATATTATTCTTACAACAAGATTAGGTGGGTTGTCATAGTGTAAAGTCATCTAAAAAAGGAATCATTTTAGAATCGACACATGTGAATGATTTTAATGTTTTTAATATTTTGTTAGGTTTTTGTGAATCATAATGATATTATTTTAGGGGTCTTTATTTGTGGAACCCAAAAAAGAATTATTTGTCAATAATTTTCTTAACCAGAAATAGAGAGCTTTAACTGAAGCATAATATTTTATTAAAATAATTTTATTTTATATAATATTCATCACCATTCTATAATATTATATATTAAAGATAATATTAAAAAAATAATGAAAATTTTTTATTAATATTTTATAATAAGGATTCATTAAAAATATAAATGTTCTAAATTTTTAAAATAATCCATTTATACATAAAAAATACATTCTGTTCATAAATAGTTATATTTTTCTGTTTTATTCAATACAATATAAATAATATCTAAAAAATATTGAAATTTTAAAAAATAAAATGAATATTGTTATTGAAAATTACATATCAAAATTAACATATTTTGAAATCACTGGATTTCTTCTAAAATAAATTATTTTAATATAATTAGTGAAAATGTCGTTTTTGTAAATACTTGATTTTATTTTTAATAATTAGAGTTATTTTAAATTCCATTAATATATTACATTTCTTCTTGATGTGACATATGATTATTTTTATTTCAACAAATCTAATCCACAATTTTCCTGATTTTGATATAAGTTATCATTTTTCTTTAAAATGTAATTTTTAAAAAAATGGTGAATTTTGTTTTACTCTTTGAAACAAAACTATAATTAATTTCAAATTTATATAGAAAATGAATATTTAAAAAATTATACCATATTTGGAATTAGGGGTTAAAAGTTACTAAATAATACAGTTTAATTCTTATTCATTATGAATTCAAACCTTTGTAAAATTTATCACAATATAAATGTGAAAACCAACTAATTAATGTTAAAAAAACATTATAAGGTCTAACACTCTACAAAAAAACTAATTATATTATTTTATTAGTTTATCCACCTTCAATATTCATGATTAGAGAATTTAGAATATTTTTGCAACATTAAATTAATTATATCATTTATATTAAGTGAGGTATATATATCATAAAAATTGAATCACCTTTCCTTAAATATCAATAAATTTTTATAAATGTATAATACAAGAAAATGTTAAATTTAAAAAATTTATTTTAAGGATAATAAATTTTTTATCTTTTTAATTTATTTTTTATTTTCTATAGTGAATTTTTTGCTATAAATTATTAGTTAATAATATAAAATAAATTATTCAATTAATTGAAAAATAAAATAAGTAATTTAATAACCATAAAATTATTTATTGGGAGATTTAAAATAACCAAATAATTTCAAGTATATATGTGATATATTTTATATGTGTAAAATGTTTATAAATTTTTTAAATATTTATCATGATTTCTTTAATGTCAAATTAAATGAATAATGTAAAAAAATTACATCCATGATAATTTTTGAAAAATAATATATCACTAAATAATTATAAAATCCCAAAATTCATGAATAAGGGTTGTTTAATCATAAATACCCTAATATTTTTCCCTTTCACATTTATAAGAACATTATTTCCTTAAATGTAACATTATAACCTTTTGTTGTTGATGAAGTCCATTCTTGGGTAATGGTTAAATTTTTTTACTGGAGGGGATAGACCAAACATTAGGTTTTATCATATAAAAACCCAATAAAACATTATTTGGTTTAATTGATTTAATCCTTATTCTATCTTAGATTCTAAATTATGGCCTCATTATAACAATTATATATGATAATTACTGTATTATATTTAAATATTTTTATTATTTCGTATTTTTTACTTTTACTCACTCGAAAAAATAACAATCTTTACTATCTTTTATACACGAAATAGAGACACTTTTCCTAACCATACCAAACCAATACACTTTTAATCATTCATATCCATGTTATAGATATGATGTTATTCTAAAACAACCAACCATGGGTCCCTTAAAATAAAATCTAAAGGTACTCTACCGAAAAATATGTAATTGTCTTTATCAAATTATTCAAATTTCATTCTACATAAACATACTATATACTAATTGTAATAATAAAAAATTCCAATATCACTATTATAATATGATATTATTATGATCAATGAAAAAAAATTCCATATCTTTTCCATCAATTTTTATTAAAACATTATTCGTTTGTAATTAAATCATATCTTATACATGTAGTGGTGTAATTCTCTTTTGTTCACCATTTTACATCGATGTTCGTAGAGATATAAATGATTAATATAAATGATATTTATTTCATAAAATTATTTAATAATTATATAGTCATATATTACTTATTTCCAATAAATTCACTGGAAAATGGTAACATCACTCCAACATACATATAAACTACCACCTCCATGAAACATTGTGAATTTTTTTTAATTACCACTTAACATAGAATATAATATGGATATATTTATTGAAAATATGTATTTATATATGATATTCATATAATTATTTATAAAATTGAAAATATGGATCTGAGTACATGGAATGAAACCCCCATGACAAAACAAGCCTCAAAAAATGAACATAACACCCAAAATAATAATAATGATGAATTATTATTGACATACTTGTTATAAGATATTATTATAGAATAATATATGATATTAAAAATATTAATATTGTCGTCATATAAAAAATAAATTGTTTTAAGGTGATTGCAGAAGAAAAAATCTTTCTCAAATAATGGGAAACATGATCTAATGGGGTTTTATTACTTAATTTCCATTAATTAATTTATACATATAATTCACTAATTATGTTATTACATGGTTATGTGTGAATTTTTCATAGATATTATTATGTTTTATTACCTAATTTTTTGTGTATTTATATTATATACACATAAACCCTCCATTGATTAATTCTTACTTCATCTTTATTAAAATTTACAATGGTATTCCCTGATAATGTAGGAAATTAACTCTAATAGTATTTGGTTGTATTTCCAATTGAATATTATCTATTTCAATTTTATATACATAATTAATTTATAAACAGATTATCAAATTAACGGTATGATCGTTATGAGGGGTTTCATCCAAATATTTATTCATTGAGTAATATTTTAATGTTATACACCAAATTTCATTTACATGGTGTACAAATTAATTGTTTAAATTTTATATCACCTTTTCTTAACAGTTCCTGGTATTTTTAGTTTTATTTCACTTTATTTCTTCTAATTTGATTTGACCTGAATGTTACAAATTTTTAATGGGTTTTTGAGGATAAGGATTCCCTTGTATGTAATATGCCTTAATGAAGTTAGCAACTATCCCCTATCCGATTAGGGGCTCTATTGGGGTGGAACCCTCACCTTACCACTGGTATGTTGTGGTGAAATTGTTTCATGTCTTGTTATAATGATATCATACTGGTATGTGTATGTTTGGTATATTTAATGTTTTAAACCATGTATGGTTTTTATGAATTTCTTAATGAAATAGTTTCATGGAGCTTTATGTTAAGAACATTGAAAATTTAGAGTACTATGCTTGATATCATTCATAACATGCGACACTTAGCTTTAAATATAACTAGAATTTACTATTATAAAATTATTATTGAATGTAACAGTCATTACCTATCAATTTATTGGATTGGATAAATATGTT
This sequence comes from Viscum album, assembly GCA_963277665.1. Taxonomy (NCBI): domain Eukaryota; kingdom Viridiplantae; phylum Streptophyta; class Magnoliopsida; order Santalales; family Viscaceae; genus Viscum; species Viscum album. The sequence continues at coordinate 570,919,592 of OY728129.1, forward strand.
TAGCTCCAATATAAAAACTTTTTATAATTTTTTTTTATTTTTTTAACAATAAATAAGTATATAATTTTTAGTAATATCATTTTATATATTAGATATAATTGTTCTTAAAATGGAATTATTTTTCATTTTCTATGCAAGAATTTTAATTAACCTAAAACATATTTATAAATTTTATTATATAAAAGTAACACCATTTTTTAAGAAACCATATAAAATTTATTATTTGTGGTTTTTTGGAATTTTGTTATAGGATTGATGTATCATTTAATAGTAAAATAAGCGTATTTTTCAAATAACAAGATTTCATTTCATTAAATAAATTTTCTAAAATTTCTATATTTATTTTAGATTTTATTAAAAAATGGAAATATGTTCCAATTTATTTATAATAATCTAATTATTTTTAATGATTTTTATGTAGGTTATTTTTAATTCCTAAAATTATTTTTTTCAAAAAAATAGTTTTCATTAAATTATATATATTAATATTAAATATAATTTTTTAAAATAATAGAATATTAATATTTGAAAAATGGATATGGTATTTATAATTTTATGGTCAAAATGTTGTAAATATCACCTTCAATTTTGTTCGGATTTCTAATAGTAATAATCATAAAATTTACCTCATAACTGAATGGTTTATTATATAATTAATTCTTATTATAAGTAGCTAAGGTTGATAGACTCTATAAATAGTTTCATTATATTATTCGATATCTTAGATGATGCATTTATTATTATAATTTCAAATTTTTGTAACATTCTTTCCACTAGCCATTGATTGTAACATTTATAATATTGTAAATAAATATAATGTAAAAATATCTCTCTCTTTCTTTTCATAAATTTCATATTTTGAAATAAGATAAGCATATAATGCGTTATATTGATAAATTTAACTTGAGGTGTAAATTATTTTTCTTTATAATTATAGTTAATTTTTATATTTTAATAAATAATATCCTTTAATGCTAATGCATAGCTAACCCAATTTTTATTCCACTAAAAAAATTAAAAAAATTAGAAACTGTAAATGTAATAATTTTACAATAAGATATAGTGACCCTTAAATTTTATAAATATATATAAGATATTAAACATTTTTCATAAGTATATATTGTAATTATAAATTTTTGTGGATTCCATTAAGTATAAATTAAATTAATAGTGTCACAACTGAAATTATTTATATATTATGATCATAAAATTTAATTAAATTAACAATAATAATAATAATAATGAAATAGGATAATTAGGATCATAAATGATCAAAAATTCAATCATGTAACAATTTTTGTGAATTTTTTAATTTATAACGAAATTTAAACGGCTTTCAAATCAAAAAGATCATTACAACAATTAAGTATTAAATTGTTTAATAAATGTGCTAAATCAAAGGATAATTTTTAAAAACCAAAAAATAATTTTCAAATTTTATTGGTATAATTTATTTCAATCATAACATATTTTATCATCAAAATTATGGCCACACTATACCACATAACCTAAAAAAAATTATTATATTTAAATAGTTTTATCAATTCCATTTATATCCTTAATTCATTATAAATAAACACAAAAAATCATTATTTTCTAAAAAACTATAGATCTAAATATCTCATAAATTCCACAGAAAAACCTATCCTCAACCACTTTAATTGTGTTTCTGGGTTCTAGTGCTCTTATAATACCAACCGATGTCACTTTAATATAATATGTAAAATAACTCATTCGAAGAAGAGGTATTAATCTTTACTGATAATTTTAAATTAATTTTTCATCATCATACACTACCAATACTATAATAACAACCTAAATTTCATAAATAAACTATGATGTTACTATTATTACATTACAAACATTTCCATCTCATTTTTATCCAATGAAATGTGAAAACATCACTCATGAATACGTATGCCTTTCTATCTCCATAGTGAGATGTAATTTCTTTTTTAAGACTAATATATTTCAATGTTTATAAATAAAAAAATATTTAATATATATGGTATTTATTAATTAAAAATTATTATTTAATTATATTATCATTAATACTTTCTTAAAATCCAAACCCTTGGAAAATGAATAGAGCGCTCATGGATATTTGTAAACTAAAACCACCATAATGAAATTTGACCCATTTTTTATTTCCAATTTACATGAGAGGCAATAAATAAAAATTTAATGAAAATATATTGTATTTATATCATGATAAAAATTATGACGGTTATATATTAAAGTGAATTGTATTAAACTTCCATGAAAAAACATGCATGTGAAAATAATGAATTTAACACACTAAAAATGATAAAAAAAGAAATATATTTTTATGAAATGTGTTTATAATGTAATAAAATAATCATAAATAATTTTAATGATTTTAATATGGCATTATTTTAAATTAATTACATGTTTAAAACCATTATATAAGAGTTTAAATCCTATTCAACAAAGGTGAAGTGTCTGTTAAGTGTATTCAATAACTCAATTTTCATTCATTCAGTTATACATATTCAAAATTGATGTTGTTATTCCATAATTTTGTTTGAAATTAAATCATATTATTTTATGTTACATTTCTATATGTTTTAAGTGGATTTACATTTGATACAAATAATCACATCATTTTTTAATTCCCACTTCAATGTTACAGTGGGAGTCAAAACGTAGTGCCAATAAACTTTCTCTACTATGGGGGTTGATTTCAATATTTTTCTGCCTTGAAGCATGATGTACCATAATTTTTTCACAGACCCGTTTCTCATGTTTCCTTCTATAATAAACAACCATATTGGGGGAAATAATTGATCATTATAGATAAAAATCCAAAATTTTAAACCATGTTTAATGAAATATAATTATTATGAAGAATACATGCTTCGTTTTGTGTTAAAAAAATTAAATATCATTAGATAGTCAATTTTAGTGATATTAATTCTATACATTTCGTTCCCATGATATTATCTCATTAAAAACACTTGTTTTTTCATTTTTACACATGCCTGATATAATGGGTTATTTTTATCTTCCATCAGAATTATAACACTCTCAAAATGAACATTGTGATCAATAGATGAAATCGATATTCCAGTATTCATTTCCTCTTGCACTGGTCTATATAGTGATTTTTTATGAGACATGAATGTAAAAGGAACCAGACACAAATATTTTACTGAAATCACCTAAAATAAATCATATTCATTATCCACTTGATATTTTGGTTCCATTATGAAATGAAACTTGATATATTTTATGGAAAAAATATTTAGTGATATGGTAAATAACATCTGCACAATTTAATTATGGTCTCCAATCAAATCAGAACATAACCATGGAATTAATCCTCCATATAAATCATCATTCAATGAACAGTCCAAAAAAAATATCATAACTCCGTCCTAAACTCATCAGTTAACCGATCAATGTTTTATATCCATATTCAATACATTATAATTAATATAATCAAAACAGTAATATTAAATCTAAATAATTACATAATGTGATATGTATTATTTCTTTCGATTGAAAAAATTCATCCAGTGACATATTTATAAAAAAAACATCAAAGAAAAAATGTAAAATAATATATTATATTTTTTACAATTTTTATTAATAATAAATTTCCTATTAATGTGATGAATTATATATTTATTCATTGATTTTAAATATATAATAGTACACATTCTACCAAGAAAAATGTGTGAACCTATTTTACAATTACATTTTTGTGTGAAAATCTAAACACTATAAGTACATATTGTTGTAATATTTTGAAGGATAGTTATACTCAACCATATATATCATATTTTTTCTAGTATAGATATTTTTTTAAATGAATTATATAATTTTTATATTTATATAATGAAATATATATGTTTCTAAAATTATTGGATCCATATTGGTAAGACGTTATTTTTCATTAGAATCTTTTTATGGCTATTCAGCTTATAGATTACATAACCAATTATTTAGTTCATATTAATCATTTATGTAATTTTTTTAGAGAAATATAATATCTGAATTGGTATATAAATTGATGTTTTTAGTAAAGATCCGTAAAAATTCCTTGGAACATGCCAATGGTAATTATTAGTCAAGAATGTTGATTGGTTATTATATAATATAGTTTAATAAGGCATCATGCCAAAATTTTATTACGTTTTAATTAATCACATTATGCCCACAAAAACAACGTTTTATATACTTGTCCAATTAATTATACACATCATTAATGATTAAATGGTTGACAAGAATAAATTGGTAAACTCATAATTATTACTAATTATATTGCATAAAATTTAAATGTTGACAAATATATTCTAATAATTATTTATGGTGAACTATGGGAAAAATAAAATGTGAATATTTATGTATTTTAACATTGGATTAATTAATGTCTGGGGTATACAATAAAAAATATTAATTAATTTAAGAAATTGAATCTACTAATTTTATTTTTGGATGTTTAAATATGAATTTTTAATCTAAATTAAATATTTTTTGAAATTCACTATTATAAAATGTTATGGTTTCTAATTTTTAATTCCATTATTTTCCCCAATTTTTATGAAATAATGTCAATTACTAAGATATATATAAAAAAATCATATTATATAGTAAATAATTAATATTTCAATCTTAAAAAATCAATAGGAAAATAATTATTTAGCAATATTAATTTCAATAAATATTTCCAAAGTTGTTTAAAAAGACAATAATATTTTTATTGAGTGAGGAAAAACATTTCTAGAAATTTTTGGTCAACCACCATGTGTGTGTTTTTGGATTCCTGTCACAAATCATGTCGTAGAATTTATATTGTTTTTTCATATTAACAAAACTATTCACACATTTAAATCATACAAAATGTAGAAAAAACATTTTTTGTTGATAAATTTACATAATTAACTATTACAGGATACATCAGAGGAGAATAAAAAATTATAAATTTAAATGGAAAAAATCACATCTCATTATATACAATTGATATATTTGAATAAGGATCATAATTAATAAAATGTGCACAACCTCTATCTTCTAATACACACAAAGTTCAAAATTATAAATTCATGAATTGATGATGCACATGTATCTCACAATGAATATAGAATTTATCATAATCCATCATGAATTTTTGTTATGTATTTATGTAAAACCTTTGTGTCAATTATATAGATTTAATTATGATTAATATATAATTATAGAATCAATAAATGTACTATAGATTTGAAAAAATAGCTCCTAATAATCTATAACATTATGTATTTCTCTTCAATTAATATTATCATATAATTTCTTACATCATCAATTTCATATTCATAAAATTTACCTCTTCAAATAAAACCAATAGTGTGTTCATAAAACATGAAATCCATATTTTATGTTTCAAATAACCACCTAAATATTGATCCATATATTTTCGATTAAAAAATTATTCAAATTTTAAAAATATTATTCAACCCATAGAATTAAAATATAGCACATCCAATTGAATTCTAATATCCTTCAATTAAATATTAAATATAAAATTTCTCCATACATTGAATATGATATTGTTGAAATTTCATGACCGTGAACCCAATAGAAAAATGTTTTCTTACTTTATTAAATTTCTACTAGGTACATGCGATTACATTCCAATGGACCAAATTGTTTTTTAGTCCTTAAAGAAAATAAAATACATAAATCATACAACACAACCTCCAAAGAAAATACTACATACTAACTCTATTTGAAACACAAATATTCTTCTAGAATTACAATGTATGCAAATAATAATATTTATCATAACATCATTGAAAAAATAAGTCATAAAAAAGGATGTGATCAAATTCTCAGTAAGGGTATGTGTAAAATAATGTTTTTTATGAATAAATTATTATAAACATTATGGATAAGTGAGTAACTGAAACACATGAAAGTTAAAAATAAAAATTATAATTATATTGAATGAAACATGAAAATAAAATCTTATATATAAATAATAACCAATAACTTTAATAAATGAAATTTCAAATGGAATATAATTAACCAAGCTCATAGTCAGGGAATGCATGATGTCGTACATCATAAACATGCCATCATGGCTTCAGCCAAGACACCTAACACAAATTGTTAAAATCTCACCAATATCAAATCTAGTATATATCATGATACCTATCATTCCATCAAGGGGATATCGTAGGCACCACCCATCACAGACTAAGTCCAATGAATTCCTCATATAAAAAGGGTGAAGCCTAAAATACCAAAACAATCATGTTGAAAATTAAAATAAAAAATGTGAATAGTTCTACCAACAACAATGAATGGTCACACAATTCAATGTCCTTAGTAAAATTGATCATAAAACCATTCCATTAAATATGGTATATGGTATCATAAGTGTATAAAATCAATCATATATAAGATAAAAAAAATAATGCTTAAAATGATGAAAATACACTAGTAAAATAAATAAATATTTCGTGAGATAAATACACATTTTTTACATGAAAATAATTTATTTAAAATCCACACAATTATAAAGAAAAAAATTTCATTGAAAATAACATTTTAATATCTTAAATGAATATTTAAGACGTTATGGTTTCATCATGATGGAAAAATCCACTCATGTCATATAAGTTGAACAAAATTATTTTCGTATTATTGTCATAATTTTAATAAAGTACCTCATTTGAAAAATGAGAAAAATACTCTTTTCAAATTATTTGGTAAAAATTTAATCATGGTTGAAAATAGGATAATTATTTCTATTATATTAAATATATCGTTTATTTTTTTTAAAAACATTGTCATTGAATAAAATAATCTCTATTTGATACATAAACATAAAAAATCCCGAATAATAAAGAGATAGTGAAATAACCCTTACCATATGTCTTCTTTCTATTATAAATTTAGAAGCTCATATATAATGGTTTAAATTATATTATTAACTTATAAAAGAACCAGATTTATATTTATGATTTCATATATGATTATCTTATATTATTTTGTCACTGTTGGTGAATAATATTTCGTTATTACCCTTGTTTCGGGTGTTAACTACTTTATTGTTCATTTTTCATCGTGTAAGACCAGATTCTTATGAATATAATGTAGTTATGTCATCTAATGATTTATATTAAAGTCATATTTTTTTATATATTAATTATAGACATTATTCAAATCATTTATGAATTATGAATGTGGAAAATTAATCACATTGCATCATGGAGACAATAGGTCGTTTTTATGCAAGAGAGATGATATCATTCCAATATTTGTAAAATAGTAAGGAATTAGATGCTATATTAATATTTAAAAAATCAATAACATGTAATAGTTATCATATATATAAATTATATTCATTGTTATATTAATCCATTTGAAGTGGGAATGAAAAACATATCACACCACCGTTTGGAGACAAAAATCCTTACGTATGCACGTGCAGAGATTTCATTAATTCATTGGATATATAAAAGGTTGAATATTGTTACCCCATAATAACAATAATACCTAAAAATATATATTTCATTGGATTAATTACATTACTATGGTAACAAAACATGAATAGGAAGTATGAAAAATGAATTGAATGAGTTGGTAAATCAATTACCTCTTCTCTGGTGGACATCCATTACATCTCTTCTAATGAGTTATAGAGTTTTTATATTACTATGACCAGGACCTCAATATCATGGATAAAGATGATATGGGGAGAAATGGTCTTTTATTTTTTAAGAGAGACTTATGAAATTAGTCTGATGAAGTGAGGGAGGAGGTTTCATTTTATAGTTGATGCGAGGGGCACTTTTGGAATACCTCAAAATATTAAATTAATATAAATAAATTTATCAATACAAATATATCCAATGTGAGTTATATATAATATAATATTAGGATGGTTATAAATATATTCATAATCTAATTCTTAGATATGTTCAGGGCACATTCATCTCCTTATATTTTTTCTTTATCACATAATTATTCCCACTGTCTCTTATCCTGAAGACAAGTGTCTTTACTCTTTACGTGTTAATATTGATACTATAAATTGAATAAAAAACCATAAACAGATTGAAATATTAATCCTTATCCCAATTAAGTAGACTAAATTTATATTTTTTAAAATTTTATATATTTTATTGAATAATAATTTATTTTATTATTACATTAATCTTAATTTTCAAACAATTCATTACAATGAGTTTTACAAAAATCCATAAAATTTGATATCTGAAAAATAACACTTTTGAAATATCAATAACATGTCAAGAGTAACTATAAAATTTTTGGATGACATTAATTATCAACAATTTTATTTATTTTAATATTTTTAATATCATTTATTTCATATTTCCATCAATTAAATAATTACTACACCATACATTTTTACCCATTAATAGAATAATTTTGTTTTGTTAAAAATTTAAATTAAATTTTCATGATAATGATTAAATTTAATTTTTCAAAAGAATATTAATATTCAAATATATGTTCTGAAATACAACATATTAAAAATGAAATACTTATTAAAAATAAGAGTATGAAATATTTGACATTTATTAAAATAAAATACTATAAAAGGATTAATTTCATCAAAGTTGGTCTAGGACTTGATAAAATCGTCCCAATGATGGTTTTTATTGACAATAAATCATAAAATAAAATTAATACAAGTGATAGTGAATTTTATTTAATAATTATAATATTATATATTACTATTAACTACCCAATTTACCTATAACCATGGTAATTAAAATTTTATTGTTAAATATTCATATTATTTTGAGAATGGAACCATTTAATAAATTTTGAAGTTCTTATTACAAATATTTAATCAATTTTTAAAAATTTAAAACATATAAATTTATAAAATTAACTTAAAATTTTTCTTGTTCATGGTGTGAGAAAAAAATTAATTAAGGTAAAAACAATCAAAACATTGAGAAACGTTTTTATCTAAATTCAACATGAACTACATTAAAATTTATAATTTTTTATAAATGATATAAAAAATATTTAGTTATACATTAAAATAAATAACATTTGAAATTTAGTACTACAAAGTATTTAGACTAAAATTCTATTTCCAATAAGAATATTGTATACTCACTACTCATCAAAATGGGAAACATACCAAAAAAATTAAAAAAAATTAAGAAAAAGAAAATTTTGATATTAATCCTTCAAAATGGTTTTTATTTTCACAATATTAATTTTAAATGTGTTAAAATATAGTTCAAAAACATGTGGATCATAAAAAGTTACTAAAACTACCTAATGAATATATTTCCTTTTAGTGCATAGCATTTGATTAACCATTATCTTATGCCTCTATAATATTTTGGAAGCACTTAAAAAATATTATTAAATATATAAATTTATTATTGTTTAAAATACTATTTATTCATTCTATTATAATAGATAGTTTATAATAGTCTATTACTAATTGATTATGTTGCATTTGAACTCAGTGTTCTATGTATTGCAAGGCATTAAATTTATTTAAGAAAACGTAATGTAAAATATGGGGGTGTCCCATTATTCCCTAATTCAAAAAAATTCCATAATCTCACCTCATAATGATTTTTAATATGATATTTAATATAATTATATCATGTTCACTCTTCGCATCGTCTATTTTATGATTTTCCCACTAAAACAATACTAGTTGAGTTGTCTGATTCCTCAACACCTCTTATCTACTATCCAGAATGTAGAACAACTCATTATAGTATGAAACATTTGGATATAATTATATTTCATAATTGGATGTGATATTTTTTGAGTCTGGCATGTGCATTCATGAAAATTATATGTGGAACAGATTGTTAGAATTCGATATTCTTGGAGGAATTATGAAATGATACACCTAAATTTTAGTTCATTCAAAAATATCAAAAGGTCCAATATATAAGTTTCTTAGTTTCCATTTATTTTTGAGTCTTATAAAACCATTCCTTGATGATACGTTCAAAAAAACAACATCATACAATTTAATTTCCCAATAATTCATCTAGTTATCAACATTGAACTTTTTCCAAATTTTAGCTTCAGCAATATGTGTTGGAAAATTCATTATCTTTTCTATCGTTTCCTCCAGATGATCCAGGCACACAAGTTTACTTTCACCAACATCATCCCAAAATGTGGTTGTATGAAATATATTTACATACTCTTATCTATACAGAGCAATTTGAATACAAGAATGCAGTATATTGTTATTGTAAAACTCTATAAATGTTTAATACTAATCCCACATACCTTGAAATTATGGTGAGAATTATCTCAACATATATTCTAATGTTTGAGTAGTCCATTTAGACAACCAATTAGATTGAGGATGATATGAAATTATCAAATGAATCTATATATCTAGAGACTTATGAAGAATTTATCATAGCCAAAAGGTCAGATCTAAGAATGCTTGGACAAAAAATTAATTAATAAAAAGAAAAGCGAAGAGACAGCAGAGAGAAAAAAAGAGTGTGTTTACAAGTCATAATAGTCATAGTCATCACACCCATACCTGGTCATGTCGTCAACATCTGCCGATTCCCATTCTGATTGAGTCTCAAACTGTTTGAGTAGCTTTTTAAGAACCTTCCTCTTTTCCATTTTCTCCATAGATAACTTCTATGTATCCTTCTTAATAGATGACCTAGTGGTCACTGTCCTCGGAACTGTAGAGTAGTCTTTCCTTGGTTTCCTTCTAACTGGGTCAGTCATGACACCCTCACTGTCAGAGACCCTTTTTTTCCCCTCGAACAATTTCACTATATGAAACTATACTCATGTCCATATATCTTTTCTTTGACTCATCCTAAGTGTCTCCCCACTTGTAGAGGATCGGTTCCCCAAATCAAGGAGTGGAATCCTCCGCCCTTCCTTTGATGCATCATGGATGTTACCCCATTTAGTAGAGGAAAAAATGATCTTTTGGGATATTCTGTTGTGTAAGAACATTCACCGTTAAGGTGGGAGAGGGGCACATAATCTCAATAGTAGCAGGCTCTTGAGCTCTCTGAGGATCAACAGATCGAGGTAGAGAAGCATCAATTATCAACTCTTTTCCATTCCTACAAATTGGTAGATCACGATGGTCTGACTCCATAAGAGGGTCACTGTCCCTAGTGGAAAGCTCGGGTTGGGGTGAATCCTTCAAATTCACCTTATATCGGAAAATATTGGAGGGGTTCCCATGAACCCCACACTCTTTAAATGTAATGCTTTTGTGGAACAACTCCAAATAATGCCCTATAGCCATGAATTATTGAAGAAAAGAGGTTTTTTTCATATTCAAATCAATAAGAATTTGATTAGAGGGAATAGAAAGTGTTACCATGTCAAGGAGATAGGATCTTAGATCGACTTCCACCTGCATTCTAGAAAAGTACCCATACCTGACATCTGTCGTCTCCTTATCAAGATAGATGGGTGTTCCAACCGCCGTTCCAATATCATGAAAAATCTCTAGATGAAAAACAACCCAATTAATCCCATGAAGATGCAACCGTACCTGGGTGAAGACATTTTTAGCATTGGAGAATTTAAATTCTAGTGACCATTTTTGCAGATGAATCCATCCCAGCTTTCAAAACATGGACCCAAAACTCCACGCTTTAAGCTTCACTTTAGCCGATGAAAACAAGTAGTGAAAGAATCCCCGCCCAAGGGAGACACATTTCCAGTTATCAAAACCCCATAACATAGAAATCCTATTAAATAGATCTTCAAATTTCCAGGGTAGTGTACCTTTAGAAAGAACAATGCATGAAATCAAAGAATTCTCACCTAATGCCAATCTTTCAGCAATCACATTGGGGTTGGCCTCAACATATGCCAGTGAGACCTTTCGTAGAATCCTCTATGGATCCTCATTCTTTTTCACAGCTTTGGAGTCCTTCATAACATCCACAATGGATTGCTTTCCATGCGCGGTGGACAATCCATCCTACAAATTTCTAGAATTAATAAACGTTGAAGGAGTCGCCCACTGTTCTGAGGGATTGTATGTCACACCTGTTGCACAACCACCCTTCACAGCAGCCCCAACCGGATGAGGAAAATCCCTAGAAGCTCCAAACGGATGAACCCGATCATCCCCATCCGGATCCCGAGCAGCCCCAAACAGATCCCGAGCAGCAACCAGATCCTGAGTATCTCCAAACTCCCCAACAACCCCAACCTGATCTCTAGCAGCTGATGCATGCCCCTGATCATCCCCAGCTATTTTTCCAGCTGACCCAAGCGCAAACCATCTGACATCCTTGGATCTCTGAGGATCAACTTCACCGGAAGAGGGAGGCCTTACACTGTGAGGCGACCCACACACACTAGGTGGAAGAACCGACACGCCACCCAGGATAGCATACTATATCATTACTTCAAGGACACTATAATATTCTTATTAAAAAGTCCATCATAATGAAATCCCATTTCCACATAGTTTTAGGAAGATGTTACATGAATCCTCTAGGATTGTTTCTCTATGCCTACACTTTTTGACAAACTAGACATCTAAACCAATAGTTATGAATTCCCCAATTCATATCATTCTACCAAAAAACCTTTCAAATATATATATATCTTAGTTTTACCCTGATATATATATAAATTTTAGCTACGAGCATCATCTAATAATTCCATTTTTAGTTTAGGTATATAGGGAATACAAAAACTCTTTCCAAAACTCAAAACAACATATTTATATAGAATGTATTTCAATTTTCGATCACTCATCTCATTAAATTTAGTTTAAAAATTCTTATTATTATATTGAGAGAGTTTTATCATTTATAACAAATATATTATGGAAAATAATTGATAGAGGAGTGATGTTTCAATTTCGTTAATAATTCAAATATCATTCATTACAAGATTCAGGAAAAACATATCACTTTTAGTCCACATTTTGTTTGGGAATCCATGATCATTCCTAGTCAATGCATCGTTCATATTATTTTCCTTCCTTGGATGGTTGTGCATTTGGAAATTATAATAATAGGGTAGCTTGATCAATCTCATCTTCCACATGTTGAGTTTCTCATTCGAAAAAATATATTTTAACCACTTTTGGTTTTTATACATATCATGTCATTCCTTATATAGATATTTCCTCTATATATTTAGAGTAAATATTATATATCTTAACGCCGAATGATTAGTTGTATGGTTCTATTATTGAGTTTTTAACTTCCTTGGTGAATATAAAATTACTATATCATTCTTATTAAGACATAACTAATCCCTTTCCTTGATTCATCACTATAAATCACAAATCTACCTATTTTTTATGGTATGTTCAAGATTGAATCATTGACTAATGTTCTCTACCATTATTCATAACATTATTTTTCTCTAATAATCATAACCCATTTACGTGGGAGATTGGTTAATGTGTTTTCAAATATGGAAAATTTCTACACAAAACCCTAATAGTAGCCTCTTAAACTAATGAGTCTATATACAATTTTTATACTAGTTGGTGTATGCTATTTTTGGATTTCCTTTTTCATTAAATGATATATAGATATTCCATCATTCAAGAAAATATATCTAATAATTTAAATATACGGAAACTAGAATTCACACTTGCTAAATTTTCCATATGACACATTCATTAAGAGAGTCTCAAGAATGATCTACAAGTTAGCTTCATGGTATTCAAATATTTAAAAAAAACCAAAATATCATTAATTAATTCTACATTAAAAATCAACATGATATTCATTGAATAACATATTCATTAGATATATAAAACAAATGGTGTATAAGACAATCCAAATGGAATTATTTTAAACACATAATGTCTATACCTCATTGGAAAAGGTGTGTCTATAATGTCTTCCTTCATTAATAACAATTAATTATATCTATAATGATGGCCAATATTCGAAAGGAAATGATCTACGTGGCATTGATAAAATAAATCATCAATGTGAGGAAGAGGTTACTCGTTCTACATTTTAATGGAATTAATTTAACTATAATCAATAAAAAAACCCATAGAACTATATTTATTCTTAAAGAGTGAATAGGAGAACCCTAGGGAGAAACACTAGTGAGATTAAATCTTTTTTACCCAACTCATATAATTGTTTCATTAGCTCCACTAATTTAATTGTGATCATTACTTGTACATTTATCAAATTTATACCTCAATTATAATCTTAATTCCAACCATGATATATAGTTTTTAGAAATGAAACGGGTTACGATCATTGAGATGGTAGGTCGTATATATGCATGAGTAACGTTTCCATTTCACAATAATCATTATTTAACTGAGGTATCTATTATTACAACATTATGGAATTAGTTTAATATCCCAATTTTATATATATTTTATTTATATATACATATACAAATTATCGATTTTGTGTGGTGATGAAAAGTTAGAGTCACATCACTTTGTGAAAGTGGTAGTTCACAGGTTCCTGAACAATATGATCATATTTCAGTGAGTGAAAAGGTAAGAATGAATAATATCTTTTAACAATTAAAAATTATATTTAATTCTTTATTTTATAATTATTTCAGGTATATAACATATATTTATCTTTATTATCTTCCATTTAAACCCTATGTGAATAACGAATAATGTTGTATCACATTGGTGTTGTCCTCCGTACACATGAGTGGCCTTATCATATCCCCAAATGATTAGAATGTAAAAGGTTATATATGATAAAATGAATAAATATGTATAAAATTATTATATATATAATATATATATATATATATTATATATATCATCGTACCCAACAATGAGAGGTTGAACTGGAAAAATGAATGACATCAGTTCACTATGTGGTAGTACCCCTTAAACATAAACGATGCTTTCAGATACCATTTATGGAAGTATAATTATTTTTACGTCATGAAATTTTTATTGAACCCTATATATATATATTTTATATACATATTTTTTAATATCAATAATGGTTTAATAATACATTAGGGACCTAGAGAAAGAAATAAAATAAAAATAATCATTGGTGAATGTTTCTTCTACTTCACGTGTCCTCTTAGATTTGCAGAAAAAGCCTTCATTTGATAAATTAATATACAAAATAAAGTTTCAATGATGATAAGATGGAATTTTGGATGTAATGTAGGTTTGTATTGGCTGAACCAAAAGGTTTTGAAGGTTTGAGGAATAGATGATATGTGGTTACCTTTAATAAGTAGGGGAGAGGACAAACTTGGTATTTTTGAATGGAAATACGAACTCCCCTGTTTTTCACATGTAAAAATGGTAAAAATGGTACATTATAGTTAAATAGATGATTAATGGCCAAAATATGGAAAAACATAGTTTTTAGAAAAGTTTATGGGTCATTTTAACCCTTCACATTTTAGTATAAACCCCCCATAAGAGACTTATTATCATTTTAACCAACATATTTTTTTTATTTCTATCACAAATAATTGTTGTAATAAATTATTTTTAAATTACTATTAATTTTAATTTATTTTAATTTAAAGAACTGAAATCATCTTTTCTACTTAAATTCATAATATTCAAGCATTTTAATTTTAAATTAATCAACCAGACACAAGAAGAATGTGTGATTTTAAAAAAATATTCAAAACTTTTAAAAAAATTTGTCTCTGATTTAAATATGTTATTTATTCCAATTACATTTATTTGATTAATGGATGTATAACTAAGATCATATTAAATTAATATAAATATAATATATAGATATAAGTTATAAATAAATTAAACTAAAAGGTTGTTTTCAATTAAAATAATTTATATCTCGTTATTCCACAGTAAGTGAAATTTATAGAAATATCTCATAAATCCAGAATAATATAATTTTGAAATAATGATTTAAAATATGAATATTTTTAAAAAAAATTAATTTTCTATATTGGTGAAATTTTATTTTCATTATTTTTTTTAAAAATAAATTTAAATATTTTTTTGAAAATAGTATTTTCAAAACACACAAATCCTTTTGGAAAAATTATGTTACATTATATAAATTTGTTTTCATTAAATGAAAAATATAATGAATATATTAATAATTATTTCTATTAATATTGAAAATTTTAATATCTAGTTTATAATTGTAATGTTTAAACAACTATGTTAATAATATATCTTCATTTAGTTAAGTCTCTGGGTTGTGTATAACTAACAAAACCCCATTATTTTAGGTAATGAAAAATAAAACTAGTGTTGTGCATAATGAAACAAAAGAATAGTGTTATGTTTTATTAAAAATATCTAAACGGTAAATTGAGTTGGAAAATAAATTTCAAAATATCCCAGGTTGTTACATTCTACGACACATAATATGAATTTTCCCTCAAAATTAATCTTCCTCATAAAACATTTAAAATTTGAAAATTAATTCATAAAAACACCAATAGTAAAAATATAAAATTATTTTTTTAAAATGCAAATAAGGAAAAATAAAGGTTTCCAAATGTAACTCATAACATTTATTCCACATAAAAGAACATAGGTATAATGTGGAAACATGGACATAAAAGTGAAAAACTACACCAAAATAAAGTTGCAGAGTGACAGAAAGCCTAGTCAATAAGGTTTTTATGAACAAAAAGTAACAAAACTAAGGTTAATGAAAAAAATTTATATAACAACATATGATGATAAATTTAAAATATTTTATTTAAATAATCTTTTACTAAAGGTGAATTATTCTCATGAGAATATATACATCTTTGATTTCATTCTATTTCATAATCTCATTATCATCCTTGGGATATTACTTGAATTATTTACTCTTCATCTCTTACTACAATAATTTTTGTTGAAATTTTTATTCCTAAATCACTAAAATATCATAATATCTATAAAATGAATAATTATATATTAAATATATTATCAGTTATCATAAAAAAAATTGTTAGCACAAGTTATATTTTAAAAATCTTCATATGGTAAATTAATATGAAAATTTATAAAACCACTTCCAACATTCTTTATTGACCACCCAAAAAATAGTTAAACTTTTGATCATTCCAAATTATTGAGATCCAAAACATTAAAAATAATGTGACTAAATTTTCTAGTTGAATTGACCATTAACCATACAAACAACCTCAAGTTGCTCTTAATTTTCTCATTTCATCAATGTGAATATCATTGTCATGTATTCTCTTGATACATTGAAATAACATGAATTAAAATAAAACCATATACGTAGTATACATGATTCATCATTACTCACCCGAAACATAGATTTTTGGATATTCATTAAATCTTATATATAATTTAACTCTATTAATCATTGCATAAACAACTTTTTTTTCAAAACAATAATTACTTAATGATAATTACTACCTTCCAATTTAAATTATCAATATTAAGGATAAATTTATCTTAACATAATTATATCAACATTATGAACAAATTAAGGGTCATATTTTCTATAATCTTCTATTTTATATAAAATATAACCATTCCATTAAATCACTTTTCTAGGACATCAACAATATTCGATATGTTATTTAAAATCATTAATGAAAATATTATAGATAAAAAACCGTTTTTATTTTATAAATCTTAAATTTAAAAACATAAATACATCAATCTTCCCACATTATTATTAATTCATTTACTTGGCTTCATCATCTTATTTTGGAATACCTATTTCTTTTAATATTTCATCCATAATATATTTATTATCAACAAAACACATTTTTAATACCACCTTAATGAATAAATTAATGACACTACCACTCAGGACATATATTTTCATAATTCCCATACATTCCTCATTGAAAACATTCATCCATCGATGATATCTTAGGTACACCAATTTTCCCATCCTTTTAATAAACTAAACATTTCATTTTTCCAAGGAAATTAAATACTTTTTTTCATTCTTTTCCACAATAAAAATATATTCATGGTCTTTTATGTTATTCACATTGGTTATTTTTATAATATCCCAGGATCTTTACTCCAAGATCCTAGGCTAAAATCAATAAAATTACATTTCCAACTATGATGATATTAATTATGACCAAATTTTTTATATCAAAACCCTTCAACACCAAAACAAAAACATATACCACATACATCTAGGAGGACAATTTAAGATTATATATTTAGAGAATTGGGAACAAATACTATATAAAAAAATTAAACATTTGTTAATTAATCATTTTACCCAAATAACCTAGCTTCAGTTATTTCATAATAGGTTATCAATGTCATCTATGGGAAATAATTTATAGTAAAAATCTTTCAAATTCTTTCTAAATAACCTATGTAAAATGATAAATTTTAATTGAGAGATCACATACTCCGTAAGGGTAATTATAACCATAACTAATATATTTTAATTGAATATTATAAGAGTTTATAAGTTTATGAGGACAAAATCAATGTGCATGAGAAAATCATAAAATATCTCAAACCCATAAATAAACAAAATCATAAAATATAAAAAATACAGAAAATGTAAGATTTATCAAAATCAATAAACAAATTACATGGGAAATTAACCTAGATCATTACAAAAATTATGAACCAATATAAAAAAATATTATTATCCTAAAACAATTTCTCCTTAAAACCATACAGAACCCACAAATAACCCTTATAGAACCTTTACAAATTGTAATAAATACAATGGAACCTTATAATAATATCATTATATAGTGCATTGGAGATCTATAATAGGTTCAACCAAAGATATCTTGAAAACCCCATGTTATGATATAATATAATTTTCTAGTTATTTCTTAGTGAACCCTTCATTAATAATTTCAATGAATTTTATAAAATAAAATGTAGATATTGCAATAATATAGTCATAAATTATGGAAAACCCCTTATTGTTTTCAAAACATGATTAACACGTGGAATGGAAACTAGTTACAAAACAATCTCTACAAATCATGGTTAAGCCAATGAAATTAAATAGTTTCTATAACAATTTCTTATACAAATAATTAACTGATGAAAAAGTAACGAGATTCATAATAGTATATATAACAAATTTTAATCCTTTTTAACTGAAATTGGTTCCATAAAAATCAAATTGAAATAATATTAACTCAGGGAAAAGTCACCGGTTTCATAGAAATCTATTTGCAACATACATAATCTATCCAAATAAATAGTGAGTTTTTCAGTAAAAAAACTTCCACCTATGGAGGAAAAATAAAAATATGGGTTGTTGACATTTATAAATGGAAATTCAATTAAAATATCATTTTAAAAATCCATATGTAAAATAATCCTTTAATATTCAATGTTTCCCATACCACCTTCAACCAGTTTTATTCATATGTCACTTGAAAGAATAAAATTTATCCAGACATTAAATAATATTATAATACATATAATAATGATAATTTTTAAAGGGTATTTATATACAAAACACAAAAATAATTAGTTTTGACTATGAAATATGTCTTTTAAAAATAAATGTGGGACTAAAAATCAATTTACCACTATGGTAACATCTGAATAAAAAATAAAAAATCTAATAATAATAAAATGAAACATTAAATTGAAATAAAAATAAAATAAATCATGAAATAATATATCAAATTTATAGTACATACACCACACATTATATGTAGGTTTTTGATATGACATTTATATAACATATGTAATAATATAGTATAAAGTTAATTTTAAACATATGATTTTTATAACATAAACAAGGATATATACTTTTAACCCAATGAAGTAAAATTGAGTTAAGAAATCCTTTAACAACATGGTAACATCTAAATAAGAATCCCAAAAAGAAATAATTATAAAATAAAAAATGAAAATATCAGGAAGTCAAAATAAATAGTAATAAAGTATTTCAAAAGGTCTCATATATAATCTTTTAAATGTATTTAAGTATGGAATGTTATAATTATCCCACAGACGTAAATTGGGAGATTAAAATCCTATACCACTGAAGTAGCTTTTGAATCATGATATCTATAAAATAATAATATAAATTAAAATATTTAAAATGATCAAATAAATAAAATTAATGATAAAACATTTCATGCAGAACTATACACACCATATAAAATTAAATAGATGAATAATAACAAATAACTGTTAGTGGATAGTATATTTAGACGAAACCCCTTACCTTGATTCAAATTCATCATGCCAGAACTCTGTATTCACAAATAATAAATGTATGTTAATAATATTACTTTATTATAACCATTTAAAAAATTATTATAACATTTTTTTCACATTAAATAAATTTATACACAATTACATAATAAATAAGGATTAATATGGATGTTTTGATCGTATTCGTCTTATGCTTCGAAAAAATGACTTTTTTTGGACGACTAGTGTTAATAAAGTTGTTTTTAGACATATAAGTAATAGTAATCATGAAATAATTATAAGATTTTTATACAAACATTAATCTTTTATTGTAAAAAAATAATTTGTCTATGATAAAATATCCAAAATTATTTTCATGGAGATGGTAGTTTGTTTGTATGCATATATAACATTCATATTTTCCATAATCATTATAGATAGAATCCAAGTTACATTTTTCATTATAGAATGACTATTATATGATAAATAAAATTTTATTTAATTATTTATACTTATATATACAATTATATTTTATTTGGACGAATAAGTAATATTTACATCGCATCAAGGAGGTGGTAGTCCACAAGTCCACGAATGAGGTTATCACTTTTTCAATGTTTAAATGGAAATAAGAAAAATTTAAATTATATTTCCAAAAGTATAATTATTTAATTAACATAAAAATTCATTAATCTATATCCTATATATATATACTTATTTAAAACCATCCTTAATACACTCCATTTAATTTTTGAGTGTGTCACATTTATTTTCGGGGGTTTCAGTCCACACATCAACAAATGATGTTCTCATATTTCTAAAAATTGAAAATCATGAAGGTATATGTTATATAATAATTAAAAATAGTATTTATTAATTATAAATGTAATATATATCATATAAAAATAAAATTTACATAATAATTCCCACTAATAAGAGTTGGTAAAGAAAAATTGAACAACATTATTGCATGGTGGAGTAGTTCGGTGTACACAAAAATCTTGATTGTGTTACCCATTTTAAGAAGGTGTTTATAGGTGATGTTAAAATCATTAACATAATAGAGTATCTTAATATTGATTATATTGGGGTATTTATTTAATATTTAAATTTACATAATTGAAGGAGTATAGAAAATAATAAAACAAAGTTTCTCTTTGAATAATGTTGCCTCTTTTTCGAGTAACTTTTTGTTTGTTTGCAACAAATGACTTCTTAGTTTTCCTTCTAAAAAAGTGAGGATTATAATATGATATGACGGATGTTAAGACATTATTTGAGTATATATTAGATGATCCAACATTCTTCAGTGGTGTGAATTAGTGGGGAGGTTGACTGTATGTTCATAGTGTAAGAGGAGTATCATTATTATAAATAGAAAAAGGTAAACACTATTAATAAGTTTCTATTATATCATATTCATTAAATAATGATCACAATCCGATATAAGTGGTTATGTGGTTGAAATATGTATAAATTTTTTTTAGGAAATAATTATCTAATTTTTAAATTAGTTATACTTTTAAAATCAAATTTGAAGTTTTGTTATGGAAAATGAACTAACACTATGATCATGGATATGGTATGTCTTACGCACTCATGAGTAATGTTTTCCATTTTTCATTGATCATTACAGAAGGATAATAAGTAAATTTTGTATTTAAATAATGGAAATTAATTCATAAAAACAAGTTTATCTCATTATATACACTTATATATATCATTATTGGGATTTGGAATTCAAATATGAAGAAACAAATCACTTCTAGGAGGTGGTAGTCCACACATCCACAAATGAGGTTATCGCATTTTTAGTGTGTCAAATTGAAATAATATATTGATATATAATATTTTAAAATGTTTAATTAATTAATAAATATCATATATATTTCAATTAAATAATATGTTTTCTCCATATACTATACTTAATATATTCCATGTCGTGTGAACGTGTAGCATGACATTGATGAAGTAGTAGTCCACACATCCACTAAGGAAGTTATCATATTCTAAATAATGGAAATCAGGAAGTTATATGTTATATAATATTTATAGAAGTATGATGATAGTATAAATTTAATAAATATCATATAAAAATGTAATTCCCATCATAATTCCCAATTACGATAGG
Source organism: Viscum album (assembly GCA_963277665.1). Taxonomy (NCBI): domain Eukaryota; kingdom Viridiplantae; phylum Streptophyta; class Magnoliopsida; order Santalales; family Viscaceae; genus Viscum; species Viscum album. The sequence continues at coordinate 570,941,779 of OY728129.1, forward strand.
AGGTAAAGGGAAAATAAATGACAACGTTTCGTGAGGAGATAGTTCGTCATACACATGAACATTTATATCATTAACCATTTGATAGAGTTATGTATAGATATAGGTAAAAACCTTAACTGAAAGACTTATTAGTATATTTTTCATATTTAGATTATTTTTTAATCACTATATAAAATTAATTAACGTGGAGGAGGAAAAAATAATAGAAACATGCTCATTGAAAAATGTTACCTCTTATTCAGGTAACTCCATTTAGTTTTCACCAAAGTATGTTCTTGTTATTCCTTAATCCTAAAATTAGGTTTATTGGATGATATGGATAATGTTTTGAGATTATTTGGATAGTTCTGGGATGATAAAAACTTCTGGAAAGGTGTGAACGAGTAGGGAGTGTGATTACTTTTTTATACTGAAGGAGAAGTGTAATTCTTGTAAATTCAAAAAGATAAATACTACTAGATGGTATCACATACGTCACATGACTTTTTATTTAATTTTGTAACATAAAAGAGGCTATATTTTCTAAATATTTCCATCCAATGGGTTATGTTCTATTTTCTAGTTCATTTGTCCTTTTATGCTAAAATTTGGATTTATTATTATTTTATCAGTAAAATTTATTGGATGTAATAAAGAATATTTGGATGAATATTTAATGTATAAATTTCATTATCATATTTAATAAATAGTGAGAAATTTTATTTACTAATTTAAATATTCCATTTTTTTATAAAAATAATATTTCGTTAAAACTCATCAATAATATTAAATTGGTTTTCATTTTAAATTATAATTAATTAGTAAACAAGGAATTCATTTTAAAAAATTATGTAAAATAAAATTTCTTAATTTAGATAATATCATACATTCCCATCATTTAAATGTTTTTATTATTGTTGTAATAATATGAACAGTATATTATTCTCTAGAAAGACTCGAGGTTTTGTGATGAATTTGTTATCAAAGGAACATGATACTACATGTAATAATATATAGACTAGTTGTTGTGTGTGTCACAAACAGTTCTGCTACAAAATCTGTTTAATAATTTAAATTAATTTGATATAATTTATGTTCTAAATCCTAGGATGATACATTCTTCCTAAATTCTCGATATATAGGAAACTGAATCTCATTTTATCCAGGGACATTATTACCCTAACTCTAAAAAAAGTATATCTGTCTCTTATTTGGAGAGTCAAATAGTTTGTAAAAGGATAAAATTATTAATCATGTTCAATATAATTAATAAGAAATAATAACAATATCCTTTATTATAATCATCATCACATTTGGATTATTATCATATAATTGTTCATCACATTCAATATTAAACTACTTTATTTTAGATGCAGTCCTTTAGTAAGACCAAAAAATATAGTTTGATAAAAAAATATTCATTGTGGAAAACAACATAACCCTAATAAATAATTTATTGTATATAGAATTATTTAGACCATATTTTTAATATGTGAAACATTATGTTTATACTATTCAATCATGATCATTATAAATTTACATACTTCCTGATGGTCTATAAAGAGTTTCTCATTTTCCAAAGAACATCCCTTGGGAATATCAAACCATTTTTGCAGCAAGGAACCCTTTTGTTCACCATTTCATGATAAGTTAAAGATCAGTTTTCTCATTTTGATGATATTACCACTACATACCTATGTGCCTAAGCTACATATATTTATAGTATCTAGACGTGAAATTAATTTCGTGGAAACCACTATCTCTATTCTGTATCAAAATTTCAGGAATTTAAAATATACATTGAATCATCCTTATAATTATCATTAGAGCCATCCATATATATATTGCTATAAATATTTTAATGGATTTCACTAATGGTTTTTAGATTATTGTTTCTGAATTTTATCTAAACGATTCTTCAAATACCAACAATAGTGACATAATCATATCATACATGGATGTAAAATATTTTTAGAATAATATTAATTACATTAACTAAAATAATGATTTTGGACTAAAATAATTTATTTCCCATGAATATTGAGAATAAAATATTCTTTATTCATGAATAATATTCAATATCTCCCATAATGATCTTCCCCTTCTGAAATACTACATTAAAAATTTCTTCATTACCTATGTAAAGGAAATATAATAATGTGTGATCTTAGATACTCTTTATGGTTAAAAAGAAAATAAATAATAATAATATGTATATAAGTGTATTATAATATTATAAAAACACTTGAAAAATATACCATGTATTCCAAATATCAAAATATTAAGTCATTATATAAATATTGGTAGTTCATTAGACATGAATCATAATATAATCAAAGAACATGGTCTATGAGAGCATAAAAGTATCATAATACATAGAAATTTGACATACACAAAAGTATAGAAATAATTTCCTTACTAATCGAGGATTGTTGAGAAAACATATAAAGGAACTCTATTGGAAGATAAGGCTCATGGGAGGGGAACACAACCATCCCTAGTGGTATCCCATTCTTCATAGTGGAATGTCTTTACTCCCCAAACCATCATAATAGTCAACGATCACTCTGGTGACCATCATATCATACAAGACATGGACCATTAAAAAACAAAGTATAATCCCCCCTCTAGTCCAACCTATCTCATGAGATATAGTTCAATACTAAAGTAACTAGTTGGAGATATAGATCACACCATTCTATGATTATAACAAAGACACCTTTTTTTGGATAGATAATAACCAGTTTCCATTGTTACAAAGTAACCTCCACTAATATATATATTGTAAACACCATAAAATAATAAAAATCACACATACGTGTGCCAAAAGATTATAAAAAATTCATCATATAATATCCCATTAAATGAAATGTGTTTAATAAAAATTTCAACATATCCTAACTGAGAGAAAAGAGAAATGTTATATAATAATTTAATCATTTTAAAATATAACAACCAATTAAAATTAAGAGAGATTTATAATAATTTTATCATTGTATAAACTATTGTCACGAACCGTCCCCCGGGGCCCATGTCATGACATACCCCAAGCCCACCTTCTAAAGATCAGGGTTAGTGACTAGTGCCAATGTCTTCAACCTGCATGTGGGAGGCATTTTCCTATGTACCTTTATGCACTCACACACAACCACATCCCAATGCTAGAATATTAAATAATCATTCCACTAAATAACCACTAGGTACATGTTCAATTGAAGTCAAATGGTCTAGAATACAAACCCATCAAAAGACTAAATCGAAAATATGAAAGTTCAAAAGGAACTCTGGATAGACATCTTCTACAAACCCCTCTTGATGGTTAAGTACATAGTCACTCCTATAATTTGTAGAAGTGTTCTCCTCCTACCTAATCTCACTGGGCACCACTAAATCCTGAGCCACCAAGTCCTTCATCAAGGCATTAGTCGTTTGCATCAGACACAACACATGTGGGAAAATCCCTTGTAGGGGTGAGTAATAACATATTCATTTGGGAGCCCAAAAAACAAAGGAAACATAGCAATGTAATCCACAATCAAACCACAATGCATGAACACCATGAATGATCAGGAAGCATGACAGCTCACACTAGGTATATTCTAATGTAGGAAAGTAAGACCATCAATCATAATGTCGAACACCATGGGATGCTGGAGAACACTTCATCAATGAGTACAGTGTGCCTACTAGGTCACAAAAAATCCAATTCCCACTAACCTAGGAATTTTTGTGGCACTTATCCCTAATGTGTATTGTGGGTATACGGTGTTACACAGAATTTTCTCCCCACCATGGGCATGTTGGGTCACAAAAAAGCCACTTCCCACCTATGACCATATGGAGGTGCTCCTCTTATCGAGTACCATGAGTTTTCTGAGTCACCCATAAGACAATACCCCCCATGAGCCTATTGGAAAACACAGAATCCAGTACCTATTGGTCCACAGTATCTGATCTCCATGGGTTCGATCGTCAGCAGTCATTAGTTCTTACCCAACAACAGGGTTTCTGCATGTAACATGATTGATATGGGTAGAAACTCTCCCTAACCAATTAATAATATTTCAATTTTGATAAAGTATCCAAAAAGATATGCTTCATCACGAGGATTCCAATGCCGCAAACATCCCATCAATTGGACAAACAGTTAGCAATATATTGTTGTTTTCCCAAAAAGGAGATGATTGGATCAAGGTACCGTCCTAAACAAAGACCCATCCCATAGTCCTCCAACCCGGCCCTAGTCTATTTACCTAACCCGAAGCCAGCCAGGCCAGGGTCAAGTCCGTAGGGAAGGAGGGTTTGGCCCGACACGATGGGGTGGGCCTGGCACGCTGGCCTTCCTGGTCCCTGAATTGCAGACCAGATCCTCAGTTTCCCAGGATACGGCAGGGGGCCACGTCCATGGTGCACCAACATGGAAGGGTGGCCACATCCACCCACTACCAACCGGTGGCCCTTGCCACACCGTCACTGTCGGTTGACCGTGACATCCTCCCAGTGCGCCATTGTGATTCACCGCCTCCCTCCTGCGGTTGCCGCCATAGGTTCTTCAGCGGCTCATTGGGTCCGCTCTGGTGGTACGTTCTATGCAACAACTATGTCTCTGGCCATCATGGGGTATCGTCTTCTATGTTATGGCCCTTAATCTTACTTTCCTCCCATTTCATGATTCTTAGCTGCGAATAATGCACAAGTAGAGGGGATCAGTCTTTGTTCGTGTCATCCTGTGCCCTCCATGTTAGTGTCTAAAAATAATGGGAGGATTGGGGATTATCTTCTATCAACATTAATTCAATCCTAAATAGAAAACACAAGAAACATCACACCTATAGATGAATGGAAGATCAACTAATCAACCTGTTTGTGGGTTGTTCCACGTTCAACGTCAATAATGAATAAAAGGGAAAACATAAAACAAATACACCCCTACCACGATCGATGTTCATCATTGAAGTGATATGTCCTTAATGATTAATAATTTGTTGATATTCGTCATTCTCAGAATCCTTCTTCAATGATTTTGAACTTTTATACTGATCCTATATCATTCGTCATTCCTCGTTGGGGCGTAATTTAAACATAGGTTCGTCAATGAAAATTATACTGTCTAATTTCCTCAATGAGTTTTTAAAAGAAAACATTTCGCAAAGTTTCTGTTATGTTGTGATGTCACATAATTACACCATTTAATTTATGAAACATAATATCTTTTATGATTCAATTAAACAATCCACTAAAGATATTCCTTTAATGTGCCTTGTTGTCTCACTTTAGCTCCATCGTCCGCCGCTCAACGGCGAGAAGAAAAATAAAATATCTTCTTTATGTTATTTTATTATATGTCCATAAAATATGAAAATTATTATTTCTATCTAACCCTTTCTAGATGAATTTTAGACCTTTATTGGTGAATCCTATAATTATAAGCTCCATGGTGCTCTCAAATTTTTGATTCAAGCAACGGTTCAACAGATAGAAAATAACACTTTCATGTTTACATAAACAAACATAAAAATGTTTCAAAATTCCATTCCGGTATCACCAGTCCTCAAAACCACATGTTGTCAAAGTGCGTGGCCACAAAAAAATTACTTACAATTTAAAAAAAAATAACACAGTGATTTTAGGAGACATTAAACTATCCCCACCTTAGGGATTTATGTCCTCTAAATCAAAAAACAAGGCTAATCAAACAAATGGGTGAATTGAGCATGAATCCGAGCCTCCCACTCAAATGTTCTATCTAGTAGATTTCCATGCGACTAATAAAATTGTACCAGAAAAATCTACCATCCATGAATGACCCACTCATGGCCATCCTCAGTCTCCACTAGAACCCCACAAATGTCTCCCCGTCATCAATGTCTAGCTCTACCCAGTCGATGGCTTGAGATGGATCATGCACATACTTCTTTAGCTATGACATGTCAAATACATCACGCACACGCTACATCTATTGGGGAAGATCTATGTAACACCCCTGGAATTTATGAAAAAAATATTCTTTTTAATTTCATTAATGTCTTGTGTTGTACGCTACACCAAAAGGAGCTTGCACAACACGCATCCTTGACATGCCTTGGATTACACGCAATCACGACCATCCTTGATAGCATGTGTAGTACGCAATAACGAGTTTCACTAAACAACAATATGCTATTAAAATATTTTTAAAACTAGCCGTTATGAATAGTAATAACCAATTTTTGAAATTTTATAAATTTTATTTTTCAAAATGGTCTTTATTTTTGGATTCGGAATATCGAAATTAGCCTAGGGTGAAATTTTGGTATTTTTCTGAAAACTTTCAATTTTTGATGAATAGTGAAACCACTAAGTGGTAGTTAAAAAAATGAATTTTTCATAAAACTTAATTTTACCGCTTCTGTGAATGGAATTTCTAAAATCCGAGAGACACGGTTGATGTCAGTAAGTAAAATGTTGTTCAATGAGCTAAAAATAATTTTTTGGTGAATAGTAACTTTTTACTTTTTTTTATCACAGTTAAAAGTAAATAAGGTAATTAATGGTAAAAATGATATTATTATTACCCTAAAACATGTCCTAATTCTATTGGATAAGTGTAATTCGACCAAAAACAACCTTAGGAATAACATATGACTATTTAGGCCCACTTGGATTAGATTAGGACATTTATTATTAATTTATTTAAAGAAGGGTTAAAATAGTTAAAATCAAAGTTTAATAAGTATATAATTTTTAATATAGGGTTATACATAAGATATATTCGACTATAAATATTCATTAGAAAGATAAAAAGATTTCCTACATAATGGTATTTTATTTTTAATTTTTATAAATTAAATAATTTAATTTATTTATGACACAAAGATGATGAAATAATTATCTTATTAATGAAATATTGACGTAATTGATGTTATAAATACCAAAATAAATGTAATTTTTGACTTTTTATGAATTACACTAATTTTATAGGTTAATATGACATATTAGTATTTATTTAAATAACTTTTTTCGAACTCATCATTCTGTTATGAGTTTCACAAAAATAGATTACTAAATAGTGTTAAAATTGACATAAAATAGTTTTTAAAAAAAATTATATTATTAATTGTTATTTTATTCCTAAAAATCTACGGTTCAGCCAAATTACTTAGATAATGTTATGTATATTAATAATAAACAACTTGGGGTTCGTTTGGCTGCTTATAGTAAGTTTATTAACCTTATAGTATAAGAACACAAGAAGACACGGTAAAAGTAAAATTATTTAACTTAATGTTAAATCTAAATGATAAGGTTAAAATAGTAAACTAAACATGTCCAAATTATATTGGATGAGAGGTTTGCGACCCATACCCACCTTAGCTTCGAAATAACTCAATTTGGAGCTATTTAAATCCGAATTTGGCTTTATAATAAAATAATATTTTTAGTTATTCCAAAGGTGAGCCTCTCCTCCCTTATAAAAGGGAACCTCCTCCCTCTCTTCCTCACACCACATTGAGCCTTCAAGCTCGGCCAAGACCTGAAAAATTATCTTCTACACATCCCAAGAAACATACTAGAGGTTTTGGTCTTCTCAAAGACCAATTATAGAGTCCTAAAAGGAGATCTCAAAGAGGCTCTTCAAAGAAGAGGTAAATGTCCATTACCGATTCTTTCAACTTTATTTCTTCTTCCACTTATTTTTCTTAGGTTGTTTCATTATGAAGTAATAACAGAAGTATCACTCATATTCTGATATGTTATTATAAGTATTCAACAACGCTATTTCACCATCTATCCATCCTACGGAAAAAGAAATCACCGCGCGTGCGTACGTACAGAATACTGTCTCTATGCTTTGGTGTAATCTATTTTCCACCACCACCTTACTTGGATGGGTATAATGGTGTAAATAATTACTATATATGACTATTTTAAATTGATATTGATTCTGAAATAGTATACATACACTCCAATACAATTCAACGATCATAAGAACGATATCATCGCTCGTGCGTACGTACGGACGACCGTCTCCACGACGCGATGAGATTCATTCTCCACGTTAACCATTCATGAATGATTATAAAGTATATATAATAAGTAATAATGAAATATATGACATAATAATGATTCTGGATTTATGTGTATATATATGTATGTCATCTACTTAACTCCATTCAACTCAATAAGGAAAAGTAAACAGCATTCATGCGTACGTACGGTCTACCGTCTCCATGAACGGTGTATTTCTTTCCATTTGCTGATCTATTATATATATATATATTCTGAATATATTATATATATATATATATATCATGTTTTATATTCTATAATTATGTAATCATGATCTATGTAATCATATGAATAATTACAAGTCAAAACACGGACTACAAATGAAACAATTTTACCCAAAACGCTCTTTAACATGGAATTTACAAAAGAACGGGTAATATATAGTCATAATTGAACCATGTATGATATCATAAAAATGAGTATGATTCTGGAATAAGTCAATGACATTATTTAAATCATTATACAGGAGGTTCGGACACTTACGAAGCAAATCAGACCTAAGGTAAGGGAAAATATCACAATCTCATTTTTATCTGAGATTGTTTATACTTTGGTATTTACTGGGGGGTATTTTATCATCCACATCCATGTTTCCTCGATATGTAATATTTCTTCCATCCACCTACAACTATTTAAATACAATTTTACCCTTCAGTGAGTTTTTAGTAAAAGATATGAAAGGAATCTTTTGTCGTTTTTCGTATGAGGTACTTTTTCACATTTCCGACAAAAGTACGAGAAGAATGTTTTTTTTACATATATGGAATGAATGGATTTTTAAAACATTATTTTCAAGAAGCTTACTTTACAAGTTTTCAAGTTTATTTTTAATCAACTTTATTTAGTTATAATTTTATGACATGTTAAGAAATGAAAAGTGTTTTTGAAGTAGAAAGGATATTTTCCTCAAGAATGGAGTTCAAGTGTTTTATCAAAATTATTTTCCATATAAGACAATAAAGGGTTCTGTTTATATCCCTATTATTACATGGATTTGATTATGTTGTGATGGAAATATTTTTTATGAATTTTTTTATCTTATATGAATTGTTTTATGATGTCACGATGTTTAAGATTCCCATTTTTATTACATGGGTTATGCAATGATGTATGTTTTAATATTTTGTGGCACACATAAGAATGGTATCATTATGAGATGGGTGTGACCTATATATCCCTCCAATGCATTGGGTAAAGATTTTATATCTCATGAGATAGACATGGATGGAACGGTAGGTCATACTGGTTCAGTGAAACAGGACTGAAACGAGGGTGACTCGGTTCAGAAATGGACTTTGTCCACTAAGATAGTCTTGGCAATGAGTCTTGACTAATAAGATATGATTCTCTATGATTATGTGTGTATGCCACAAAGTTTCATGTTATAAGTTATGATTATTGGGATTTCACATCACTACTATGATTTATCCCATGTTATGAAATTATGCTCTCTTTTGCAGGTTAATATTTCTAAAATGTTATGTTCTTATGAATATGATGTGATTGATATTTATTTTGTATAAACTTACTGAGCATTTGAGCTCACCCTTTTATGTTTTCTTTTCCCCAGGATACAAAGAAAGGTTTTAGGTATAAAAAAAGAAATATCTTTATGGGAGATGTTGAAGATCTTTCACCACGATTAGAAGATTATATTCCGAGTTTCCAAAGACAGTAAACTATTACGATCCTTGTGTGTGTGTTTTTGTTATGTACTAAGTATTCTGCAAAAGTAATGTAATGTCCATGTACGTAAAGATTCGGGTCACTACAGTTTGTATCAGAGGAAAGGTTTAGTCAACCTTTGGAAACTAGGATGCGAAAACGTTAGTGAGATCCCTAGAGATATTTCTAAGGTATGTCTAGGGATGTCCCTAAGGATAAGTATACATATAGGATACAATCCTAGAACTACGGAAACAATCATAGAATTTAAGCTAAGATGTTAGATATTGAGGATAATCCCCCTTTATTATGTTGTTTTCCATAACATGATTTTTGCCTCTCACACTATTCTTTTTGGGTTTTAGACGATGGCTGGAACCCGAAGGAACCGTTTTGATCAATGCAATGGACAATGCAATGATTGTCCTCCTGAACAAACAAATGTTATGGGAGATGGAGTGCAAAATCTTATTGCTATACTTACACAAGCTATGAATCATTCTGGACTTCTAAATGAGCAGATAAGGGAACAATATTCTATTGAGTCCTTCATGAGGCAACGGCCACCTTCTTTCAGTGGGTCTTCTGATCCAATTGTTGCTGAACAATGGATCAGTACTACTGAAAAGATATTTTCAGTTCTTCAATGTTCTGAACATGATAAAGTCATCTTAGCAGTATATCGTTTGGAAGGTGAAGCTGATCAATGGTGGAATCTTATCAAGAATACGAGGCAAAGAGATGAAATTGATTCCATGGAATGGGACGAGTTCAAGAACTTATTTTTCAATAAGTACTTCCCTCGTATTCTTTGAAAAATGACGGAGAAGGAGTTTCTTGAAATAAAGAAAAAGGATGATGAATCTGTTGGTATATACGAAGCGAATTTTACAAGGCTTGCAAGGTATGCATCAGGATTTATCATCCAACCTGGAAGTAAAGGTGATCGATTCTTCAATGGCTTAAAACCAATTCATTGAAGGGAATTAGCTATAAGAGACTTCAGTAGCTATGAAAAAATTGTGTGTTGTGCTATCAAGGTAGAATTGGAAGTTGGTGTTACTTATCCATCTCATAGTTTTGAAAAGAAACTAAATATGGAGTTCAAGGAGAAATCTCAGAATAATGGTGAAAAGAGGATGAATGTTTCCTTATTCTCAAAGTGTGGAAAGAAGCATGGTGGAGATTGTCTTAAAGGGACTAGAAAATGTTTTAAGTGTGGAAAAGAAGGTCATCGATCAGCTGAGTGTCGAAGTAATGGAAAAAAGGTTTCTAATGATGGGAATAAAGAAATGACTGCAGAGAACGCACCACCAACACTTCAATGTTTCAAGTGCAAGGAAATGGGGCATTATGCTAATAAATTCCCTAATCCAAGGGTTAGTGATGATCGACATGAGCAACCACTTAAGGCAAAGGACAAAGATAAGTCACATGCGATCACTATTGGTGATGTTGAATATGACAATAATGTGGTGGAATGATTAAGTGTTTATGTAATGGGATTCCAAAATAATGTTGTATATAGTATCGTGGAATATTGGAATATTTATGTATTGGTATATTGTGGTTTTCAATGGTACCGATAACCATGGAATGTGATTGAGATATTTTTGGAAAAAAGATGATATGCGCATAATTAAGGGATAAGAAGATAATGAGATGTTTGATTGTATTCGTGAGCTCATGACTGATATAAGGACTAAGTGATATTATGGTTTGAGTATATAGAATTTTGAGGATTTTGGTATGTGGAAAGTGTTAACTTTTAACTGCATTCATGTTTTCACTAAGGTTCAATGGGTATTCATTTTTCAAGAGAATACATGATTAAGGCATTTGAATGTTTGGAATGTGACCAAGAAGACATATCTTATGATATATGGGGATCAACGATGGTATTAAATCTCTGGTAATCGTTTTCACTATATTATGAGAATGGACTGCAGTGTTATGGATAAGCCTAAAGATTGGAATGGATTATGTTGGACATAAGTCAGTATTGTTTAAGGATAGAAGTTTTTTCGATATTATTAATGGGATGTTATAGTAATATAGTTTTAGAAACAGGACAACTTGTAGGACGGGTGACAGCCCATCGCGTCGGACAAGGTCGTGGGAATCGAACCCACAACCGAAGTGCGACTGGCCTTTATCTCCTACCACTGGCCTACTGGAAGTCCCTGTTTAGTAGAAACTAGTTTTATTATATTAAGAATTATTATATATGAAGTATAAGTCCATTTTAGGAACCATATATCATTAATCTCACTATAGATGGACTTATGTATACTTTGATAACTTTTCTAACCTTTTGTTTGAGACAGATGGATCGACCCATCATTCTATCACATGATCTGCTAACACATCACGAATGACAAATTCAACTTCATTTCTTTAAGAGATGAAGTGGAAATTGTCCAAAGAACGACCAACGGTGAGACTATACCGAAATCACAAAAGTATTTCTTCTAATTCCAATTTCATCAACTTTAGGGAAACGATCTTGAAAACCAAAAATGTTGTCCTAGTGCTCTTATATCTTATGAATCAGATGGTACCTTAGATCGTCACAAATTTATGGCTTTGTGATTGCTGGCTTTTCCATAGCCATGTTCTCTACCACTCTCCATCAGAACAAGATGGTTAGATTTCTCTTCCATATCCATATTTTCACCTATGTGGAAACCCAATGATTAGTTTATTTGGGTAACCATTATGTTTCATACGTTTGTTTTTAAATATTGGTTTTGGTATTCCTTTTTACGATGTGGGTTCTTATTAAATAAACTTTTGAATAGTAAACCATTTATAACCCCGATGAATTTCGAGGGGGAAATTCATTTTAAGTGGGGTAGAATGCAACACCCCGAGATTTTATGAAAAAAATATTCTTTTTAATTTCATTAATGTCTTGTGTTTTATGCTACACCAAAAGGAGCTTTCACAACACACATCCTTGACTTGCCTTGCATTACACGCAATCACGACCTTCCTCGATAGCGTGTGTAGTACGCAATAACGAGTTTCAATAAACAGCAATATGCTATTAAAATATTATTAAAACTAGACGTTATGAATAGTAATAACCAATTTTTGAAATTTTATAAAATTTTATTTTTCAAAATGGAATTTATTTTTGGATTCGGAATATCGAAATTAGCCTAGGGTGAAATTTTGGTATTTTTTTGAAAACTTTCAATTTTTGATAAATAGTGAAACCACTAAGTGGTAGTTAAAAACTGAATTTTTTATAAAACATAATTTTACCGCTTCTTTGAGTGGAATTTCGAAAATCCAAGAGACATGGTTGATGTCAATAAGTAAAATGTGGTTCAATGAGATGAAAATAATTTTTTGGTGAATAGTAACTTTTTACTTTTTTTTCCCACGGTTAAAAGTAAATAGGATAATTAAGGGTAAAAATGATATTATTATTACCCTAACACATGTCCTAATTCTATTGGATAAGTGTAATTCGACCAAAAACAACCTTAGGAATAAAATATGACCATTTAGGCCCACTTGGATTAGATTAGGACATTTATTATTAATTTATTTAAAGAAGGGTTAAAATAGTTAAAAACACATTTTAATAAGTATATCATTTTTAATATAGGGTTATACATAAGATAAATTCGACTATAAATATTAATTAGAAATCTAAAAGGATTTCCTACATAATGGTATTTTTTTTTAATTTTTAGTCATTAAATAAATTAATTTATTTATGACACAAAGATGATGCAGTAATTATCTTATTAATGAAATATTGACATAATTGATGTTATAAATACCAAAATAAATGTAATTTGTGACTTTTTATGAATTTGACTAATTTTATAGGTTAATATGACATGTTAATAGTGATTTAATTAACTTTTTTCGAACTAATAATTCTGTTATGATTTTCACAAAAATAAATTACTAAATAGTGTCAAAATTGACATAAAATAGTTTTTTTAAAAAATATTATATTATTAATTGTTATTTTATTCCTAAAAATATATGGTTTGGAAAAATGACTTAGATAATGTTATATATATTAATAATAAACAACCTCGGGTTCGTTTGGCTGCTTATAGTAAGTTTATTAACCTTATAGTATAAGAACACAAGAAGACACGGTAAAAGTAAAATTATTTAACTTAATGTTAAATCTAAATGATATGGTTAAAATAGTGAACTAAACTTGTCCAAATTTTATTGTATTAGAGGATTTAGATCCATCCCCACCTTAGCTTTGAAATAACTCAATTTGGAGCTATTTAAAACCGAAATTGGATTTATAATAAAATAATATTTTTAGTTATTCCAAAGGTGCCCCTCTCCTCCCTTATAAAAGGGAACCTCCTCCCTCTCTTCCTCACACCACATTGAGCCTTCAAGCTCGGCCAAATTCTCTTCTCCAATTCCCTAGAAACATCCTAGTGGTTCTGGTCTTCCTCAAAGTCCAATTATAGTGTCCTAAAAGGAGATCTCAAAGAGACTCTTCAAAGAAGAGGTAAATGTCCATTACCGATTCTTTCAACTTTATTTCTTCTTCCATTTCTTCTTCTTAGGTTGTTTCATTATGAAGTAATAACATCAGTATCACTCATATACTGATATGTTATTATAAGTATTAAACAAACCTATTTCACCATCTATCCATCCTACGGAAAACGAAATCACCGCGCGTGCGTACGTACGGAATACCGTCTCCACGCCGTGGTGTAATCTATTTTCCACCACCACCTTACATGGATGGGTATAATGGTGTAAATAATTACTATATATGACTATTTTAAATTGATATTGATTATGAAATAGTATACATACACTCCAATACAATTCAACGATCATAAGAATGATAGCATCGCTCATGCGTACGTACGGACTACCGTCTCCACGACGCGATGAGATTCATTCTCCACGTTAACCATTCATGAATGATTATAAAGTATATATAATAAGTAATAATCAAATATATGACATAATAATGATTCTGGATTTATGTGTATATATATGTATGTCATCTACTTAATTCCATTCAACTCAATAAGGAAAAGAAAACAGTGTTCATGCGTACGTACGGTCTACCGTCTCCATGAACGGTGTATTTATTTTAATTTACTGATCTATTATATATATGTATATTCTGAATATATATTATATATAAATCATGTTTTATATTCTGGAATTAAGTAATCATGATCTATGTAATCATATGAATAATTACAAGTCAAAACACGGACTACAAATGAAACAATTTTACCCAAAACTCTCTTTAACATGGAATTTACAAAAGAACGGGTAATATAAAGTCATAAGTGAACCATTTATGATATCATAACAATGAGTATGATTCAGGAATAAGTCAATGACATTATTGAAATCATTATACAGGAGGTTCGGACACTTACGAAGCAAATCAAGCCTAAGGTAATGGAAAATATCACAATCTCATTTTTATCCGAGATTGTTTATACATTGGTATTTACAGGGGTGTATTTTATCATCCACATCCATGTTTCCTCAATATGTAATATTGTTTCCATCCACCTACAACTTTTTAAATCCAATTTTACCCTTCAGTGAGTTTTTAGTAAAAGATATGAAAGGAATCTTTTGTCGTTTTTCGTATGAGGTACTTTTTGACTTTTCCGACAAAAGTATGAGAAGAATGCTTTTTTAACTTATACGGCATGAATGGATTTTTAAAACATTATTTCAAAGAATATTCCTTTAAAAGTTTTCAATTTTATCATTAATCAACATCATTTAGTTATAATTTTATGACATGTTAAGAAATGAAAAGTGTTTTTGAAGTAGAAAGGATATTTTCCTCAAGAATGGAGTTTAAGTGTTTTATCAAAATTATTTTCCATCTAAGATAATAAAGGGTTATGTTTCTATCCCTATTATTAAATGGATTTGATTATGTTGTGATGTAAATATTTTTTATGAATTCCTTTATCTTATATGAATTGTTTTATGATGTCACGCTGTTTAAGATTCCCATTTTTATTACATGGGTTATGCAATGATGTAGGTTTTATGATTTTGTGGCACACATAAGAATGGTATCATTATGAGATGGGTGGGACCTATATCTCCCTCCAATGCATTGGGTAAATATTTTATAACTCGTGAGGTAGACATGGCTGGAATGGTAGGTTATACCGGTTTAGTGAAATAGGACTGAAACGAGGGTGACTCGGTTCAGAAATGGACTTTGTCCACTAAGATAGTCTTGGAAATGAGTCTTGACTAATAAGATATGATTATATATGATTATGTGTGTATGCCACAAAGTTTCATGTTTTATGTTATGATTATTGGGATTTAATTTCACTACTATGATTTATCCAATGTTATGAAATTATGCTCTCTTTTGAAGGTTAAGATTTCCAAAATGTTATGTTCTTATTAATATGATGTGATTGATATTTCTTTTGTTTACCCTTACCGAGAATTTGAGCTCACCCTTTTATGTTTTATTTTCCCCAGGATAGAAAAAAAGGTTTTAGGTAAAAAAAGGAAGATATTTATGGGATATGTTGAAGATCTTTCACCACGATTAGAAGATTATATTCCAAGTTTCCAAAGACACTAATCTATTACGATCCTTGTGTGTGTGTTTTTGTTATGTACTACGTATTCCGCAAAAGTAATGTAATTTCCATGTACGTCAAGCTTCGGGTCTCTACAATTAAGGTGGTATGCCACCTATACTAATATACATAGAATCTAGAAAGGTATACTGAAACTTAGAGATAGCTTACCACCTCGGCCAAATCACCACAATCCCCATAGGGGGTGGGGGAGACCCGGTGGAACACATGGTCTCCCTCCTGCAACTCCAAAGGTCCCCACCTCATGTCAGCCTATGATTTTTGCCTACTATTTGCAGTCATCATCCACTCCCAATTGATATAAACCTTCTTAGTGGTAGCACATATCAACTATGGACCCATGAGGGATGACTCCCTAGGGACTGTCCATCCTAGAGGTGCTCTACATGGCCTCTCATATAAGGAATCAAACAGTGCCATGCCAAATGGTGGTGTGGTATCTATTGTTGAATGAAACCTCAAATAGTGGTAGGAGGTCCTCTATACTATGACCAAAATAAATGACAAATGCACGAGGCATATCCTATAGTGTTTTTAGGCTCTGTTCCATCTGACCATCTATCTGAGGATGAAAAGATGTTCTCATGCAAATTTGAGTCTCAAACGCCTATAAAAAACCCTTTCCACTACTAGAATGTATATCGTGCATCAGGGTCATATATGATCATCAAATCACATCTCGTAAGAGTGTATAATAGTAAGGATTGACCCACCGACTCCACCAGAATCTTCGAGCCTTGAACAAGTTATGTGGAATGGAATGGGTGACTAGAACCTATGTCTATAACAACATTAGCTATGGTGGAGAAGGAAAATATAACACCTCTAATAATCTCTAGATCCCAATGGTTGTATGCCTCTATTGCCTGAAACTGGAATCTCCACTGTCCTCCAGCTCCCTCATCCCATGGTGAACCACCTGAGGGTGGTGGTGGTAGCACCACGAAATGTCGTCCACGCCTATGGCCCAGCCATCTCCCATGCCACTTCTACTTCCATGTAGACCTCCTCACTTAAATTTCTAGCTCTATCATGTAACTCTCTCAACCATATTATGATATTTTGTGTGGCGGGTTGGAAATCACATTCCATGAGTCCCTTACCGCCACATGTGAAGCACTACCCGGTTCCCTACTAACTCCCTCTACTCTGGGTGCCCCATTCTGCTGACCCTGATTTCTTGGGTCATCCCCTAATACACTTATCCCACTTGGGACCTCGTTCCAACTGCCTGCTGCCATATCTATTAGGAATAACTCCACAAGAAGGGATAGCTCCAGCTTGAGTGGGGATTCTGAGAGAGACCATGGATTCTCGAATATCCCATCTGAGTCCCTACATAAATTTCTAGGAAATGATTAATGTGTCCCCCGCTATGTCTGTGAAGTAATGATAGAGTTATGTAAACTTGGAAGAGAACTCAACAATCAACAGGCGGCCCTGCTGTTGGTGAAGCAGCTCTTGGATGCACATAGAGTATAAGGTTGTGGTGAAAACACCACCCAAAAAAACCAATTGATGTCTCTCCAAGTGTTGGTTCCCTCATTGTTTATCTATGTGGTCAATCTCCAC
Organism: Viscum album; assembly: GCA_963277665.1. Lineage (NCBI taxonomy): Eukaryota > Viridiplantae > Streptophyta > Magnoliopsida > Santalales > Viscaceae > Viscum > Viscum album. Next base: position 570,959,661 of record OY728129.1, read on the forward strand.
TATCTCCCCAGTGATCCTTGCTGAACAATCGCCACCATGATTTCCATCTGGTCAAGCATTGTCCTCGCCAAACAGAATACCCACCACACAACCTCTATCCAATCCTCAGTTTCCTAAGGATTTGTCTCTCCCCTAAACCTAGGAGGTATATATCTTTAAAAAATAGGCATAGAACTATGTTTTTGTACATCCTCTATGGGTAACACCAGTCGTAACTATTGATCAATAGGTGGTGGCCACATCAGTGCACCACCCAATGAGGCAATCTCTAGAGGTAGTCCCTGAACTGATGCCTAATCACTATGTCTCTTGTCCACACAGTCACACATCATAATACTAGATGGGTTACTACATGGTTGAATCCTGATACAAATCAATACATACAACCATATTAAGATTAAACATGGTGAGCGGACACTTACTGAATATGATTATAAAGAGACACACATGCAACTAGTGTTTTCATGTATAGTCAAAGATCATAATTCAGGGTCCTAGTGTATGGATACAACGGCCGCCACGCCAACACATGACACCCATAATATAAAAGTTAACTCAATACAATCAACACTATTTACCAAAAAATAATAGACACTTGGTATTTGTGGTAGAACAGACAACCTATGATATCACTTTTTCAAAAATCAGCCCCCAAGACCAGTATTGTGACATACCGCAAGCATGCCTACCAAAATCCAAGGGTTGGGGACTATCATAAAAGTCATCAAGCTCTAAGTTGGATTCATTTCGCTACATAAATGTATGCACACAAAAAATCACAAAACAAATTTGGTAAAGCAAACAAGCATGCCACTAAACCTCCACTGAGTATAAGTATAAATGAAGTCAAATGGGCAAGAATACGAACCCAAAATAAGACTAACTGGAAAAAATGAAAGTGCCATAGAATATCTGGTTAGCCATCCACTAAATACCCCACCTAATATGTAATTATAAATTATCTGATGTAATCCATTGAGTATGCTTCACTCACCTGGTTCTATTAGGCACCACTAAATCTGGAGCCTCCATGTCCTTCATTAAGACATATATCATCTAGAGAGGACACAACACATGTAGGCATAGCCCGCAGAGGGGTGAGTATCAATTTTTTTTGGGACCCCAAAACACAAAGGAAGACCACAAAACTATCCACAAACAAACCAGAAATCATGATCACCAAGAATGATCACAATGTAAGATAACTCACCCCAGGAATATTCTATAGTAGGAATGTAAGACCATCTGTCATAATTTCGAACACCATGGGCTACTGAAAAATTCAACTTCAACGAGTATAGTGGGAATGCAGGGTCACACAAGAGCCACTACCCACAATACATGGACTATTGTGGTACTCATCCTTCATGAGTGTTGGGTGTGTGAAGGGTCACACCGAAGCCTCTCCCCAATGTGGGTATGTTGGATCATACAAAGGCCACTTCCCACCTATGGGAATACTTCAGTACTCCTCCTATCGAGTGTCATGGTTCTATTTGGTCACGCAAAATCCACTCCCCACCATGGGCCTTCTTGGACACAATGAAGCAACTTTACACTATGCAATAGTATCTGATCCACATAGGGTCACTCGTCAACATTCTTTAGGTGTCAGCCAACCAAAGGGTTTCTGCACGCATTACGCTTAATCTTAGGAGAACCTCTCCCCTCATCATTCATTGAATTTAAACATCTATGAAATCATATATAGAGTATGAAAAAAGACTTTCCATACTATGAGGGTTCCAACATTGATAATGTATATTCATTCAAATGCCTGGTTTGAATGATTTTTATATTTTTTCAAAAAAAAGGCATGTCAGGTTCGTGTCCAGTCCAACATGGTCATATTGGCCTGAATGGTAACTGGCATGGATGGGGTCCAGTTTGTTGGTCCACATGTCTTACCAGACCCGATGGGGTTGTTCCAGTTAGCTGGAATGCCCAGTCTTCCAGAGGTTGGCCGGTTCTCCTCCTGGTTGGGGCATAACATGTGGTTGTGTTCATCTCCCTTCCTGTGTCGCGGGTTGTCGGCGAGTCTAGCTCCCAACTTCCATTGATTGACCGCTGCATTTATGAATGGGACATGGTGCAGTGCTGCCTCCTGAGTACATAGAAGCGGTCGGGTGGCCACGTGCACCTATCGGCCTAGCCTGCGACCCTTTCCACACTACCGTAGTTGGTTGACCATGACATCCTCCCAGTGCACCGCCACCTACCCGTGGCCACCGGTGGGTTATTCTGTAGACCACCGGGTCCGTACTGATGGTTTGTTCTTCACAACACCTATGTATCTAGTCTCTGTGGGTTGACTCCTACCCTGTGAAGGCCTTGAATGTGCCCTTCCACCATGTTCAAAATGATCTTTAATGAAGAACACACAACCAAAGGGGATCATGCCTAGTTCATGTCGACCCAGACCCTCCGCTTTAGTGTTTTAAAACAAGGGTAGGTTTGGGGATGATGTTCTATCAATACTAATTCAATCCCGAATAAAAAAACCCATGAAATATCACCCATCCACAAGAACTGATGATCCACGAATCAACCTAGTCATGGGTGTATACATATTCATCGTTTAGAATGAATAATTCAGAAACATAAAACAAATAAACCCCTACCTCAATTGAACATTGTCATTGAAGTGCTTCTCCATCAAGTATTCAAGCTCTGTTGTCATTCGTCACTTCCCGGTCCAGTTCTTCATAGAGAGTCGACATTTTTAGCCATTCGAAAATGTTCATAGAGCTTCATAGGGGTGGAATATCACTATAGGTTCGTCCTAAAAAATTCAACCAATTTATTTCCCCAACATGTTATTAAACCAATGATTAATTAGATTTATTTACTTTTCCATGTCACCACACTGCATCACCATCATCCACCACTCAATAGTGAGAAAGAAAATAATTTTTTTTAATTTTATTTTTAGAAAATAACGAAAATTATGATTTCTATCTAGAACATTCCGGTCTATGTTAAGTAATTTCTAGAAGAATCCTGGTGTTCCTAACTCAATGGTGCCACAAAATTTTTTATCCGAGTAGTGGTGAAAATGTAAGAAATCCCGGATTGCACGTTTACATAAAGGAACTTAAAAATGTTCAAAAATTCATTCTGGGCTCATGAGGAGTCAGAATCAGGTGTCGTCAAAGCGTGTGCTCTCAAAATAATTCCGTAAAATTTAAAAACAATTTACATTGAATTTCTGGGACATTAAACTCACAGAATATAAATTACTTTCAAAAAAATATTTTCCACATAATCCACTATGATATAGAAAAGGAATTAAATCCCTAGTTCCCATCCCAATAATATCATAAGTTATATCAAAAGATGTCATCTTTTACAGAGAATGATTTCTAAAGACTCCTCCTCCAATGGCCCAGAGGCCTTTATTTTTTATTGATTTTGATAATCCACCTTTCAATGGGTGAGGTGGAACCCTACAAGGCCCATAGGCATAAGTATTACATGACCCATAGGCCTAAGAGGAATTAATTGGCCCGTAGGCTTCAAACATTACATGCCACCAAGAATAACTACCTAAAACTACTCCTCCCCATCATCTTCATCGTGAAATCAGCTCTCCACATTCGCATGGATGTTCGGCTAGGCATTCTCATGCATGCACATGCTAGTCCCGAAAGAAGGAATGATTTTTAAAGACTAATTGTAACATTTCATAAGGAGAATAACCTCTAATTGATAATATATTCTTAAAACATGATTTTTTAATTCTTTTAAAATATTATTTAAATCATATAAAGGAATATTTAATAATCATTAAAAACATTTTTGGAGGAAAATATTCTTCTCTAAGGGAATAATACTTCTAAAAATATAAAAAATTTCAAATAATTTTCATTGAATATAAAATTGAAATTTTTAATAACATAAATGGAATAAAATAACGATCATGATGGTGTGAAATTTTCTTCATTCGCTACCCCCTAAAAATAAATTATCTTATCATATCTTATGCAAAAAACAAAAAATAATTACATATGAAAATGGCATGAATATTAATTTTAAAAAATATTTTAAAAACTACATCAAGGGTAAAATTTTAATTAATAATTCAATTTAAACAATTATTATATATTTTTTTAAAAATTTTGTTTAGTAAATATGTTTTCTCATGAAAATGGATGTTCGACTCAATATCTGATTTTTTTAACAATATCATTATTTCTGAACTCTACAGTAAATAATGAGGGGAAAATGAAGTGGACAATGTATTCTAATAACATAACCAAAATATAGGAAAATAGATGATTTTTCTAGGAGAAAGATAACATGATTTCAGCATTGTAGGAATAAATGTAAAGAGTCATAAAAATCATGAGGTTATTAAATAAAACACCAATCACTTTGGTAACATTAAAACAAAAAAACAATAATGGAATAAATTTAGATGAATCATAAAATATCATGAGAATAATTTAATTCATTATTTTAAATTTCAATGTGGGTTTATATAAACCTAAAAAAAATATAGGGCCATAACAAACCATATGTCTCAAAGAATGAAAATTGAGAAAAAAAACCCTTACTGCATGAGTAATTTTTTAATCATAATACCTATTAAAGAATAAAATATATAGAAACTATAATAATACTAAAATGTGGTAAATTAGTGGAATATCTTGTTATATATAATTATATACACTACAATACAAGAGATTAATATGGCACAAGTCCCTAAAAAACATGATATTGGAAATCCTCAACCGGTTTATTGTCTTTTGAAATGTAAACCTCATGAATAGTGATTTGAAAATTCATATAAAAACCCCAAGATTAGTCAGTATTATCAACATGATACACATTAAAGGTAATTAAATTCACCACATAAATTATATAGTTGGTCAATATGGATTTTGTCTCATGGAAGTAAAAACAGAGATGAAATTCCCTTACATTATATTTCAATATCCTTCATACATGTTCAAACCTATTTTATAATAAATACAATTTTATTATAAATATGTTAAATAAAAAATATTATATATATCTTACGAAATATTATTTGATTATGTAATTTTATTTTTTTAATCCAAAATATCTTGTTGAAGTCATGTTTCAGGTAATATTTGTGTTTTATTTCATTTATATTTTTATAGAGATGGTAGGTCGTACGTTTGCATGACTTAAATCTATATATATCAACAACCATTATGGAAATGAGTTTTAAAATATACTTCCATTAAATAATGAAAAATAATATCATCAATAAAAATATTATTTATTTAAATATAACTATAAATATATCCCATGTGTTGTGGTGATGAAAATAGACGGCAACCTATCTTTGTGATGGTGGTAGTGCAAACATACACAAAAGATGTTATCGTTATTCAGTGGGTGAAAATGTTATAATGAAATTGATCTACTAGAATTTATGAATGATAAATATTCAATTATTTTCAGAAATATTTCATTATAAAAAATAGATTTATCCTTATTATGCTTGATGTAAATTTTTTTTGAATAATGAATCACATCGCTACTTAAGGAGGAAGTCCACCATACACATGTGTATTGTTATCGTATCCCCTAAAAAAATAAAATTAAATGGTATATATATGAAATAATGAATTAAATGGTATAGTTAATATATATATATATATCAAATATATACATTATATCAATCTTCATACCCAACCGTGATAGGTGGTATTGATAAAAAGAATGACATCTATTTATGAGGCAATGGTCATCAGTACACACAAATGATGTCTTCATAAACCATTTCATTGAATTGTATGTTATTTTAGTTGATTCCATATTAATACCAATATCTTATTATATTTAAGATATTTAGGTAATTATACCATTTTTTAAGAATAATGATCAGTTGTGGAATTATAAATAAAATAAAAATGCTCATTGATTGACACTGCCTATTTTTTCGGCATCATTCTTAAGTTTGTAGCAAAATTTATCATTGTGCGTATTTATATATAAAATAATGAATATATGATGATGAGAGGAAATTTGGGAAGGTATTTATGTTAGGATAGATATAAACAAATGGGTTGGATGGAGGGAAGAATATAGTATATTGGGTGACCTTTTATGTGGGGGGAAGAGGGCACACATGGTATTTTTTAATATAAATAAGTTCTCCCATGTTTTTCAAAAGTCAAAAGGGTCTAAAATGAAAAAAATTTAACCATAGATGTTTAAGGGTCAAACTAATTCCATAATATTTTATTTATAATATTTTATAGGTAATTTTTACTCTTTACTCTTTAGTTTAGCTACACCCTTGAAAACCAATTTTTACTTTAATAGTGATAATTATTATTTACCATTTTCCCAATTCATTTTGGATAATAAATTCACTTCAAGTCATTATAAATTATAAATTATAATGATTCTAGATATTTAATCCATTTTTATAAATTCATTATACACAATTAAATTAATAATTTAAAATTAATGTTGGAGACATGATAAGAAAAATGGTATTTAAAGAGAAAACTATCCAAAGACACAAAGTACTTATATCCAATATCAATAATAATTTGATTAAAATGAATTAAATTTGATTTAATTATTTTTCATTAAAATTATTTTTTTAAAAAAAATTTAGTTTAAATTTTTTATAATCAAATTTATTGAAAAGTATGTTTTCAATTAAAATTCAATATTTTCATTATTCATTAATGAAGTAAATGTTTTCAAAAAATCAGAAAAATAAATATATAATAATTTTGTCACGACCCGTCCTCGGGGCCCATGTCGTGACTATCCCAAGCCCGCCTTCCATAGGCCAGGGGCTAGCGACTAGCACCAAAGGCGTAAATCCCGATAACTAGGAAGGCATTGCCTTTATAAAAGTAAAAAAACACCACAGAGTACAAGCGAAAGTAATACACTAAGTACAAAAGAAAGTGCTGAAAAGTAAATGGGCCAGAATACAAACCCAACTGAAAGTACAGCTATAACTGGACGAAAGTAAAATAGAAAAGACAAGCAGCTGTAAGAATAGAAGCAGCTCCTAGGTTGTCCATCTAAGATCCTACCTGAAGGGTAGGTACAGATGGTGCAGCTCCTGGATCATCCACCACGGATCCTACCTGAAGGGTAGGTACATATAGCATCCACAATGCTCTCACCTGCCAACCTCCTCCGAGTATCGTCTCGTCGTGAAGTCCACCTCTGGTTATTGACTCGTCATGAGGTCCACCTTCGGGTACAGTCCAGTCCTCGAACACTCAGCCTCTGTCAGTGCTTCCCGTTATCTACAACCAACACAATGAGGTGCGGGCATAGCCCGTGCAGGGGTGAGTATACGATACTCAATAGGGACATCGACACCTCAAGGTCTCACTAAATCCAACAAGTATAACCAAAAAGAAGGATCTCAACGGATAAAGGTTACTTAGGTATAAGCCCATACTTATACCTAAGTTATCAAGTAACCCATATCAATCATGAGGAAACACAAAGGCTATTAAATAAATGGATAACCACTACCTAGGTATATGCCCATACATATGCCTAAGTTATCAAGTGACCCATCTCAATCATGTGGTAAACACAAAGGACATAGACACAGCTCAAACCATGATTTCCATTATCGAAACCATTACTACTGAAGAGCTCCGTCTCTGATGAGAACAGTGATCTTGTCACATCTCCGAGGTACTTCTCACTAACATAAGACTACTGAGGTACTTCTCCTGTGGAGTACCGCGGGTTAGCCACCTAAACACAGTAGTGCTTCCCGCCGGGGTCTTCCACCCAAACACAGTAGTGCACCCCCCCCCCCCCTAATAGCCTGCAGAGGTACTCCATCTATTGAATACTGTAGGTCTACACCCAAACCCAGTAGTGCTCCATCCGACATGGGTCTGCACCCAAACGTAGTAGTGCTCCATCCACTGGGCTAGTCGACTCAGTCCATGTCGAGTATGTCAAGCAGTCGTCAAGTCTCAACTGACTACACGGTTTCCGTACTCTGTACGCTCATCTCCAGGAGGGTCCACTCAATAAGCTACAGGTCGATACTCCAAGAATCACAAAGTCCCATGAAAAGTATCTCAATGTAATGCCTCGTCACGGGGTCGCAACCCAACAGACGGTGCGTCAATTGGGTGCCCAGTCTGTGAGTTATCAGCTTTTACGTCCCAGGGGCCCGGTTGGTTTCGTCTATGAACCAACCCAGCCGCATCTCAACTGTACCCCAAAATCTCATATGTTATACTCATAGGGACCGTTTCTCAACGTGATTACCAACACCGCTGACGGTTCGTCAAACGGTCGTCCGGTTTGAAAGTTATCGGCTTTTCCGTTCCTGGGGCCCGGTTGGATTTCAGGTACAATCCAACCTGGAATTAATCCAACTGCGTCTAAACCTTTAGTGAAGTATGAAAAATGTTCTGTCTCATCATGAGGAATCCAACAATGTCGATGGAACGTCAATCGGACGTCCGGAGCTCAAGTTATAAACGTTTCCGCTTTGAGGGCCCGATTGGTTTTGTGTTCGAACCAACCCGGCCGTACTCAAAGTTCTCCAAAACCTTGAGTGTAATATACTGAAATGACCATCTCAATCCAAGGATCCCATCGCAACTAACTGTGCGTCAATCAGAATTTTGTATCCCATGTTTTGGCCGTTTGAAAGAAACCACCCGAGAATAGGGGGTTTGGGACGAGCCCAACTGGCACGGCCCGACCCCTCTGACGCGGCCCGGCCCGGCCAGCATGGGCCGGCCCGTCCTGCGCGGCCCGGGCCGTCCTGGGTGGCCGGTTGGTCTGGTGCGGGAGCGGCCCACATGGCCAGAGAGCTCGGCTCGGCCGAGCTGTCGCGAAAAGGGGGGGTGCGATGCCCCCTGATTGAGAAACTGTGTCCCCCCACGTGGGGGCGCTCTTTCCCATAAATGGTCGACCCCCGACTCCTCCGATCAGAAATGGTCAGCCCAGTCCGACCGGCTGGTGCTGCTGCCGCGGGACCCCGCGGTCTCTCCCCTCCAAGGTGCCGGTGGCCGGCGGTACCGGACACCCCGCCATGCACCGCCACGCCATTGAACCGCGGCCTTGTCCGACTGGCGAAGCGCGACGGTGCCGTGCCCTTTCGTCGTGGCCCCGCTCCGGCCGCGACCTCTCCATGGTTCTCTGGCGCGGCTTGATGGTTCTGCGACTTTGTTCGGCCTCAACGGCGTGGTGCGATGGCGCCACGATTCTTCTCCCGTTCTACTTTGTTTCAGCTCGGTGTCGTTGCACCGCGCTACCTTTGATCCTTCCACGACAACCCATTATAAAAGGGGGAGGAGGGTTGGCCGTGTTCATGCGGTCCGACCCCCTCCCGTTAATCCGATATCAAGCGGCTAAGAAATTGATGTTTGGATGGTCAAAGAATATTCATGAACAAAAATCAAACCCCTACCTCGATTCAATGTTCGTTCGTCGTCGATGCGGAAATCGGCATCGCGGAAGATGGTCTCATTCCATCAACGTCGGAGGAAAAAGAACATTGTCGTTGGCGACGATCACTGCGGTCGGCATCTTCTCTCTTGACGCGAAGGAAGACAAGAGAGTATGGGCGTTCTTTGTGGGTGTCGTCGTCGATGTGCACCCGAGGAATTGTCGTCTCCTCTCATGTTGCGAAGGAAGAATATAAGGTGAGTCGTTATAGGAGAGTTCCCCTCATCGGTGTCTCCTCCCTTTCCGTGGAGGAAGAAGAGAATGAAGACCATGACCGCCGAGTCTTTCTATGTTGAGGGTTCAATGTTCTTCGTCGGAGAAGATCCATTGTCCACGGAGAGGATGATGTTCTTCCACCGAAGAGTAACTTCCTCATTCTTTTACACAAGGGCCCTTTCCCTTTTCTCCCAACACAAAATGTGTCAAAGTAAAATAATAGTTTCATTATATTATTTTATTAACACAAGTAATTTCAATTTTTCAAAATTCACAGACTTAGTTAATTAATTGAATAGGTTAAATTAATTAATTAAGGTATGTGTTGGCGAGTGTTTAGAGGGAGAGAGAGAGAGGAAGTGGAAGGTTACTCAATTTAACAAGAGTATAAAAAATTAAAGAGGGAGGTAAGGAGTTTTGGAAAAAGTGAAGGGGTGGGGCTCGTGTGGGCCCCACCTCTCCTTTATTGTCCCAAGGGAAGTTATCAACCCAACGGGTCCCACTCCAACTCCCACACCTATGAGTTAAACCACATAATAGAGGGAAAAAGTGTTGTGACACAACACCTAAACCACATAGCAAGAAATTAAAATAAAATTATAAAACAATTTTTTTATTCCTTACTCTTTTTTTAACAACTCCTCCAGAGAAAACGCAACTCCAAAAAGGGTCTTGTTAAGAAATTATCGGTGCTGCGAGTTCATAGGTTCCCTCAGATTTAAATTCCGAGCTCCGGTTCAAAAGTTAGAAAAACCCGCTCGTTCGTTCATTGAATGTACCTAAGCTAAACTTCAGAACTTGATTCCGGGCACACCAGACCGCAGAATCAGGCACCGTCAGAAACCACATACTCATAAAACTCAAAAGAAATTAGGAAAAAATTTGATTTAAATTTTTCTGGTCTTTACGTTACTCCCACCTCAGGTATTTACGTCCCAGTAAAGCTATAACACAACCTAGGGAAACAAAAGTGGTACTGAGCACGCATCTGAGCCTTCCGCTCCAATGTGCTCACCTGGAGGTTCCCGTACTACCAGTGAAAGCGCACCCGAGGAATAGACTGTCTACGTAGGATCCAATCCTGTCGATCCTCGATCCCCACTGGAACCTTTGTGAATGTCACCCTGCCATCGATGCCCTGCTTCCTGATGTTGATGATGTGTGAAGGATCATGCACGTATCTCCTCAGCTGAGATACGTGGATGACATTCGGCACCTGGTGCAACTGAGGTGGAATGGTCAAGCGGTAAACCAACTCGCATACCCTGATGTGGACCTTGAATGGTCTGTTGAACCTCAGAGATTAATTCTCGCCTCGGCCACATCTCCGTAAACCTCATCGAGGTGAGAACCATATAAGGATGTGGTCGTCATCCTCAAACTCTAGAGGCCGCCATTTCCGGATTAGAACTGAAACTCAAAACTCCAGCTGCCACGAGGGTAAGGTTAGTCGACCCAAGAGTGATTGGCCAAACCCTCCTATGCATGAGTTTAAATTATGCTACCTAGGGTTTCCTTTTTTCCGACCAAGGAAAACCCATCCCGACGTCTGCCTAATACAGTCAATATGTGTATGAACTGTAGATCCAATCCATACACAGACCAAAGTCACAAGGCCTCGACGCTGCCACCAAGGGACTCCACCCGAAACTCTCACCTCAAGGGTCAGATCACACTGTCGGCGTAAGTGTGATTATTGAGTCTCCTCCCAAAGGTATCTCCAGACGTGAGGTTCAAGTCAACAGCTTAACCGGAAACACTAGGTCTGGGAAAAGATTCATGGAAGGAAGGAATGATTCTTATCAATGTCTATTGTTACCGCAGCTAGTGGAAGACACATTCCGTACTTCGAATCATCCTTAGAGCTCCTTCGGTCGCACTCCCTGACCACATGCAGCTACTCTTTCCCCTGCCCTCCAGCTCCCTGAGCCTAGCAGAGATTACAAAGGTTGGTGGTTGCAACATGTCAAAAATTTCACCACCCCATTCTTCTCTCCTAGCTCAACTCCCATGTCTGCTGTCCTGTAGATTCATCTTTCCTATTCACATCCTCTAATTGAAAAATTTTACACGCCCAAGTCTCCGAGACTAGCGCCAGTTTCCTGCTTTTCCACTGCTAACCTTCACTGACTTCATCCATTCAGTATAATAATTCTCAACCATAAAGGTTCTTTCCTATCACCCTAGCATAAGTAGGAATGCATAGAGAAAAGGTGTTGGCTCAGATGTACGATCCCTAAAGCACTGATCACATCATATTCATGGATTACCAGGAATGATTTGGTACACACCGATGAATTCTCAGCTTCCGACATGTCGTCCTGCCAAAGCTGTATAAGCTCTTGAAAACTCTCAGTCACCTCCTCATACTAGTCCTCAGCCGCCTATAAGTCGGGCTTGCCTCAAAACTTGAGGGTATGTTATATTGGAACACGTGTAAGGCAGTAAGTTTACATGTGTCACCTACCGGTACCGCTAGTTATAACTGCTGGCCAACAGGTAGTGATGTATAGCTGGAACACTACCCAAAGGTACTATCTCTAGCATCGGCCCATGTACCGAAGGCTCATAACTAAGCGGAACATCATCATGGTCACTCACTAGAAAACACTAGTATCCAATTCAACCATCCACTCTACTGGTGTCTTAGTTAGGCAGAAAACTCTAGCAATCGCCTCCATCCAGTCCACTACTGCCTGGAAGTCTGTCTCGCCTCATAACCTCAAAGGCCTCTACTACTGGAACTCGTGCAATGTGCTCTTCTAGAGTGCACCATCCACTAGTACGACTGGTAGCATCTACTGCCCAATAGGTGGTGGTGCTGTTCGTACACCACCTGAGGGTGCCAACATAGTAAAAAGGTCCCTGCACTGGAGCCTCATCGCTCGGTGGGCAGTCATCGTGTATTCTATCAGAATTCCAACTAACTGTCTTCGTGGAGACATCCTGAACAGATGTAACACGGTCAACGATTTATACCTGGTGATCTGACCTAGTTTGAGTTTACTTTAATACTTTTTGGAACACACACGCAATTAGTGTTTTCATGCACTAAGTCAGAAATCAGTAGTCAGGGTCCTGGTGTACGGATACGTCGGCTGCCACACCAACACTGGACTCCTTGAACTGAAAACCACACTTAGTACCCTTAACACTATTGCTTCACAGAAAGGAAATATAAGATTCCTATGTTCTGCGGTAGAACCGACTCAATTGATACCAATTTGTCACGACCCATCCTCGGGGCCCGTTCCGTGACTACCCCAAGTTCGATTTTCATAGGCCAGGGGATGGACACTAGCACCAAAGGCATAAATCCCGATAACTGGGAAGGAATTTCCTTTATAAAAGTAAACAAAACACCACAGAGTACAAGAAGAAGTAATAAACTAAGTACAAAAGATAGTGGTGAAAAGTAAATGGGACAGAATACAAACCCAACTAAAATTACAGCTACAACTGAACGAAAGTACACAAGAAAAGACAAGCAGCTAGAAGAATAGAAGCAGCTCCTAGGTCGTCCACCTCGAATCCTACCTGATGGGTAGGTACAGATGGCGCAGCTTCTGGATCATCCACCTCGGATCCTACCTGAAGGGTACAGATGTCCCAGCTCCTGGATCGTCCACCACGGATCCGACCTGAAGGGTAGATAATGATAGCCTCCACAACGCTCTTTCCCATCAAACTCATCCGAGTATTGTCTCATCATGAATTACACCTCCAGATACTGACTCATCATGAGGTCCAGCTCTGGGTACCATCCAGTCCTCGAACACTCGGCCTCTGTCAACACTGCATGTGGTCTGCAACCAACACAACGAGGTGCAGGCATATCCCATGTAGGGGTGAGTATAAGATACTCAGTATGGACCCCAAGACCCTCATGGTCTCACTAAATCCAACATGGATACCAACAAATAAGGATCTCAATAGATAACCCTTACTTAGGTATAAGCCCATACTTATACCTAAGTTATCAAGTAACCCATCTCAATCATGAGGAAACACAAAGCTTATGAAATCAACGGATAACCACTACCTTGGTATATGCCCATACATATACCTAAGTTATCAGTGACCCATCTCAATCATGAGGTAAACACAATGGTCATAGACTCAGCTCAAACCGAGATTTCCATTATGGAAATCGTAACTGCTGAAGAGCTCCGTCTCTGACGAGTATAGTGATCATTTCACATCTCTATGGTATTTCTCACTAACCTAAGACTACTGAGGTACTCCTCCTGTCTAGTACCGCAAGTCAGCCCCCCAAACACAGTAGTGCTTCCCGCTGGGGTCTTCCACCCAAACACAGCAGTGCACCCCCCCCCCCCTAATAGCCTGCAGAGGTACTCCTTATGTTGAGTACCGTGGGTCTGCACCCAAACGCAGTAGTGCTCCATCTGCCATGGGTATGCACCCAAAAACAATAGTGCTCCGTCCACTGGGCTTGTCGACTCACTCCAAGTCGAGTCGATCAAGAAGTCGTCAGGTCTCAGCCGGCTACACGGTCTCCGTACTCCGTACGCTCATCTCCGGGAGGGTCCACTCGAAGAGCTACAGTTCAATACTACAAGTATCAAAAAGTCCCAAGAATATGTATCTCAAAGTACCTCCTCATCATAGTGGTCTCAACGCAACAGACAATGCGTCAATCGGTCGCCCGGTCTTTGAGTTATCAACATTTTTGTCATAGGGGCCAGATTGGTTTCATGTACGAACCAACCCAGCCGCATCTCAACTGTACCCAAAAATCTCATAGGGTATACTCATAGGGACTGTTTCCCAACGTGATTACCAACGATACTGAAGGTTCGTCAAACGGTCGTCCGGTTTGAAAGTTATCAGCTTTTCTCTTCCAGGGGACCGGTTGGATTTCGGGTACAATTCAACCCGTCCTTACTCCAACTGCGTCCAAACCTGAGGTAAAGAATTCCAAAAGTTCCATCTCATAAAGAGGAATACAAAAAAGTCAACGACACGTCAATTAGACGTCTAGAGCTCAAGTTATAAAGGTTTGCGCTCCGAAGGCCCAATTGGTTTCATGTTCGAACCAACCCAAACATACTAAAAGTTTTTCGAAACCATGACTGTAATATACCAAAACGAATGCCATGATCCAAGTATCCCATCGCAATTGACAGTGTGTCGATCGGAGGTCCTTAGCCAATGTTATGCGTGTTTGAACGAAACTTCCCGAGAATAAGGGGTTCGGGCCCGGCCTGACCCCCCCTGGGTCGGCCCGAACCGGGTCGACCCGACTCAGGTCCGGGTCGTCCCGGCCTGCGCAGCCGATTGACCTAGTGCATGTGTGGCCCCCCTGGTTTAGAAATCGTGGCCCCCCGCGTGGGGGCCGCTACTTGCCTGCCGGGGGTTACGACCGCTAGCTCCTCCGATCAGAAACGTCCGGCCCGGTCCGGCCGGCCGTTGCTGTCGCCGCGGGACCCTGCGGTCACACCCCTCCTAGGTAAGCCGCAGCCTTGTCCGGCCGGCGCGGCGCGAAAGCGCCGCGTACCTCTGCCGCAGACCCACTACGGACGCGCCCTCTTCGTGGTTCTCTAGCATGGCGTGACGGGGGCGCGACTTTGTTCGGCTTCAATGGCGCGACGCGACAGCGCCACGCTTCTTCATCTGTTCTCCTCTATTTCCACGCGGTGTCGTAGCACCACGCTACCTTTGTTCATGCCGTGACAACACATCATCAAAGGGGGAGGAGGGTCGGTCGTGTTCATGCGGTCCGGCCCCCTCCCGTTAATCTGATATCGAGAGGTTAATAAATTGACGTTTGGACGGTCAAAGAATATTCATGAACCAAAATCAAACCTCTGCCTCGATTCAAGGTTTGTTTGTCGTTGGTGAAGAAATCGGCGTCTCAGAAGACGGTCTCGTTCCATCAACGTCAGAGGAAAAAGAACACTGTCGTTGGTGACGATCACCGCGATCTGCGTCTTCTCTCTTGATGAGAAGGAAGACAAGAGAGTATGTGTGTTCTCCGTGGGTGTCATCGTCGGTGTGCACCCGAGGAAGTGTCGTCTTCTCTCTTGTTGTGTAGGAAGAATATATGGTGAGTCGTTGTTAGCGAGTTCCCCACGTCAGTGTCTCCTCCCTTGCCGTGTAGGAAAAGGAGGATGAAGACCGTGACCGCCGAGTAGTTCTATGTTGAGGGGTCTATGTTCTTCGTCAGAGAAGAACCGTTCTTCACGGAGAGGATGATGTTCATCCACCAAAGAGGACCTTCCTCTTTCTTTTTCCCAAGTGCTCTTTCCCTTT
This sequence comes from Viscum album, assembly GCA_963277665.1. NCBI lineage: Eukaryota > Viridiplantae > Streptophyta > Magnoliopsida > Santalales > Viscaceae > Viscum > Viscum album. The sequence goes on from OY728129.1 coordinate 570,975,588, forward strand.
CTCCCAATAGAAAATGTGTCAATGTAAAATAATAGGTTCATGCTATTATTTTATTAACACAAGAAATTTAAATTTTTCAAAATTCAAACACTTAGTTAATTAATTGAATATGTTCAATTAATTAATTAAGTTATGTGTTGGTGATAGTTAAGAGGGAGAGAGAGAGAGAAAGTGGAAGGTTACTCAATTTAAGATGAGTTTACAAAATTAAAGAGGGAGGTAGGGAGTTTTGGAAAAATTGAAGGGGTGGGGCTTGTGTGGCCCCACCTCTCCTTTATTCTCCCTAGGGATGTTATCAACCCAACGGGTCCCACTCCAACTCCCACACCTAGGAGTTAAACCACATAATAGAGGGAAAAAGTGTTGTAACACAACACATAAACCACTTAGCATGAAATAAAAATAAAATTGTTAAACAATTATATTTTTTTCCTTACTCTGTTTTTTTAAAAAATCCTCCCGATCAAACGCAACTCCCAAAAGGGTATTCTTAAGCAATTACCGGTGCTGCGAGTTCATCAGTGCCCTCAGATTTCAATTCCAAGCACCGTTTCCAATGTTAGAAAAACTCGCTCGTTCATTCACTGAACGTACCCCAGCTAACTTTCGGAAATTGATTCCAGGCACACCGGATCTCGGAATCAGGCACTGTCAGAAACTCCATACTCGTAAAATACCTATGAAATTAGGAAAAAAGTTTCCTTGAAATTTCTAGGTCTTTAAAAATTTCAAAATTTTAATTGAAAAAATATATTTGATAAACAAATTAAAATTTCTAAATTTCTAAAAATAATTAATTTTGTGTAAAAATATAAAAGAAATTTTTTTTTGGAATTTTGTTTCTAAATTGTATCAGAACATTTCTATAAATTAAGAATCATTTTATCAATAGAATTTTTTTATTGAAAAACATTAATATATTAGATGTAAAAATTAGTTATTAATATTTATATCTCAACGTTTAACAGCTATGTTATAATGGTCATATTTAAATAACTATATTATTATTATATTATGGTTCGGTTAAATAATATGGTCATGTGTAAACCATGTTAACCTAGTGTGCAACCTAAATTAAACATAGTGGTGTATGTAACAGAAACTGAACATAGAGATATGTTTTATGAAAATTTTATAGAATATTAAATTCATTTGGAATAAAAAAACATTTCTAAAAATATCATGGTGTTATATAGTATGTCCTTGAGAACTAGAGTGGTCTACTCAGTCTCGCTGCCTTTTTATGGGTGAACTGCCATACACAAATGGGACAACATACCAAAATCATCCTAAAATACACTACATAGTCATGAAAATAAGTATCATGGTCAGAAAATTTATTCTAGTAAACTCAATGAAGCTGTACTACCTCTTACAAGTAATGGTACCCTAACTTCTCTACTAAAATCTACTCTTAGATGACTAAAATGTGCGCCTTAGTGATTCTGCCTATGACCACCCAAATTCCAGAAATAATTCATGAAGACCAGGGATAACCAATAACCAATTATACAGATATACCCCCCATAGAAGCTCCAACATTTCACGGGTTTGATCCAAACCAACTAGAAACTAGTTCCCATCCTTCACCTAATAACAAGTGATGTATAGACATTCAATCTCATCTATATAAATCATTATACGTGGCCACCAAAACTACAATCCAATATCCCAATACATCTTCTTCAATAGTGTATGTACATCTAATGGGGGTGTATGAAACCCCATTAGATCAAAATCTTATAGTATCACTTGTACCATAAAATGCACCAAAAAATTGATTATATAATGACATATGACATTTATACAATATTTTTACATATTTTTAGTTGAATATTATATACATTTTACAAATACACACATGATGTCCATAATGGTATAGTGTTTATAGGTATTAAATTAAAAATATTTTTATTTAATGAATGATTTTCAACATCTCAATAAAATATCAACCCGTTAGGAGCTCTTCATATACATACCATACTTTAAATCATTTTTAATAAACTAGAAAAATGAAACATGAGAAATTATGAGGTCAAATTATTAGTATGGTTTAGCATGTGTCGTGTCAATGGAAGGTCACATAAAATCATAAAAAATAATATGAGTACGAGATCAATGTATATAAAATACAATTTTTATACCCAATCTATCAAGGATAGTATACACGACTGATGAAATAAAACATTATCATTTCAAAAGACATGAATCATAAGGGTAATAAATCATAATAAATAATTAATGAACCATAAATTCATATCAAATAATTGTGGCACCATAATTAGTATATAAACCATTAAATGTGTTAATGTTAACTATATATTATATTAAAACATAACATATTATACATCGACCCCAATTATCATTTTGGATCAATAAAATTTACTTGTTCACCATAACAGATCAAGCAGATATAATTTTTTCCCATGGAGAATCAAGTACATTAAATCATTTCTAGTTATTATATGATGACATAAAACATTAAAAAATAATTTTTTTATGTTTATAATTTTTGTCCCACATACCACATGAGGATAATAATAAATATGTGATCAATTTAATCATAAAAAATTCATTATACCATAACCCATATAAATGAAATGGGTTTCATGAACAATTAATTATTCTATAAACGATGGAAAAGAAACAATTTTTAAAATAATAAATAGAATCAATTATTTCTTTCTATGATGATTAGATATTTGAGTAAAATACCATTGAAAACATTCTTGATGAAAATACCTTTTGAACATTTAAGAGATCATTTCAAATTATAAAAACATAAAAAATATTAACTACATCATTTAATTAATAAGTAATATTATAAACTTATATGTGAATTTTTAAATCATTGAGTTTTCATGGTGATATTAAAATATCATTCTTGGTGAATATATTAAAAAATTGATTCCATTCACATTTATGGAATTAATTGAATATTACCTCACGTAGAAAACTGAAATTGATTTTCTTTTAATTTTTTTTGGAAAAAATAAAACACGGTTGAATATAAAAGTAAATAAGAATATTATAATTATAAAAATATTCTTTAAAACATTTTTATAAAACCCCACCATTGAGGTGAAATAATTTTATACCGAAGAGTTAAATACAATATATTTTTCTTAATTTTTTTCAACATTAGTTTATATTGAAAATAAAATGAAATAAATACTTGTATTTTAATAATAAATGAGATTAATAGAAAAAATGAGTCTGTTGAGAAGCATATCCAAATATTTTATCATTGGAAACCTAATAATAAAACGTCATAATATAGATGGATATTGTAACAAAAAACTCATACCGCTTTGGTAAATTTTAAAATCATAAGAATACTGAAATAATTAAAGTTATATATATCACAATATTCAAGATAATAATAAAAAATAATTCAAGGTAATTATATACACCACACAAAAGAAAAAAGTGGTAAATATGGTTTGTGTCGCACAAGAATAATAGTAATAAAAAATACCTTACCATAGTATCACCATTCATCATATATATTAAAATTACATTAAAATTAAAGAGGGGTCTATTATAAATTTATTATATAACCAGATTATATTGTATAATTCAGTAAACTATATACATATAACCTTTATCAACTGTATAATAAAAAATCAATATCAAAATAACACTTTTAGAAAACAACTAAATTATTTTTCATGTATGTTTTTGATTTTTAATTGTGGTCCTTGTAAATATATAATAATTCCATAATATATATATTTAATCTAGACATTACTATCATATATATTAATTATATACATATTTTTACACTTGCATTTATTATAGATATAATTGGTTGAATTTAACCGATCTTAGAGATAGTTGGACTAATATATGCATGAACAGTATTTTCATTTTTTTCAATAAAGGGTTCTAAAAAAGATAAATATTCATTCAACATTAAAGAATAATTTTTATATCATATTAATCATATATATTCATTAAATCTTACCATATTACCATCAATGACATAATAAAACAAAAAATGGGTCATATCACTTTGTGGAGGCGGTATTTAACACGTACACAAGATAACTATTATCATTTTCCAATATATACGATGGTAAGAAGTAAAATTGTATATTTTAACTCAAAATATATAACTATGTCTTAAATATTATTTATAAAAAATAAATAAATCATTATTTAATGATTTGAGGGGTAGTGTTGGAAAAAAGTTATATTTGTTTGTGAGGCGGGAGTCTACTGTTTAGATAATCAATTAACTCATTTCTTAAATGATGAAATATGAGATGTATATAGGTTTTGAAATTATTTTAATATAATATTATTAAATTTAATATAATATTATTATTAAATAATAATATTAAAATATTATTTGCTGGTGTTTATAAAAGAATAAAAATGAAAATGCATTGTTATGAACTATACCTTTTCGTTGAACAATCTATTTCAGTTTAGAAATAAATCATTCCTCGGATGTTTTTATAATAAATTATAATATTATAGATTATGTGGTAGGTTTTAAGGAATATATTTTTTAATATATCAAATGAATAAAAATATATATTTACTTTTCTATATGATTAATGATTGGTTGTCCTTGTATATGTGATGGACTAGACACAAAAAAAATATTTTGAAATGAATTAAATATACCCACATTTTATAGAATCAAATGGTTTTAAATTGGACTATTGTTACGAAATATATGTTATAAAATCAATATTTCTTCTTAAAATAGAAATTAATATATTTCATAGGTCATTTAATCCTCATACATTATAGTTTATCCCCTGACAAACCATATTTTTGGTTGGCTTATAGAAAATAATGTTTATTATTTTTACAATTCATTGTGATGAAAAATTAATTTGAACTCATTATATAATTTTTTAACTACAATAAAAAATATTGCATTAATTTTGGAAATTAAGACTCATAGAAAAGTTTGAATTTAATTTCAATATAAACACACATATGTGTTAAAAAATAATATTCCAAAAAAAATTCATTTCTAAGTAAGTCAAAGTATGTATATATATAAATTGGACCTAATATGTATTAAAATTAAATAAACTGGATTAGTAATAATATATTTTAAATAGTTTTTATTTTAAAAACTTTTAATCTTAAATTTATATATGTAAATACTTTAACTGAAAACGTAGTTTTCAATTAAAAATAAAAAATCCATTATTCAATGAAAACATAATCTTTTCAGAAAATTACAAATAATTCATCATAAGATAATTTAAAAAATATGATTTCAAAAATTAAGTAAGTTTTGAAAATTAAATTTCCTAAAATTAGTATAAACATACTATATTATTTTCTCAAAATAAAATAAAAAACTTTTAAGAGGAAAATTGTTTTTTTGAATCTTATAGACGTTACTGAAAAATATATATCCTTTAACAAAAACCATTATACATGAATTTTTAATTATGATATTCCTATTTATAAACAAAATTATTTTCTATATTATAAAGCGTATACTGTATGAAGGTTCATTAAAAATTAGTGTCTTGAGTAACAAAATATATCGATGAATATGTAATTTATTAGTAAACTAACTATAAATCCAATTGGTGATATGTTATACCCCCTTAAAAATATATTTTCAATATAAATTATATCACACTGATACAAAAAACATAGGATACATTTTCTTTTTCACATCATTAAGTGTTCATGTATCTTCTCTAAATTTCTAAATCCACCAGAAAACATTAAATAGATATGTTGTATTAATATGTATCACTTTATCTCTACATTTTAGGATTTATATTGCTTGTTCTTCATATAAAGGATCATGATTCTAATTTGTGACCTCTGAGATTAATAGATTTTATAGATCGTGTATGAAATTTCTCAAACAAGATACATGGGACACAATATTAACCTGAGTGTGGTTTAGTGAATGAACCAAGTGATAATCATATACCTCTACTCAATCATGAATTGTAATGGGGCCAATATACCTAGGTATCAATATTCATTTCTTCCCAAATATCACAACCTTCATAAACAATCAAATTAAATGGAAAATATTCTAACCATCTTATAATTATAGATCACACTAATGATTTTTTGATTTAAGTTTTCATTATCATTGAGCAACCCTGATATTCTTCTAGATGGATTTATATTTTTCTATCTTTTCATATTCTAGTTCAGGTTCCAATAGCCCTATCTATAAATCGTATTCACATCATGTTGGAGTTACACACGAATTTATAAAGGGGGGTCATAAGGACCCCTCTAAACCCATTATTGGAGTCTTTTTTTTAAAAAGACCATGTAGATAAGGGTGTTGATACCAACAAAAATTGAAAACTAGTTACAGGATCTCAAATTATCATATAGGGAAATAATGATTCTCTATGTCTGACCATTTGTATAGAGATGATTTAACTATCTAAACCAACACACTATCTTTTGAACTTATAGAAGACTTCAACAGATCTTCAATGTGATCTTTGGATCTTAATCAGATCTAATTGAATTTGTAACTCCTTGAACCATATGACTACATTAATTGATACCCAATAAATATGATCTAGAGATAGATATTTTTTAATTATGATGATGTTTTTTAGCTTTCTAAATAGATAAACTAGAACAAAAATATAATTATGACCAGTAGACATTTTGGGGAGTCCGATTGAAAATTCCACAGTGATGTATTCCCATATCCATTATAATATAGGTAAGGGTTGTTATATCCTATTATAATTTTCTCTCACTAACAAAGATTTGTGAAATACCAATAACCAATATAAATTATCAGCAATTTAATACTTCACATTGTCCCACTAAATCACAATTTCAAATCTTTATAAATCGTCATAATTCAAGGATGTATAAATAATGTTTTACTGTGAGCCTCCTATATCATATCCTTTATCATGTTTGATATGGATGGACTAAATAGATATTTCCTAATTTATATAAATCCATCACAATCATGGATGAATTCAGGAATATTTTTAATCATTTTGTATAGTTCATGATCTTCATTATTTCCAACATTAATTTTCTTTTTTATAGATGGTTGAAAAAACATTTTATAGAGATAATATATATACCCATCCTAAAATATTTCATGATCTATCCATTTGAAATCTATAAAATATTAGCTCATTTTTGAACCTCATCAAAGATAAGCTAGTATGATCCTATTTGATTAAATCATCATTCACCTTATTCTCTTTCCCATAATGAAAATGTATTTATTATTCATAATCTATGACCACCCCATGAAATCTTCTCGGTCACATGTTCATCATAATATAATTAAATATATACATTAATAATTTATGATTAGTATATATGTCATGTATTTCTCCATAAAGATATTTACTCAATATCATTAATATAAAAATAACAGCAACTAACACCAAAAAATTATTTTGGTAATTTTTGACATATATATTTTATTTTCAGGATTAATAATTTATAATTATATAATTAGACATGATAATTCATCCCAATATATAATTCAATGCTTCGTAATAGCTTATGAAACTTTCTCCAAAGTTGGGTAATGTAAAAATTGGTTCACTAACTAATATTCTCATTATTTCCTTGAAATTTTCCTCACATTAATCTATCCAAAATGTACTTGTATAAATTATAATTTTATATAGTTAATTTATTAGATAACCATGAAAAATATTCCACAGAGTGGAAATAATATCCATAAAACAATAAAAATTATGAATCTCAATCCTTATGGTTGATCTTAAATAATGTTTTACAACTTTTATCTCTGGATGATTCACTTATATAACCTCCCTATATATTATATGACCCAAACACGAATCCTTTTGTATCCCATCATTTCAGTTTGTAAACACTAAATATAGATTCTCATTTCATAGGGACTTTTGTATAATTGTCAATTGATAATGATTATCTTCCTTCCTCTTTGAATATATAAGAATATTATCTATATGAAGACCCTAAAATGGTCATGGTAATCTGTAATGACTATATTCTTTAAAACCATGAAAATAGTTTGGGCATTAGAAAGACTATATAGAATCACTATATATCCGTACGGTCCATAACTTTTTTGGAATTCTATATTTTTTTTTATCATTCTTATAGAACATCAAATTATGATATCATGAAAGAAGTCCAATCATTTAATTGTTTCTATCTCCATGTTGTTGAAAAAAAATTTCATCACTATAAGCTAGAAGATACTTTCTCTTCATTTGGATGTTGTTCATTTTTCCAATAATAAACTAAAAGTCACCTCGATCCATATTAGTTCTAAAAAAATAATAGGTTCATCCCAATTTGACACAGATGGATGGATGAATACCATATAAATATTTCCATTTAGATTTTATTCAAATCCTTCAAATAACTCAAATATATTATATAGGGATTTCATAAAAAATATATCACAACAAGTATGAGTTCTATTAGGAAATAATCATCATAATTCATTATAAGCCTATGAATTAATTCTAGAAATACATAAAAAACTCAAAAAATTTGAATTTTTTCACATTTAAGATTATCACCATCCATATAAGATAAACACACCTTTTTAATAAGACTCATAAACTAATAAATGGATTTGATTTCCATCATACGTCCATATTCATCATCACACTAAAAGATGATATTAATATAGATTTTAAAATTAAATGTGACTTCAATTCCATAGAAATAGATGTTGTATTTATGTATCTAAAAACAAGTCATTCCTAAGGAAAATGATATTCAACCAGAGAGATAATTAGAAAATTTTCAAGAATAACATTCCAACAAACATCAAATAAATACCAATATTGAATATGGAATGTGATAATCATTCCATTTAGGGTTTTCACTAATATTTCAATAAAAAATCTTTGAGGATGTGAATAAAAATTTCTGTATACATTTCATTATAAAATGGAAGTAAAATAAATATTCCAAATAGTTCACATACATATTATTTTGTAGAATATATATTGTTAACATGATCATTAAATCAATAATCCAATACAATAACCAAAATGAGATGTTTGACCATTAATCATCTTTAATCTGATTGATTAATAGTATAATATTTAAAATATTTTATATGATATCTAATTAATGGATCATCTTATCAATATGTGACACCATATGATTCTATATGGATATTCATTATCTTAATATAATCTAATCCATTTTGATGGTTTGAATAGTTTTTGTAAATATCCAAAATATATCCCTCAGAAATTCCAATCAATACATGAAATGATTCCCTTTTAAAGGCTTAAGACGATGATTAAGTCAAATACCATTACAACCTATTACAGTTATTATCCCAAAGTATTACTATCATATATCCTCAATTCACATTAGTATCTGTATAGGGATTTAATTTTGTGGAAACCACAAACTCTATCCTTAAAAAAAATCATGGAAATTTTCCAATATTTTGAATTATTATAAGGGTTAACACCAATGTTTATAATACATTATTCCAATTTATATCTAATCATTTCTTCTCAAGTAAAATATATTGGACCTAGAGTTCCATATAAAAATATTAAATAATTTTTTACTTATAGTAAGAACATTTCACAAATTCTCTCTAAATCCATATGGGTTCTATGTCTTTGGGGACTAGATTTAAAATTTTCTTATTTCATGAAATCTCTACAATTCCTCCCATAAATACCTTCCAATTTAGTACTATTTATACACATACCATAAATAAAAACATTCTTCATATCCTAGGTAATTGGATAGGATGAAATAGATATCACAATTCCTTATTATGGTTAATCATGTAAGATATCAATTGATGATTATATGATATCATAAAATTATAATAAGGGTTTGGGCTCATGAATACTACATATAATTTTCGTCCCCAAAATATATTTGACAATATATAGGTAGAAGGGTATAAAAAATTATCATTTGAAAATAAATGCATCATAAGTGTGAGAAATCATCATTATCTTATCACAGACCATATGTTTATGTAATATAATTTTGGAATCATCATCAGTGTAGATATAATTTAATATATTAATGTTAAATAATTTGGAAATAAAATAAAAAATGGTCATATGACCACACAATTTTCCTATAATATAATAATTTCTTGGACTTATTTCAAACAACAAACGAAGAACATCGACCTGATTCCAATTTATTCTCAAATCACATTGACTTGTTCCTCGTAATTTTCTCATGATATTTAAAACATTACCCATCACATTGGAGGGATGTATAATTCTATTACCACTCATCACATAATGAAAATAATACAAACATAGACAACATTATCCTTATATATTATTCAAATTATACCCCATAGAATGAAAATAGATTTGACAAACATATCATAAAAACATATTTACATTAAAAGAATTAGGTTTCATTAGAATAACCCATGGAAAATAAATGGGGATTAAAACCATCTTTTCATCATAGTCATAATCCATAAATCAAAAGAATTGGGATATAATCTTGTTCCATTACTCCATTAAAGGGAAAGTAGATAAAGATATGTTTTCATTGATTACTAGAAATACCATTATAGGATCATTAAAAATATTAATGATGATAATACCCTTACCAAAACGTAAATAAATTTTTAAAATAAAAAAGTTTCATCAGTATTAAATAAAATTATTTACTTTAAAATATCCTTTTAATCTTTTAAAAGAAGGTTTAAATCATAGAGTAGTCATTATTTGTATAAATATCATTCATTAAGTACAAGTTAATAAAATAGTTCATTTCAAAATTTAGTTAAAAAGTAAAAAGTCACATGATTAAAAAGTGACAAGAATATTCCCTTTAATCCAACTTTTAAAATTTCAAAAAATGTTTATAAATAAATTAAACAATTATTAGATAATATTAAAAACATGTTTTAATTTTTTTAAACATGGTCATGAATGTGAATGTGTTTTTGATCGGTGAGATAAATAATGTTTTTTATTTATAATAAAATTATTTTTGTCACAATAGTGCATATAGTGGGGAATGTGAATGTATATAAACTATTACACAGAAACAAACATATGAGAATAAAATTAATGAATATAATGAGTGTTTGATAATAATAAATACATTTAAAAAACATATCGTTGATTAATCCCTATAAAAAATTATACTCTTGCAAATGAAACCCTTAATACATTGGTTATTTTTTAATCAAGGGCACCATTATATAATAAAAACATAGATAGATATGTATATAACATTATTTTCGTGATTTGAATCACAATATAAATTCCTGGGTAGAATATGCATCCCAAAAAATGAAATATGGGAAAATATTTAAGGTTCCCATTAGAAATAAAAGTGAGACAAAAATCCCTTGCCACATGTGTCGAAATTTTTTATACACATTCAAACATTATAATTTTTGTACATATTTTATTATATATTTATTATTAATCCAATCTCGTATACATCATACTACACATGATTTATATGAAATGTTACACAAGTATATTTACAATTACTTTTCAAAATAATTGTATTTGGTAAGAAATGTTATTAATTTTCATTTATGTTTTGGTTCGGTTAATTTATTCCATGAACATTGATCATTGATTTATAATAGCAATAATCGTAATAATAATGATTGAATTTCTTATTTATGTTCAAGAAAATAATTGAAATAAAGGTAAATATTACTTGAAAATTGTATAATCACTTTTTTATCATTGATATATTATATATTTATTAAATATATCCTTATTGAAATCTATGAAAAATTGAAATATAAAAACGAATCACATTGCTTTTTAGAGATGTTATTCCAGAAGTAAGCATGTGCGATATTATCATTTCCCAATGAATTTTAATTAATCAAATGATTTCTGATATTATTATTTAAGTTTAATAATTAATTCATAAATATTATATATTAGAATTAAATCCATCATTATAACAATACATGAGAGGTAGTTATGTAAAATTAATTACATCAATTCATGATGTTGTAGTCCACCATAAAAATGTTCGACAATTTCATTTCCCATTTAATGAAAGTTGAGATGGATATCTGTTATGAAATAAATGTGATAATATATTTTTATATGTAAGACATAAGTTTTATTATATCATCATTTTTGAAGAATATTTTAAGGAGGTGTACTGAAAAATAAAATCAAAATGAATAGTTAAGAACTATAAAACTTCATCAAAAAAAATATTTATGTTTAAAACTAAAATATCATTAGAATAATTTTTTTTATCAAAAAAGGGATTGTTTGAAATTGGGAGGGTAATAAGGATGGTATATTGGATGTTCATGTATAAACCAAAATTCTCTTGACATGTTGATAGAAATGGAGAATGGGTGTTCTCTTATAATATTAAGAGCGAAAAAACTGTGAATTTTTAAAATCGATAGAATATATGCACATTTTGAACACTAAATATTGGATCCAAAATAATCCATCCCTAAATAATAGAAGTTTTGAAAAAAAATCCTAAATACCCATAATAGGGTTACTAACCCAAATGGGATGAATCCAAAAGGGTGATCCTGATGTCCACATGCTAGAGACTAGAACCCAAATATCAAACAACAACCATACAGAACATTATCATCAAACTTAAAGAAACAGCATGATCTATGTGTGTATGTGTAACCATGATAAAAAATTATATTGATTAATATATATATATATATATTTGGTATAACTAAAAGAACATCAGAAAATATATAATTAAATGATGTTATAATACCCCAAAGTTTATGTCCATTCATCAAAGTACAACTAAAAAGGGGAACTATATACTCTATGTAATAGCATGGGAAAATCCCACAACCACACTATAATCATCCCCGACTCAAGATGAAAAAATCCCTCACCACAACACTAAAGAACATTCCCTTTCCCAACAATGAAATACTTATAATGGTCTATGAACCACTAAATGGGTCCTCATGGTGTAATATGAGATGCTCAATAGAGTCCAACCAGTTCATTACATAGAATATAATTATATAATAATTTGTACATGATACTTTTAAAGAATAATAATCCACGACAAAAAGTTTATCATACTTTATATCAACATCTTGGAAGCTAATGTTAATTTCTATTTTTTCTATATATCCCTAATAAACTAAGTAAAATATTTTCATATCATTTCATATATCAATTCCAATTAGAAAAAACAAATCACTCATCACATTTCATACAGAATTAGTGGCCCAACAAACTAAAATAGTAAAATCCAATGAACATGTAAAAACATTCCAATGATCACAATATGCCAGGATAACTTGGACACTCATAACCGAATATAAGAAATCATGCGCATCAAGCCCCTGTACATAAAAATCAAATATTTGTGGTAGTGTAACACTCTAATAAGTAAAAGCTCACAATATATTATATCAAATCTGTTGAAAAATAAATCCGTTAGATTAGAAGAACTCCTCATGAGTGTACTTTCCAAACGTATCAACGGAATATGACTATTACGAAACATTCATCCAAAATACGTAAGCCTTCTAAATTTCACTATATTAAAAACCATTCGTTAAAAATAAATATTCAAACCCATTTTAGAAAACTATTTCATAATGTTTTGAAAATACACTTTTCTTTTATAAAAACATGCGGCAACCAAATTTTATCACAAAAACATTTCACACAAATTATAAAATTTCAATTAAACATTCCATTTCATTTATAAAAAAATTATCAAAACATGAGAAATATTGTTCATTAAAAATAGGATAGATGTAGAACCACCTACATCAAATACGTGTCTCACACACCCACAATGACATCCACCAATAAAAAATAATAGACCAATCAGAGAGTAGGACCTAGAATAAATATATCCTACTTGATGGAGTCAAAAGAAAAATGTAGTGGATAAGATGATTCAAAATATACATCAATGAACTCACACCCTCCACACTACAATTAACTTTTGATCAAACCACGAAAAAAGATATAATCACTAATTTAGAATGAAAACATGATGAATAAATATCAAAAATTCATGGTTCCAATAATATAATATAATGGAATAATGATTATAAACGCAAATAAGTAACATGATTATTAATCATCCATAGAATTATACTACTCCCAAAAAAACAATAAATTACCAAACAAAATGATAATAAATATTTGAAGGTCTCCTAGAACTCCCTAGTGAGCCCTTGGGTTGAGTGAAAATATACTCATAGATGAAGAAAAACATCCATTAATCTCCCTAAAATATATACACATGATGATTAATTGGAGAGTAATCCATTTACACATAATGTTAATGGGAAACAAAAACACATTGAATACCCAATATCTTTATTATTTAGAAACCAATTATAAGATATACATGATGTTAAAATTGTATATTGTGTGAAATCCATTCAATCCCTATAACCAATTCAGGATATCTACCAGGTGACCCTCACATATAATATATGCACTGTAGAATGTGTCTAACTGTCTATCATACTGATGAGAAATCAGTTTTCAGTAGACAAATCTATACCACACTTGAATTTATTTGAACATATTGAGAAAGCCAAAATGGAATTATCACATTTATAATATCTCTCAATTAATTGAAACAACCACACATGCATAATGGATTGGAAATTTTTTTTGGGAAATTATCGTCATCCTTGGGAGTCCAAATAGATAAACAAATCAAGACGAAAAAACATAAAAGGATATAAATACCTAAATGATGGTCAGTAGTTGTTAAAACCTCCCCACCCTAAGAATCTTCATTACTATGAAGTCATGTTTTCTAGTGTTTTCCAAAAATGAGGTGACGCCACTACTCCCTCAATAGTGGTACATACTCCAAAGTCTCAAGAGAATCTGATATAAACCACCATAACAAATTGGAAAATGGAATAAGCTTACCACACAGGAATTTGACATGAGAGTAAATGATCTCACTTGGATATTCAACAATAAGAATAATTAGCTCTATCTAAATCCATTTGGAAGTTAGAATGTGAGTTGGGTTTGGATTTTATTTCCTAATCTCTTATATTTGGAAAGCATCGTGAATTCTAATAATCTTAATTATAATTTATAATCGATAAGAAACCATTCCATGTCACTCAGTTAACGCAATTGATCCATGAAATCTCGAATACAATTTTAACTACTTCCCTTGATGATGATGAATAAATCAAATAGAAATATTCATCAAATACCTTTCACCAAATGAAAAATACAAAAAACAAAATCGATGATTCATATATGATTTCTTTTGATTATGAGAAATAACTAGACACTAACGTATATCCTAAGTAATTATATATGTATGCTATTAAAGACTTGATCCCACCAAATATGGATTACCTACCTATACCCTACAATGAGGTTCCTTCAATGATGACCATTAAAATATTCAAAGGGAGATATTTTGATTGATGAATGATGAACCTTATTATATGAAACCTCAAAAATTCCCATATAGTTATCACACAATCAACCAAAATGCATATCTTGATCCTGAATCATATCCTCCAGTTTGATAATACTACACTCTATATTATCATCTATTTATGGATTGTAATATATACCTGACTTTACATGTGTCCTCATCACCTCCTATAGACTCGTTCGGAACCTCAATGTAATCATCTGATCTTGTCTGAAATAATGGTGGATGAAACCTACTGTCACCCCATAATTTCCTGAACATACTGACTTCCCAGATCATCAACATTAGTTGTGCCCCTGATCAGAATGAAATGGCACATATTGTTCATCCAATCTATCACCACATAGATTGAATTCCTCTATTTGGGAGTGTGTGGTATTCCAATAACTAAATCAATGGTCATCTCATCTCATTTCCCAAACTAGTACCAAATGAGGTTGAAGTAAACTAGAATTTTTTCAAAGATCAACCTTTATCAATTGGATGGTTTAACATTAGAAAATATAATCTTCATTGTCTTGCTTCATACCCAGCCACACGAATCATTAACTAATGTAATAATACATCTTCTTAGGACCCATATAAACATCACATGATGAACTATAAAAATTAAACAAAACTAATCTTCCCATTTTTTATGAAAAAATACGTAATACCTAAAATGGAGAACATCATCAGAAAATAGAGACCATCCAAAAACTATATCCCCACCACAAAGGGGTTTTTAAAATTACTCTAAATATTTCATCCTACTACTATCTCAAAAGAGTATAATTAACTAGAGATGATGAAAACTGAAATTTGTTCAAAAGCCTACCTGAAACATTCTCTTAAGTATCTTGGTGCAACTATGTGAACAACCCCATAATGATCCACCGTTCATTCGATTCCAAAATTGATTTTTTTAGTATATTTCTATTAGGAGAATCCATGAAAAGATTCCCCTTCAAAATGATTTTGGAATGGTTTAATTAAATAATCTAAAGCTAACCCACCTTCATATCTATATGAGATTCAATTTCTTCAAAAAAGATATATAACTGATAATATTGTGTTCCTAAAAGAACATTAACCTCTCCCCCAAAATTCAATTCCTCCCACACTTATGTATATGAATAACTACAAAAATATATAAATCTTGAGTTGGGTAATTATTCTAATGTGGAAGAAGATTTAAATATCTGTAAGCAACCACATAATCATCCTATGTAAAAAAACAAATTACTAGAAATAAATGCATCATATAAAACCACTTACCCCTTAACAAGATCCAATAATATCAAGATAGGAGGTGAAATGAGAAGTCATCTTCACATGTTGAATTAAGATTAAAACAGTACATCACATGCTAATTTCAAACACTTCTATGTCATTAAAGTAAAATTTGATTCAAAAATTGAGTAATAATGGATGAACCATCAATAATATCAATTAAATCCACATCATATCTAAATCTCAAAGATTATATTGTGAAATTCCCAAAAAAATTGAATTTACCTTCTAATGATTAATTGATATTCCATGATTAGAAATCATTTACTGTAGAAAACTCATGTTTTTTATCTATAAATTTAATTTTTTTTATTTAAAAATAAATAGTGTCTCCTTGAGATCTCCCTAACAAAACACAAATGGTTTTCATTCTCATTGAATGATATCGGGTGAACCAAAATATCATCTATGAGCAGTACCACAAAATTTTCATACTTCTGATGGAATTTTCAATTGATCAAATCCATGAAAATGTTAGGAGTATTATTCTAAAAAATTTGAATTAAAATATATTCGTATTATATTTACCTACTTTTAATATTATATTTTTGGAATATTAGAATCTTGAACTCTAAGATGATGATAACTCAACCGAATATCGATCTTTTAAAACCACCCCTACTAACATATAAGATATATCACCCAGTTTGGTAAATGTATAATTATTCGTAAATATTACCCAACACATATTTTGATTGTCTAGGCATAATAAAAGTGATCCATATTTCTTCTTGGAAATGTGAAATGGGGATATCCATGGAAAAACAGTATGGAGAATAAATTATTTCACTATCATGTCATGAAAATGATTCTTAAGATCTTTCATCTCGGTTGGTTCCACATGAAATGAAAGCATCAAAAAAGGATTCATACCTAGCGTAAGATCAATCATAATATCATCCTCCACATATCAAGAATGTATAGAGATATTATTTGTGAAAATGTCTGGAAACCCGAAAAAATTGTATGGATATCAATAATATATGAAATTTCCTTAGGCTTGATGGTTATAGTAGACAACAAACTCCTCACATCTGAGTGAAAAGATTTGGTACAACCATACATCAGATCCCACTATCTTGGAAAAAACTATCTAACACCATTGGTTATATATAATGAAAATCATTCATGATAATAATCAACCACAACTAAAATCATGATAATACCATACATAAAGATAATGATGTGGAATAAATATATGTGAATAATGATATATATCAACCAAACACTACAACTTTTATCGATAGTGAAAAGGACACCAAAACCCTTGTTTTTTCCTCTTTCCAAGAGGTGTCACTATAAGATCCCAGTTTTTTGAAGGGTGTGTTTTCATTATGATTTGGTTGAATCCCTTGTTTTGGGCTTCAATAGATGACTTATTAAATTATGATATGTATTGGGGGTGTTTCGGGGGCTCAGGGCATGAATGAAATTAAAATTGGGCAAGACCAGCTTGGGCGCACAGCTTGAGCACGACCAGTGCAAACCGTGCGGCCTACCCATGTAAACCATGAAACCCTCTCCATCTAGATAGTAGTATTCCCACAGTTTTTTCATGGTTTGTCAAACCATGTGGAAAAACCAAGCGGTTTCTTAATGTTGAGAAAAATTACAAAATTGCCACCCTGGGATTTTAAGAACCCACTTGGAATTTCCACTTCATTACTCCCTCTTCACCCTAGGGATGAACCAAATCACCCATGTGCACTATGAGGTCAATATCCCTTGTTTCTAAAGCATTTTGGGTGCCACTGGATGCAGATCGAAGCTCCGTGTTGAGGCATCAAAGGCTGGACGGATTAAGGTTGAAGGAATCGATTGAGTGTGCGTTCAACTGCAGTTTCGAGACTTCATGTTTTCATGTCAGGTGAAGGGAAAGGGTCCTTTCTAGATAGTTGAGTTGACATGGGTAGAAATTGATGGAGGATATAGAATTGGAGTCGGGACCATTTTATGGATTCTGGTCGTTGTCTTTATTTTGGGATTTTTTTTCACATTTTCACTTATGGTAGGACATGGAATATTTATTGTTGGAAATGGTTGTTATACATATTCCTTTTTTATTGATTATTTTTTCTGCTGTTTGTTCTTTTCTATTGTGGCGTACTCTGATAAATATGGGGTACAGTCTCCCAACTTTATGACAAAGACCCCCACTACTAGTCGGTAACCTTTGGCATATGGGGAGGTGCACTTAAGGTTATGTAACTACCCATCTCGGAGCACTGGTTTAGTGGATTCCAGGTCGGGGATGCTACAATGTGGTATCAGAGGAGTTCTTTCTTCTCCTTCTCTGAGGTCTTTGATATTTGGGATATGTTTCCAAGGGTTAAGATGTGTCGGGCCTTGGTGAATGAGCTCGTGCTTGGGAGTAACTAACCCATGTATAATGGAAAACCCAAGTCACCCTTGGTGGGAAATTTTGTTCTTAGTCGTGTGTTGTTACAGTTGATGATATTTCATAGTTGGGTGATGCACATGTGGGTTGATGTGAATATTTTATTATATTTGGCTCAGGGACTTAATGGAACCTTGGTTTGAATTCATGAATCATTGTAGACACCTAGGGAGATAGGTGACATGAATTGTGTTACGCACATGCACGGGGTGGGTGTGAAAGGTAGGAAAGTATGGTGCATCATGCATTTCATGAAACAAATAAATAATGGGAAGAATGAAATAAAACAAGTGGGTGAATGATTTTTAATGAAATATAAGGGTTTGAAATGTTGTGGAGAACTTTTTTGTAAAATGTTGCGTGAGTTTGGTGGTAGTGCATTGTTGTTTACCACATGTGGACCATGGCATGTGGTAGGGATGGTTGGGGTGGTGAATTGAGGTGTTAATGTCATTGAATGAGTATTTGAAAATGGGTTTTTGTAGATAGTAAAGATATTTTGATGAAGTTGTGATTGTTTTGTGCTATGCGTGCTAATCCTCTTGTTTGGAAACTTAGAGAGGATCCACCACGACGTCGGTTACTAGTTGGGAAATGAGAGGATGTCTCTAAGAACACTCCTCTAGTAGATGGTCACAAAAGTGTTCTGATCAATGAAGGTAGAGAAGACCAGTTCTAAGAGAACATGGATCGCCTTATGAAGATGATGGATCGAGACAAAGAGCGGGTTGCACCGAGTATGTTTGAGCTAACCTGGGAGTTCCAACTGCAGCACCCTACGATCTTCACTGGAGAGGGTGGACCAGAGGTAGTGGAGTTCTGGTTAGAGTCTGTCCAAACGATACTGGATCATCTGGAGACCCTTGTTGAAAAGTGAGTAATGATGGCCATTTATATGTTGTGGGGATGGGGAAGGCATTGGTGGGACATTCAGGCTCAGACCGAGCAGGCTGAGGGGATGTCGTGAGAGGTTTTCTAGGAGATATTTCCGGATCATTTCTACACAGAGTCATTGAGGTAGGAGAGGTCTCTAGAGTTCATGAACCTGACTTAGGGATCACTATCAGTGATGGAATATGCGATTCTCTTCACTGATTTGTTACACTATGACCCTATGTTAGCAGGGGATGAGGCAGTGGTAGAAAAGCATTTCCAGTATGGGTTGAGATGGGAGATCAGGTCTCAAGTAAATATCTTTCTCTTTAAGAGGTTTGTAGAGGTGATGGATCATGCACTCATCTCTGAAGGGAACCTGAAGGGAGCTTCAGGAGCTGGGCTTGTCATGATAGTTGGGAGGAAAAGTGTTGCATATTCCAATGGTCGGAAGCAGCGTATGGAAAGTTTCAAGCAAGGTGGTCAGAAGAGAGGGTCAGCCTCTCAGAGTGGGAACCAGGTGTTCTGTTATTAATTATGTAGGTTGGGGCGTATGCGTGGTCAGTGTCCTCGACCTCCAGTTGAGTGTCATTCATTCAACAAGATGAGGTATGTACAATGGTTCTGCGGGAACACTCAGCAAACGGGTGAGCATTATGATGAAAAGAAGGTACCAGGTACGAGAAGGGGATCAGTTTCCCTGTATCAGGCAAGAAATTGGAGCCCCACGGGTCGTACTGGCAGGGGCGGTGGATGTGGAACTCCAGGGCAAGACCGCTCACGCCAGCAGGGCAGTGCGGCGCAGGGTTCTTAGGCCGGAGCCCAGGGTAGAGTTTTAGGTCAGCTTCATGCATTTCAGTTTGTTCCTGGTGATGGAGAGGCCGGACCATCAACTATTAGAGGTACAATCCTTGTAGCTTCTACATTTTCTAGTGTGTTGTTTGACATACCTTCCACACACTATTCTATTTTTGCTCTACTTGTGGTAGTGCTGGGATTACCTGTGGAGGGGGTGAGTGGAGTTATGTCAATTGACACCCTGTTGGGGGTGCGAGTTGAGGATGTCAAGCAATGCAAGTGATGTGCCTTTTATATTGGTGGGTATCGTTTTCTATGGGACTTTTTTGTTCTTGAGATGTCAGGGTTTGACCTAATCTTGGCAATGGATTGGTTGGTGTTGTGTCGGGCGCACATAGACTGTTATCGTCGTAGGGCATCGTTTAGGTCGCTTGAGGATGATGCTTATGTCCACCGTGGATAATGGGATGTTCGAGCAGGGCGTGTAGGATTGCATTGTGAACAGATGAGTGGAATCATAGCTCATGTGGCATGCCTCATGCTTGATGATGATTAGGGATGGGAACAATCTAATTTTACTCCCGTGGTGGATCCTTTTCAGGATGTTTTTCCTGAGTATTTCTTGAGGTTACCACCCAAGAGGGATGATGAGCTCAGGATCGAGTTGCTACCAAGAGCGGAGCCTGTTTCTATTACGCCATACCGAATGGCACCGATAGAACTCTAGGAACTAAAGGTTCTGCTTGAGGAGTTGGAGCGTAAGGGGTTTATACATCCTAGTACATCTTCATGGAGATCTCATGTGTTTTTTGCAAAGAAGGCTGATAGGTTGTTGAGGCTGTGTGTTGACTATCAAAAGTTTAATTAGATGACGGTGAAAAATCAGTACCCTCTTCCTAGAATTGATGAATTGTTTGATCAGTTGAGGGGTGAATCAGTGTTTTCTATGATTGATATGAGGTCAGGTTATCACCATATGAGGGTGAGGTCTTCTGACGTACCACAGACAGCTTTCCAAAGTCGGTATGGGTTGTTTGAGTTTGTGGCAATGCCTTTCAGCTTGACCAATGCACCGACGGTGAGTATGGATTTGATGAACAGAATCATTCATCCCTATCTAGATCAGTTTGTGATTTAATTTCTTGAAGATATCGTAGTGTACTAAAAAACTCTTGATGATCATGCCCAACATTTTGACATCTTCTTGGGTACGCTAAGAGAGCATCGGCTTTACGCCAAGCTACCAAAGTGTAAATAATGGATAGGTGAGGTGCATTTTCTGGGTCACATCATCTAAGAGTTAGGGGTGATCGTGGATCTAGAGAAAGTGCAGGAATTTTTATCTTCATAGCATCCCAAGAGTGCTTCTGATGTTCGTAGTTTTCTGGGTTTGGTCGGATAATACCGAAGGTTCATTCAGGATTTTGGTTGCTTGGCAGAACCACTTTCGGGCTTGACCAAGAACGGAATCTGGTTCGAGTGGTCTGATGATTGTGAGAGTTCCTTCCATGAGATGAAGAAGATGATGATGACCACACCTATCTTGATCTTACCTGAGCTCGGTAAGAAGTACCTCATGTTTTGTAATGCGTCTCGAGTCAGACTTTGGGTTGTGTTAATGCAGGATGAATGAGTCGTGGCTTATGGGTCAAGGTAGTTGAGACCCCATGATCAGAAATATCCCACTCATGACCTTGAGTTGGCTTCAGTGGTGTACGCCTTGAAGTGCTGGAGGAACTATCTGTTGGGAGAACGATGAACCGTGTTTACCAACCATAAGAGTTTAATATAGATCTTATGACAATGAGATTTGAGCCTTCGCCAACAAAGATGGATTGAATATCTCTAGCCATTTGAATTTGAGTTGGTGTACACACCAGGAAAGGGAAATAGTGTTATTTATTCTCTTACCAAGAAGGTTCAGAAATAGGTGGTTCAAAAGTCCAGCACTGAGTGGAATGTGATGGCTTTATTTGCAAAGATGCACCTGGAGGTGAAAGAGGAGAGTGGTCAGGTCACCCTTGCTTCTTTAACGATGGTTTTGATGCTTTTGGGTCGAGTTAAGGAAGGTGATATTGATGATCCTAAGTGTTTGATCATGAAGGAAAATCATAATGGTGGGAAGAAACCTTCTGGTTGGGTTGTCGACGTGGAATCTTTTGTTTGTGTTTGTGATCATGTGGTTGTTCCAAAGTGTTTTCGGGAAGAGTTGATGCGTGATTTCCATGCATCAAAGTGGGCAGTGTATCTTGGTTTGACTAAGATGTACCGTGATCTACAAAGGTAGATTTGGTGGCCGGGAATGAAGAAGGAAGTTGTGGGATTTGTGGCATGGTGCCTTACCTGTCAGCAGGTGCAGGTCGAGCATCAACGCCCTGGTGGTTTGTTGTATCAATTTCCCATTCTGGAATGGAAGTGGGATAATGCAATAATGGATTTTTTTGTTAGCCTTCTGAGGACGACATGAAATAATGATGAAATCTAGGTGGTTGTGGATTGGTTAACGAAAGTATCTCATTTCCTACTGATTCTGGAGACCTTTACAATCGACCAGTTGGGTGAGCTGTATGTTTGGGAAATAGTGTGGTTGCAAGGTGTTCTGCAAACCATAGTTTCAGACTAAGATCCGCATTTCACATCGTGTTTCTGACAAGGGTAGCAGAAGGCGCTTGGTACACGGGTGTTTTTAAGTATGACTTTCCACCCGCAGATGGAGGGGCAGTCGGAGTGTACGATCCAAGTGTAGGAAGACATGCTAAGAGCTTGTGTCTTGGACTTGGGTTGTTCTAGGGAGAGGCACCTATCGTTATTTGAGTTTTCCTACAGCAATAGTTTTCAGTATACGATTCATATGGCACCGTTTGAGGTACTCTACTGAAGACCATGTAGATCTCCGTTGTGTTGGATAGAGGCCATTGAATCGAAGTTGTTGGGGCCAAGTCTCGTGCAGGATACTTTAAAGAGAGTTAAGTTGATTATGAAGCAGAAGGATACGACTCAGAGTAGGAAGAAGTCGTATGCAGATCAGAGGCATAGACCTATTGAGTTTGAGGTGGGTGATAAAGTGTTCCATCAGGTGTCACCAAGGTTGGGTGACCGTTGGATTCAAAAGCAGGGTAATTTAGGCCTGGGTATGTGGGAACTTTTGAGATTGTGGAGAGGATCAGACCAATGTTTTACCAATTGGCTCCTCGACAATGGTATAGTGGGATGAATTTTGTGTTTCATGTGTCACAACTTCGACGATATCACCCTGACCCATCTCACGTGGTTGATGTGGAGGATGTGGAGCTTGAGGATGATGCGTACATTGAGGAGCATCTGGTTCTTATGGTGGATCATAGTGACAAGGTCTGGAGAGGAAAGATTGTGCCATTAGTGCGAGTACTATGGTAGAATGGAAAATTTTAGGAAGAAACATGGGAGGAGGAATCGGATATGCGGGCTCAGTGGCCTGAAATCCTCTCTTTGGTGGATCAATGAGGATTGGAAACTCAACTCGAGGACGAGTCGTTATTAGGTGTGGAGGTTGTAATATCCTGGGTTTTTTAATGGTTTGTTTTCGTTATTTTTTTGTTGAATCCCTTGTTTCAGGATTCATGGGATGTATTATAAAAGTATGAGAGGTCTTGGGGGTGTTTCGGGGGCTCATGGCACGAAAGAAAGGAAAATTGGGAAAAACCAGCCTGGGCACCCACCCTGCGCACGACCCGGGCAAACCATGAGGCCAGCCCAGGTAAACTGTGCAACCCTCTTCCTCCAGACAGTATCATACGCACGGTTTGCGCACTGTTTGTCAAACTGTGCGGCCAAACCGTCCGACTTCTTAATGTTGGGAAAAATTACAAAATTGCCACGCCGGGATTTTAAGAACCCACTCAGGATTTCCACTCCACTCCTCCCTCTTCACCCTAGGGACAGTCCAAATCGTCCAAGATCTCCAAGAGGTCAATAACCCTCATTTCTAAGGGGTTTTTGGTGTTGTCAGATGCAGATCAATGCTCTGGGTTGATTCTCCAAAGGCTGGACGGATTGAGGTCGAAGGACCCAATTTAATGTGCGTTCTATGGCGGTTTTGAGACTTCATGTTTGTACGTCATTACAAGGGAAAAGTTCCTTGCTAGATAGTTGAGTGGACATGGGTAGCACTTGGTGGAGGATCCATGCTTGGAGTTGGGACCATTTTGGGGATTCTAGCCGTTGTCTTCATTTTGGGCTTCTGTTCACTTTTACACTTGTGGTAGGACATGGAATATTTATTGTTGGAAATGGTTGTGATACATGTTCCTTGTTTATTGATTATTGTTTCCACTATTGGATTGTTTCTGTTGTGGTTTACTCTGATAAAAAAGGGGTATAGTCTCCCCACATTACCACAAAGACCCGCGCTGCTAGTCAGCTGCCTTTCGCATATGGGGAGGCACACATAGGGTTATGTAACTACCCGGCTTGGAGGACCAGTTTAGTGGATTCTGGGTTGGGGACGCTACAGCAACAAAGTTAAAATAAAATACCTAAGATGCATTGAGAGTTTAATAATACCAATAATACATATATATTAAATTAGTGGGAACCACCACTATCAAATAATGAAATCAGTACTGAATATTCCATTAAGATAATACCCATCAAACTCTTTGGACCCACATCTACCACAATAAGAAGTTCACATACTATGTAAAGGTTATTTATTTTTGAGGATTATTGCAGGAGACATGTATTCATTGAAACATCTACTCATACGATCGTATACTTTGGAACAGAAAAAACAATATCATTTTGATGCATTGACATATACTATTAGAATCACTGTAGATGACTGTAACATCCATAGTTTATACAAATAATCATAGGTGTACAACAAGAACACCATTTTTTCCAAATATTCCACACTAATATAAAATCATAGGAACATTGTAGTTTTTAACTATTGTTTTTGAGGAGGCATGTTAATCAGAACCACCACTGACTGTCCTTATTTTATCAGACCACATCCTATTTTTCAAATTTGTTCCACTTAATATACCGTTTGATGGACTTGGAGGGGTATAATATCTAACCCTAACATCCATATTCATCTATACCAATAACTCACCATCTATTATATGCAAATTTGTATAAAAAAATTATTAAATACCTTCAATTTGATATGTGTTCAAAAAACATGCTAGTACATATGAGCCTTCAGCTGGTCAATTTTCAATGCCATTGGATATAAAAGTGCCATCTTAAAAAACTAATTGTCAAACAGAAACACCTTATCCCATTACTATTAAAATGGGAGTAACTCTAAATACATATCCATCATCAGTGACTCTTGGAAATACTATAAGAAGATGAGAGGCTTCAAAACATTCTAGTTCAAGAACACACGTTTATACATATATATGATATAATCCCACACTTACATGTTGGGATCCTCAATTATTAATACAAAAAACATCACCTTGATATTTTTATGTGTATCCAAGATTTCAAAGATGTAATAAATATTGTCCATCCAATCCAATTGTTATTGATGTTCATTCCTACCCTTATAGTACTGTGGTACTTAATCTACAAAATCAGGTGATTGGTCCGTTTCCCCAAAAAATAGTGGATAAGCCTCAAGAATAGTGCTATAAACTTGTGGTGCATTATAGTTGACAACAACAACTAATGTATGACATCTCTAAAAATATATTGATCTATAGTAGGATTGTATTGATGATAAGATGCTACATCGCCTATATAAACTCATGGATCATGTCTTGTAAGAATACTAAAGCATAATAAAGTAGAATAAATGATCAAATAATAGAACAATCATTGATAAAACATTAAAACAATAAGAAAACAATTATTGAGATTATGAACCTAAAAAATGAGACCCACTTCCCAACACACACTACCGACATGAGTCTCTTCAGGGTAAGATCTGGAAAGATTCTCACCACAATCATCCTCTCTAGTCTCAAAAAGCCAACATCTAGACTAGAAAATTTCCGAACAGAAGGACCACTGAGAAAAGTTCACATGTGATACAAAAATATGGTGAACCCTACCTAAATAGCCTCTCATAATGGGACCCGACACAAATTAACACATACTCGAAGGGCGTTCCCAATTTCCATGGGTTTGATAGTACCACCAGAGTATAAAAAAACTAGAGGAAACAATTTTTCATAACCTAATGTTAAAAAGTTGTTTATATATATTATATAGAGGAATATCCAAAGATAAAAATGTTTTTATTCCATAAAATTTTGAAATATATAACACAAAGTTGTTAAAATCTCCAAAACTAGAAGTTCAATAATCAATATGCCACGAAAATTGGAAACCAACTACTCCATGTGGTATAATGAGAAAAATCACTACATCTATATAACAAATACTAAGACATAGTCGAGAGAAAACATGGCCACCTCAATATAGAAATTTTACATTCTCAACATCAACATTCATACAAAGGTCAATATACCACCAATGGTGTGTAAAGGGTGTAATATAATTATTTCAGTTGTACCCCTCAAAGGTGATCCATAAAAAAGCTTTGTAAAATAATATGTATATTATTAATTTTAAAGAAAAAATATGTGATATAATTTATAATAGATTTTATATGAATAATATTGAAAAAATTATTAATTTTCCTATTTTATAACACTTTCAAAATAATCCTATGTGAAATAGTTTCAAATAATTTCATATATCTTAGCCAATCATATCAAAACAATGCACGCATCTTATATCATATAAAATATATGCATGTAAAAGATAAAATAATAATATCCAAATAATATGTAGCATCATGAAAAGGACCAATGTAGTTCATTCTATATATGTCACTCATCCTTAATATAAATATTCGTGCGCATCGAGCCCCTACACATATGCATCAAATTTAGGAGGTATATGAAGACCCTAGAAAGTGATCCTGGCTAATAGTTTTTATCAATTCTATATAACAACATACCAATGTTGAATATGAATACCCCATGAGTGAACCCCTTAAAAGTATTAATGGTTGAGGGAAATTATTATAACATCGAATTATGTACCCAAGGATTATCCTTTGATCTATTTTACAAACCATTTCATCAAAATATTTCCTTAAAAACCATTTTAGAAATCCATTTTGTAAATATTTGAAAATTCAGTTTCTTTTTTAACAAAATATGAAAAAATCATTATTTTTCAAAAACCAATTTTCAAACACAAAAAAATAGTAAATAAATCATTCTATTTCATTCCTAAATCATTTAATAAAAATTAGAGTAATAAAGTTCATCCAAATAAGGTAGAGAAGAAACCAAATGCCTCAAACATGAGTCAAAGACACCCAAAACGGGATCCCATAATTGAAAATGATCCCAGTGATGACAATAGATGTCCTAAAATCCATATACACATGAAGATTGATTTAATAAACAACACATTCTGTAGAGAATCTAATTAACCACATTACTCAAGTAATAGACAACCATCACACCAAAAAAATGTATCATCCCCTTAACTTTGGTCACACAAAAGATCAATATTTAAAACATGAATAATAAAAAAATCAATGGATCCAATGACACAATGCAATGGTGCTACGTTGACCAAATTCAATGATGGAAAAATAGGATTACAAAGACAGTGAAAATCACAACACCTACAACAAAAATAAATCATTGAATTAAATTATTTACTTTAGTAGATGGTCTAAAATATCTAACATGATAGATAATTAGTTGACATAAACTAGATATATGGCCAGATTAAAACATAATTCAATAATGAGGCCCCCTAAAATACCTACACATGATGATTATGGAACAGACATTCCATTTACGCGTTGTGTAATCCATGTAACTCAAATATGCCCAAAAATATCAAATATTAATTTAAAAACACATTCAATCATTAACATGGTGTGTAATATGTATAGAGTGTGTAATCTATTCATGACCATTATCTGATTCATGAATTCTTTTTTTGAAACCCCTATAGAGTGTGTAGTCAATTTACATGGTGTGTAATACACTCGTAGACTGTAGAGAATCCGATTTTCAGAATAAAAAACACCAAAAATTCCCTGAAATTATTCTAACACAATAAAAACCTTGAAAATAAATTAACACATTCATACATGTGTACCACTACTTCAAAAAAATGCAATCCCAACTTCATTTTTTCCCCAGAATATTTTTCCCATCCTTTGGAGTCCCAACAATCACACACAAAAGGAGGGAGACCACACCATAGACGTTAAGTACCTAAAATATGGTTACTCGATGTTATAAGAGCTACAAGGTTTAAATATGTAAATTTATATTTTAGATAATTTTTCAGTCATTTAAAATAATATCATTTTATCTTAACACTAGGTAAACCCCTTTCAATTATCACAATGGTATTTACAAAGTAGTATTTCACTATAAATTATATCCAAATTTGAAGTTGAATTCACTACCAAATAATAAATATTTCAATTATAAATATGAAATATATTTTTATAATTAAATTTAAATAAATTTTTAGAATTAAATTAATATTTAAACCCACAATCACTTCAAAAAACAATCTTCCAAAAAAATATTAAGTTCAAAATGTTTTTACTTCATTATTTAATGTAAAATGGATTCAAATAGTATAACTAAATTAAAAATTATATAATTAAACTAATTTTACCTTTTAATCTATTTTAAAATAAAATTTATCTTATTAATTACATTAAATAAAAAAAATTAGTTTTCAATGGAAAATAGAAATTTTCACAATTTAGTGAAAATTTAACATTTCTAGAAAATTCTGAAATATTAACTCTAAAAAAATTTCAAAAATATTATTTAAAAAATGATGTAAATATGATCAAATTAATTTCATAATAGTGGTTGGAATTATTTATTTTACATTCACAC
Organism: Viscum album; assembly: GCA_963277665.1. Classification (NCBI taxonomy): domain Eukaryota; kingdom Viridiplantae; phylum Streptophyta; class Magnoliopsida; order Santalales; family Viscaceae; genus Viscum; species Viscum album. The sequence continues at coordinate 571,005,192 of OY728129.1, forward strand.
AAATATAAAGAACATTTATATGAAAAAACACACGTTTGAATCAAATTTATGGTTCTTTAAAACTCGAGGCTTTATGTAACATAATCCATCAATGTTGTTAAATAATAATAATAAATACTTCATAAATTATTGGGTTGGTACATATGACATTCCCACCCTTCATGAAATACATCATGAGAAATTCTAGTGGTTATCTAATCATATAAGGACTCACATTTACTATATACATGCTTATTCTCTATAATTTTCAACACAAGGGGTGCGATAATAGTGATCGAATATAGGTAGAATTCAGAAAACGTTCCTACTAAGTAAAAAAAAATGATTCTAACTACTCTATTAACTCACTAAAAAACATACAAAATATCTATTGCTATGTGTATTTACCTTTATGATATACATTCTATAATTACATTCAATATCGGGGTTATAATCCGGATGAGACTTTATCAACATTCTCAATGAGAAGTTATAATCCTTTTGGTAAAATCTATAAATGAACCTCATGTTGTTGGAATATATAATAAATAGTTCACCTATAAGATATTACCCCATGTCTATAAGGGATATGCCCACACAATTATCACTACACCATGGGGTACATTATTATTCTCACAATGTATTCTCTTTTGGGATCTACAAGAATTCATTTAATTCCTCAAATTTAAACTACATACTTTACCTGTTATATGAGTATCAAAATACACTACATAGCTACCAACCACCTCAAAAAGAATAAATATGGGGGGTTTATATATACATTTCTCTTACTCCTTAATAGCTAGAATGATCTTCTTGACCCACACATGATTCAACCCTGTTCTTAATGTACTCAATGGTGCTGATAACATGGATAAATGTGAATAAAATGTTAGATAGTTTCTTACTAAACAACGTATGATCAAAACCCCAGTCACATTCTTCAGTGGATCCCAAGATAGAACTACATCAACCTTCAACAGCTAAAATACTACACCCTCTTAAATTATTACGTGTCCTAATAAGTGGATCTCTCAAATCCATAACCAACACATTGGGATCATCTCATAAATATGGTTATCTTAGATTATTTATAGTACCATCCTAAAATTCCCCTCATGCTACTCATCAGATTTCTAGTAAACATGTTTGTCATCAATGAAAACCACCAATAATGTATCCATGAAAGGTTGGAAGATTCAGTTTATGAGTCCGATGAACACTAATGGGTCATTATTCATGATTAAAGGTATCAAAATATACTTATATATACAGTTGTGACATCACAATGTGGTCTTCCATATATATTCATCTTGTACATGGTACCATTGACAAATCAGCCTGAGTTCAATCATTATAAACCTCCTTGACAATTTAAATAAGTTGATGAAGTTATTGATTCTCAATATTGGATACATATTCTTGATTCTCACTGGGTTTATGTTTTTGAAATCCACTCAAAACAACAATATCTCTCCAACCATAATGGATAAAAATATTAGGGTTTTCTTGGGGGAAACACTAGGTCAAAAAAACCCCTTTATAAGTTACTGGTCCAACTGTACATTCATCACCCAGTAATCGAGGTTTCTTACCTATAGACCTCATTTCACCAACCACAACCTCTACCTCGATGGATCATTTATTATCTCAAAATCATCTACATAGTATATTGTATAATCATGCAAGGGATATCTCTTCACGGAATAAGAGTAGCTGCCCCTCTTCCTCTTTGGAATGGAACCATCATGGGAGACATAAAATAGAAACCCTATATCTTGAGATAGATGAAGTAAATACCTCTCTCCTAGACCCCTCATTATATTTTTGGAATCTACATTTCAATGTATTAGCTCTAGGGTGACAAGAAATATCACCAACTATCAATGACTACTCTTCCAAGATTCTCTTGACCATTGAATGTCACTCAATAGATCCATAAGTATGAAAGAAATCAAATGTACCATAATTTGAAAAATATATATATGGAGTCCATGTTCAAACATCCATTCATATAATAACACATATTGAACCATTTCCATAGATTATCATGATAGTTTATTGATCCTCGATGAAAAATATTCGACCTACATGTTATCCTACTAAATCATCAGATGATCCTTGATGTGTACTGATGGCAAGATATATCGACATTACACATATTTGGAATTATAATTTAACACTATTTAAGATATTGTCACCTCATCATATATCAATGTAACCATACAACACCACCTCCATGTGGATCCATAAAAAATTTTCCGAAGTGACCACCTACTAATTTAGTGGGGTCATAATAATGTGGAATCCCCATCAAACAATATTATGAAATTAATCATCTACATAAGGGCATAGATCTCCAGGAAACTAGAATTGTGTATTCATCAAAAACACATGTAGTTAATGTTACCTACAAACATCATCTACTTATATGCGAATCCTATTTCTCAATGAGTAGTTGTATGAATAAAAAACCACCTATAGGTACCACCTCTTATAAAAGACAATGTATTAAATCATCATCACTAGTAAGATTACCCTAATGAAGTAGCTGTGGAATCTTGGTTTTATTTCATCATGGAATGTTCCTGAAAAACTGAATATATACCACATTCAAAGAGTAGAATTGTTTATATGACTCATGATCTATATGTATGTTCTTATATGATGCATGCACTAATGTTTTCCATGAAACCAACCTAAAAATGTACATTGTGAAAAAACAAGTTATTAAATTCCTAGGGAGTGGATACATTGGCCACCTCTCCAACACTTGATTTTATAATTTATATCGAAACTCAATACTCTCTTACACCATTTCTTGAGGTCTAAAAAACATATTCACAACTAGACTCTATCAGAAATCTAGTAATAATATTTACCTCTTAAGATACTTATTATTCATGATTGGACCAGTTGGGTCTAACCAAGATAAAGGCAATCTAAATTTGAAACCCCAAACCTGCCTCTAAGAGGCTAGTGTATGGGGACCAATACTGAGTTGGAATATCACTACCTTGATGGCCTAATCCTAGTTACCTACAAATATGCACAAAACTACAATACAAGTGTAATACAGATTGGTAAAATAAAACTGATACTAATATGCATGTATATATAAATATCCCATATAAGTGTATAACACATGTACTTGAACCAATAATAGTCTAAATACAATCTCACCAAAAAGTAAAAGAGTCTTATATAAAGAAATCATTGGAATTCTATAAAATTCAACACCTCTTAAAAATCATAACCTTCCTAGATCATATCATCCCCAATCAATCTCAGACCACCAATGGATCTTTTAAATGTTCTATTCTACAAAAGATGTGAAATGTGCGGAATGATCCCCTGAGAGGATCAGTAAATAAATACTTAGTACTGTACCCCAAATTGAAAAAACATATTTCATCAAGAGAGTAGTATGATCATCATTAAAATTGAATTTAAATCATAATATGTGACATAAAAATAAAGAAAAACTATATATAGTCATGATATATACACCATATTAGGGTATGATCACAGTGAAAAATCAATCCCAGGATCTTGATTGATGTTTTGGGGTAACACTTGTCTGGTATAATTCACACAATGGGTCTTCTAACATTTATTAATCTCATTTAATAAGAATTTATAGATAACAATTTCTATAAATAAATATAATATATAAATCCAATTCTATAATTTCATAGATAGGGGATCTCACATACAGCCTATAGACCATTCTTAAACTAATCATGGATAACTCACAAAGCAGGGGATTGAATGTGCAAATATGAAAGTATTGTGATTCCTAAACCTATATAGGGATGAATTTATGATATATGACCACTCCATGTGCCATATGAATAGATTCATGAATCTATAGAAGACTAATAATCTTGAATGAATCATATCCTATTCTCAAAATAAGAAGCATTAATAGACCCATCACCGAATGGACTATGGTAACACACCATAAGGATTACGTTTTACACTAATGAGAAAAATGACCTCAAAATTACTTAGGATAATTACATGACATGTATAGTGTGTACAGGGTGTGGAATGGATTTCCTGAGACTACTCCAATACTCAGGCCCAATATCATATACATTAGTCATGCACGTGTACTTCATTCATTAATAATATTTAGATTTGGTTATCTAGTCATTACTGAGTAGTGTTTAATTTCCATGTTCTCTAGATGTTCCTATGTACCTGGCCATGTCATTATGATGAATCCAAGGGGTACAAGATGAACCACCAATGCTATGTCACAAAGAATGTGGTAGGTCCAATACAATTAATGATATTTTATTTTTGTAAAACCATTACCTCCACAGCTGGGGACTAAACACCGATTATCACTTCTTGTGAAAATCGTCTTCACTAAAAAAAGCCATTACCTACCCTCTAGTATGGAATATCATAGTAATAACTAGATCGTGGTTGAATAAACAGTTATTGTCTCTGGTGGCTGGATTCATCCACAAAATGAACCATTGAATCATCTTTATTTCATCGTATCTTCTAAAGGATGGATTAAAAAATTGTAAAAAATCTTGATCTGATCCCAAATCAACTATTGCCCATACAATAAAAAATCATTCTATTGACCATAAACCCACTCTCATGGTATTGATATATTATAAAAAATAATGACTTTGTCATGATTTTCTATGGTGAATTTGTTAAACATCTAGGAAAAGGACACACATATGATGAATATCAGATGAAATATTGTTGAAAGGCACAAAATATAATTACTAGAAATAAACCTCAATGGGTTTTCAAGTTTTCCTCAATCAAAGGTCATGAAGGATTTGAAGGAATTGGATAACCAAAAATTAACATAACATAAATTGAAGAGAAAATTCATCAACTCTAATTCAACTATTGAACAATGAATTAATTTTTTAAGGAGTAAATTCAAGTTTGACTTGAGTAAATTCGATATGTTATTAAAAAACACTAATCATTAATCTATATATAGTTATGATAAATCACATATTATGTACCATAATATTTTTTATCCGTTGGTCAAATACATGAACTTCATTAATAAATATGACTAAATTGTAATCTGATCTCCAATTTGAAATCATGTTGTTGTCTTAAAAAATATCCAATATATCTCTCCCAATAATTCATGGGTTATATATCTAAACATCGGGATGTGATATAACTGAGTTTTAATATATGTAGAATAGTTCATGTTAGTTATTTAAAAATTAAATTAATCTACCAATATATATTATTATTGGTTACATTGACTGCAATAAAATGAACAATTTGACACTAATGTGGATTATGTCACTCAAATGGTAAAACACACATTCTAGTTTTAATTAGTTTCTAAAATTTATCATAAGAGAACCCATTTGGTTGTTATACCATTATTTTAGGATAAAATTGAATATGTGGTATGATATTTTTTATTTTAATATTATACCAATATCTACCATACCTAGTCCATAGAACCTCGCATTGTCTCAATAGATATCATAAAAACTTATTCTCTAAAATATTATATTGTTTTATAAGGAAAAATATTAATTACTTTGAGGAAGAAATATAGTAAATATTTTGTGATAATTGATAGACATATCAATTGGGTTCACTTCCTTCTTATTTTAAAGTACTATTTAGTGTATTGTTTAATATTTTTCTACATGAATTATGTCATACAACTACATGGAGTGACTTTGATTATTATCTTTGATCACATTGATCGACTAAAATATTCATTATGGGGGATTTTGTAGGAGGAATATTTTACATACCTGTGATTGAAAACTGCATTGTACCTAATATATAAAGTAAGATAGGGAATAATATTTACATTCTTGAGGATATGTTGTTGGCCTAAGTTATATGTTTATTTAAGAATTTTTCATTATCATCCTCCTTTATTATAGTTTATGTACAATAAAAGATAAAACATTAATATAAGAATTATATACATCAAAGACCCAGATTGAATATCTTAGATGCTACCCCATTTGTGGTCAGTAATTGGAAGATATTGTATTGTGGGACTAAAGATAGTGGATATTTTGATAGAGGATTTTATGTTGTCCTAGGGGAAGATGTTGACAGACTTGATGTTTTAGAATTCCCTTATGAATCGAATATAATGACTATTGAATTTTTATAAGGGGTCCACGTGTTCCATAATTTATTACATCAATGTGGTAAGATCATATTTAATTAGGGAAGAGAAGTATCACTAAGCTTCTATGGGTTATTTCAGATTCAACATAAGGTAAGAATAAATTCTTATTTGTTCTTGTTAATTCAAAAAATAGACAAAGTAAACAACATCTTATTTATGTTCAACCTGAACTAGTATATTCATAATCGATATCAAACTATCACAATTTAAAATATTCACAATGAGGATAACACTACCACTATTGAATAACCTATGGATATCAATGATAACTAGGATATGATTCTTTATGGATAAATGATTTCAGTTGTCCACATACTATAAAAGAATGAAAATATTTTATAATGATCAAGGTAGTGAATTAATTAAATTTACTCTAAGAACCACCACATATCATAATGTATTCTTCATGGTTATAATATAATGAGCATTATTTTTAACACAATCTCTTTGAATATTTTTGATAATATTTACTGAGGTGGTCACATTACAAGTTTATTTATTAATCATTTTCAGTAAAAACGTTATTTTATAATTGGAATATATTATTTTTTCCCCATGTCTACATGAGTATTGAATATATTAATATTTAAGCCTGTTTTATATTGTTTATAACATTTCTACACTTAGGATAACGTGTATTCAATAGGAGTGTTATAATTATTTGTTTAAACTAAAACCAATCAAAAGAATATTTGGAATATTTAATTTTATTATCAAGATATAAAATATTCATATTACAAATAATTTTTTATTCCTCTCCATGATGATTATGAATCTTCAGAAACCGTACCATTTGGGATATTGATTTTTGACTTTTTTTTAGGATAAAGTGTTGATGTTCTTAGTTCAATAAAAATTCTTAATGTTTTATAAACATTCATCTATAGGATGATATTTATATTTAATTCAATTTATTATTAGTTTAATATATAATCACATAATTATAATCATTGAATTATATAATATCTCATTCATATAACCTGACTACAAACCATGAATTTTAATTATCTTAATGTATTTTTAATTAATAAAATTTTTGATTTAATTTTTCAATGATCATTTGAACACTAAAAATATTCAAAAAGGAAGTAAAATTTATTGATACTAAAAAGTAGTTATTGGTTGGGTATTTAAACTCTAAACATTATATTTTTTCATATTTATCAACTCTTAATTCTCCCACTAGTGATATACAATAAAATATTTCCTTATTATGGTTGGTGTTTCAACATTATTTCCCTAGAATGGAAGCATGTGTGATGTCAAGGGATGGAAGAGTATATTCAAAAAATGTACATAAATATAGATTTTTTCAAGAAAGAGACGATATCAACAACCATAAATTTGATGTTCCTTAATAAGTTGTTTGTTGTTGTTAATTGATATGGAATTTGTTGATAAACCAATATTGAATTAAATAATTCATAGTGGTGTGAATAAATATTATAGGTGATCCAATGACACTAGACCATAGTGAATGGTATTAAAAGATAAAATTTCTAGGGAAATGATATATATGTTAGATAATGTTATAAAAGTGATTATTCTAGATCTATACAACATGTTAGTTAATATGCCTTGTAGTTTAGTGACTGGAAATCATATAAAGTTATAACAATGCTTGTTGGGATTCAAAAATAACGAAATATTACATTCCATGAAGCCCTTAACACATATGTTTTCCCATTATAGATTCATGTACCATGCTTATAAGAATATATAAATATAACGTAATATCTTCCCATGGGTTAGAAACAAAGTTATTTTGAGGAATTCTTCATTGGGTGTACTTTAGTGTACACTCACTTAACACACATTCAAGCATAAAATTTGCGCTAGTGGGGCACTATATATTTCAGTGATACAAAGTGGGTTACCATGTAGCCTAATAGTTAACACTCTTTAGCTTAAACCCACATGATAGGATAATAAAGGCACATTCTTATATATCACTAAAGGATAATATTATATAACCTTATTAATACACTCTCTATAATATGTGATATGGATTTTTTTTCATATCTCATCACCTAGGTAAACGAATTTTAGAAAATAACCATCCAATAAGTGTTTCGGTTTATTTAGAAAATAATATATATTTTTTCCATAGAATTAATAGATATTTATTGTCTCAATGATACGAGGAATTTTTTTTGAATTGTAGATCTGATTTTGATGTGTGGGAAATATGTTTGGGAGTAAACATGATGTCATCAAACCCATCAAAAACACCCAAATACCATGGTTATTTATATATATATACTTATTGGAGTAGTAAAAACCAATTTTTATTAAGAATATGTTCACTAATAATATAGATGATAAACCCATAAGATTCAGCTCAACCCAAATGATGAGTTGAATTTCCTCTATAAGAGATATTTCCCCTGTGATAAAAATACACCACTCATATTGTTGCTCGTCCACCACTATGATTCTAATAAGATGATGTGGATTCTAAGAGGGATTATAAATTGTAGTTATTTTGCTTTTATTAATCCCTGATATGTTCTAGTAATTGTACATTTACATCAATATATATTCTCAATAGTGTTCAGATGTTTGTTATGGGCCCCATAAATTTTCTCAAATGCCTTATTTAATTATGAATTCTGGGTTTTTCAAACATTATTAGCTATATTTATTATATTTTTTTTCCTTTAGGTAATCATATATTATATATTTATACACATCCTTTATCCAAACATGATTCAACACCTCACATGATTTTGTAAATAATACATATTCCAATGGTATCTTATGTTGATGTGGAAAAGGTGGATATAGAGATTAATGTTTCATGACAATGATGCTGGATGAAAAACCTTAATAGTGATTATCAGCCACTATAGACCTATTTATGGAGTGCTTGGGGAAGAAAAATATATATACCCCAATCCATTGTTAATTTTGGTGTGTAACAACATGTTCTATACTGGCATTCGATTTCATAAATATATCATTCTATGGATGTGATGATTAAGTTGGGATTAAATGATTTTATTCACTCAATTTATTATTTAAATTTACTGTCAGAAGAAATGAATATATAGTAGGAATACTATTGTTAGTTTATTTATATCCTATTAAATTATGAAATATTTTTAGTTTTTTATATAAAATATGATAAAAATTTATATACATTTATATTTAATCTACAGAAATAGAATTGGAATAATACATATTATGGATCAAGAATGATATTATTTAGAATTTATTAATATATATGAGTTTAAAATATATGAATAGATTAAAATTTTGATAATAAATTCTATTATATTATTTTTTCGGAATCATGTTGATTTAATATTTTATTATTTAAATAATTAATTAAACCACTAAATATTAAATTCTATATATATGGTGTGGTTATTTATAATAAATGGATATATCATAAAAATGTTTGATAAATCTGATATTATGAAGTATAATTATATTAAAAAAGAAATTTTCTTGCGATAGTGGATGTATCAGCTTCATGATATGTTGTCCAAATTAAATTGACCCAATAATTTATAATATTTTTTAATATGAATCATGTCAGTGGGAGTGTAATTATTTTTCTAGTATTTATTTCACTATGATTTTACTATTCATAAATGATTAAGATGAATTTTTATTGATATTAATATTATGAATATTCGAATATAAATCAGATTATATTGAGTGGAAAAAGAATATATATTATATTATCCTTGAATAATTAGTCATAATTAAGGAAACTATTTTAACGAGGTAATTGGATATTTATTTAAATTTACTTTATTTGATCATATTAATTAATTTTTACATATAATTTGAATTTTTTATCTAGAAACATTCCATATTCTAATTTATTTTAAAATCCAATAAACATCATGGAAGTATTCATTGTTTTTTATATTATTTTAATATTATATCTTAGACCATTGAGTAATAAATAAAATCTTTTAAATAAATATTTTAATTGTAAGAATGATGTATTCATTTTTTGGGGACTACATTGTGATGTAGAAGATTTTAAAAATTGGTTTCTTAATTTTATTAATAAAACAAATGATTTAGTGAAAGCATATGGTAATTTATAGTACTTATTATTTAAGAGTAAGTAGTAGTAAATATTATGTATAAGAAATTTTCAATATGTCATAAAATGATTACAAATATTGAAATATTCCATCTTTTATCAGATTAATTTTCCTCATTATCAAAAATTCATATTTATGAAATATATAACATGTAATTGGAAAGATAAATATCCCCTTATAGATTACATTATAAAATATCCAAAAATAAATCCTTATTGAAATACAATGTTCATATAGAGATACATAGTTCCCTCAGGATATATTGGTTATAATTATTGTATTAATCAAATCAATTTAATATTATTAATGAAATTTTATATATATTTGGTCTGACATTATTGGGAACAATAAATTAAAGAAATCCCAAATAAAAGAGATTAACAATATACCCTATTTGAACCCTGGTACTTTTATACCCTTATTTTGTTGATTGTAAATGTTTGAGAAAAAATAGATATGGGTGTGTATGTTTTAGATTACATTTTTGATTTTTCAAATTCAGGATAATTTGTTAAAAAAATATAATTCTTCAACAAAATGGGCATTATTTTGAGTAAAATTGAAATCTATTTAAATATGATTAACATTTGATATACATGTCTACTTTTATGAATTTCACGTGATTCTCTCAATTATATTGGAAAATATTATGTTTGATAATAAAGAATACATGAGTCAACCTATATCAGATTTACATGTTCAATGAGATGGTTTTATAATCAATTTTATTTGGGTTATGAAATTGATAATAAATATGATTTATGGATATATATTTTGGGGATTCATTTTTATAGATATATTTATTTGATGGATTTAATTCAATATTATCTTATATCTTTGTTAACATTCTATTTTTGTTAATATTTATTTTGAACATTCTTTAATATTCATATATAATTTGTATATCAAAATTTATTATTATTCAATACATATCACAAATTCGGGGATGTAGACCATAATATTAAAGTGCCTTTATAGACTAGAAAAAATCCTCATATTCCAAGGACTAACATTAAAGTATCCCTTAAACATTATATTATTTATTAGTATTAATATACATACCCTAAAAAATAAATTATCCATAACCTGGGTAATGGAAAAATAAGAAAGGTTGATCCTAGATTCTCAGTATGGGTAAACATTTGATATATCAACCGATAATTATATATAAATATAATATTAGTACAAATGTGTGATATAATGAATATAATATAAAATGTTCATACCTAATCTATCAATGATCATAAACATCATTCATAGAATAAATATTTAAATTTCATAACACAGAAATCATAAGAGTTAGAGGTCATCATAAATAAACCACAAACTGTAACTTCATCCCATTAATTTGAGGAACGATAATAAGTATATAAATTATTAAATATTTTAGGTATTAACTATGATACCATCAAATAAAAATGGATCATGAATCCCTACCTATTTACTATATCAAAATATATTTAAAATCAACACATATATCCCATAGTATATAAAGATCATCAACTAGGTTTCTATTGTGGTTTATTCATATCGACATCAATCCAATAATTACCCCACTAGATATAATACATTTCCCATATCATTAAAGGGATATGTAATTAAACTATTACCCATATAATAATGTAAAATAAACTGTTCTGAGACCTAATATCATAATATAATATTTATATTATATACCTTTGAATATAAAGGGGTGTTATAAAAACATTATCAGTGAAGATCCATTGAAAAATCATTTTTTTCATAAACAAATTGACATAATAATCATTAACCATACATACTAAGAATAATTATGTTATCATTTTATCATATACATTGTATATATTAATTAAATTAAATTGTATTTGTCCTTGATTAAAATAAATAGAATTATATTATAGGATACAAATTATTCAGAAAAAAACCATTCAACTTTTAAAATAATCTAATTAAATGTAAAAGATAAAAATATATTATGAAAACAATTGCCTATTAAATAAAATCATTTAAACATATAAATTAATCATCACCACATTGAGTGTTCATCATGGTGGGAAATTATATTCATACCATATATATAAAAATAAATATTCCTTTAATACATTATGTAAATGTAAAAATTACCTTTATAAGAAAAAAATAGAATATTCCTATCATAACATTATTAATATATAAAAATTGATATTAAATACATTAATATGTCATTTTATATTAGTGGAAACATTTATTAATCATTTCTAAACATAGACTTGTATGAGAATAAATTTTCTTGCAAAGCGGGAAATGAAGTAATTTCTCCGTAAAAATATTTTTTGTGGTATATGGTTATTAAATAGAATAAAATGAATGAAAACCCTATATTATTTAGAAATAATCAAATTATAATAAATTTAATGGGAATAAATGTTTAATATCAATAAAATTCCACATTGAGTGCAGAATACAAATAATTCTTGAACATAATGAGATTGTACCCAAAACCCCTAACTAAAGGTCCATCTTCCATAGTAGATGATTGAACCATATGTATAATAAATATATTTTTATTATAAATATATTCAATTACCATAGTAATATCTATCATAAAATATATTATTTTCTTACAACCTTTTAGCACCCATTTTTTACCATCTATATTTAAATATATATTTTTGGTTATAACTACATCAATATAGATTTATGTTTGGGTTTGTTAGTTTTTTCCATATATATTGGTAGAGTTTCCATCTTCACTATAGGGATAATAATTATATGAATATATTATATAGTCATTATATAAATATTTATATTCATCTATAATATTTATAGAATGAAAAATTAATTACATAGTTCTTGGATAAGGTGGGCCATATATACTCATGAACATTATTTCCGATTTTTTAAGGATTGAGTGAATGATTGGAAAATAATAGGTTTGTTTCAAATAGAATTTTTTTTATAGTTTAAATTATATACATTATAAAATTTAAAAATTATTATAATTCCTGTAAAACAAAACCAAATAATTAATCACATCCCATAAAAAAGGGGACCGTCAACACACAAACACATGCAATATTAATGTTTTCTAATATATTGGAAGGTAAGCTAGTTGATATGATAAAATAATTATTTAAATAAAATTATTTCATAATATATATATATATATTAAATCCATAAATATTTTCATTTAGACAGGTGATTATGGAAAAGAAATTGCATTGGTTTGTGAGACAGTAGTCCATGATACACAATTTTTAGAGTTTCATTTCACAATTTATATTTGAGGCAATGGATATATGTTATTAAAATAACATAATAAACATAATTATATTTAATATATTGTTGTTATTATTTTACCATGTTTTGATAATATTTTAATGAGGTATAAAAATAAATAAAATGAAAATAAATTGATAAGAACTACACATCCTCTAAAGAAAAAATCGGTAAGTTTATTCCTAATGAATTCTTAGGATGGATTTCTAATACAACCTTAAATTCAATATAAATATTAGTTATATTATTAATGTATTAGGGAATGAATTTTCAAAACCAAAAAAATAATTATGTTAAGGGAGGATCTGAGAGAAGCTGACCTTTTATAATTTTAGGTAGTGTCACACTTATCATTTTTTAATGTTTTTAAAAAATTCAAGTCACATTCCTTCAAAAAACAAAAAAATTATCAAATTCATTGGAAATGCGTTTAATATATAAATAAAAACATGAAATGTGGTCTCAATAATGTTTTAGATTTTTTTAACCATTATCATTTTTATTTAAACCCCACGTGAGTATATTTTAATGTTGAAATACATGTCTTTTTTTTGTATTTTTAACATTAATTATGATAAAAATTTAATTATAATTATTAAATAATTTTTATTAGGATTAATAAAAATATTTCATACATATTTCTAGATTATATTCATATATGTGGAATAATTTAATTTATTATTAAACCAGCAAATGAAACCAAATTCTGTTTTTAAAAGAAAAGGTTTTATTATTCCTAAAATATTTTTATATCAGAATTAAACATAAAATATATTCCAATTAACTAAACATGATTAAAATAATATTATTGAAATAATGGTTATTTATAATCTATTTTATAATAATTAATCATTTCCAATTACACTAATAAAAAAATGATTTTTACTAAAAAACTTTTATTTTATTAATTTTGCAAAAAAGTTAATATTTTCATAAAATTATAAATTGTGGACTCTAAATTTTTTTCATGAATATTTAAATAATTATGTTTTTTACATAAAACTATTTCTCTAATTTTTTTAATTTATATTACAAAATAAGTGGTCATAATGAAAATAAACTGGTTTTTAGAAAAATGATCTTTTAAAGCATGTGTCAATAATTATTCTTTTACCACAAATAAAAGAAATTTCGAATTATAGTTAATTTTTTTGAATATATGAAAAATTATTTTAATTAATATAAATCACCATTATTTATGTATTTATATTAAAATTATATACACACATTGTGTGCATAATAAAATCATTCAGAAAAACATCTCATTTATTTTCAATTGGGGTTTTTCATTACAAATTACTAGCTTACCAAAAAATTAAAACTATATATATGTAAACCAAATTTATTTCATAATTTATTTATTATTATTAATATTATACAATAAATCATCTAGGTTATATCTATCACATTAATTAATAACACTTTAATCATTTATCATGGTTCTATTAACTTCGTACTAATGTGTAACCGTGGCGATCAAAGAAACAATATTAAATTGAAAAACAATATTTCATAAAATAAAGAGGATTTAAATTATACCACTTAAAATTTGAGAATAATCCTTGATATTATATAAGTATAATAAAATCAATGGATGATACTACTTCCTCATCATATCCTTTGGTACCTATAAAACTTCCCAAAATTGGTGGTTTCGCCACAAAAAAGGACATGGTGAGTGGTCTTATTTCATATAACATCTTATCTATGTTTAATAATTGATGCTAATTATTCCTTATAAGATATTTAATTCTCCTGTGTAATGACATATGAATTTAGTTAATGTGGAGGGGAATGTTTGTTCATCCTTAGAAGAGTTAAATGAACACATCATGAACTTAAGGGAGATTAAGTTAACGAAATTGATAATAGGCTGTGACCCCAATATGATTTTGAATCTTGAATGTTGAAATATATAATAGTATCATATTTCATTCCATTAAGAATATCATATCCATAATAAGTGGAGAAATTCATATAAAAACTTTTCACCAGAATTAAACTCTAGATCTCTCCGACGATTACCAGCACAACATTTCTATCTACATTGTGATACCCTAATTTGATATTGAATGGATATAACCTTATCTTCCATTTTATAATATATCTCATATCCTATAAGATTTATTTGTCTTACTTGATTCCTTCATATTTGAATTTTACTCTTCTTTCCAAAAAATCTCTTTATAAAGATTCATATAAATTATCAATTGTACATCTTGTTGTGTGAAAAGTTTACGAGAAGAAACTATGGATAAAAAATGATTTAATTATAACTAAAAATTTATCTAAATATCCTCATAGGTTCAAATTTTTCTGTTATATTATAAATCTATTAGATGATAGAATGTAGTGATAAAACCTAACCCCATAACAAGACCCTCCTAAATACAGCAAAACAATCATTGATGTAAACCTTATTTCCTAAACCTGTATAATATTATATTGTAAACAATGAGTCATTAACAATTATTTAATGTACATAATGTAAATATTATGATGGTATATGTATTTAATGTTAGATATTAAGTGTGATAACAATTCAATGTGATAAATTACAACATAAATAGCATTTTGTCCATTAGATGTTTTGTGGAGTCCAATGAAAAGATTCATGAATATGATTTCCTACATCCATTATGGTTGGGGTAATGATTTAAAAATACAGATAGACATTTTTCTATAGGAAATTACATTATAACATACCATATATCAATCAATACATTTTATAACATAACTTCTGATATTTTCAAATAAAAAAATACACTTTCAAATCTCTATACATCTTCTAACCTCAAGGATGCATAGATAGTGATAAACTATGAGCTTCAACTAACAACGTCATCATAAAATTATGTATGGATAAGACACATATAATATTCCGACCATAAAATTCCATTATAATCATGTCAAAATCAGGTACACATATCACAATCTTTTACAATGCTACATATTCCTTTAATGCTTCTTTAATCATTACACGAATATATAGTTCAACATTCATTTGTCCATGATAAAATTTCTCTCATTATATTAATATTTCATTATCATTCCATTATAATTCTATAAATATTGGATAATTTCATACCATAATCATATAGAATAATGACTGATAATTTCAGATCAAATCATTTTCCACCTTATTCACTTTCCCATGGTGTTAGTGCATTGAGAATGAATAATATTTAACCAACTCTAACCATCTTCTCTTATTCATATTCTGCACTATTAGGGGAAATATTTTCTTTAATACTTATTTATCAATATATATATCACATCCTTCTCCAAAATAATAATTTATCCATATTTTTTATTATTTAATTACCTTACCATGCTCAAAATCATGAGTGTGGAAGTATTTTTCCTTAGTATTCAATTGTCTCCTGAAAAAAAACCAAAAACTTATAATTATGAATGACAAATCATCTTATTAAATTAATTAATGCATCAAAATAGATTAAAAACCCACACTAGTTTAGTGAAATTTACAATTATGTTCCCTAAAAATTATTCTCTTTAGTATCAAGAACATTACAATGAAATTAGTTATCTATAGGTACTCTCTACCTTTAGAGTTAACATGGTGACTGGATTATAAATTCATGAAATCCTCTAGATATTATCTATAGAATCTAGAAAAACTATGAAAATGATGGATCATTAAAACTATGGTTGTTTTTTTATAATTTCCTAATATTTTCTTTTTTAGTATTATTCCCCAAAATACACTCACATGCGGTTATATACCAAATAATGAATCATTGAATAGAAAAGATTCCCACATGGAAATTTTTTCATACCACTTCTCCCTCTTGATGGTAACAATTATAGTTATTAATTGATCATTTTAATCTTAAAAATTATTTAATAAATATTAGTCCCATCTATAATTACTAGATAAAATAGATTTGGGTAATCTATAAAGACTATGGTCATTAAGTAAATCAAAATTGTATCTTCATTTGTAAGACGAAATTGAATCACTATAAATGAGTAGCATCCAAACCATCAATTTAAGGTGGTCATTGTTAGGTCATTAATTTTTTACCTCAATAGATATTATCCATATTGAAGATCAATCTTGGAAAATTATTGGGATCATCTTAATATTCAGAAAAAATAATTGACATGGTGTATATGATTCTCATTCTTGATTTTGATCATATTATGATTTCAATAATCAAAGAACTGTCACATTGATCTACATTTCTTCCAAATAAAAGGAATTAGGGTACCCCACAGTGACACAACTCGATTGAAAATCTAATATTAGGATTCTCTTGGAGGTGCTTTGTTAATTCTTACAACTCAATTGGAGACATTTTATATCGAGTCTTTGAAATTATTGTATCACCAAGTTAGATTTGTATTGAAAAAACTACGTCATAACTCATAGGAATACCATAAAATTATTCAATAATGATACGAACATACACAAAAAAATATGCATATCTTTGTGGTTGAGTTTCTCCCTACCCATCTAAGATAAATATAATTTTAGGATTGGAAATAAGTCCCACAAGATATATGTAATTTTTATTGGATATTAATATTAAATTTTACACTAATAAATATGCATGAGTTTATTTGGAATATCTTAAATTGACATGCCTTACTCAAAAATTGATATTGTATCCATATAAAGAAATTTATCTCTGACCTAGAATCACATCAAACTCTACCAAAATGAGAATCACGTCATTTTCGGGAAGAACATTCCCATAAATATTAATTGTAATGTAAACATATATAATTGATATGGAACCAGAGTATAATTTATATTTTTCTCCTCTTACTCATTAATTGATCATTGAGAATGAAATTGCATGCCATATAAATATTATATATATATATATATGCATATATATAAGAGTTTATAGAGAAATAATCAAACTAGAAATTGGATGTTCTGATGAGGATATTAAGTGTAAATATTAGAAAATCATTCTCATAAAACGAATTCTATTTTTGAGTATATTATATTTCACTTTTTCGTTGACAATATGTTTTTATTGATGTCAATAGTCATAATAAAAAACAAAATATTTAAATTGGGGCACATAATGGTCATACACATTACATTTAAATCACAAAAATGTGTGTGGTTCTTTTTTTAGTATATTCATGTCTAAAAATGAATTAATCTTCCCATTCCTCGCCTTTCAATATTCATTGGAATCATAAAATTCCTTCATAATTTAAAGAACCACCTAATTTAATAAAATAAAATTCATAGAATTTTCTTCTAAAATATATGGAATGACGATTATTGTAATTTTTTTGAACAATTTAATATATTAGATTTTTCATGAGACTTGATCTTCCCATTCATATCATCAACATGGGATTAGTGGAAATATAAAATTTCAATTTCTACCTTGAGATCACAATGAGCTATTTCATTAAAAATAATAATGTATCTTATAGATAATTTTTCTAATAGACATTATTTTAAAATTCCAATGAATTAATCATTTTATTGTCAAAGAATAATGATTAATCTAGAATAATACTATTTCATTAATGTATAATATTTACCATAAGTACATTTGTATTCATCCAACATTTTCATGATATCCTTTAATTCTATCTCCATATTTTAACTTTGATTATTAGGGATGTAAATTCAGAGAAGTAGCCTTAAAAAATCAGCCCATTCATAGAATAAATTCATTCCTATTGTCTTATATTAATGATAACTGTCCAAAATTGATCTTATTATTCTTATAAATGATATAAAATAAGGAAAAACTTTTCATTCTACATGTAATAGAGAGTAAAAAATATCTTCTCAATGTTACTGATTCATCGCTCAACTACCAGTGGATCCAAAGACCCACCCAAAGAACATCTATATTGCATTTTTAAAGACACAATAATATGATTTTACCTCCATTGATCATTTAGAGTCTCATAATCAATTTTGGAATAAGATGTTTGTGTGATAAAAAAATAAGTTCCTATATTCCATCTCTGATCATTTTCATTTCCCATGTGAAGAATCATTTCATTGTCCATCACATTCATTTTTGGAAAGATTACTTATATTTATATACACTAAACAAAAAATGAAATGTATGTGAATCAACATTAAGAGTAGAGGACCACATAATCAGGACAATTAATTTGGTTGACTATCTATTTAATGAAACCTAATTTTTAAATCTATTACACTGTATGTTTTACCATGGTAAATATTGATCATTATGCAATCAAATCATTTGTGATTTTTCATAATGAAAATGTCAATTTCATTTTCATTTCCCCCGGTAGTGTCAAAGAAGTTGTTCAGTAAGGACGCAGTCACTGTGAAAAATAATAATAGAAGAGATATAGTAGACTAAAGATTTTTATGATTTTAACACATAGATCTGTCTGATCTAATATTATTTCCACTTTATTCCCCAAACATGGATGTAATTATTATAAAACCACACAATCTATTCTTGACCAAACCACTAGGATTTTATCTAATAATTATTTATATCCCCCATGATTTTAATAATGTATTTCACATTAGTCTCATGTGATATACTAAAAATTCCACTTATTTCAACAACAATTACTAATGATATTCATACAATAATACTATATATTCTGATAGTAATTTTTAATAACAATCACAGATACATACGGAAGGACTATAGTAGTTTATTTTAAATGGAGTCCACATTAAAAATTTACTTATTTTAGGAAATATCTCTAATATATAAAAAAAAGATCAACACTTATACAAATCATCATAGAAATACCCTAAATAAAATATTCTTCATAACCTGGTGAATGGAAACTTATGAAAGGGTGGACATAGATTATCAGAAAGGGTAATCATTGAAGATATTAATAGATGACGATATGAAATCGTATGATAAGTATTTGGTAATGAGATTACGACAATAACATTCACATTTCATAACAAATTTATAAAATATCAAAACAGCAAGTTATAGAATAAATCATTATCATTACTAATGTAATAGTTTAAAAAGTAAGAAATAATCATAAATAAATCAATAAACACATTTTCATGTCGTAAAAATATAGTACCATAATAACTATAAAACCATCTCATTTCTCCAGGAGAACTGTGGAGATATTGAAAATATAGTTCATCATGAATACTCATAAATTTTTTATGGAATATATGATCATGAAAAATAAAATGTATCTCACATTTGATGAAGTGCATCAATTTATATATGATATTAGATCAAGACCTCTAAAATTCATCCCATAATTATCTAATCTATCAGCATACCTTAACAAATTCATTTTAGGGATATATAATTCTAAAACAAAACTTTTCATAAGAAAAAACATTCATATATAGTTTACTATATCCTCAAACAATCCAAATATAATAAGAAATGTAAAATAAATGGATTTAATAAACATTTTATCATGGATTAACCTTAGAATATGAAATGGGATTTAGAAATAAAATTCCTTAATTATCATGAACATTATAGTTAAATAACATGGATGAAATAATTTTATAATGTCAATATCATAGAATAAATAAATCCAAGTGTAATTTTAATTAAAAAATTTAAATACCATTACAATATCATTATAAATTTATTTAGAAAAATAACATTTCAACTATAAAAATAATCTTTATAATAATTTTTTTTAAAAAAGTATACCAAAATATGTTTTCCTTTAAAATAACTATGGAATATTACAGAGGAAACATTATATCATTGAGTGGTCATGGCTACCTGAAATTCCATTCATGTTGTATATGTTTATATCAATATTCCATTCATATTTTTTAAATAGTAAAAAGTAAATAATTTTAAAATAAATAAAAGATTCCATTTAATTTTTTTTAAAAAATAAATATTATGTTTTAATTATTTTTAAAAAATAATAATTGTTATGTAAATACATTCATTTAAATATTTTTCGAATATGGTGATATATAAAAGAACAGATCTTTGAAAAATGGGGGAAATATAATCAAATTCATTCAAAAAAAATATTTTGGTCTGTATAGATATAATGAGAGGAAAATGAAAGAAAATATATATTCTATATAAATAACTATACTATAAAAAAATTCAACTGATTTGAGAGATATTGATCAAAAAATATATCCTTGGGATCTTATTAAAAATAATTTTGATTAACATTGAGATTGTAATAGATATCCCGTATCTCAGGTCATACTTCTTTAATACATGTCTTGAACCCATATATAATACATATACGCATATTATAAATCTATTCTACAAAAATTAATTGCCTCACTTCATGGTGGTAGAAGTCCACAAATTTAATCCCGTTCCATTATCATTTTATAACTGAATGAACCGTAAAAAGATATGTGTGATATTATAATTCTAGTAGTATAATGTTTTCTAAATAATATATATATATATATATATATATTAAATATAGCACCATATCTTTTCGTGATATATGGTGATGGAAAATGAATTACATCATTTTTCATGGAGGTGTCTTGTTCTACACACCTTTATATGATGGTTTTATGATCATAATGATAACTACTAGTTGTGGTGATGGCATAACATAATTGTTATTTTCATAGATTTTATTGACTAAAATAATCATTATCAACATGTTGGAAATGATAGAATGGGTTATATTATATTTTAGCTGATGGGAACACTTGTAATTTTTCAATCTATTCATATAATGAAAACTCACATTATATTGAAAGATGCTCCAATATGCCTCATATAAATACTTTATAAGGGTATGATCAAAATAGAACCATAAAATTTGTTTTAAATAATTTTTTAGGTCATATTATCCATTATATATTTTGTTAAATTGTTAATAAACATATTCCAATCCTAACCAATGAAGAAAATTTTTCAACTATTAATATTAATTATGAACATAAGTATATTGAAATTATTATATAGTATTATTAATAATAATACTAAATATTTAATCCTTTTTATTTTATTTAACTCATAAAATAGGTATATTTTAATTTAATATTGAACTTTCAAATGACGTGAGAATTATTTTTCCAAAGAAAATGTTCATTATGTATAAATTAACTTTATATCAAAATTCAACATAAAATTAATTGTATTTACCAAAATTGGATTAATAATAAATTAATTGACCTGATTTTACTTTTATAAACATAATTAAAAAATTAATGATTGTGGATTCATAAAAGGGAAATACAATTGTTAACAAAAATCATCATTTTCCACTTTTGATAAAAATTTATTCTTTTGAGATATTTCTGAAAATTATAATCTAAGATAATATATACCTATTAATTTAGAAAAATAAATTATTTTTAACAATATATTTTTTTAAGAATTGAAGTTTTTTTTGTTCACAAAATCAAATGAGAAAACTTTTCATAAAAATACAATTTGAATGAAGAGAACAAGATATATTGTTATATATTTCCCCTAAAAAGTTTCGATGAATGTTGAAACATATAATTTGATATACATTATAACATTTTTAATAAAATCATTCAAAAAATAGTCATAAATTTAATTTATTAACAAAAATACATACTTCATTCATAATTTGTTTTAAATATAAACATATCATTAAATTTTAATTGCATAATTTTTTTTCAATTATAATTATTTGATTAAAAAATAAATTATTTTATATTTATTTAAACAACAGTTATTCTTATTAATTTTTTTCAAATCACTAACCAAAAATATAACTAGTTGGTATGATTTATATTAAATAGTTATATTTTAATATTATTTCTTGTTTTGATTAAATTAAGTGTTTCATAAAACCCAATTTGTTGGAGAATTATATTTATTTGAAAAAATAATTTTCATAATATATCACAATGTTAGTTTATTCATTCATTGATTCTAAATAGTTATATATTTATAATAATTCGAAATATTTCTTGCCTAATAAGGTTTGTATAATGGCTTTATAAAGATATATTGGTTTTTATACGACATGTTTCTAAAAAATTATGATATTTTGTAAAATATACTATCAAAATTATCATAGAAAATATCCAAATTGATATGAATATTACTTGAAAAAAATTATAATATGAGACATAATGTTATGTATCATTAATTACTATGAATTTATAATTCAAGTATTATGAACCTTCCCCCCATGCCAGTGTTGTGACTACCCTAACCGGGCCTTCCAATGGCCAGGGGTTGGTGACTTGCACCGAAGGCGTCAACCGGTTAGTGGGAGGAATTTTCCTGAGTACCTATACACAGACACACTCCCAACCATGTCCCAAAAACATAAAGGGGGAAATGTATACTAAAACAACTACTGGGTACAATTACAATGGAAAACAAGTTTTCCAGAATACAAAACCAACAAAAAGAAATAAAGGTAGCAAAGAACAAAGGGACTCACATATCCATCTACCGAAATACCCACCTAATGGTAAGTAAAGTGTAGCTACTTGATTCCGAAGTAGTATGTCCTATCCACCTGATCCTACATGGACTTTCCTACTTCTAGGCCATTAAATCCTCCATCGAATAATTGATCATCTACACCCAAAAAAATAAGTGGGAGCGAAGCTTGTGTAGGGGTGAGTGAAAAAACACTCAATAAGGGACATCGAAACAAAATGAAAAGGCCACAAATCAATCGTCGAAGCAATTCATGAAGCATAATCATGAAGAAAGAGAATGAATCACAAGCACAAGACAACTCACTCTAAGTATAATATTGGGTAGTGATAGAAGAATCATCAGTTACATCATCAAACACCGTGTCTTCTAGAGAACTACTCCACTATTAGTACAAAAGGCCTGTCTGGTCAAACATAATTTTCTTCCCACTAACTTTGAAATATTTTGAACTAATCCTTGATTGGTATCGTGAGTATTCCATGTTACATAGTCTCACTCTCATCGTGGGCCTGCAAAGTTAAACGGCGGTGCTTCCCACCTTGGAAAAATGAGTTACTCCTCCCCATCGTGTATTGTGGGTCTACCGGGTTACATCATCTCTCTCCCACTGTGGGATTTTATGTTCGCATAGAGATTCGTCCCACTAGGCTATAGTCCAGTCACACCGAATATCTTTTCAGTATTCATTAGTTCTCTGCCATCTATAGGGTATCGTATATAGCATGCTTGGTAGAACCACACCTCAAGCCATTCATCACATTTAATCATCCATGAATGTATCTTTATAACATTATAAAAGATATTCCATGTCTAGAGGTTATCAATGTTATAAAAGGCTCATCAATCACACACTTTGTTTTCAATATATTAGTATTTTATTAAAAACTAGGCCTATTGCATCTGGGCCTAGTTTGACCCGACCAACCTGGAACCATGTCCCACATACCACGATTTTCATTGAGTTACCCGACCTGTCATGGATCAGGTCAGGGTAGATCCGGTCCGACCTTGCTAGGGGGTCAGGCGCAATGGACCTCGCTAGACTTGGCAGAGTTTGGCCAAGGGTTCACCCCTCAGGTCACCTAGTGACCCCGTTATCATCTATCCCAGCCCAATGGGAACGGGTCTCCCCTACCAGCGTAGGTCCATCCTTCCAGCATGGGTCTGGCCTGCCGGTGTTTGTCCATAATGTTGGTGTGGGACCGGATCAGCCTACTAGCTACTAAAGCTACCCACCATCATAGTCTTGGTCTGTCAGGGGTGGACTGGTTGTGTGTGCCCAAGAGATAGTAGCATCATCCACATCCCCTTCTTTCCCCATGGCCCATTCGTGGGGTCTTTGTCTTCTGCGTTCGAGTGACCATGGATCTCTCGGCTGGCTAGGTTGTGGGTCACCTATTCCACGTGGCACTGATTGACACCGCCTCTGCCGCTGTTGATGGGTGGCATCCTCTGTAACACCTCAGGTAAATAAAGAATATGACATTTTCACATTTAGCCAATATTTGTGAATAAAATATTAATATTACATTAAAAGGGATTCTATGGTCGATGGTGTACCCAATACGCAACAACGAGTTTCTTGAGAATCTTACGTTGCACTCTAATAATAAAATAATATTATTTTAAATGGTAGTTAATGCCTAGCCATTGTAATGGTGGGAATGAACAGAAATAACTACAAAATTATTATATACTTTTTTCAAATATTTTTAATCTTTACAATAAATGTTAGAGGATTAAAAATACGAATGAATCCAATTTTAAGCGTAAACATTCTAATATTTTTTTAAAGGTCGATTAACCGCATTTTAATGGAGAACCTATTTCAAATCCACTTTTAGACAAATTTATGTGTTATATTTGACAAAATAAAATTATTCTTTATAATCAGGACATCAAAATTTAGTTTGTGTAAATTTTTGGTATTTTTCCGATAAGGTTCATTTTTTAATAAATAGTGAAAAATGTTGCATTTTAATTCAAAACCTATTTTTAATCTGATTTATTTATATGATTAGATTATCTTTTGAATTGTTTTTAAAGTTAAATTAGAATATATTTTAACCATTTAATTCAATAGTGGTCGTTGGAATTAATTTCACTTTGAAATTTGACTTAAACTAGTGTCAATCTTTTGATATATATTGTTTCATAAAAACATGTTATTTGTCATGACAGCGGGAATTAATTATTAAATTAATTAATTTAACTTAAATGATTTGAATTTTTTAAAATATATATCATTTTTTAATTCGGAATATAAAATATAGCTTAGGGTGATGTTTTGGTATTTTTCTGAAAAACATCAATTTTTGATGAATAGTGAAACCACTAAGTGGTACTTAAAAAACTGATTTTTCATTTAAATGAAACTTTACCACTTCTGTGTTTTGAATTTCAAAAATCCTACATACATGGTTGTCATTAGGAAGTAAAATGTGGTTCAATGGGATTGAAATAATTTTTTTTGTTGAATAGTAACTTTTATCTTTCTAATCGCGATTAGAGGTAATTAGTGTAATTTAAGTTAAAAATAATGTTTTAATAATATGAAATAAACTTGACACATGTCCTACCCTTATTTAATGTGTCATTGCCGGCCAAAACAATCCATGGGTCAACTTGGGGACCCCATGGATCCACTTTGGTTAGAAAATAACATTAATACGTTTTTATTTAAAGTTAAAATTATAATGTCACAAACATGTGTTGTTTTACTAAATCAGTTTTTACATGGGGTAATATAAGCCATATTTTTGACTATAAATATTCATTAGAAATCTAAAAATATTTCCTACATCATGATATTTTTTTATAATTTTTATACTTTAAATAAAATAATTTATTTATGACACCGTGATGATGCAGTGATTACCTCATTAATGAACGATTTAAATAAAATGAAAAGATAATGTAAAATAAAAGACCTAAACTTGTCAAAAACCAATTGGATGTGTGTATTTAGAACTATTGTCACCTTATCCTAGAAATATATAATTTTGTGACCTTTAAAATCCGAAAATCATTTTATAATAAAGTAATATTTTATAACTTTCCAAGAGTGCCCCTCTTCTCCCCTTATAAAAGGTCCCCACCTCTACCACCTTACACACACCTCTCAAGCCTTTGGCTCGACAAACCCCTGCCCATTTCATCTCTCCACATCCCTCTCTTCATCATTCAAGCCTCAATTCAGGCAAAATCCTTTCCAAGGAAGCCTTTTAGCTTAAATCAAAGTGAGTTACCCGTTTTAAAGGTAGTGTTTTCTCTTGTGCTCTTATGTTTTATTTTGCTCCTCCAACCCCCTAAAATATTTTTATTCTTTTCATATGTAACAGAAACAGTATCTTAAATATACTAGTATGTTCTTATTTGAAGGATTATAGATATACTTACACACACCTTCGACTAATGGTTAAAGAACATACCGTTTCTATGGTTGGCGATTTTTGCCTCACGAAACGATGATTGTTCAATATTCTTTTAACACCATTAAAGGTGGCCATTATAATGTTACTGTATTTTATTCCCATGAGATTCATGCTACATTGTCCACTATTTATTTTTTTGTGGTGTATTTACTTCCCATTATCTTACTATTTTTGTAATACACTCTCATTTATTTGTATTTACATCTTCAATATATGACCCTTCTTTCATGGGGTGTACGTTTCGAAAGATTCCCAAATCGGTAAGGGAACCTTTCACACTCCTCTTTTAAAAAGACTTATTTTTTTATGTCTTTTAATTTACATCGTTTTATGTTGAAATATGTTCTTCTATATCCTTATTGATGTAAATTTTATGTCCAAGTGTTGAGATACCTTTTTATCTCTCATCAACTAATTTTATGAATTTTAAAGTGACATCATTAGGCTGTCAAATTTTACAAAGGGAACTTCTTAACCCAATTTCGATTTCTTTGGGTTCAACATATTGTTATTTAATATGTCATCCTTGAATATGTGTGAATGACCTTTGATTGTTTTACACTTAATATCCACTTAAATTTGGTGTATTTATATTTTTCACACATAATTTTGAGATGGATTTATCTTTATTTTAAGGATACATTCGTTATAAAGGATTTCATCTCATTTTACATTTATATTGTGACTTCATTGTTGTTATGAACCAATTCACTCTTATATGGTGTATATATTGTCCCTTGGAATATTATATCATGAATTCATTTATTCTCATGATATTATAAAGTTCAGATTAAATGTTATTCCTCAATTATGGTATTCAAGTGTCTCTCATTTTGTGAAAAACACTTTAACTAAAATATCGTTTTAAATGTTTTAATGATTTATTGTTATAAATATTTCTCATTAATATCCATGTTTTCAAATGGTTTTTAAGGATTTAATTATATGGATATTAATGGTTTAAAATGTTAAAAAAAATCAAAGTGGTATGGGACACTTTGATTCAAAAATCACTTTATTAAATGTTTTTAATGGTTTTGAAAATGGTTTTTAGAATGGATTCATTATCTTAAAATGTTATATTGTTATTGTAATGTGGAAATGTTATCTTTACTTTATTCTTAAGTTATGTTCTATGATTATGTTATGGTTCTTGGGAATTTTTTATAAAGACGGGAGGTTCCGTGATAAACTAAGGGCGGGTGAGCCCGATATAGCTCTCCAATGCATTGGGTAATGCAAATGAGTTAAACGTTAAGGTTTCTTTAAAGATATTTAGGGAATATAATGTGATGGGTATTCCAAATGTAACCAAGAGGGTTACTCCCTACGTAATAATGTTATGAATTCCTCAAGTTACCTTTATAATTTATGATTTCTATGATTTATTTGTGATTTGATGAGGTATGTTAAAATTATTATGTTTTATGAGTAAAGAATGATTTCCTACAAGGGATAATGTTTTCTTTTCGTACTTTTATATCCCTTACTGAAGTTTTTATTCCCATCTCATGTTTTTGAAATGTTTTCCACAGGTCAAGGGAATGGTGCATGATATGATGATAGTGTCAAGGATGTGTCATGAAAGAAACCATGTTTTATTTTAAATATGTCTCTTTTGATGAGAAAAACCAATACTATATTTTATGTAACTAGTCTGTATAATGTGGAATGTAATTCATGATTTATGATCTAATTCTCTAAAACTCTAATCCTGAAAAGATCCACAATGGGAATTATTCATTTAATTCAACATTAAGTAAGATTTAATGCCGGGTCCTTATAGTTGGTATTAGAGGTCGGTTTGGACACCTTTAGTGATTAGGAGTTTTTTTAGACACATGATTAGTCCCTATATCTATTATTTCAGTTAAATCCTTATTTTATAACTTTTTTTAGGTCAAGTATAGTCGGTTATGAATGGAAGGAGAAGGATCTCAAATGAAATTCCTATCTCTTCCTGATGACATGCTTGCAATAATTATTGCAAAGTCATGTTCGGATGATTGTGAAACTTTTTCTAGCATACAACTTACTTGCAAGTAATTGTTCAAGATATCAAACACCTGAACTATACCTCGTTATCATTGTGGATCATGGGTTGTATTTAGACAAATATTATTCTGAAAACATTCTTATATTTTCAATAAAGGTAAATATTATCAAGGTGTTTTCAAATATTTTAACTTATCACAATAATTTGACGCATATTATGATTTAAAAAATGGTGATGAGGAAGGAGACCTCTACACAAACTATTTATATTTTATTTTATAATATAGTCTCTCAACACATACTTATGGTATTTTAAAAGGACCAATAATAGATAGTTTCAACTCAAATTCTATCCGACTATTTTATAGAAATCATTTTTTATCAGATGTTTTGGAATTATATGTCATACATGATTATTTTCCAAAAATGTTTTTCTGTGAACACCCATATGACCCATGTTGTACATGGTGTATTTGTATGGAGGAAGCAAATTATTTTAAAGTATCTCTAAATCATTGTTGTAATGCATGGGACTTCTACCTACGTGAGCAAGATGACGATGAAACCGAGTGGACCCCATGATCAAGGTACAATGTTATTCATTTTGGGAATCATTTTATTTTATCTTATAGTGGTGAAATAAGACTTCAAGAATTATGATGCAGAGATTATAACTAATTTGGATGAAAATGAGAGGTATAAGGAAACTATTTAGGGTAAAACATGTTAGGGTTATTTTTGGAGTTTTATAAAAAGTACAACACGCAGACCATGTGACAACCCGTCGCGTCAGACAAAGCTGTGGGAATCGAACCCATAACCAAAATGCGACTGGTATTTATCGCCTACCACTGGACAACGTGAAGTACCTGGTTAGTATTACTTTTTTTAGTTAGATGATTTTATGAATTAAGAGTATGTTGATTTTGGGTTATCTATGGAAATTATTAACCCATCATGTAGGATATTTGATTAGGTTAAATACTTTTCAATATGAGACTTTAAGAGCAACTGATATTATTTGGAGATAAGTGTTAATTTGTACCTTGGAAGACTATGTGATTAAATCCTTCAAATATTTTGGTTTCATTCTCATTTTTGTTTACTTTGAAGAATTTTGTGGACAAATTGTTTATTGAATGGTCTTTGTGGAACTTTGGGTATTGTTTCACAAATTTTAGAGATTAAGAATAGTTTTTTTTCCTTTTTGGGTATTATCTGATCCCATACTATCCTTTTAGGTTTTAGTTTTGGTTAAGGTCTAAATACATGGGAATTATATAGTTCTCTTTTTCGGATTAGGTGATTCTCTAGTAGTTTATTATAGCTCTCTTAATGTAAACACGTCTTCCTAAATACTCATCATTTGGGGAAAGTACGAGTTTGTGTAAGAAATCTAGTAAAATTTGAAAGTCAACATGACAAGTAAGTATGTTTCCTTAAGATCAAAAATAAATTCCTTAATGAAAATTAACTTAAAACAAAAATGTTGTATATTAACTTTTCCTATGGGGGAATCGAATACCGTTTAACACACCACAAGTATGTGATTTTCTTGTGGTTAAATTTCTCATAAACATGTTTTCTATCACTATCCCTCAGAACATGACCCTTTGTTTTTTCCTCCATATCCATGTTTTAATACATGGAATCCTAGTATGGGTTGACTCGGGTGACCTTTTTACTTCCCTCTATTTATTTTAAAGTGATTGTTTTACTGACTCTTGTACCAATGTATGATTTTCAATGAAGTTTCCAAGACCAATTTTAAAATTGTGAGGACGCAATTCCCAAAAGGGGGAAGGATGTAACACCCCAGGTAAATAAAGAATATGACATTTTCACATTTAAGCATATTTTTGAATAAAATATTAATATTACGTTAAAAGGGACTCTATGCTCGATGGCGTACCCAATACGCAACAACGAGTTTCTTGGGAATCTTACGTTGCACTCTAATAATAAAATAATATTATTTTAAATTGTAGTTAACGCCTAGCTGTTGTAATGGAGGGAATGAACAGAACTAACTACAAAATGATTATATATGTTTGTAAAATATTTTTACTCATTACAATAAATGTTAGAGGATTAAAAATGCGAATGAATCCAATTTTAAGAGTAAACATTCTTATATTCTTCAAAAGGTCGATTAACCAGCTTTTGATGGTGAACCTCATTTAAATCAACTTTTAGACAATTTTATGTGTTACATTTGACAAAATAAAATTCTTATTTAGAATCAAGACATCAAAATTTACTTTGTGTAATTTTTTGGTATTTTTCCGATAAGGTTCATTTTTTAATGAATAGTGAAAAATGTTGTATTTTCATTCATAACCTACTTTTAATCTAATTTATTTATATGATTAGATTAACTTTTCAATTTTTTTAATGTTAAATTAGAATATATTTTTACCATTTAATCCAATAGTGTTCGTTGGGATTAATTTTACTTTGAAATTATACTTAAACTAGTGTCAATCTTTTGATATATATTGTTTCATAAAAACACGCTATTTGTCATGACAGCAGGAATTAATTATTAAATTAATTAATCAAGCTTATATGATTTAAATTTTGTAAAATATAAATCATTTTTAAATTCAGAAAATCAAATATATCTTAGGGTAATTTTTTGGTATTTTTCTGAAAACATCAATTTTTGATGAATAGTGAAATCCATAAGTGGTACTTGAAAAAAAAGATTTTTCGTTTAAATGAAACTTTACCAATTCTGTGTTTTTAATTTCAAAAACCCTACATACATGGTTATCATTAGGAAGTAAAATGTGGTTCAATGGGATTAAAATAATTTTTTGCTGAATAGTAACTTTTATGTTTTTAATCGCGATTAGAGGTAATTACTGTAATTTACGATTAAAATAGTGTTTTAATAATATGAAATGAACTTGACACATGTCTTAACCTTTTTGGATGTTTCATAACCGACCAAGACAATTCATGGGTCAACTTGGAAACCCCATGGTGCCACATTGATTGGAAAATGTCATTAATACCTTTTTATTTAAAGTTAAAATTATAATGTCACAAACATGTGTTGTTTTACTAAAAAACATTTTACATGGGGTTATATAAGTCATGTTTTTTACTATAAATATTCATTATAAATATAAAAAGATTTCCAACATCATAATTTTAATTAATAATTTTTAGACATTAAATAAATTAATTTATTTATGACACCGTGATGATGCAGTGATTACCTGATAAATGAACGATTTAAATAAAATGAAAAGCTAATGTAAAATCTACGACCTAAACTTGTCAAAAGCCTATTGAATGTGTTTATTTATAACTATTGTCACCGTATCCTAGAAATATATAATTTTGGGACCTATAAAATCCGAAAATCATTTTACAATAATGTAATATTTTATAACTTTCCAAGAGTGCCCCTCTTCTCCTCTTATAAAAGGCCCCCACCTCTACCACCTTACACACACCACTCAGGAATTTTTCATGGACAAACCCTGACCATTTCATCTCTCCACATCCCTCTCTTCATCATTGAATCCTCACTTTGGGCATAATCCTTTCCAAGGAATCCTTTGAGCTTAAATCAAAGAGAGTTACCCATTTTAAAGGTAGTGTTTTCTCTTGTGTTCTTATGTTTTATTTTGCTTCTCAAACCCCCTAAACTCTTTTTATTCTTTTCTTATGTAACAAAACCAGTATATTAAATATACTAGGATGTTTTTATGCAAAGGATTCTAGCTACACGTACACACACCTTTGTCTAATGGTTAAAGAACATACTGTTTCTGTGGTTGGTGATTTTTTCCTCACGAAACGATGATTGTTCAATATTATTTTAACACTGTTAAAGGTGGCCATTATGATGTCACTGTATTTTATATATGATATATGTGGTATTTATGTTTACTCTATGCCTCTGTATTTTATATTTAAAACATACCTTTATTCCTTTCATGTTGTGCAAATGCGATAATTTCATATGAGGAAGTGTGGGACTACCGCCCCCTCAAGTGATGTGACTCGTTAATGAAATACATGGAATGTATAAATAATGAAATTAATGAACATATGTGACATATATAAAATATATATTATAATATTATTTATATATATATATCTATCATTTATTTTTAATTCCATTAATATGAAAAAAAATTGAATGTAGAGTTCATGTGTATATACGGCCTACCGTCACCATGATCGATGCTTTCCATTTTTTATCTCCAAACGTTATGGAATTGTATAAAATGAATATGTACTGGATATATATGATATTTTAATCATTAATAATGTTATGTAAATTATTTACTTATAACTACATGGGAAATCATTTTCAAACAAGTTCATTTTTTTACTCATGTACCAAACATCGGCAAAAACATATGATTTGAGCTAACATTATTAAACAATTATTATAACATTATAATATGTGATATGAACTGAATAATAATCTTTAAAGTAGGTAATTATGAAATTATAAATTTACCAATGTTTATTATTCAGGAATAAAAAGAAACGAACAAGACAAGTCAGACATGAGGTAAGGGATCCTACCACTATCTTTCTTTTTAAGTACTCTTTTTTATGTAACTTACTTTAAGATCCACTTTATTATGATGAGGGATGTTATTTAGTATTCCCCTTGCTGTAAAGCTTACTTTAATATGATTAGAGACCATATTTGATCTCATCAATACATTTTTGGATGTTTTATGTGGCACCATTAGGCTGCCGAATTTTCATAAGGGGATTTTCATCTCACTTTTTATTCCCGTGAGATTCATGCTACATTGGCCACTAATTCGTTTTTTTGGGTGTATGTACTGACCATTATCTTACTATTTGGGTAATACACTCTCATTTATGGGTATTTACATCTTCACTGTATGACCCTTCTTTCATGGGGTGTACGTTTTGAATGTTTCCCAAATCGGTAAGGGAACCTTTCACACTCCTCATTTAAAAAGACTTATTTTGTTATGTCTTTTAATTTATATCTTTTTATGTTGGGATATGTTCTTCTATATCCTTATTGATGTAAATTTTATGTCCAAGTGTTGAGATACCTTTTTCACTCTCATCAACTAATTTTATGAATTTTAACGTGACGTCGTTAGGCTGTCGAATTTTACCAAGGAAACTTCTTAACCCAATTTCGATTTCTTTGGGTTCAACATATAGTTATTGAATATGTCATCCTTGAATATGTGTGAATAACATTTCATTTTTTTTACACTTAATATACACTTATATTGGGTGTATTTATATTTCTCACACATAAAAATGAGATTGATTTAACTTTATTTTAAGGATACATTCTTTATAAGGGATTTCATCTCATTTTACATTTCTATTGAGACCTAATTGTTGTTATGAACCAATTCACTCATATATGGTGTATATACTGTCCCTTGAAATATTATATCATGAATCCATTTATTCTCCTGATATTATAAAGTTCGGATTAAATGTTATTCCTCAATTATGGTATTCAAGTGTCTCTCATTTTGTTAAAAATCCTTTAACTAAAATATCGTTTTAAATGTTTTAATGATTTATTCTTATAAATATTTATCATTAATATCCATGTTTTCAAAATGATTTTAAGGATTTTATTATATGGATATTAATGGTTTGAAATGTTAAAAAATTCAATGTGGTATGGGAAACTTTGATTCAAAAATCACTTTATTAAATGTTTTTAATGGTTTTGAAATTGGTTTTTAGAATGGATTCATTATCTTAAAATGTTATATTGTTATTTTAATGTGGGAATGTTATATTTCCATTATGCTTAAGTTATATGCTATGATTATGTTATGGTTCCTGGGCATTGGTTATGAAGACAGGAGGTTCTGTGATAAACTAAGGGCAGGTGAGCCCGATATAGCTCTCCAATGCATTGGGTAAAGTGAAGGATTTAAACGTTAAGGTTTCTCCAAAGAGATTTAGGTAATGTACTGTGATGGGTATTCCAAACGTAACCAAGTGGGTTAATCCCTACGTAAGAATGTTATGAATGCATCAAGTTACCTTTTTGCCTTATGATTTCTAGGATTTATTTGTGATTTGATGAGGTATGTTAAAATGCTTATGTTTTATGAGTAAAGTATGACTTTCTACATGGTCTAATGTTTTCTTTTCGTACTTTTATATCCCTTAATGATATTTTTATGTTCATCCAAAGTTTTTGAAATTATTTTCACAGGTAAAGGTAAAGGTGCATGATATGACGATAGTTTCAAGGATGTGTCAAGAAAGAAACCATGTTTTATTTTAAATATGTCTATGTTGATGGGAAAAACCAATACTATCTTTTATGTAACCACATTTTTTAAATGTGGAATGTAATTAATGATTTATGATCTAATTCTCTAAAAATCTAAACTAGAAAAGATCTTCAATGTGAATTATTCATTTAATTCAACATTAAGTAAGGTTTAAGGCTGGGGCCTTATATCCTCCTCCACTACAGCACACAGGGGTGCACTAGAACCTCCAACATGGCCAACATGGGTTAGCCACCTTGTCTAGAATGCGGCTATTTTGGTGGCACTGACTCCCCCATAGGGAATCTACGATCGTCATGTTGGCAGCACCTTCTACAGACCACCAGGTCCGCTCTGGTGGTCCTGTCTTCGATCTGTCTGTACATTCAGGACTCTTGTGTAACTGTCATCACTGCCTTGGTCCTAGATTCCACTTTCATCAACTTGAGGATATGAAAAAGAATAACACTCATTGATATGGACCCAATCCTTGGTGGTGTCGCCCCATGCCCCCCTCATTAGAAGTTTAAAATGATAGGAGGATCAGGGATTTTAGATTAATCATACATGTTTTTGTTTATACCGAGATAAAGAAATCCTAAGAAACTAACCCTTCCACAAGAATCAACAATCATAAAATCAACCTATTGGTGGGTTAATCTGTATTCATCATTGAATTTAAGAATGGGAAAAAACAACTTAAATTCAAACCCTACCTGGAATGAGGATATGTCACTAACGAGGGATGAATCTTCGAACCATTATCGATCCTCGATCAATTTGCATTCGTCATCGTCCGTTGATGGTGTCCATTTCTGTTCATTGATTTCATTCATCATTCTTAATTGAATAAAAATATTTATCGGTGGTTCGTGGGATATTCATCCACAGATTAATTGTCGTCACTCAAACGGGTTAAACAAATAAAAAGAAAACAGGTCATAGCATTTTAGTTATACTGTGATGCCACGTCACCACCATCACAACCATGTCCTCATATTCCTACTTCCACCACATGAGGATATGAACATGAATAATTCATGTGCGGAGGGACCGGGGCCTTGATCGTGTCATTCCACACCCATCGTATTTGAGGTTTAAAATACGGGGAGGCTCTAGGATTGTAGTTTAATCAAATAAGTGGTAGTTTAAACTCTTATAAAGAAATCCCATAATGTCACCTAGCTTATGGAACAAATATTATGAGGAAAATAAATTTGGGGGTTGATCAGTGTTCTTTGTTGAATTGTATAATGTAAAACACATAAGCAAAATCCCTACATGGATTGAGTTTCTGTCGCTAACAATGGGAAAAACATTGGGCCTTTGTTGATACTCGATCCTTTAGCATTATTCCTTGTTCATTGGTGGAATTCGTCACTATTAATTGATGGCATTCTTCATTCAACATTGGAGAAAAAATAATATGTTGGTTTTTATGAGAATATTCTTTGGATTAATTTCCATCACTCAAACACTTTATTCAAATAATTAAGAAAACATGTCACAATGTTTTTGGTACGATGTTATGCCACATAATTATGGTGTTTAATTTATGAAATTAAATATATGTTATATGTTATTTAACAAATTACTATGTTGTAGGTTTACACACCATTAATGACTTCCATTAATGGTCTTTGTCGTCAACTCATCACCGCATCACAGTGTCCTTGTGTCGATGCTTGTCGGTTGAGGTAACGAAATAAATATCTTTTTAAAAATTATTTTATTTTTTTTTCTGAAAGGTAAAGAAATTATATTTTCTATTTGACCCTTGTTTTCCATTATTTATTTCTTTCCATATGAATCCATGTGTTTTTATTTTAAAGGTTCCCTCATATTTCTATTTCTACCACTCGATCAAATGATAGAAAAACCAGATCGCACGTTTATAGAAAGTACCATAATAAATGTTCAAAATTCGGTTTTGGGATCACTGTATCATGGAATCACGTGAAGTCAGAGCACATACTTGTAAAATAATTACATATAATTTAAAAATAAATTAAATTGAAATTCTGAGACATTGAATTCTCCCCACAATTGGGCATTACGTCCCTGAAATCAAAAGCCAGAGCTAATCATTCAAATTGGGGTAATGAGCATGAATCTAAGCCTCCCACTCCCGTGTTCTCTCATGGAGATTCTCGTTCTTCCAATAAAGGTGCACCATAAAAATAGACCACTAAAACATGACCCTCTCATACTGATACTCTATATCCAATGTGAATTGCACAAATATCACCGCATCGTCAATGTCCAGCTCTCTCCATTCGATGACTTGCGATTGATTGTCCATATATCTTCTTAGTTGTGACACATGGAATAAGTTATGGACTCGGTGCATTTTTATGGGATGATATAGGTGGTAATCTACCTATCCTGATCTATTCATGATCATAAAATGTCCTATGACCCTCTGAGATATTTTTCCTCCCAGCCAAATCTCTGTAATCCTTTTTAGTTTGAGTTATGAAGGAACACATAATCTCCCTCCACAAACTCCATAGGTCTCTATATCCCGTCAGCATACAATTTATTCCTAATATATATAGTCCTCATTGAGTCATGGATGTTCTGCAGCTTCTCAGTGGTAGAACATTCCATCTCTAGACCCATGAGTGCTGACTCCCCTAGATTTTTCCATCATATAGGTTATTTGTAAGCCCACCTATACAAGGCCTCGAGCGGTGCCATTCGAATAGTGTAGTGATAGTTGTTATTGTATGAAACCTCGTCCAGTGGTAGGGGTACCTCCAAAAAACATCCAAAATCAATGATTCAAGCATGATTCATGTCTCCAAGGGTTTGTATATTCTTTTTGATCTGGCCATTGGTCTGGGGAAGAAAATTTGTGCTCAAGAGCATCCGAGTCTCGAACGCCTCCTTTAATACATTAAAAAACTGAGATGTAACGCATGAATTATGGTCCATGTTGATTTTCTAAGAAACCCTATGAAGACACACTATCTCTAGGAAATATAGGAATCCCATTACCTCTACTAGTCCCTACTTATGAATGGGTATGAAGTGAGTTGACATGGTGAGTCGGTCAGCAATCACCCAGATATAATCTTGCCCTTTGGATTTACGTGGTAACCCCATCACTACGTCCATCGAGATAACATCCCATTTACACTCTCATTCTTCAAGTTGTTGAGCCAATACTTCTAGAAACAGATGCTCTTCCTTCAATATTTGACAAGTGAGGGATCATGAGGGTAACTCGGCCACTGCATTCTTCATTCCTTGAAACCAATACTGACGTCGGTGGTTGTGGTACATCTTCACCACTCAAGGATATACCGCCAAAGGAGATGTATGGAACTCCTTAAACAACTACTCTGACAATTCCACTTGTAATATAGTGAACCTTAAAAAATAGATGATTCACTACCCACCAATCAAAAATCTATTTGGAGCATGCCCTGAGGGTAACTGAGCATGTCGGGCCTCGTAGTTAACAACACCAACTGTGCATCCTTGAATCATTGTATGAGTGGTGGAGTAATAGTCATCAAAAGAAGGTAATATTAACCATCATCGTAAATGATGGATATCAGCATCATGACTAGATTCTTTGTCACCTCACTCAGATGCTACAAACCGGACCTCCTACTAAGTGTTTCATCTACCACATTCCACATCCCATGTGTATAGACTATCTCAATGTCATAGTCCTTGAGGAACCCTATCTGTCTCTGTTGTCCCATGATCAGGTCCTTTTGGGAGAAGATATACCTCAAACTCTTGTGGTCAGAGTAAACTCTAAATCTTTCCCCAATCAAGTAGTTGATCCACATCATTAAGGCAAAGACCACTATTGTTAATTTCAGTTCATGGGTCGCATGGTTCTCCTAATTTTTCCTCAAATGGAGTGAGCCATAGGCGATCACTTCTCACCCCACCAATAGTAAAGAAACTTGTTTGGTCCCTAACACATCACAGAATACTACATTCTCATCTCCCCCCTATGGTAGTCTAAATATGGGGGCACTAGTTAGTATCTGTCTTAGCACATGGAAACTCTTCTAGAATGTCTCTGTCCGTACGGAGGGTTTTCCATTCCATTTCAAATCCAAAAAGGGTGATAACACTATGGAAAAGTCAGGTACAATCCCTGATAGTAACCAACTAAACCCAAGAATCTTTGCACCTCATTCGACACCTCAGTCAGGCTCATGGGTGGATCTCAAGAAAGCACTATCACTATCATCATCGGATCCACTGTAACTCCATCCTACGAGATGATGTGTCCCAAAAAGTGAACCACTCATATCGAGAACAAGAACTTTGAGAGCTTACTATAAAGATGGTGCTCTCAGAGTGTATCCATGATTATCTGAAGGTGTGTATAATTCTCCTCATATGATGCTAAGTACACCTAGATGTCTTCAATGTAGACCATGAAACCAGTTCAATGTATGGAAACAGAAATCCATCTTAGGAGTCCGATGAACATTTTTGGGGTGATGGTCATGCCGAAAGGAATCACCAGGAACTGATAGTCCCCATACCAGACCTGAAGGCTATATTCGATACATCCTTATCAAATACAAAATGATGGAGATAGCCTGATCTATGGTCTATCTTGGAGATCACTTTATCTTCCTTCAACTAATTGACGAGGTCATCAATTCTTAGAAGTGGTTAATTGGTCTTCATGGTCACCTGGTTCTGACACCCAAATTCCACACAAAACCTAAAGCTTCCATTTTCCTTCATGGAAAACAACATAGGGGCTTCCCATGGGGAAACACCTGAGCCTTACGAACCCCTTCTCGTGAAAGTCCTCCAGCTTTACTCCCAACTTGCAATGCTCCGTGGAAGCTATATGATATGTCGGTGTGGATATTGGTGTAATCCCGGCATAGAGGTCGATGAAAATTTCTACCACTCTACGAGGAGATACTTATAGAACATCTTCAAGAAAAAATCCTCATACTCATCAACTACTAAATGAAGTATTGGAATCCTCTCATCCACTAGACCGAGGGTGATGCTAGGAAAGTTGTGTTTGATTGGATGCACCATCCATTGAGAGATTCCACTCTGTGATTCAAGGGACTCCTTCTAGCCAATGAAGGAAAACCTTATCCCATCCATGTGGATAGACCATACTACAAGCCTAAAACTGTCAATCTAAGCATGGACTATGAACAACCAGTCCATACCCAAGATGAAATTATAAGGCCTTGACTCCACTACTAAGAGATAATATTCTAAGCTCTTTCTTATGATAGTAAGCTCACACTACAGGAAAAATTCTGTAATCGTCAAATCCCTTCCAATAGGAGTCAATATCTATAAGGATTGAGCCAATGATTCCACTGAAAAATCTTAACAATGAACGAGTTGTATGGAAAGGAATGAGTGACAAGCACATGTGTTTATAAGAATTATAATTACGGTAGAGAAGACAAATATCGTACCATGGATAATCTCTAGAGCTCCAAGGTCACATGCCTCTACTGCCTAATGACGATATCACCCATGTCCTCCTGGTCCCTGAGTTTGAGGTGGACCACCTGGTGGTGGTGGTGTTGGTACCTTACACCATTACCCACCACCTACAACCAAGCCAACTACCCTACCATGTTTCCTGCCCTACAGACCTCCTCGCATGAACCTATACCACTATCTCAGTAGTCCCTTGACCATCTGGTAGTCATCTACATAGCGGGTCAGGGAATAATGTGTCATGTGTCCCTTCCTATTGAACTTGTAGAAAATTTTGGCTCCTGACTGACTCCATCTATTTTGGGAGCCACGCACTACCGACCATGAGACCTTTGGTTGGACCCTATAGGACATGGACCCCTTGGTCCCTCGGGTAAGCTATATGTTTCCTACTGAATACTCTGTCACATTTGGTCTTCTAGTATCTCTGTAAGTCGTCATCTTCTATGCCAAGAATCTATCATATAAAAATCTTGCTTCAATTCTCCAATGCGGGTGGGGATGCTGAGAACACCAATGATTCCCTAATCTCCCATCTGATTCCCTACTCAAGGGTCTGATCTTTTATGAAATGGATCAATATCATGTTAGAGGATTAGTGAGAGAGGTATAGAAACCTCACAGAGTACTCATCCTCTGAGAGGATGCCCATAGGTGAAGCAGTTCTTGGAAAGTAAAATATCTTAAGGTCATAGGGTAAAATACTCCACTTGTAAAATACTCTCAATGTCAGCCAAAGATATGGTTTCCACATCATTAGTTTGAATCTCTAGACTCCATAATATCCCTAAAAATCCCTAAATTCGTCACGTTGCTATGATCTCCATCTAATAAATTGGTGTGCTCACTAAGCAGAAGACCAACGTCACTGCCTACAGCCAGTCCTTAGAAACCTGAGTATCTATCTCTCCCCTGAACCAGGGAGGTCTTACTCACTAGAAATTGTGCAAGGAACTGAGCCAACACACATTCCTTATTTGTATTTTCTGCAGTAATTTCCATTCAATATGTGGTGGAAACAATAGTACACCACCTGGAAAGGTCGTCTCAAGCATTGGTCCTTGAACTAACCCCTCATTGTTAGTCTAGCTATCCACCAGATCATATATAGGGATCCGATCTAGTCATCCATGTGGGAGCATCTTGAGATAGATCAAGATGTACAATAGTTATATGTTTATACCTAGTGAGCTTAATGTTACTCAAAAAGAATATAAGGATACCCTTAAGAAAATAGTGTTTTCAGGTTTAGAGCAAAAAAAATAGTATTCAATGTCCTAGTGTATGGATGTGTCGGTAGCCGCACCAATACTGGACTACTAGAATCTCAATGTCAGACCCGAAACTACAAACAATGTTTCCCCAAAAACAAAACAACAGACTCCCTGTCTAATAGGTAGAACAAACCACCCTCTAACACCACTTTTTCAAAACTCATCCCCTAGGGCCCATTCCCTAACTAACCCAATCCATCCTCCCTATAGATAAGTACTGGTGACAGGCAATGAAGGCATCATTCTACAAGTGGGAGGAATTTCCATGAGTACTTGTACGCACACACATTCCCAAACACATCCCAAAAACTGAAATGGTTAAAACAATTATACTAAAACAAGTGTTGAGTACTTGAAAAACTGAAGACAAGGGTGCCATAATAGAAACCCAACAACAGAACTGAGAACAACAATGTAAAAATGGTCTCAAGTAGTCATCCCCTGAAATACCAAACTGATGGTATGAGTAGTTTAGATACTAGAATCATAAGTAGTACGTCATGTACACCAGATACTAATGGGCCCCGCCTCCTCCTAGGCCACTATGTCATCCGTCAATGTGTCGATCATTTTCAACTAACACAACTCATGCGGGCGTAGCCTGTGCAGGGTTGAGTAACAAAATACTCAGTAGAGGACCCCGAAACACAAAGGAAATACTCCAAATATCATAATATCAATACAGGAATCAAAAGTATAAAGAAAGATCATGAAGCAAAAGCACAAAGAACAAGCACAAGATATCTCACTCAATATATATTTTAGCGTATTGAATGAATAATCATCAATCACATCATCGAACACCTATGAATCTATAGAACCTCTCCACAATGAGTACAGAGGGAATGTCAGGTCACACAGAAGCCACTTCCCAATAACCTTGTACTGATGTGGTACTCATCATTGATTAGTACAATGGGCATTCCATGTCACATAGTCCGAATCCCACTATGGGCCTACAAAGGCACACATAATAACTTCACTACATGGCCCAATAAGGTACTCCTACCCAATGCGTACTATGGGTCTATCGAGTCACAAATTCTCGCTCCCACCATGAGCCAGCTATTTCACCCAGATTCACTTCCCAAATGGACATATTTGAGTCACACATAGTATCTTGTCAGTACTCTTCATGTCCCATCCAACAACATGGTTCGGTACAAAGAGCTCATAAGAGATCCTAGTATCAAGACATTTGTCACATCTCAAACTATTTTAAAGTCCCTATAGATCATACCAAACGATCTGTCTTGTTTAGTGGGTCCCAATGCTACAGACAACTATTCAATTGGACATGCGGTTTGTACATTATTATCATTTTAGTAAATAGAGGCCAACATTGTTGGGGCTGGGTCCGACCTGGTCGGACCGACCCGACCAACCCAGCTCGGGGGGGGGGGGGGGGGGGTTGCACATACACTAACATTCTTCAACTAAACCAATATGACAACGTTTAGGTTAGGGTAGGTTTGGTCCGTCGTGGCTAGTAGACTAGGCCCAATGGGCCTCACTGGACCCAGCCTTTTTTGGTTGGGAGATCATCCTGTCTGGGCGCCCGGTGACCTAGTCTCATCCAACTCGGAACGAAATGCACATGCATGGCCCAAAGGGTGGGGGTCCGGCCCGCAGGTGCAGGTCCAACACATTGGCTAGGGTCTGGCCAACCTGAGGGGGGACCTGATAGTTCCTTTGGCTGGGGAGAGACCCTCTAGGAAAATCTCGATCCCCCAAGGGCTGACCGGTTGTCTGTTCCTGAGATGTGGTTGTTATCCCCACTTCCCCTCCCAGACCAGTGGCTCTTCAGAGGGGACTCTATCTACCATGCTAGAGAGATCACATCTCTCTTCGTTGGCACAGATGCGGGCCACCCCATCCCCATGACACAGACTTC
Organism: Viscum album; assembly: GCA_963277665.1. Taxonomy (NCBI): domain Eukaryota; kingdom Viridiplantae; phylum Streptophyta; class Magnoliopsida; order Santalales; family Viscaceae; genus Viscum; species Viscum album. The sequence continues at coordinate 571,049,331 of OY728129.1, forward strand.
TATCACCTCTACCATGACCAAAGGACCATAGAATCTTCCACTACAGCACGCACAGGTGCACCGCCTCCTCCAATGCGGTCAGTGATGGCTGACCAACTCATCTAGAAAATGACTCCTTGGGTAGTGGTACCTCCTCCATGTAGCTAGTGATAGTTGACCGCTGCCATTGGTCGCCCACACCGCCGTGCTAGTGGTTCCACAATGACGACACCATCTGTATGCCACCGGGTCCACTCTGGTGGTCCTTTCTCTGATCTGTCTGTGCCTTTGAGCCTCTCAGTTTTTCATCTTCACTACCTTGGCCCAGTATTTTTCTTACCTCCACTTAAGGTTACGACCATGAATAATGCACATACGGAGGGACTAGGTCCTTGTTCATGTTATCCAGCATGCTATGTATTATATGATTAAAACATGGGGAGGCATGGGGATTGTAGTTCAAACAAACAAGTTTTATTTTAAACCTGAAAAAATAATTCTCAAATGGTAACCCTCTTGTATGAATGAACTATCCTAGAATCAACATGTTCATGGGTTGATCTACGTAAATAATTCAATTTAATTATGTGGAAAAAAATAAAAATTACCCCTACGTGGATTGAGGATCTCTCACTAATGATGGGAAAAGATCAGATCTATCATCGTTCATTGATTCGTTAGTGTTTTTCCATACTCTTCAATGGAGTTTGTTCCCGTTCGTTGATGTAACTCATCATTCTACGTTTGAGAGGAAATCCTCTGGTGGTTCAAAATAGATTTGACCACTAATTAATTTCTATCTTTCCAACACTTTATACAAAAAAAAAACATGTCGCAACATTTTTGTAATATTGTGATGTTACCTCGTTACACTATTTCATTTATAAAACAACGTAGCTATTATATGTCCATTAATGTGTCGTTACACTAGGGTTTAGAATCCATTAATGCATTACATTAATGTGCCTCGTTTTCGCCTAGTTGTTGTATCACAACATCGGTGTGTATACACTTGTTAGTTGAGGGAAAGAAATTATATATCTTATTAATGTTTTTTTGAATGGTATGAAAATTTAAATTTTTGTTCGGCCATTGATGGTTAATGTTATTTTCTTTCTTGGAAAATCCTGGTATTTGGATTTCAGAGGTTCCCTCAAATTTTTGTTCTGAGCACCGGTTCAAAAGTTAACGTGTGTGCAGTTACATCATATATTTTATGATGAATTTTATATTTTGTAATGATATATTCCTGAGATAAAATATACATCAAAATTATAATAATATAATTTTTATCTAATTTATAAAAAAAATTATGATGTTTTGTGATTGTTTTAATTTATGACATTAAGTCCTTATAATGCTATTTTTTATATTTTCAAATATACACTTTTAGTTTTTGTGGTACAGTGGTATAGACACACAACACTAACAAAAAATCATGAAACCACAATAAACAATATATACTTTCACCCATCATAAAAAATTGATCCAATGAATCTTGGAAATCCCAAAATAAGAAATTACCCAACCCATTCAAAATAGTAAGAGAACATTGAGTATTATTTAAGGAACCATGAACATCTCAGTATCCACATAGCTCAGCTAATTCACCCATAGATACAACAACAACTAACCATCAAAATATCAACATTATTAGATAAAAATACTAACCTAGAAATAATAATTAAAATGTAAACTTAATATCCAAAAAAATACATTAATTGAAGAATAAAAACACTATCCACCATGATACATTCTAAATAATAATTTTTGAAAATAGAGAAATCAATGAACACCTGTAAACTATCAATGAAGGTTTCTCTCCCAACTATGATTTAGGGAACCCCCTAGTGACTAATAGTGGAAAAGAATATAATTACCAACATAGGATAAAATCACATACCATTCAAGCTTATAAAATATTAATTCTAAAACCATGAAATAACCACAGTAAAATATTTGTAGTACATACTAAATAGAAATTAATCCATTATATTTATAAAAATCTAAAAACCATCAAGTCATACTAATATGATGTTAGGCATGTTAGGTGTCTGGGAAAGTGAATAAGAGGAGAGTAATGATTCATCATATAAATAATGCAAAAGTAACCACTACAAAAGAATAAAATTTAATTTAATGAATGATTCTCAAGAAAATTAAATCAAAATGCATAAAATGATCATTAATGGGATATACCTTCAAATATCTCCAAAATCATAATATAGAACAAAAAAATTATATTTCAGCTATCCAAAAATTGGGAGAATTATAATGGGTTGGAAAAAAAGGATGTATATGATATTCAATAAAATAGAACACAAAAAGTGTGTGATGAAGCTATAAAAGTAGGGAATGGAATCCCAAACATGATAAAATAAATTGTTTCCAAATTTCCAAGTAGACTATAGGAGAAGTCCAAACGAGGAAAATAGAACAAAGTATTTAGGAATTCTACAGTATGAGTGAAACCCATGTCCACCAAAAGAGATATGGAATACAAAAATAGATAGTTGAGAAAGAGTCCATCAATTCATGTGTCTCAAATTCACTTCAAATCATAATAAAAAATGAAGTCTTTTGATGGAGGGAATACTTTTTTCAAAAAAAAAATAATCTATCACAATTTTATTCCCTAAAAAATATTTTGGAAATTCCCATATATTATTTACCATATGTCACTTTCATTTAATGTACAAATTTGATTAAAATTGGTCATATTGTGTGTATGATGATGTCTACTGATAAATTATATTGACCATGATCTAATTTTTCCCACCTATAATTTTATTATAGAGGTACAATTTAATCATGGGTTTGTTGGATGATTTATTTATCGAATAAGTGAGTAATATTGACTATTGATAACTATTAGATTCAATAGTTTAATTCCTGATAATTAGTCATCTTTAACACATACCAAGGGGATGTTTTGAATAACCAATAGTTTATTGGTGGGAAAATCTATTATATGTTCTTCATTTTTTAATTCACTAATCATAAAATATATTGTTATATGGGTTGTCAAGATTTTTTATTTTCAGACATGTTGCATGTCTTCAGCATAATTGATAATCTATATAAATACTATAAATGTTTTTAATCGATATATTTATTACTAAATGAAAAAATATATTTTATTATGAATTTATCATATGAAATATTCAAAATGGCCCACTAAAAATATGTTTTATGAGATTTATCATTTTTTAGGTTTATTTTTGATCATTTTATTTTTTATGGTTGTGTCATGATCATTAAAATATTATATTTTTATTTTATACTCAATATGAAACAATATTTGGGAACAAATTTATATATATTCTTCCATAAATTATAAAATATAATTTTAAATCCCTTTGAAATAAAATGTTTTTTGAGCTGTAAAAGCATTATGTGTTTAATAACATCCATACATCATACCAAAAAAATTAAATATAGAGAATTATTTTAAAAAATATACCATATGCATAATAAGAAAATGTAACCTTACTATTCTATGGATTAATAATGTTTTATATGAATCAATTATATAAAAATATAGTCTCATTTTTTCTAGTAGATCTATGATAGAATATTTTGGATAATCCTTTTAATATCAAATTGCACTTAAATTATATAGTAATATTCAAATATGAATCCTTTTAGTCAAAACTATTTGTTCTATAAAACAATTGAAAATAAGTATTCATTTTTATTTTATAATCATTGGAAAGAAAAACCATAAATTATATAACTCACTCTTTTATAATTTACATGTCTTTATAATAAATAGTTTTTCATAATTATGGAATAATGATGTAGATGAAAAAATGGAAACAAAAACTAGTATTAAGGGATAATAAAATTAATTAATTACTCAATAATCAAAAAATAATATCAAGAGTAATATTAAAATCATAAATATGTTTTTAATGATAAAATATTTCATTGAAAACATCTTCATTCACACACAAAATTGAAATGGTAGTACAATTTCTCATAGATTATTGGCCAAAAATTTAACAAAAACATACCCAAATTTATTCGTGTGATAGAACAACTATAATAAATCATATTTTTAGAATTATTTAGATTATATATTTTCAATTTTTTAAACGATTATTATAAAAAATGTGGTATTCATAATCTATTACATGATTGATTATAAAAAACAACTGTAAATGATGATTAAAAAAATATGGATTATAAAAATACAATTTTTAATAAATAACTTCTCATGAAACTATTTACAAGGAAATAATTACTATAATAAAACTAACTTAATAAGGGGATGAAATAAAGAGAACATAAAGAAATACATGTGGACATAGTAGATACATATTAGGCCCACATTATTGTATTGTATACGCATTCCTAAAAATTGTTTTATAATATCATAAAATAATATTTTTTTTGTGGTAATAATCCATGTCTCTTAAAATCATTTGATATGAAATACTTTGAGACATATAAAGTTGGGGTAAATTGTTATTTGATGATAAAAATTATCATTTAGTGATCATAGCCATTTAGAAGAATAATTTCACAGAATGTAGAAGTTTATAACATTATTAGAAATACAAATATTCATGGAAAAAAAGAAATAAATTGTGACTACTCACATGTAAATATTATATCATGAATGGAAAAGGAATATAAAATCATTATTGTATATGTATTTTTAAATATGAATGTAGTACCAATGTTTTTTGGATTATTATATTAATGTAAAAAGATTATATATAAACTTTATTTTTTTAAAATTAAATATGGTTGAAGCCTAACCTATAATGAAATGTAGTAATTATTAACTATATTGAAACATTTGTTTATATATTTAAGAAAAGGATTCTATTAAGTTATCCCAAATAAAATACAAGAGTTTGTGTCCACTCATTTCTAATTACATCATCCATTGTTTTGTAGTAAAAAAATTAGGTGGTGGGTACCATCTTTGTACACTCAAAGTAAGAAAATAAATTTTCTGATTTTGCTTTGAAAATTTGATTATATTGTAATAATTAATTTTATGTATATGAAATAAAACCATGTGTTTTGAAAACTATTGTATCTTTTTATAATAATAATAAACTATTGTCTTATTGGAACACACACAGACACACAGACACACATATATATTAATTTATGTCTTCATATGGGTTAATTATTATCAAAATGTAAGTGTATGTTTCATTGGTGGATTTTGATATAACTATTTTAATTAATTAACTCCCAATTTATGTTAATAAAATTAATTATAGTGAAAAAATTTATATTGTTTTTGCTGTCAAATAATCAATCATTTTCAAAGATTAAATACACTAATATATTTTTTTTAGAAACACTACCCACTGTAATTATTTTTAGTATTCTATATATAAAAAGATAAACACGTGAGAAATTGATGATATGATATGGACTAGTTTTTGGAAAATATTATGTTGCATTAATTATTTAATTAATAATACATCCCCATGAATGATTAGTGGTATTTTTATTTAGACTCATTATATATAATGAAATGAGGTTTTCCCCATAAATAAAAAATATATTCTATTATTTTAACCACATGCATCACTAAAATACAAACACATATAGACTGTTATAATGAAGTTATTGAATTATATTTTATTGAATCTTCTAACATAGTTTATATATATATTTAAAAAAATAATGTCATTCAAATTCTATTTAAATATAAACATCATTTCATACTTTAAATAAACTAATACATCTTTTTATGAAAAAAATAAATTTTCTAAAATATTTATTTATCATGTTTGACATACTTATGAATAAAGATAGTATTATAATAATTATTAATATTTGAAATATAAGAACTCTTATAAAATAAATTATTTCATGGTATTTTTTTATTCTATTTTAATGTATCATTTATAAAAATTAGGATTTTATTTTGAAAATTTCAATGTTATTTTTGAATATATAATGGGATTAATTTCTTATGAATAATTTTTTGAAATCTTATTCAGTAATTGATTGTTAGGTGGATTGTGAAAAATACCATCTTATTGAAATATCATTGATTTTTATAATTCATATTGATATAAGCATAACCCAATACTTTGGAATAAATTTTGTTGAGAAGAAACATGAACAATAAGTGAATTTATTTATTTTAAAATATAATTTTTGATTTATAGTCATGTATTTGGTATTTTAGAATATATGTAATATATTTTAAAAAATATGTGTAAATGAATTAATTTTTTAAAAAAAATAATTTTTATCATTAAAAGAATTATAAATGGATTATAAATTTAAAATCAGTGGGTTATATTTACCTAATAAGGGCCACATAATATTTTTCTTATAAATGATAAAATAAATAGGGTTAAAATTTGTTACCCTAGTAAAATGATTATCTTTCAAGGAGTAATACATTACAAGCCTAAATTTAATATTAAAAATAAATGTATAGATTTTAAAATAAAAGGTGAATAGGATCATTAAAAATATATTAAATTATATTAACACTCATTTATTTGTTATTAATTGTTAAATAATAATAATAACCTACAATTAATAAAATGAAATTTTTCAAAAAAATAAAAACATTATAAATTATTATTAAAATGTAATTATTATACTATTTATAGATTAATGTTTGATTAATGGATTGGAAATTAAAATTTATCCGGTCTTATTTTTTGAATGAGGTTCTCCATATATTTTTGGTATTAATATAACTGAGATGATTGATTTTTAATTAATAGTAATTAGTAATAAAATTAATAATCTAATGTGGTTCTAATTTTCCTAAATTAACTTCACAATTAAATATTATAAAGATGTTTTTAAGGTTATAATGTGTTACCTACATGTCCCCCCAACATTCCTTCAAAAAAAATTCATGCCTTTCCATTATTTACCATTAAATACAATTATTTTCCATGTAATAGTATCTTATCTTCACGTATAAAATGGGATAACATCCTACCTTTGTATAATCCTCACCTGTATCATAACTAATTTTAAAACCAAACATACTCTACACACATTGAATGAATTTACATTTATTTATTCGAAATTTCTATATAAATTATCCAAATTTCGTCAAATATAAGGCATTCTACAAATAGATGTTCAAGGTTCTAATGTATGTAACACATCTTTAGAAAAATTTCATTATCATTCATCAGTTTATAAAAAACAATAAAAATTGTCTAATAATAAAAAAATTATAATTATAATTTTATATTTTATTAAAACTATTTTAAAAAAAATAATTTATTCTCTTCCTTCAAAAATGTAAAAAATGATTCATTTTTTGTATGTGTGTGCGAACTGCACCTCCATGAGGAGACACATTTGATATTTCTCCATCGATGTTCATGGATGGTTCATAGAGGTATTAAATTTTGAAAATAAAAATTTCTAAAAAATAATAATGTTAATAAATATATTATATATTTTATTTTCATCTTCCATTCCACACTATGAAAATGGGAGTGTCATCTCATCCATATGTGCTGACTACTTTATCTATGAGCTGATGTTTCACATTCATTTTCCATGACAACTAACATGAATATAACTAAAAAAATTATGTAAAAAATTTATTATATACTAAATGATTAAAATTATATGAAATTAATTGTATACATTTTATATGCAATGTTTACAAAAAACCATATCTTGTAAATTTTACAACTAGAAGGACATATATATCAAACTATTCAATATTTAGCCAATTTTTTTTGGCGATATCTCTTTGGTGTATAAATTTTGTTCATATTGATCATTGAATAAAATAATAATACTCAATTATATAGAACACAAATATATTTTACATTACATATTATCAGCTCGTGTTCTCATTTTATGAGTTATGATTTTTTTTTTGAAAATGACCATACAAGTCCCATTTTTCCTAAATGTTTCTTATTAAATATGTCTCAAAAATATTAATTCCATAAAATATATCAATTTTATTAAAATATATCTTCTTTTTGGATCCCATTTATCATTCAAAATGAAACACTAAAATTAATAATTCCTAACCTATGAACATATCTATTTTTCATTAATGTCCATGTTTGACTAATATAAATAATTTTCTTATTGATGTACATTGGCATCATACTTATATTGATCTGTGATCAATTAATGGTCTTAAAATTATTTTTAGTATATATGATTAAATATATGATTTTAATGTAATTTCAATGTTTTCAGCATGGTTAGTTTTCAAAAATTATATACACTAAAGTAATATGTTAAAAGTGACATACATTTTAGCCATCAAAAAAATAAAAATTTAAATTTTAAAATATAATTTATTTATGATTTTTTAAAATATTTTTTTAAAAATATTTCTATTTGGATAAATAATGATCTTAGTTAATATAATTGTATGTTTCTGGTTGAACATATATTTTCACAGATTTTTTTCTGAGTTGATTTTTCACTATGATTTTTGATTCTCAAAAAAAACATTGTATCCCCATAGTTTAATAAAATCATACTATTTGAGTGTTTTCAATGGATAATAACATTTTTTACAATAAATTATCATAATTATATTATGATGTATGGTCATATATGTCATATTATTGGTCAAGGTAATTCTTAATATGTTATTGTCTAACGTTTTTAAGTGTATTTTTTATGATAATAAATTAAATATCAATGTGATAATCCATTACAAAATTTTTTTTTCCTAATAATTCATTTTTATTTGAATTATTTTTCTCCAATCCATTTCTTAAGTGAATTTCAAGTTTTTTATTATAATTATTGAAGGGTGTTTACCTATATTCTATTTCTTCTCATTGATTTTGGATGTTTTTTCCAAACCCATCTACAAATATCCTTTATAGATAAATATCATATGATCTATATTCGTTGTTGAGTGGAATTTACCTAGAATGATTTCTAAACTCGTTGAAGATACATTTTTTAGATAATATTTTCATTCCATTTTTATTGATTAAATCATAAATGCTTACATAGATGTCCCCATGAATAGAATATAGAATCCAATTTATTTACTTGCATTACTATGATATAATGTTTGAAACACTCTTTTACACATGTGTATGGTTTTACATTATGATTGGTGCACCCAATTAGATCTCCAATTAATTTGTAAAATTTTATAACTCATGGTATATCATAGTGTATGGGTTTTAGCCTATCCAACGTTGGGAGTAAAAATTCATCCTATAAAAATATTTTTTTATTAGGTAGGGAGCCCTGATTTATTCTTATGATAACTTGTTTATATTGTTTTCACATGAAAATGATTCCAATATAACATGATATTATCATTCTTTTTTCTATTATCTTATGAAATAATGTGACAACAAAGGTAATTATGAAATTGATTTTTCTCACTCTAGAATTAAATATTCAAATTACTTATTATAATGAAATTAAATAAGTGGGTTTTATAGAAATTAATGAATTTATACTAATTTAATATGAATATTACTAGAGGAAGAGTAGCATGACCATTAAGAATAGTAATCTAGCCAAGAGAATAATATCTTCACATAATAATTTATAAATAAAATTTATCCATCTTATATGTGCAAAGATGATATATTTATACCGTTGAATAAGTATTTTTTTTATAAATTATAAATTAAAGGTTTTTATTTTTGTGACTAATAAATATTTAATTACTATTTTAAAATTTATATAGTGATTTAAAATAAAATTTATTTTCAAAAAAATAAATCAAAAATTGTTATTATTTTCATATTTTTATAATATAACTCTTGGATTTTTGAAATAATTATTCCATCTGTTATAAAATCAAATATAGTTTTAAAAAATGAATTTTTCAAATGTATTATGATTTTAATTAAAAAATTAATTTATCATATTTTGAAATTTATTTTCAAAAAATGGAGTTCATTTTTTAATTCTATGTCTGAAAAATGGTTGTGTAGAATTTTTAGTATTTTTCTAAAATACATGATTTTTTAAAAGTGAAATATTTTAATTTACATAATATGTTATATACATGAATTAATGAGTAAAGGATGAAGTTATGTTGAGATAAACACCCTTGGTTTGAACTAACATCAACTAATTACTATATTTAGTCATAAGAAGCTAAAATATTTATTGTCTTGAGAAAAATAATAAAATTATGATTAAAATAATGTAAAATCACTCTCTCATCCACTATGAATTCCACCCACAAACCCTCTTCTCCTCAAATCTCTCAATCATTTTTATTTCCCAATTTTATCCCTATACTCTTCCAACGAATCATTTCCATGTCTAAGACCTTCTAGTATCACCAAAAGCCTAACCCAAATGCCATAGAGGTTCTCAAAGTTGATAATTCAAGAGATAAGAATCCTCTTTCATTTTCTCTTAAATTTTTTTAAATTATTATACTTTTCTGTTACACTGTTAACCAGACATTATACAAGAGGAAAAATATAAATTATATTATATATAATTTATATTAATCATGTTTATGAAAAAGTTCATCATAATACATCATCTCATCTCCCATTTATTTTAAATACAAAAACATCCTCTGTTATGTGTTGATTTTTCAACATCATGGACAATGTTATTTCAATTTACATTACCTACTTCAAGGATAATCATAAAACCATCTAAATTTTTTAAATATATTTTCATGTTTATGATATAAATACTTTTATGTGATGGAATTAATATATATATATATATATATATATTAAATTATATAACAAAACTAGTTTGTGAATATTAATGAACTGCCAAAATGATCTAAACGAAAATCATTAATATTTTTTCTAATTATTAATGATCACATCTGAAAAAAAATATTGATGGTAACATTAAATAATATAAGTAACATATTAATACCATTTTATTCTACTTCTAGAGAGTATCATTAATTCTACATGAAAATCGATTTTGAACCCACTATGGACACCATGTAATGAACGAACACGAAATAATGTAAATAACAAAATATTAACAATAAATGAATGGAATGATTGAATAAGATGAAAATATATTGTCTTATAAAAATAAATATATTTATATAAAATATTATTAACAATCATTTAACTATTATATTGGTGTTTGAAACACATTTTATGTTCTACAAACCCAATGTATGCGAATTCTAAACCCAATTTTCACTCTATGTGTTATCATTTTTCATTAAGGGTTTTTTTTATTTCTAATATAATTTGGGAAGATAAATTTTATTATAATATCATTCATTATGTTTATTTACTACTAATTAATATATCACTTACATTTGATCAATTTTCTCATCAATGATATGGAATTTGTGAAGGAAGTTTCTTTAAAAATCATTTTTTAAATTTCTTTTTTTAGAAAATTAAAAATGAATTTTTTAGGAAGGTTTTTATTATGTATGGTTATATTATGTGTCTTGGGAATTTTTTATGTTTAATTGTATTAACTTTATCTCCCTCCAATTCATTGGGTATGTTTGTATTGGGGGTTGGTTTTATGTTGACTCTATATGTGACTGTGATGGTTACACAATAAGGTATTCAAGAGGGTTGCATTATAAGGTACCCATGAGGGTTATAGAACACAAGGAACCCATGTGGGTTACAATATTATGTAACTAATTTTTGATGTCATATATATTATTTTTTAATATATTTAATGAAAATATCATGTTTTTCATATGAATGTATATGAAACTTTATGGGTGATAAGTATGTCTTTGTGGAATGTATTTCCTATAATTTTATGTATTTATAAAATAAAAATTTCTTTATATATTTTTTTATCCATTACTAAGATTTTATTTTTATTTCACTTTTTAAACTATTTTTTCACAGGTTTTCTTTGATTAGTAAGAAAAATAAATATTCCAAGTAAAATATTGTGATTATTATTTGTGAAAACATTTCATGTTAAAAACTTTTTTTTATAAATGAATCAATATTGTTATAGTGTAAAAAAATATATGATTGTTTGTTGATGTGTATGAATTATTTGATAACATTGTAGAACTATAAAGTGAAAAAATATTTGGAAATTTAATAAGTGTATATAATTTGAATTAAGTAGAATATATAATGTTTACTTTGGATACCTTATAATTGGTATCAGAGGATAGTTTAGTTAACAATAGGGTTTAGGATGATGATAATGGAATAACATAAATTATATTTTAAATATCTTGAAATGATATAGAATTTAAATATTTCTAGTATTCTATATCTAAAATATGTCAATTCAGAATGGTTTTCCATAGAAGAAATAAAAAATTTGAATAAGGAATGCATTGAGAGGTTAATTTCATTCGAAATCTGCAAACAAGAATGGTGGAAATTGGAAATTAACTATTTGTGATAGTAATGGCTTAGTTGATATAGGAAATCAGTAGAGGTTGAATCATTGGAATGGTATAACCAGAGAAATGATAGAGGAACATTACGATAGTTGAACATTTTATGAGGCAAAACCCTCAAACATTCAGGGGATCCTCTAACCCAGTAAGGGCTGAAGGTTGGATTAAATCCATTAAAATTATATTAAATGTTATTTCTTCTTCATAAAATCAAAATTCTAATCTTTACATTTATCTTTTTGACGATGAAGCTAACCAATAGTGTTCAATGGTCAGGAATATTAGTGATTGTGAGGAGATTAATTCATTTGAATGGGTTTAATTTAAAAATATTTTCCATGAAATATATTTTCCAATAGTGGTTTGACATTGCATAGAAATGTAATTCATTGAATTAAAAAATCATAGAGAATTTACTAGATTTGTATGAAGAAACATTCATCGGATTCAAAAGGTATGATCTAAATCATACATGGGATCTTTCTAGAAAAATCAATCATTTTTACTCGGTATTGAAGAAGCGTTATCAAAGGGAATTGGCCTCCCATGAATTAAAAGTTTATTTGAAAATTTTATGCTGTGTTGAGAGTGTAGAAATGGAGTTCACTGATGATCATGAGTGCTTTTAGAGAAACAAGAAGAAGATTTCTAGATGGAATAAAATGGGTAAGAATAAATCAAATAAATTTGAATGTAATACATCCTTGTTTTTATTTTGTTATAAGTCTGTTAAAATGATCCTCGGGGAATACCTTAACAAAACTATGAAGTGTTTTCTTTTTGGAATGTTTGGACATATGGATTTTGATATTAACCAAAATGATATTAAGATTAATTCGGATATGAAAACTATAACATGTTATCAAATTGTTTAGTTGGGTTATTATGAAAATTCATAACCAATTAAAGATCTAAATGATGTAAAGTAACCATATTATAAGAAGAAATGATGACAGAGTTTTTAGTTAAAACACTAGGGGATATATTATAGAAAAAATGCATTATAAGAATATTTATGTTGTTTTCTGTTGGAAGTAATTACCTACGATCCTTGTTGTTTTACTGTTAGTAGAGGTTTATTTAATTTTGGGGATGGATTGGGTTTGTTTAAATATTTATAGAATTTTTTACAGTGTTTTGAAAATCATTACTATTAAGTATGTGAATCATTTTCCACATATAGATGAATTTTTTTATCTGGTCCAGTGGGATTAGTATTTTTCTATGATTATCATCAGAACTGGGTACCATCAGTTGAAGATAGAGGATAAAATCCCAAAAATATATTTTCGTAGCGGATATTTCTATTATGAGTCTGTTCATATTCCGATTTGTTTGGAAAATTAAACTAGTGAATTCATTTATCATATGAATAGAATACTCCTTGAATATTTAGATACGTATATTTTTGTTTTTATTGATTATATTTTTGTATATTAAAAAATTATAAAGATCAAGAAAATCATTTAAGGGTCATATTAAACGGTTTCAATGAAAAACATTATATTAAAATATTAGTTAACATAATTTTTTGGTTGCAACTAATTTCTTTTATTGGGAATATTGTAAATAAATATTTAATAATAGTTGATCCCCCACAAAAAAATGTGGTTGATGATTGGCCAAGACAAACCAATCTTACATATATTCATATTTTTATTTGATTATCAGTTATTATCGATATTTTTTTCTTAAAAAAATTCCATGGTTATCTCTCATTCTTACTATGAATACATGAAAATGTCTTAAATTTTTTTAGATAGAAGAATGTGATTCTTTTTTCATGGAACTGAAGAAGAGAATATTAAATGCTCTAATTTAGGCACTACCTTCTGGAAATGGTTAGTTTTTCATCTACAGTGATTCTATGTTAAAGGGACGTGGTTGTGTTATGTTAAAGAATGATCAACTATTGTCTTATTATTTGAGAATAATTAAATCTCATGAGTCAAATTATCCTACACATGATTTTTAATTAATAGTTTTGGACTATTATTTGATAATTTGGAGGCACCATTTATACAGAGAAAAATGTGAAATATATTATCTTATGTTTTTATTTTATTATGGATAATCCCCCTTTTTAGGGTTTAAGTGGAACCCGTACATGACCCATAGGCCCAAAGCCCAAGGACCGACATGACTTCCAAATACATTACCAAAAGTCCTAGTGTCATACCATTCCCAATACAAAACACATAGGCTCAACCCACTAGAACTTCCCCTCTCCATCATCTGCATCATTGATTTCATTACTCCCCACCTTTAATTTCATGATTAGCTAGCATTTCCCCATACAAAGTTGTATGGTTCCTGGTTCCGATTGCGGTTTTCATATCCTTTTATTATTCTAATCTGGTTACCTATGCATCAGGTGGTTTCTATTCTTGTTGCTCTGATCCTCTACTGGGGCCTACTCTATGTGAATTTGGCTATTCCATGGTCTCAATGTCCTGAAGGCCCTGTGGCCCGAAGGGCTTTGATGGCCTAATGGACCTTGAAACCCATAGGCCCAAACCGATGGCCCCAAGGCCCAAATTGGGAGAATAGTTCCGACTTCTATAGTGCTACTATAGTACTGCTACAGCACCCCGGATACTCTCCTCCACCCGGTTTTTGACATTGGTCTCTTGGATGCCAAGCAGAAGCCCTTGGCACCCAGGTACAGGCTCATTGGATGAAATATATACTCACTATAAATTCTTAAAGAATATATTCACATAGATGAAATTAAACATGAGGTAGAGAAGATGTATTGAACTGATAAATGATTATGCTTATAGGTTGGATTAGAAAACTGGAAATAAAAAAAAGTGGTGGATGACTCAAGTCGAAGGCATCATGCATCATTAACCATGAGACATTGGAAATAAGACCCATTTATTAATGATCTAATGTATTTTAGATTATATGTAGTTGGTATAAGAAATTATCATTTTTGGTTTTAGGTTTTAGTGTAGTCATCTCAATCAGATGTAATTATGAAAACATAGGTGGAAAACTGTGAGTTGTAGAAAAAGGTATAATTGGTTAAAATGATATGTTTTTAGAATTTAAAATTAATAAATATTGTGTTTTATGATTTGGAAATAGATTATCTGTTCCTTATTATTCACAAATGATGGAGTAATTCTTATGTGAATCTCATAGTTCCCCAATTTTAGTTCATCATGGTAGTAATAATATGTAAAGACACATTTAGTAGTATTACAAGTTGGATGGAATGAAAATATCTAATGTAGATTTTACAATGAATTGAATGACTTGAGAATAGGTTAAACAAGTTCAATAATTACTAAAGGTAATGCTTCCTACATGACCAGGGTAAAAGTTGAAATACGAAAGTATATTTTCAAGTTACATGGAGTTCTTCTTTCCATTTTCTCTCAAGGAGCTCCCAAGTTCACTCTTATCTCTGAGAAAATACTTGTGAATTCATTTCGTAGAGAAATAAATTTCAACACATCCCTTCATCCTCAATATGATGGGAAATCAAAGTGAACTATTCATATAATGGAAGAAATTATTTTATCATCTTAAATGGATCACCAAGTATGTTGGGATTAAAATCATTCTTTAGTGAAGTTTTCTTATAATAATAGGTTTAATTCTAGTACAAAGATGACACCATTAGGGGTATTATAAATAATGTTATTTTGAACTCCATATTTTTGTGATGAAGTCACGGAAAGGAAGTTGATGGGCTAGAATTAGTAAAGGAAGTGGCTAATAAACTGAAGATGGTTCAACAACTCATAAGGGTAGCTCAAAGTAGGTAAAGAAGCAATTTAGATAAAAGGACAATATAATTTCCTTTTAAGGTGAGTGGTCTGGTTTTTCATAGAATATTTCTATGGAAAAGTGTTATGTGTTTCTGTATGAAACAGAATGTAAGTCCATGTTTCATTGGACATTATGAAATCCTAGAGCTTGTTAGACCAGTCACATACAAAGTATCTTTGACTCTATGTTTATCTCATGCAAATAATTTTTTTAATTGGTCAATGATAAGAATGTATGTGCTATATTTATCATTAGTTTTTAGCTCATAATTATATCAGTTAGAAGGGAACATTCTTTATGAAGACAAACCTATTCAGATTTATAATCATATAGACAAAGTATTATAGAATAATATAACTAACCAGGTAATGGTTTTGTGGATAAACCACATGATTGGAGAGGCAACATGGGAAACAAAATATTAATTTTGGATAAGGTACACTCACTTGTTTGATAGGTAATTAAAAATTATGAGGGAGCCAATTTTGGAAGTTGTAGAGAATGTATCAACCCATGTACTTATAAATTAATTTCTTCTCACTCTATAATTAAATAGTCAAATTCCTTGTAAACAATTAACTAAATAAGTTGGTTTTTATTGAAAATTTGGAATTTATACTGATGGAATAGTAACATGACCAAATGAATAGTAATATGACCATTAGGAATAGTAATTTGGGAAACTGAATAGTAATATCACCTAAGAAATTATTAAAAAAATAGTCATCCTATATGTGAAAATATGATATATTTATATAATTGGTTAAGAATATTTTTGGAAAATTATAAATTGTCTGTTAAGATATTTTCCATTCATAAATATTTAATTAAAATATTTTAATTAAAATAAATATTTAAAATGAAATATATTATCCCAAAATATTTTCATAAATTATCTTATTGTTTTATTAGATTATATGATAATTTTGAGGGATTTAAAATAATGTTAATAGTGCTATAAAATTAGTTATAGTTTTCAAACCATTTTTAAAATAAATTTTGATTTTAATTGAAATTAAATTTCATATATTTAGAAAATTATTTTAAAAAAATTAAATTTCAATTTTGAATACAATACATCAAAAAATGTTTTGGGTCATTTTTTGTTATTATTTTAAATACATGAAACTATGGTGAATAGTGAAATAAAATAATATATGAAATAAGCTAAATACATGAATTATTGGGTCATGGATGATGTCATGCTGAGTTAATCACACTTCAGTATAACTATAATGAATTAATTACTTTTTTTAGTCAGAATAACCATTAATATTTCTTGGCCTGAGAAAAATAATAAAATAATGATTACATTTATGGAAAATATCCCTCTCCTCCACTATTAATATCACCCCTCACCACCTCTTCTCATCACACATATAAAGTTTTGATCCATGTCAAATTTTCTCCCAATCATCTAACAAAGCTCATTTCCCATGTCCAATACCTTCTGCTCTCACTAAAAAGCCAAAACCAAAATCTATAAGGAGTTCCACAAGATGGATAATTCAAGAGGTAAAAATCATTTTTCATTTCATATTATTTCCTTTTAAATTAATTTTCATTTATTTTAATCTCCTCTCATACCAGTATATAACTGTCTTGAAAACTCTAGAATCTTATATATAAGATAATTTTTTCAATTTTATACCAAAATTCATCATTATACATCTCCTCCGCCATCATTTATTCTAAAAATTAAAACATTGCATGGAATGCATAGATTTTATGATATGGTGGATGATATGTTTTCAATTTCTATTATTTCCATAATGGAAGGTCGTAATACGGTTTCAAGGGTTGAAAAATATTTTAGTTTTTATTTTTTAACCACTTTTAGGTTTTATAAATTACATATGTACATAACACTAAATTAAATAACAAAATTATATTTTTATTATCGAAGAACCGCCAAAATGATCTAAAGGAATATCATAATTGTTTTATCTAATGATTCAACATCATATCTGAAAATATTATAACTTATGGTATAATTTAATATGAGGGAAAAATACTAATACGATTTCAAATTACTTTTAGAACTTCCCTTTTATTTAATAAAAAAATCCATTATGAACTAACCATGGAATCCATGTAAAGAACACACACGAAATAAAGGAAATAACAAAATGCTATTATTAAATGATTAAAATGATCTTATAAAATGATCATATAAGGTGTTAAAAAATCAAACAAAAATTTTAAAATATTATTAATATAATTTTAACCATTATAAATGAGGATTAATCACACTTTAAATAAGACTAACATGATGTAAGAGGATTCTTAACCCAATTTCCATTCTTTGGGTTAACCATATACATCACTGATTTTGTCATGGTAAGATTATTTTTAAAGGTAAATTTGATTATATTTTATTTATTTTGTGTATCTATAGAGATTTACATATTCCTTTCATTTTATCATATCTCTCTACAATTATATAGTTATTGTAAGATAATTCTCATTAAAAATCATATTTTAAATTTATATTTTTACAAAATTCAAAAGAAATATTTTTATGAAAGTGTTCATGATTGATGGTTATGATATGGTTCATAAAAATTCATGATAATGAAGTGTGGGACCTATATCTCCCTCTAATTATTTATGTATGTTTATGGTGGCGTATGGCCGTATTGTTACTCAAAATATAACTTATTTGGTTACACCAGAAGGTAATCGTGAGGGATACATTTTAAGGTAGCTATGGGGGTTACAAATAAAAAGGATGATATTAGGGTTTAAATGATAAGTAAGTAATTTCCCAAGTCTCCTGTAAGGTTTATTTTTGTATATTTATGTTTTATGTAAATATCATGTTTTTTAGAATTATGTATTTGATAGTTTATGTGTTAAAGTTTTGTCTTTTTGGAAATGATTTAATATACATAAATTTATTTATAGACTAATGGTGTTTTCTTTATTTTTATATCCCTTGGAGAGATTTTATGAAAATACCATGTTTTAATCTATTTTTAATAGGGTTTAAGGATTTTTAATATAATATAAGAAGAGAAAATTAATTTTTTGAAGGTTATTCTTGAAAATATATGATGTTAAAAACATTTTATTATGAATGAAATGAATACTATTATAGTAGTACCCACTTTTTATGCATCTGGGTTGATATGTATGAGTTATTTCCTAACATTCGAAATCGTTGAATTGAAAATATATTTTGGAATGTAATAAATGTTTTCTATTTTAATTTAATAGAATATGTAATGTATAAGGTAGGGTTTTTATGAATAATTTTCATAAAACATTTTTACGTGCTTGTGATGAGTACCTTTATAATATCACATTATATATCTTTCCCCCGTGTTATTCATTATCTCTATCTGCAATCCCATACGTTTATTCTTATCCCACCATTTTCGTTATGTATCATTCCCAATGGTATCCCGTGTAGTTTTAGTGTACCTATGATAGTATGATCATCATCTATATATTTAAATAGAACAGATTATTTTATGACTAAAGAGTATTATTTACGTATCTAGTATTACAAATATAATAATGTTGACAATATTAAATATTCATTTATTGGAAGATTATATTAATATTCATATGATTATATTTAATTATTTCTTGTTTCATTATCCACCTAAATACAAACTGATATCAAAGGCTCTATATATGATAAAATTTGTATAATTTAAATATCGAAATAACATATTTCATGAACTCAGATAGAAGGATTTGAAAGGATACAATTCATTTTCCTATGGTGAACACGCCATATATTTAGAAAATAAATATGGATTAATGATTTCATGAATCAAATATAGATACATTAATATAATCCACAAAAATAAAATGGTTTCCTCTTCTAACTATTATTGAATTGTTTGACTTGGTTTTTGTTATCATGCCGATATATATGTTATCTCATACATTCAGGTATCATATTCTACTGATAGAGAAGGTTTTCAATAAATATATTGATACCGAAAGATTTTATTTTTAGGAATAATTTGTATTATGGCCTTAATTTTAATGATTTATCTTAGAGTATATATGGATTTAATAAATATTTTATTTAAACATTTTCTTTATATATACATTATAATTTATTTAGATGAAACGTTGAAATATTTTAAAATTGGTGAGAATAATGAGTATCATATATAGGTTTTACTAATTCACAATGATATAATATTTAATAAATAAAATATATAATAGTTATTGTAATAAGATGTCACGAACCGACCCATTCCGATATCAAGATTAAACTATCCGAAGAACTCCTCCATATGCTATGGGGTGGAAGAAAGAACTGAATGTAGAACTAAATCAAGGAGGACATTGTTTTAGTAGCTATACACATGCCCATATACAACTCAATGAATTAGTGAATAGGGAATAAATTAATTATTCAACAATTTGGTAAATAACCTTACCATTCATGGCCCTCTAAATAGTAAATAGTATGGTAGATTAAGATGAAAAGAAAAGGGGAAATTATAGGCCCAACCAGAAATATGTCCCAACCTAATAAAAATATAAATAGTTAAATACTCGAGAGAACCATGCTCCTATATCCTACGTTACAACCACCGTACATGGTCCAAGAACCCTATACCTATAAGATCCTTTGATGTCATGATCGACATTTTTGTTTTCTATAAAAGACATGGAATATGTTGGGAGACCCCATGGAGTAGTGAGTATACACATACATTGTATAACACCCAAAATGGGGTCAAGTGGGAGTAGCAATAGAAAAAAATAAAGAGGAAGGTATTAGATAGAACAAGGTACACTTGAATAGTACAACTCAACCTAATAATAGAGTGATAGTAAACTGTTACAAACACAAGGATATCGATAATGTGATAATATGAACATTTCATTGAGTATTCACTACATATAGTAGGAGTGTGGACTCATACAACCATGTGACGATAAACAAGTAAATCACATGGAATACCCCACATATCATCGCCTCTCCTAACAGGAGAGTATTCATGTTGTGAATCAATAAGACTTTATATATATATATATACTCAAAAAATGATTACAAAATGAGAGAGTTGGGGGATATCCATCTCATAGCTTAGCCCAAGAAAAAGAGTATCCAATTGCTCCAAATTTATCCATCAATGATGTTCATCATCTCATTTGTCTACCCAAAGCACTCATGTCTAAGGAACTAAATCACTGCATATTGTTATTATCTGCTTTGGATGGCAGGAAATATCACACACAATTTTATGTCACGTGGTAGGAACACGTCTTAGTGGGGAAACTGTCCCTCATTCAAAATTGTATAAAGTTATGTTAAACCAACTCTCATTACAGTGCCGCACAATCGATGGGTCACAATTTTTCAGAAAGGAACTTACGTTAGGGGGTCCTACATTTTTAGTCACCAAGGAAATCCAATGCTCGTCTAGGTAATAGGGTTATGCTCAAGAATTTATTTAGGTAATTCCACTACCCATCCCTAAAGAAGAGTAAGCAAGATGAGCTATCAAGGAACTCAAATACCAAAACCGATTGGAAGGTAATTACTAGAGGATATCATCTGGGAACTCCACTACCTAGCCCTTCTGGTGGGTAAGCCTGAAATTGTCATTGGGGAACACAACTACATAGCCCTAATGGAGGGTAAGACCAAAACATTATAGAACTCCACTACCAATACCTACTAGAGGTTAACTAATAACGATCATCGGGGAATTCTGCTTCCACACCCTACTAGAGGTTAAGTGTAATACTATCATAGGGAAACTTCACTACCCCTACATGTTAGGATGTTATTCCAGAGATTCCCTTGTGATTATTTATAATTTATACCATCGTCAGTTGTCTCCCCAGTGCATGCAAAACATAGAAAATTTCACATCATATCACAAAAGTGGATTCTATGGTAATTTGGAGGTTATGATTGGAAAAATAAATAGAACATTACTCTCATGGGGAAAAATATGGGTTCCAATGAAGCATATACAGATGTTATATGGCCATTTGAATTTTCTAAAGGATTATATGACACTTTTTGGGGACCACGCAGGGTGTGGTCCCTCTTCAATTCCTCAGAAAACCTCTGTTCAATACATGGATTTTTCCCACCATTTTGAGGACTGGGGAATCTCTGTTACCAATGTCTATATAGTCAAACCCAGTTTCAATGTAATTTTGTGCACAACATGTGGATGGTCGTGTGTTTTATCACACAATTGACTCTCATTGAATAGATATAAACAATGTGTCAAGGGATGTACACACCATTCTATTCTTATGGACATCCAAACCCTTATGTCGCCACTTGAAAGAGCTACATGCCATGGGATATTCATTGTAAATTGTGTGTAGTAGTGTTTTTCAGAAATATTAGATTCGATCATCCACTCCAAATATATTCCATCCTCCTGGTATTCCTCCTTTATTATAATAAATGGAATGGATCTCGCCATTGACTTTGATCTCGACCATGGTTGTCCCCAAATATTTTGTGATCCAAATGATGGTTTCATCATGAGTTCTACATAAATCCATGGATTCAAAACATTATGATCCAACTATAAATTATAGGATTTGACATTCTTTAATTATTATGGTTCTAGGTCAATTCTCTTCTCATAATTTCATTATCATTTCATAATTACATTAAGAATACAGGCACCCCATCGAGCTTGGGTCACTCAGAAATTTCCAAATCGCGAACTACAGAGATTCCACCTATGAATAATGTGAATAATGAGGAAACCATTCAACCATAATAGTGTAGAACATTTCGAAACAAGTGTTCCTATCTGAAAATCATTAATGGGGAACCATGTTTGATAAAAATTGATAAAGAAATAAAGAAAAATGCTGCATGTGCTCATACAAAGGCATAAGAGGGAAAAGATCATATAAAGAAGAAATATCTACTCAAATAATTCATCCCATGTCATAAAAACTCCAAAGAGGATCTCTACCTCTATTTTGGATCATTCGCTGTGGAAGAAGATACTTGCCAATGAATTTGAGAGGATCCTTTATTTTTTGGCACTTTGATTTTCTATAATCCATAGGTTCTTTATAATTTGTTAAAGGGATATGGTGTAGCACCACAATAATTTATAAATAATTTTAATATTGATTATATGAAACATTATGTCTCAGTGAAAGAACACATTGTTATAACCTATCCAATTAACATAATATTTCCTCTTTTGTGATTCGAATTTTGAAAAATAGACAAACATGAATTTGATCAGTAAGATATTGATAGTTAGATATGGTCAAATTACATTTTTTTTAATAGTAACTTACACATCTAAATATTAACATACCCTTGTGAATAATAATGTAAGCCTATGAATACTAACATCAACCCTGTAAGTATAAATAAAATTTAGGTAACATATAAATAAGAGTGAATATTCCAAAAAATAATTTTTATGTGTTATTATTTTGGTGAGTAATAAATATTTAATTACTTTTTAAAATTAATAAATTAATAAAATTTATTTTGTTAAATTGTATTTCTATATAAATATTTTGTTGTTTTAGGATTTTAAGACAATTTTTTAAAAAATCAGATAATTATTTAATGTGTTAAAGAATATATTTTAAATTTAAAATCACTATTTTCCATGTAAATGATGATTTAATTTTAAAATTATATTTCACTTATATTGTAACACCCTAAGATTCCACGGTATGATTATCTTTGAATAATATAGTAGCATGTGTTGTATGCAAATTTGAGTTCTAACATACCACAACCAATCAAACTAGCCATTATGAATAGCAATACCCAATTTTATAAATTTTATAATATTTTTTTTTCAGAATGGTCTTAATTTTTGGATTCATAATATCGAAATTATCTTAGGATGGATTTTTGGTATTTTTCTTAAAACTCTCTATTTTTGATGAATAGTGAAAAACCATGTGTTATAGTTTAAAACCAAATTTTTATTTTAATAATTATTTATTTTATTTAAATTTATTTTAGGTCAAAATAGATACATAATACCAATATAAGTACAATGTATTTCATTGTAGTCAGTTTATAATAAGTTTAGATATATAAAAATTTTATTCAACTTTTCACCGTCTTTTACCCACCTCTAGGAGAAATTGCAAATTCACATAAAACATAATTTTACCACTTCTGTGAGTGGACTTTCAAAACTCCAAGAGACACGGTGGTTTTCAGTATGAAAAATGTTGTTCAATAAGATGCCTATAATTTTTGGGGAATAGTAACTTTTTACTTTTATTTACCACGGTAAAAAGTAAAGGGGATAATTAAGGGTAAAAATGAAATTATTATAACTCTAAAACATGTCCTAATTCTATTGGATAATTATAATTATACAAAAAAAACTTATGAATAAAATATTAACCTCTTTTGTCCACTTGGATTAGATTAGGACATTTATTATTATTTAATTTAGAGAATAGTTAAAAGAGTTAAAATCAATGTTTAATAACTAAAACATTTTTAATATAGGGTTATACTTAAGGTAAATTCTGACTATAAATATTCATTAGAAAGATAATAATATTTCCTACATAATGTTATTTTGTTTATATTTTTTATACATTATATAATATATGTTATTTATGACACAATGATGAAGAAGTAATTACTTAATTAGTGAAATATTAAAATAATTGATATTCTAAATATACAAATAAATGTAATTTGAGACTTTTTATGAATAAAACTAATTTTATAGGTTAATATGACATATTAGGGTTGGATATATGAATTTTTTCAAAGTAATAATGATGTTATTAATTTAGAAAAAACAAAATATGAAATAGTGTCAAAATTGACACAAAAGAGTTTTTAAAAAAATATTATCTTATTAATTAGTATTCTATTTCTAAAAATATAAGGATCTGCCAAAAGACTTATATAATGATAGTTGTATCATAAATTAACCACCTCGGGTTTTCTTGGAAGTATATTGTATGTTTATTAACCAAATAATATAAAAATATAAGGAGACATGGTAAATGACAAACTATTTATCAAAGAGTTAAATCTAATATATATTGTTAATATAGTGACCCAACCCTATCTAAAACATATTGGTTGAGTGGTTTTAGACCCATAACCAACTTAGCATTTTAATAATACATTTTTCCCCATTATAAACAGAATATTATTTTATTATAAAATAATATATCTAGCTTTTCCTAAGGTGCACTCACCCCTCTTATAAAAGGGCACTCCCCCTTCTCTCTAATTCAAACCTTCAAAACCATTTGGCTCAGCTAACCCCTGCCCAAATACCATATTAACTATCCTCAATTTATCCTAGAGGCCTTCCTTTAGTCAAAAATCCAGCCTATGGAGCCCTTTTGATCATATCAAAAGGAAGAACTTGAAGTAAAGGTAAATATTTCATCACCTCTTCCAAGTTCCTTTCTTATTCAACTTCATTTTTTTGTTGTTTCCATTCTAAAATAATAAATCCTGTATATTTTATATAATATGATGTTATTATAAAAATGGTACATCCATTTTAATTATTCTATCCATCCTTTGAATGAAATATCACCATACGTGCGTACGTACGGCTTATCTTCTCCACGTCATGGTGTAATTGTTATTCAATACATTATTATTTGGATGGGTATATTAATGATTTTTAATTGATGAAAATAATAAATATAACATTATTATGATTATTTATATATGATATACCATCCAATTGTATATTATTTTAATATCAAAAGAATGATATTGTCGCTCGTGCGTATGGATGAATTATCATCTCCATGAATCTGATGACATTCATTCCCCATCAAATCCATTCAAGACTAATTTTCATTTGATGATTAAAAACAATGTTTAAAGACATGATATCATTATGGATATGAATAATATTCATCCCATACATAACAAATATCAGTCACATAAAAATAACATAAAGGAAATTGAATCTGTTAATACCCGAAATGACGATAATACTAAGATATTATTAACAAAGTAATGTTAATAAATCATATATGATATCATATTAATGTATATGATTATTGTATAATTTAATAACAATTATTAAACCATTATACATGTGTTAACCTACCCTCAACTTAGAAAAAGTACAAGTTAAGGGTTAATTCTACAATCTCTTCATTATCTGAGGATGTTTATATGTAATTATCTACTAGGACCTCTTTATCATCTACATCCATGTTTCTTAAAAATGTATTTCAAAACATTCTTACTATTTACTACACTATGGGTTAAATTTAATTTATACACCTATTTAAATTTTATAAGTTGTTTATAAATTAATCTTTCAATCAATTTCCAAAGAAGGTCCTTTATAACCTTTTCGACAAAATTATGGTAAGAATGCCTTTTTTTAACTTATATGGTTGTTGTGGCTATTTTCCACCGTAATAACCTCATCGAAGCTTCCCCTACAATCATATAAGAATATTTTCAAAATAAATGTTTCTTTATAAATTACTTGTCTCTTATATGATTTCAAAATATAAATAGATATTTCTCTAAAAAAGATTTTGATTTAATCTATGTCCACATCCTTTGATGGATTTTAAGCTTATTTGAAGTTTATTTATTATGATACAAAAAATCTATATTTTATTTAAGGTTTTGTGATACGTTTGACTATGGATGTGTTATTTTTATACCATTCATGGTTTATGAATAAAGTATTAACATTTTGTATGCTAGTTTTAATACGAATGTATATGTTATGTTTAAACCTTTTAATATGACAAATGCATTGGACTTATTATGTGATAGGTGGAGCCCAATATAGCTCCTCGATGCAGCAATAGGTCTCATGAGACAAAATAGTTTCTTGGAACAAGGCCTCAAAAAAATCTTATTTTTAGTCTTAGGACTAGGCATTGACTATGTGGTTATGAAAGTCTGTAATTATGCATTTAATAACTATGAATATGGCTTTTGATATTGCATGTGATTATTCGACTAGTAGAATATCCATGTCAATAAGTAAATGGAATTATTTGACTTTATATTTTACATATTATGTTGAAGTTCATGTTTAATGGGATTTTGTTTTTTTCTTTATACATTGTCTTAAATGTTTAGGTTTATTTATGAAAGCTTCCACTATATTGTTATCCTTAATGAGGATCTAAGCTCACCCGTTTCTATGTTTTATTTTTCCCAGGATGTGAAGAAGTATATTATGACTGACCTGCAGGGATATTCTATGGGATCTCAATGTTGTTTTTTGCAAACAATTTTGTTGTAGTTTTCTATTTTATGATGTAATTTAAACCTTATGAATGTTTCTAGTACTTCCCAGGCTAGTAAACTAATCGATCTTTCGAGACTTGATCTTTTTTTATCATGCCAATGAAACGTAATAATGAAATGAATCTGGGATTCTAGGTTCATGGTGTCAAAGTTTGTATCAGAGAAATTATAGTACTAACATTAGAATCTATATTTAGTAAACTCTGATTAGAACACATAATCCTAAGATAGACTTTGAGTATTTGTATTGAATAATTTCCTAGAATTTTGCTATTTTAGAGATTTTGTGAGTTTTCCAAGAAATACATCCTTCCCTATATATGAGCATGTAGAGGTGGCTCTGGCATAGATGTACCTAGGGGTAAAACCCGAAAACACCGCTTTGATCTAGAATCGAACGGGAACTAGTGCACGACAACACGGCTTGCTTCACTTTTTGTTACTACACTCCCGGGGATATGATTAGGTTAATTCCAATTTTATTTAGAAACCATTATGAAGTGTCTATGAATATATAATAACTCAATGAATGCATTTTTATTATTATGGATTATATCCATAAACTGGCCAGTCTATGTTATGTGTTTTACCAGTTTGGAATTATGTATTTCGATTCATAAACTAATCTAGTTTATGCCGTTGTTTAGAAATGTCGCCTAGTGGAAGTAATGGAAACCTTATCAATGCGCACAATCCATGTAGAGATTTCCCTCCTGCTCAAGATAATTATAGTGGATTTAGTTATACAACTAGTGCAGATCAGCTTATCAGTATATTGGGACAACTCACTCAAGTTATGAATAATAACCTTACCCCTATGGACCATCCTAATCCACAACATGGAGGATGAATGTTAGATCGCTTCATGAGGAAACAACCACCAACGCTCAATGGGAGTACAAATCCATTAGTTTTTGAGCAATGGGTATATTCCTTTGAGAAAATATTTCATCCCCTGGGGAGTAGTGAAAGGGAAAAAGTTTTCATGGAAGTATACCACCACACTGGAGATGTTGATAAGTGGTGGTCATTGATTCAAAAGACAAAAAAAGATGATGAAGTATAAAATATTGAATTCTGGGAGTTTAAATATTTTTTCTTAGAAAAATACTTTTACTAGTTCCCATCGAGTAGATATAGAAAGGAAATTTCTGAGTCTGAGGAAAAAGGAGGATGAGAATGTCGCGAAGTATGAGGCTAACTTTACAAGGTTATCGAGGCATGCTGCAGATTATATACATAACCCTAGATGTATGATTGATCATTTGTTTAATGGGTTAAAACCATTTTTCATCGAGCATTAGTCTCACATCCCTTCTCGTCATATGAGGATGTTTTCACATGTGATATAAAGATAGAAAAATAATTCTCCAATTCTTACGACATTATAGCAAAGTAAAGAAGAAGAGATCAACTGAACACTCAGGAAATAGAAATATGGGGAAGAATGGAAAAGTTGAATATCCATCCTATAGTAAATGTTGGATGAAACACCCTGGTACTTTCTTGAAGGGAATGGGAGTCTGTTACAAGTGTGGTGAAAAATGAAACCATTCTTCTTATTGAAATGGGATGATAGAGGCTATCGATGTGGAGTGCTACAACTGTATAGAAAGGGTGAATTATGAAAATGAATGTCCTAATAAGCTAGAGATCTTACCTCAAAAAAGGACAATGGATCAAGGACAATATTATTCTATCACTACTCCTGAGGTTGAAGCTCTGAAAGACACGGTGGCAGGTAATTTAATGGTTTTCTCAAGTTTAGAAAACGCATTATTTGATTCTGGATCATCACATTGTTTTGAATCATCCTAGTTTTCTATGAAAATAAGATATTTCCAATTTTATTTAACAAGGGAGTTGTTAGTGAAAACTCTTAAGGGAAATATCATTTCAACAGTGTTTTGTGAATCAATTCCCAATAGTGAATATAAATGTTCATTATCTTCTAATCTGACCATTATACCCATGATTGAATTTGATATAATCCTTGGTATGGATTGGATTTCGTTACATGACACAAAAAGTTATTGTAAAAATAAGGAGGTTAAAATTTTCGATGATGATGATAATGAACACCATATCTTTATAGAAGAATCGTCACCACCTAATTGTTATCTAGATCCACCCCCAGTAGCTCAACTAAATTCAATTATTGGGGAGGAAGATATTGAAATAACATTGGGTGAGGAAAGGAATGTTCAAATAGAGGATGTACATATTTTGAAAGAATATGTTGATATGTTTCCAGAAGATTCACCTAGACATCATCCAGAACAAGATATTGAGTTTCCCATTGATTTAATTCATGGTTCGAGGCCCATATCGAACACCCCATATTGAATGGACACTATCGAATTAGAGTAACTAAAGAAAAAACTAGAGGAATCGAGTAATAAGGGATTTTATCTCCCTAGTTTTTATCCATGGGGAGCCCTTTCCATTTTTGTTAAGAAGAAAGATAAATCTATGAGGTTGTGCATTGATTATAGAGAGATCAATGCTATAACAATAAAGAACAAGTATCCCCTACCTCAAATTGATGATTTATTCGACGAACTTCATGGAGCTCAATACTTTTCAAAGATTGAACTTCTATCTAGATATCATCAGTTGTGTGTGAAGAAGGAAGACATTCCAAAAATAGCATTTCGAACAAGGTACGGTCATTACGAGTTTACAGTAATTACTTTTGGATTGACTAATGTACTATCTATTTTCATGGATCTAATGAAAAGTGTTTTCAAGGAATATCTTGCTTACATTTTAGTATTTATTGATGATAACTTTGCATACTCTGAATGCTATGAAGATCATGAAAATCACATGCGCATTATCCTGAAGACTCGTAGAAGACATGAATTATATAGGAAGATTAGCAAGTGTGAATTATGGATTTAGGATATTTCATTTCATGGCCATATCGTCTATAATTATGTAATCCCCCTTGATCCTTCTATGAAAAGAGCAATCCAAGAATGGCTATCACCGACGAGTATAACTGAGGTACATAGTTTTATTGGTTTAGCAGGTTATTATCAGCGTTTCGTCCAGAATTTTGCCTGATTGGCTAACCCATTAACCAAGCTCACACGTAAAGGGATGAATTTTTTTGGGCAAAAGAGCATGGAGAATGTTTTTAAAAGTTAAGAGAATAATATTCAATGATCTTATCTAGAAGATACCATCAAGGAATGATGTGTTTGTTATTTATAGTGATGCTTCGAAGAAAGGAATTGGTTATGTCCTTTTCCATAATGATAGGGTTATTGCCCATGCATCATGATAGCTAAAAATTCATGAGAAGAACTCTCCTACTCATGAACTTGATTTAGTAGCTGTAATACTCACTTTGATGATTTGGAGAAACTATCTCTATGGTGAAAAATGTGAGATATATACCAATCACAAGAGTTTGAAGTATATTTTCTAAAAAAATGAACTCAACATGAGGCAAGGGTGATGGCTTGAACTACTCAAGGATTATTATTTCATTATACATTACCACTTGAGGAAGCCAAATAAGGTGGAAGATGCTTTCAGTAGAAAGGATCAAGGAGTTTTGAACAAGATGAGAGTTGAAAAAGATCCTGTACACATGGATCTAGTAAAGATGGATATGGGAATCACCATGGAAGTTGAAATGTCAATATTTTTTCAAATGGTTTCCAAACCATATTTACTAGAAAGGATAAAGAGTTCTTATACTGGCGATGAAGAGTTTAAAAAGATGATTAATGCTGTGAATGATGGGAGATTGAGTGACTTTTTATATGAAGTTGGAATTTTGAAATATGGAAAGAGACTTTGTGTCCCCGATATACCTGATCTAAAAAGGTAATTATTGAATGATTCTCATAGTTCCAATTTCTATATACACCATGGGATCACCAAAATTTATTGAAATTTTAAGGAACATTTTTGTGGGACAACAAGAATAGGAAGATTGCTGATTTTGTGTTATGATGTATGGTTTGCCAACAAGTGAAAGCTGGAAGGCAACAACCTAGAGGAGTTTTGCAGCCTCTCCCCATACCCGATTGGAGATGGGATTATATTACGATGGATTTTTTGATGGTAATACCAAAGAATCCTAGAAGGAACGATGAAATATGGGTCATTTTAGATCGTCTAACCAAGTCAGCACAATTTCTTGCTATAAGAGAAGATTTACCACTTGAACGTCTAGCAAGACTATATATTAATGATGATATGAGACTTCATGAAGTACCCCTATCGATTATTTCTGATCGTGATCCTCATTTTACATCATGAATCTGGAAAATTCGTCAAAAAGCCTTGGATACTGAACTTTGTTTGAGCATTGCCTACCACCCACAAACTGATGGACAATCAAAAAGAACTATTCAAACCTTAGAAGACATGTTGAGATCATTCTCACATGACATTCAAGGTTTGTAGGATAAATATTTATCTCTGTTAGAATTTTCTTATAACAATCGCTTCCATTCAAGTATTCATGTGGCACCATATGAAGCATTATACAGAAATAGATGCCGCACACCATCCTGTTGGGATGATGTTGGTGAAAGAAAACTCATAGGCCTGGAACTGGTGGAGGAAATGATTTAAAATAAGAAGGTAATACAAAACCACATCAGATCAAATCAAAGTAGGTAGAAGAGCTATGCTGATAACCAAAGAAGGATTTGGAATTTCAGGTTGGATATCATGTTTTCTTGAAGGCATATCCATGGAAGGGTGTTATACGTTTCGGTAAGAAGGATAAATAGATTCCCAAGTACATCGGACATTTCAAAATTCTAGAAAGAATTGGGGTTGTAACTTACCATTTATAAATTCCCCCAAGTCTCTCCAATGTTCATGATGTGTTCCATGTATCACTTTTGAGAAACTACATGCCTAACCCAACACATGTACTCACCTGTAAGGAATAAGAATTTGAACCTGATCTATCTTATTGCGAAGAGTCTATCAAGGTCCTTGATAGAAGAGAACAAGTTCTGAGGAACCGGATGACTCGTCGGGTAAAAGTTCTATGGGGAAACCATAAGATGGAAGAAGCAACGTGGGAACCTGAGGAACATATGATGAAGAACCACCCATATATTTTTATACAGTAATATTCTAGAAATTTTGAGGATGAAATTATTTGATGTAGGGGAGAATTTAACACCCCAAGCTTCAACGGTGTGCTTCTCTTTGAATAATACATTAGCATGTGTTGTATGCAACATTGAGTTCTAACACGCTATAACCAATCAAACTAGCTGTTATGAATAGTAATATCCTCTTTTTGAAATTTTATAAATTTTATCTTTAAAAATTGACTTCATTTTTTGATTCGGATTATCGAAATTAGCTTAGGGTGAATTTTTTGTATTTTTTGGAAAACATTCAATTTTTTATGAATAGTGAGAAACATTGAGTTATAGTCTAAAAACAAATTTTTATTTAAAGAATTATATATTTTATATAAATTTATTTTAGGTAAAATTAGATACATAATAACAATATAAGTTCAATGTAATTCATTTGATTCGGTTTATAATAATTATAGATATAAAAAAATTATTTATATTTTCACCGTCTTTTACCCACCTCTAAGGAGAATTGGCAGATTAACAAAAAACATAATTTTACCACCTCTGTGAGTGGAATTTCAAAAATCCAAAAGACAAGGTTGATATCAGTAAGAAAAATGTTGTTTAATATGATGAAAATTATTTTTTGTGAATAGTAACTTTTTACTTTAATTTTCCATGATTAAAAGTAAATAGGGTAATTAAAGGTAAAAATGATATTATTATTACCCTAACACATGTCCTAATTCTATTAGATAAGTATAAATCGACCAAAAAAACATAGGAATAAAATATTAACCTCTTTGGTCCACATGGTTTAGATTAGGACAGTTATTATTTTTTAATTCAAAGAAGAGTTATAAGAGTAAAAATTTATGTTTAATAACTAAATCATATTTAATATAAGGTTATACATAAGATAAATTCGACTATAAATTTTAATTATAAAGATAAAAATATTTCCTACAAAATGGAATTTTATTTATATTTTTTAGTCATTAAATAATCTAATTTAATTTTGATACAATGATAATGCAGTAATTACTAAATTAATGAAATATTACAATAATTAATATTATAAAAATCCAAATAAAAGTAATTTAAAAATTTTTAGGAATTAACCAAATTTTCAATGTTTATATGAATTGTTAGGGTTGGTTAGATGATTTTATTTCGAATTAATACTGCTATTATAAATTTAGAAAAAAATACCAAATATAGTTATTACTGACATAAATGAGTTTTTATAAAAATATATTATATTATAAATTGATATTCTATTCCTAACAATCAAAGGATTGGACAAAAGACTTATATAATGATATGTGTGTCATTAATGACCCACTTGAGGTTCTATGTGAAGTATATAGTATGTTTATTAACAATATAATATAAAAATACAAAGAGACATGGTAAATGTCCAACTATTTAACTAAGAGTTAAATCTAAAAGATAAAGTTAATATAGTGACCCAAAACTATCTAAAACCTATTGGTTGAGTTTTTTTCCCTATCCACACCTTATCCTTCAAATAATCCATTTTAGATCCATTATAAACCTAAATTGATTTTATTATAAAATAATATTTCTAGCTTTTCATAAGGTACCCCTCACCCATATTATAAAAGGGAACTCCCAATTCTCTCTAATTCACAACTTCAAATCCATTTTACTCACCAAACACATGCCCAAATAACATCTCAAATATCCTCTTATAATCCTAGATGACTTAATTTAGTCAGAAAGCCAACCTAAGTAGCCCTTTTGATCAAATCAAAATGAAGAACCCGGAGCAGAGGTAAATATTTCATCACCTCTTTCATGTTCTTTTCTTCTTCCACTTCCTTCTTCTTTATTGTTTCTATTATAAAATACAAACTCTATTATCTTATCTATAATTTGATGTTATTATAAATATGGTACAACCATATTCATTATTCTATCCATAAATTGAATGACATATCACAATATGTGTGAACGTACGTCTTATCGTCTCTACATCCTGGTGTAATTGTTATTCAATACAATATTATTTGGATGGTTATAATAATGATGTGTAATAGATGAAAATAATAAATATAACATGATAAAGATTCAGTATATATGATATAACATCCAATTATATATTATTTTAATATAAAAGAATGATATTATCGCTCGTGCGTACGTATGGATTACTATTTCCACGAACGCGATAAGATTCATTTCCCATTGTATCCATTCATAACTAATATTCATTTGATGATTAAAAATAATGTTTAAAGACTTTATATCTTTCTCGATATGAATAAGATACATCCCATATATAAAAAATATGAATCACATAAAAAATAATATAAAAAATGAATCCTTTAACACCGGAAACAATGATAATACTAAGATATTATTAACAAAGCAATGTGAAAAGATCTTATATGATATAATATTAATGTATATGATTCTTGTATAAATTAACAACAATTGTTTCACCATTATAAAAGAGCATAACCTACCCTATACCAAGAAAAAGTACAAGGTAAGGGTTAATTCAAGAATCTTTTCATTATCTGAGGATGTTTATACATAATTATATACTTGGTCCTCATTATCATCCCCATCGATGTTCTTTAAAAATTTATTTCAAAAAATTATTACTATTTACCAAAAAATTGGATAAAGTAATTTATACCCTTTTGACTTTTATAATATGTTTATAATGGACTCTTTCAATTTTTTTCCAAACAAGGTCCTTTAAAACAATTAAGAAAAAATTATGTTAAGAAGGACTTTGTTTAAATTATAAAGCGAGTGCGGCTATTTTCCGCCATTATAACATCGTCAAAGATTCCCTTAAAATATTATTAGAATATTTTCAAAATAAATATTTTCTAAATAAATTATCTAACTCTTAAATTATTTGAAAATAGAAATATATATTTCCCTAAAAAATGTATTGATTTCATCTATGTCAACATCCTTTGATGGATTTTATGTTTATATGAAGTTGATTTATTTTGATACAAAACTTCTATATTGTATTGATGGTTTTGTGATATGTTTGACTGTGGATGTGTTATTTTAAAACAATTCATGGTTTATGGATAAAGTATTGACATTTCATATTCTAGTTTTAATACGAATTTATGTTATGCTTAAACATTTTCATAAGAGGAATGCATTGGACTTAGTATGTGACGGGTGAAGCCCACTATAGCTCCTCGATGCATCAGTAACTCTAATGAGAAAATCTAGTGTCTAGTCATAAATCCTTGACAAAATATTATTTTTAGCCTTGGAATAAGGCCTTGACTATGTGGTTATGACCGTCTAGCATTATGCATTCCATCATTATGAAAGTGGCTGTTGATATTGAATTTGATTGTTCGACTAGTAGAATATCTACGTGAATAAGTAAATCGCATTATTTTATTTTATCTTTTCTATATTATGTTGATGTTCAAGTTTAAAAGGCTTTTCTTTTCACCATATAAATTTCCATAAATGTTTATGCGTATTTAAGAATGTTTCGACTATATTGTTATCCTTACAGAGCATCTAAGATCCCCCTTTCTATGTTCTAAATTTCTCAAGATGTGAAGAAATATATTTTGACTGACCTACAGGGATAGTCGATGAGATCTCATTGTGGTTTGTGGAAAAAATGTTGTTGTATTTTTCCATTTTATGATGTAATGTAAACCTAATGAATGTATCTAGTACTTCCAATGCTACTAAACTAATTGATCTTTTAGACATGATCTTTTGAGATCATGCCAATGATACGTAATAATGCACCGACTCTACGATTCTGGGGTTGGGGCATTACATATTTGGAATATTATTTTAATAAAATAGAGTTTATATTTTCAATTCTATATGTAGAAAAAATGTATAGTATATTTCCGGGATTTTTCAAAAATACTTTATGTTTTTATAAATAGTGAAATTTTATAATTTACATAATATGCTAAATAAAAGAATTTCTTCATCATGATTGAGTCATAGATGTTGTAAATTTCCATTTTTTGAACTCACATTCACTTGTTACTATTTATATTTATAGGAATCATTATTATTCATATTCTTGAGCCAACATAATAAAATAGTGGAAAACCCCTCCTCTCCTCACCTATAAAAAACAACCCTCTATCCCTCTTCTCTTCACTCCAATAAGCCCTTTTCTTATAATAATTAATCCTAATTTATATTCCATAGTACATACCCACTACTAGTATCTCTAAAACATTCAAAAATATTTAAACCCTTTCTCATAAGGAGGTTCTCAAAGAGGAGTACTCAAGAGTTAAAATCCTCTTCCTTTTATCCTTTTTATTTTCTTTATGCTCTTTATTTAATTATTATCTCCTCACCTCCTCTATCAAAATGATCATTATAACTCCATTTTCAGATTTATAAGGGAATTATATCATGTCAATTGAACATCCATCATAATCTCCTTACTCTCTATCTCTCTTTTATTTTAAAAACAAAATCATCATCTAGGAGGTGCCATTTTACCACCTGAGTGGAAGATGCACCATTTTTCATCAATTTCTCAATCAAGTATGGTATTGAAAAAGTATTTATAGTTTAAAAAACTATTATTTTTTATTATATCCTATTTAATATTCAGTAACAAGTATATATGAATAATATTAAATCATAATTCAAAACTAATTCGTAATAATTGAAATATCACCAAAATGATATTCATTAATGTTTCTTATAATAACTCATCCTCATACCATATAAAAATGAATTATATGAAAATTTAATATCTTTTATTTTCATTAGTATCATCTAAAATCAATTTTTTATAATATTATCCATTCCAAATTATCACCATTACATATATACATGTGAATCTATTTTGAAAACAAAGGAAAAAACACTCTAGAATGACAAAATATAGTCTTATAAATTATCAGTAAAAACAATAATGGACATAAAAAACTATAATGAATCAAATATATCAATATAAGGTTCTAAATTAATTAATTTTTGGATTAAATATTTTTATATAATACTTTGAGGTCAAGAGAGAAATATATTCGGATATAATGTAAGGGTTTCCTTATCTCGCTTTCATTTTTTGATATATTCTTTATTCACCACTAAATATTCTCTATAGTGTATGTGAACTACCCATTGATATAACATATCATGAATCTATTAATTTTAAATTTAGTCAATTTATAATTTTATAATTATTAATTTTGGGGAATATGATTTGATTGATTACAATGTGGTCACAGATTCCACTCGAACCTTCATTTTTCCTTCAGCATATTACTTCACTATCATTACAAAAATTTAATGATTATATCTTTTATTGTAAAAATTCCTTTTTTCCGATTTTATGTTCTGAAATCATATAGTTATATCATTTGAAATTTTTTATGGTGGTTATATGTTTTTAAATAGTACCCTTCTTAATTCGTCCTGATAAACATTCATTATTCGACATAACTTGTCAAATTCTAACCCATTTTTTGATTAGACTATATATTCAATTTTAAGAAATAAATTTAATTAATTTGAATCATCTTATAGTGAATATCAATCTGTGTTCATTTATGATTTTATGAAAACAATCATTCCCTTCCCCATTAAAATCTCGTTAATATTTTCCTTAAATCACCCTAAAATGTTTTATTTCTAATCATTTATTAAAGACACTTTTTACATGGTTTCACTTCAGTGTGAAAATTTTTATTCCTAAAATATATTTTCAATTCCCTTACCTGTTATTCTCTGGGATATATAAATTTACAATGTTATTTCCAAACAAATACAAATTATTTTCCAAAAGAACACTTCTTTCCTATGTTAATAAGTTTTTTCTCATATCACTTTATCATTTTTGATATATATGTATTGTTATCCAATTATTCATTTCATACAGTGTAATTAATTAACTTTGGTATATCACATCATGATCCTCCTTATTCACATGATATTCTAAGGTATTAATATGTGAATTTTTCAAGGTTTTATGAGACACTTTAGAATGTTTGAGGATTATTTCCTCAAGAATTTTTCAATGGTATCATTAAAAAGTAACATTATCTATGTCAACATACATTCATTAATCTTGTACATAATTATGGTTTATCACTTATTAAATCACATATAACATGTTGTTTTGGATTTTTTGTTTCATTTGACTATGGATTTTCTATCTTGATATCATCTACTCTAATACTCTGAATGGTTGCTATTTTGTTTAATGATTAGGAGAAGTTATTTATATTTTTTATATTAGTTCCAATATGAATTTATATGTTGATTATGTTCTCAAATTTTATATGAGTAATTCATTAGACATATTAAGTGACTTATGGGGCCTTCTATTTCCCTTTGATGCATTTGTAGGTCTCATGGGACAAACTAGTTTGGGGCTTTACCTATTTTGGTGAGGTATTATCATGAGGCCTTTATATAATGATTATGATATCCCAAATTATGAATTTTATAATTATGAAACTAGTAATGTATAGTCCACGTGGTAATTAGTCTATTAGCATACTCAAGGTTATGTTTTATTTTGTCATTTTTTATTCAGATCTTATGTCTATCATGTTATACTGAATTATTTTAAAGAATGAAATTTTTTATACACCATTCATAAGGTTTTTGTCTACGACATCTTATGTCGTTTTTATTACCCTTGATGAGAATGTAATATCACCCTTTTATTATGTTTTATTTTTTCCAGGATGTGAAAATGTATAATGTGAATTAATATTTTGGGAAATCTAGGATTTGTGGATGTTTCCTATGGAATTTATATAATGTATATCATAACAAGTATTAATGTTGAACTTATAAATTTATTTGGTTTTCCAAAACTACAAAACTCCCTGGGTTTTTTGGAGTAGATTCTTTGTTATCATTCAAATGTAATGAAATAATATATCGTCTCCATGAAACTCGGGTTGGGGCATTACAGTTGTTATCAAAGGATGCTTAGTAGAATCCTTGTAATGTAGATATATAAATTATAGATTGGTGAACAGAACCCAATGATAAAAATTGAGGATAACAATATAAGAACAGTATATAATTTTTTAATGAATATATTATGCGGTTTTTTATAGAAATTAAATCTTCTCATAGATACTATAAGTGGATGTGTTTCTGGAATATATGTGTCTAGGAATAACAACTCCCAAAAGGTGTTTCCTGATACACTCATAATAACATAGTACATGAAAATGGGGCCTAATACACAACTATTTTGACACTCTATGGTTATATTTGTAGGAATATTAACATTTAATTTAACCACAATTATGAAGGAGTAATTCCCCCAATGTAACAAATGTATTTTTTTAGGAATTATTATGCATAAATTAATTATATGTGTCATACCATGTTTATAGTTATAGAATGTTCATAATATCATGCGATAATATATTATATGTAATTAATTATAAATAGAGACTAGCATAAATAATGATAACATCACCAATGCACGTTATACAAAGAGTATGAAAGATCAAATATCTCATTTTGGTAAGCCATCATTTCAATGGAAGACTTTCTCCCTAGTATCCTCCTCCTATGAAGTATCAATATCATGTGTTAAAAAGATGTGTAATGAATTTTCTAAGTCCAATAGATTTTTTGGGAATAAAATGAAGAAGAGGACAGTAGAGAAATGTATGTATAATGTGAATAATGGAAATTTGGTTTTTTCCATATGTGATAACTATGGAATGAATCACCCTGGTAAATGCTTGAACGGAGTGGAAGTTTGTAATAAATATAGAGAAAAATAACACCAAGTTTGTCATTCCAAGGATATGTAAAAGTTCTCCAATGTAAAATGCATCATAAGAATTGAGATCAGACACACTATGAAACAATGTAATAAGATTCAATTGAATATATCCAAATTAATGTTACTGGATAATTATCATGTAATGGTACTACCATAGTTTATGTGGAATGACTTATGTTCCTATCCACCAATAATGTCATTTGAATATTTTATCAACAATTTATTGGTTATTATAATTATATAACATATGAGTATTATATTATAATACTTTTTCATGAAGAAATTGAAAACATAAGTCGAATGGTACAAAGAAAATGTATTCATTGGAAAGTTAACCATTTTGTAAAAGGAATGATCGAGGGAAATAAATCCATAAATATGTTCCTGATGATGAGATAATGATGAATAAATGATTGACTTGAACATGTGATGACTCCCTTGGCATTAATTAATGACTTTTTTCAAAATTGGCATATGATATCATTGAAGGGAGTTATTGAATTATTTCAATAGTTCTATTTTCTCTATACATCCCAATTGCACTATGATTTATAGAGATTTGAAGGAACATTTCGTGTTAGAAAAAATGAATGGGAAATTGACTAAAATGTATCAATAAGTTTATTCTATCAATAGGTAAAGGCTGAAAGACAACATCCTAGAGGATTCATTCAACCTCTACCTATTAGTACATGCATGTGGGATGACATCACTATAGATCATAACACAATGTTACAAAAAACATTAATTAATAATGATGTAATTTGGGAGATTGTTGATCGATATACCAAATTTTATCAATTCTTCACAATAAGGGTAGATTTTACACTAGATTGCCTTTCATTGATATATATTAATTATGTTATAAGACTTAATGTGAACCTCTCACAATTGTTTATGGTCACGATCAACAATTTAAATCAAAATTCTTCAAAAGTCATCAACATGATTGGATATTATGCTTCGATTGTGTACTGCTTATCACCCTCAAACTGACGGTCAAAAACAAAATGGTGAACTGAAAAATAGAAGACATTTTGAGATCATCCTCACAAGATATTTAAGATACGTGGGATCCATTTTCAATTTTTTTAATTTTCCTAAAGAAATAGATTGCATTTAAGTATTCAAATGGAACCATATGAATCATTGAAAAGAAAGAGATGTCATACACCAACATGTTTGGATGAATTTTTTTAAAGGAAGCATGTGGGCCCGGATGCTATAAAAGAATCAATAGAAAGGGAAAAGACTACTTAAATACACATCAAGGAAGCTAAAAGTTTGAAAGATAACTATGTCACTAATTTAAGGAAGGATCTGGAATTTCATGATGGAGATCTTGTTTTCTTGAAAGAATCTCCATGGAAGGTTTTTATATGATTTTAAAAGAAAAATAAAAATATCCCATGTAAATTGGCCATTTTGAAATCCTAGAGAGAATTGGAGTTCTGGATTATCAGTTGGAAATTCATCCAAGCCTGTATAGTGTAAAAAATGTTTTACCTGTCTCATTTGTTGAAAATTTACTTGCCAGACACAATGTATGTCCTCAAATATGAAGGTATAGAATTATAACATGACATATATTACTATGAAGATCTTATTCGGATTCTAGACTCTAATGAACAGGTGTTGAGGATTTAGATGACCATACTGGTAAATGTATATTGGAAAAATAAAAAAAAATTGAAGTGGAATCATTAGTTTTTGAGGAACTTATGATGAAGAAGTACCGAAATATTTTTATAATATAATATTCTAGTAATTTTTTGGAAAAACGTTTTTTCAAGGGGAGAATAATTTATTACCCAAAATAATTTAAAAATAAATTTAATATTTAATGCATGATGCACTAAGTATCTTTAAACAAAAAATTTTTATAACCAAGCCAATGAACATAATTTTTCCACTTTTGTGATTTTAATGTCAAAAAACAAGATTACATGGTTGTGATCATTAAGAAATTTAGAGTGTGTTAGGAACAACATACATTTTAGGTGAATTGTGACCTATCCCTATGAATTGTAACATTCCCTTATGAACAGTAATGTTTCCTTATGAATAGTAACCTCACCAATGTAAGTATATAAAAAAATTTGGCACCATATAAATTTGAGTAAATAATTTAATAATTAATAAATAAGTACATGAATTTTTTTGAGAAATAATTATTTAATTAAAATTTTTAATTAATAAATTATAAAAATTAATTTTCATATAATTTATTCCAAAATAAAGATTTTTTTCCCTATGATTTTGGGATAATTTTATGCGGCCTCATTTACTTTTTTGATAGTATGGTTAAATCAGTTTTATATTTAATATATGTGTTTTTCATGTAAATAATGAGTTTACTTAAAAATATTTCCTATTATTTAGATAGATATTTTGATAAAATAGATTAATTTATTTAATTCTATAGGTTCAAAAATGTATTGTGGGATGATTTTAGAATTTTCTGATATAGTTCAATTTTATGTAAATAGTGAAATTCGATAATTTACAAAATTTGAAAAATAACTGAATTTATACATCTTGCTTGAGTCATGGTTGATATTATTGCCCATTTTATCAACTAATAAGCACTAATTACTTTTTTTATTCACACTAATCAGGACTATTCATTTTATTGAGCCAGAAGATAAAATAATTATTAAAATAATTGAAAAATATTCCTCGCATCCACTATAAAAACCACCCTTCACACCCTATTCTCTTCAGTCATATAAGAGATTAATATTATAATAAATCATCCCAAGTACCCCTCCCGAGTCCTTCCCCATTCTCAAGAGCTCTTGGTATTTCCAAAAAACTGATAACCCTTCTCTTAAATAGGTTCTCAAGGATGAATACTCAAGTGGCAAAATCCTCTTCCATTTTCCTTTTCAATTCAATGAAGATCCTTATTATTATCTATTAACCTACTATATAAAAATGATCATGATAACTCTATTATCATCTATATACTATAATTAAATCATGTTAATGGAACAACCATAATCAATCACATATAGCTCTCTAAATTTTAAAATTGATATCGTCATCTGGGAGGTGTTGATTTATAACCTACATGGATGATGGTGCTTTATTATTAACATTATCCATTATGTAAGGTCATGAAACTATTTTTATGGTTGAAAAAATATAATATTTTTACTATTCCCTATTTTATATTATTTAACCATTATATATAAATAATATTAATTCATATGACCAAACTATTTTGTAATAGTATAAATACCGCCAAAATGATGTTCTTTAATGTTTCATCTAATAACTAATACTCATAACTTATAACCAAATAATATATATTACCATTTAATATCATTTATGTTCTTTAGTACAACATATAATAAATTTTGGAGAATTATCTCAATTCCACATGAAATCATTACTTATAATCTATATAATTGATTATGAAAACGAGGAAAACAAGAAACCTCAAATGATATAATTTAATCTTATAACTTATGGATAAGGAAATAAATTAACATAAAAAATAATAATGAAAAAAGTATATGTATTTTAGGATCATAATTATTTAATTAAGGGATTTTTTTTCATTATCGATGATATTAAGCTCAAGATAAGAATGTATTTGGACAAAATGTAAGTGTTTCCTCATCTCATTACCAATTTTGGAGATATTCTTTATTCAGAACAATTTCATGTGGTCGGTTTATGTATACATCCCATTGATATATCAAATCCATAATATAGTTATTCTCATGGTATTAAATTTTTCATTTTTTTATTATTAATATTGGTCTATATGACTCGATTAATAAAAGGTGGTAAGGGATTCCACCAGAACCATCATTTTTTCCTTTGGGTTATTCTTTCACAATCCTTACACATATGTAATGATTTTTTATTTTTATGTACATATTGTGTATTATGTTTTTATTTTACAAATTCATATATTC
This sequence comes from Viscum album, assembly GCA_963277665.1. Classification (NCBI taxonomy): domain Eukaryota; kingdom Viridiplantae; phylum Streptophyta; class Magnoliopsida; order Santalales; family Viscaceae; genus Viscum; species Viscum album. The sequence goes on from OY728129.1 coordinate 571,093,372, forward strand.
ATAGAATTTTTACTTTCGTTTTTGGTTTTTATATGTTTTGAAAAAGTTCACTTCCCAATTCTTCCCAATAAACAATCATGATTCACGGGAACATGTCTAATTTTAACCCATTTTTAATTTAACTATATCGTTTTTTGAGTGTTAACTTTTTTTGTAAAAAATTCTATTTAAATGATAACATACTTCATTTATACTTTCATTAAAATATACATTCTCTTTCTCTTTAAAATCTATTTACTACATTCCTAAAAACACACTAAAATATTTTCTTTCTATAGATTCTTTAGAAACTGTATTTACATAATATCATGTTAGTGGGAAAATTTAATGCGTAAAATATTATTTAAATTTCATTCCTTTTTTATATTTGGGATATAAAATTTTATATTCTGATTTCATGAAAAATAAAAATGATTTTCCAAAAGAACTATTCTTTGCATAATTGAAAAGGTTTTTTATTTTCTCACATTAACATTTATGAGATATATGAATTGTTCACCAAATATTACTTTCTTGTAGTGTTTAAAAATTACTTATTGTATATCATATCAATATCCTCTTTATTCTCTTTTAATTCTATGGTATTACTATTTGAATGTTTCAAGGTAGAATGGGACACTTTGGAATGATTATGGATTATTTCCTCAATAATTTTTAAATTTTTTCATATAAAATTATCTTCATCTATGTCAAAATACATTGTTTAATATTGTTATTCATTGAGTAGTACCTCTTATAATATCATCTAAAATTAATTTTTGAAGGGTTTCTGATTAGTTTGACTGTGGATGTGCTATCTTGATACCATTCACCATATTACACTGAATGGTTATTGTTTATGTTTAATGATTAGAGAAAGTTATTTACATTTTATATGTTGATTTAAATATTTATATATATGATGATTATGTTCACTGTATTAATATATGGAATGCATTTAACATAGTAAATGATGGGTGGGGTTTGCTTTATCTCCTCGATGATTCATCATTTCTCACGAGACAAATTGGATTTGTTTTTTAATAATTTATATGTGGTCTTTGAATGAGAGCTACAAAGAATGATTATGATAACTATAGGTATGAATTACATCATTATGGAACTTGTAAAAGATAGTCCATGTGTTAATTAGACTAGTAAAATACTCTGGGTTTTGAATTATTATGGCATTATTTATTCAACACTTATTGCTTCCATGTTGTACTCTATTTTTTAAAAGAAATAAGTATTTTTTTTATTCACCCTAACTGATGTTTACATATATGATATCATTCTCTGTATTGATTATCATTTCTATGAATATGAGTCCAACCCTTAATTATGTTTTATTTTTCCTAGAATTTGAGGAAGTATTTAATAAATTACTTGTATTGATAATCTAGGAATTTTTGATATTTCTAGTGTAATATATATATAATGAATATCCTTTCACATTGTAATATTGAACTTATGTATGTATCTTGTCTTCCAAAAAAAAAAAATTCCATGGTACGCCCTAATTTTATTCCTTGTAATCATCCCAATATAATGAAGTAATGCATCAGTTCTGGGGAATAGTGGTCAGAGTGTTACTTTCAAAAAGGGAGGAGGGGCCGATTGCATCAAGAATGGTCGGAGAATTATGAATCAACCCATGATATATATTCATAATTACACATTATTGATTTTATTCTGGTTAAAATTTTAATTAATAAAGTAATTAATAAATGCACTTAATAATACCACCAATAAGCGAGTGGTCAAACAATCCCACAATGAATTATTTTATAATGCACATACGAAAACCAGGACGTTATAGACAAACACATGGTCAAAGATTTATGATTTGATCAATCATTTATGAGTTATCCCATTTTCCATAATTAACCATGCATGTGAAATATTTTTCTTTACATTTTTATAAAAATACTTCTAGGGATACCAAGCCTCATAATTTCACGTTGTTCTTATGCCTAACTCTGCTAATATATATAGAAATATTTCAAAATCATACAATGAAAAAAACCGTTCCCTATATCATTCATTCCTTTAAGATTTTAATTCTTGAAATTAAAAACATTGAAAAAAAATCAGGATGTGGAGCCCCCACCTAACCCTCCAAGTTTAGGGGACTCTCGTGTATGTTATTTTTCTTCAATAACACATAAACTAATGAGTTAGTTCATCCACACAAGGTCTTCTCATGTTGGTCCTTAGTCTCTGCAGGGTGCTATGAAAAAATGTATCTACCCTTGATGTCCAGCTCATCCAAAACAATTACATGTGTATGGGTCATGCACGTATTTCCTCAGGAATGACTTGAAAAAGATGTCATCCTCTTGATCCAATTCTGGGGGTAGTATGTGTCAATAAGAAACCTCACCATGAATTTGGGCGATCATGAATATCCTAAAGAACCACATGGGTAGTATTCCTCTAAAATCAGGACACCATTTTTCTTATCTTGGATAGACTCATAAGAAAACATGGTCTCAATACTCAAACTCCTAGTTCCTTCAATTGAAATATTTATAATATTTATTTCTTCTCTAGTGTATCTTAATCCACCCATGGATGACCTACAATTTTCCCATTATCATCAGCACCACCTCTAGTCCCACTGGAGAGAAATAACCAATCACTATCTAGAATGAGGGTGACTTATAGTGCCTCCTGTATAGGGCCTCAAAATTTTTCATGATAATGGTTGATTTGTAGTTGTTGTTTTATGCAAACAATACCATGTTCGTGTGATCCTCCTAACTACATTGAATGTCCAACTTGCAAGACATTGGTATATCCTATCTCACCTGGATAGTGAACTTAATCAACCCATTGGTCTAGGTGTGAAGGGATATACTCATTCTCATCTAGGCCTAGAATTCCTCCTTCGATCCCCTCCACAACCATGAGGTAAACTGCATGTAATGATAAGAGAAAATATTAGAAGGTACCCTGCGAAGGAGGAGGGTCTCTTGTATGTACAAATTCCACAAACAACCCACTAAACACTTCTCTATAATGGAAAATAAGCGTTCCAACTTCATTTTTCATTCAAATATCACTTGGATGAATTCATGGCCTTTCATTGTGTGTGGAATCCCAATGAAAATTTCTATGGACATGTTGTCTCATTTCAACTCTTGGATCTCAAGAGGCTACAACAGGCCCATCAGAACATGGTTCTCAGATTTCATCTATTGAAAATTGATGTACCCATAGTGAAATTAGTTATACTTAATTTCATGTTGGGCCACCAAAACTACCATTAATGGCCTTTTTACATCTTCCCGACATTAGTATGTGTATCTATGGAAGATGTTTGGAACTCCCACATAAATGCCTCCCCGAACCTAACTGGAACCATTTTTTTCCCTTAGAACGTGATTTTGTGATTACCTCCTTTAGAATATAAATATAATGCATCTCCCAAAGATATGTGATCATATATCACCTCAGTGTCGATGTCCCCCTACTAGAATCTCTCACATTCTCAAGAAGAAAAGGATTTAAAACCATCAAATGGCAACATGTTGTCCTCTCATGATCCACCATGGTCATTGGTATGGGAAGTTAACTTCTATGAAGCATCTGATATTGGGAAAGACTTGGACTTCTAGGTAAGGTAAGCTATAACAATGTTTCACTTGTCATGTTTATATACCATCCTAACATCCAAGTCTTATTGGAACTACAACCAGAATCATTGTCTCATGTTCATGTCTCTCAGGGTGATGGAGTACCTGAGACTCTGGTAGGATGATTAAACCACAAAGGGTATCCCTAGAAGCAAGTTTCTCAACATCCTTAGTTTGAAGACTACCATTACCTGCACTATGTCATGAGTTGATAATTTCTATTCATGGTTCCATGAATTCGTTGACCTATATGATATCACTCATAGATGTCGGATAAACACGCAACTAAGCCCAGCTCTTGAGACCTGAAAAGAAACTATGTATTTAATTCCTTCCCCTAGTAGTCTCAACACAGGGGAACTATTCATCGACTACGACGACTCCTAAAATTCCCTCTTGTACTATACTAACCATGTAAATGGATTCCATTTCCATGGTAGGGCTTTCAAAGAGGTTGTGATCCTGGTGAATTTTTCCACAAAACTCTAGAAGTACCCTACCAATCCAATGAAAATTTGTACCTCTAAAACAATATTGGATTTCACAAAATAAAGAATCGCTTAAATATTTTATTAATCCACATCTTAACAATTTTCAAAAATGACATTCCAGAGTAATTGAACCTCATGTATGCATAAATATCACTTAGATACAATTCTATTAAACCTATGATCTCAAAAAAAATCACGAATTGTATTAATGTGATCTGCATAATCATCATCTTATATAGAGTAGATGAGTATGGTATCAATGGAAACAACCACAAACTAGTCCTAGTAGGGCTGGAAAACCTATTTTATCAAATCCATAAATGCGGGGGGGGGGGGGGTTGTACCAATGGGAATTTCTAGAAACTCATAGTTTCTATAGAGACACTGGAAGGCCAACATTCGAATATCTATGTCATGAACCCTCAACAAGTGGTAGCCAAACCTAAGACTGTTATATAAGAACCATCTGGTATGTCACAACATGTAAAATTGTCCATAAATCCTCAAAAAGGGTACTTGTTCTTTATTTTCGTATGGTTTAGGAAAAAATAATCCATGAAAAGACATATGCATGTGTCTGTCTTTTTTTTAATTGGACTGGAGCTATATTGGGGGACACACTGGGTCTGATGAATCCTTTCATATGTTATTCCTCCAATTGGAACTGTATATCCCAATTCTTGCTAGGTTCTATCTGATATGCCAAAGAAGAAATCGTAGAAGTACCTAGTTACAATTCTATCGAAAACTCTATCACCTTTCTCACAGTTTCTCCTAGAATTTCTTCGGGAAACACCTCTATATAATCCTTTATAATTTAAGGAAGTAAGATGATGATGATCTTATTACACCAATAGCTACACATTCCAACTTATGGATGATAGTTTTTAACCTCCTTCCCACACCATCAACCTTCCATGATATGATATCTATCTTGCTAAAAAAGTAGAACATCATCCCATCAATGAGTAGGAATCTGACTAGCATGAAGTTACATTCAATCTATGATGAAACCATTGAATCCAATACATCCCCAACATTTTTTCACCTAGTTCCATTAGGAAAACAAGAATGTCCCACATGATAATCACTTCTATAATTATATGTCAAAATTCTATAAGGTAAAATACTAAAAGATGTATTCCCCATAGGCACAATGAGATGAAGCCTTTATGTTAGAATTTCTACTAAGAGAACTAGCTCTGACAACATGAGTCCAGAGGTAAATGAATAAATGGAATATGTGTCTACTAATAATGATTAAATGTTATAATAAACACATACCATACATCAAATCATCTCTTGAGTTGCGGGATCATAGACATCAGTAGCCTATAGAATTCCACAGCCCAAGTCACTATCTTATTTAGATGGATGTGGTCCACCTGGTGGTAGTGTCGTAAGGTTATCATACCAATATCCTTCCATTACATTTCCTCCAACTCCACTTCCAGCTTCGCCTCCATGGCCACTACCCTATCTATTCCTTGTAGATTTCTCAACACGGTGTCATCTTTACCGTGCTAGTCGATTGGCTATCTACATGGGTTCTGTAGGTTCCCGGTGCATCATAAGCTCATTGGTGTATGCACCGAACAATAATTTTTTCCATTAATGAATATCAATCTTATATCTGTTAGGATAATGAAATGCTATTTCATTGAAATAGAACAAAAAACAAATGAAATTAGGGGAATCTCGAAACCCTAGAGAGGATCATCATAAGTTGGTTATAATTAATTTAATTAAATGACAAAAATTGACTTTATGGAATTCTATATCTATTTATGTTTCCAAACATGATCCATTTTGATCCATCCTTGCATCATAGAATAAAAGTTTATGATTCTTCTTCAATTTATCCACATGTTCTCCACATATTTCTGGATGTCACAAAAGGGATATTTGGGTTCTATCATATAAGAGACTTCACTTGTGATTTCCACCTTCAATTTCCTTGAGATATTCTTGCAAATAAATCTCCATGATTCGGTGGAAGAGAATATTTCTCGTATCATTAATGAATTCGTGGAAGAAAAAAAATTCTCTCTTGGCATGAGAGATTTCTCTAGATCCATTGTTCACAACAAAAATTAATGTCAAGGCTAATGAGAATAATATAATTGGAATTTTAATTATAGAGAATAATAAAATGAATTAATTACATGAAGTTATTTATTCATTTAAATTTATTCTTTGTAAAACCCCAAGACTAATAATAATAGACGGCTATTATTATTACTTGACACGAACACACAAAATTACACAAACTATTTTTTAATTAAATATATAATAATATTTCTCAAAAATATCTGGAGAAACAACATGGTGTGTATATTAATATACACTGTGTTCATTATTGTTTCTCCATTACCTTTATTTTCACCATCATATTTAATAGACCACGAATAACAACTATTTATTTCTTAAATAAATATTACTTTATGACTCTAAAATAAATACATTATTTCTCCAACAATATATTCTCTCTAATAACTACTATCTAAATAAATGTGATCATGTATCGTTGAATAATTATTAAACCACAAAAAAGAATAATATTTTTTCAACGTGTTAAATTAATAATTAACTGATATACATAGACCCACACAGTGTGTGACCTTATAATACTTTTTCAACGTGGAATTACGTGGATCAAACCATGTGTCCAAGTTTAGAGTATAGAAACATGGAACAGAACCCATAGAGAAAGAATTTAATGCTGCAACGATGTGTCACCTCTTATGAACACTTACCATGTATTTTATTCACTTTTCCTTGATATCTCAAATGATATGGGTTGCATGCCGGTTCCATCAACCAATGTTCTTGAATATTCTTTCTTTGACATCCCATAATTGAATTTTCCCATCTATACAATGGATAGGTATTCTTTAGGATATATCAATTCTATCAAAGGTCATGAGACATCTACATAATTTTTGTAATGGAAGGTACAAATCCTTTCTCGCGTTATCTATTAATGCACTATTAATCGTGACACACACAACATATCCTACCTCCCTGCAAACAGTGTGTCTTCATAGATTTCGTCAATACATCTAACTGTGCGAGTTGTAAAACTCACTAATAATAATCTTAATGTCTACGGTCTAATACACACGTCCGCAGACCAGAACATCCAATGACACTATGAAATGTGGATTTCTTACTAGAAGGTCTCGTTCTCATAATATACTCTTATATATTACCAAGGGTGAACACCATAAGATGGTGCCTCAATATTTTATGATTCCTCACCGCTAATGTCATGTATTATTTTGTCTCTCAAATAACATCATCAGGACATAGAACATATATTTAGTAACATTGTTATGGCACTTTTGGGTTCTCCTCATAGCAGGGATCACCTATGACCTTTTAGGGAAACAAATATCCTAAGGAAATTGCCATATGCATTGTCACATAAAAGAACAATTGATATGTAATAAGATATTTATTAATTAATAATGTACAAAGTAGTTGGTTCTTGGAAACCAACTCCATCATACTCCCACTTGGAAAAGAGCCAACAACTAACAACATTTTAACCTCTATCTCTTACTGGGTAATGATGCTTCTTTTAGATAGGACTTTAGTCATGGGGTCTGCCACGTTCTCTTCCGTGGACACTATGATCATACAACATCAACCCTTTAATAAAAATACCTCAAGAGGTGATAATTTCGGAGTATGTTCTTGGTCTATTGATGTGAACTTGGTTCTTTTGGAATAACTAAAGATGTATTATTTTCAAAATACAATGTGATAGGATCTTTACTACCATGCACCACATCAATGTCCAGGAAATTGTTCCTAATCCACAAGGATTACTTGGCTACATCAAAAGATGCTATATATTTAGACTCCATTGTAAAATCAGTGAAAATAGTTTTCTTTGAAGTCTTCCAGCTCACAGCTCCTCCATTGAGGCCAAAAACATATCCATATTGTGACATTAGATCATTCTGATCTATGTGAAAACCAGCATCAGCAAACAATCTGATGACAAGCTCCTTGTATCCTCCATACACCAGGAAAACATACTTAGTTATTCACAAATACTTAAGGACAGTCTTAATATCATTCCAATGTTGTTCTTCTAGATATTCTTGATATCTTCCTACCATGATCATTGCACTGCAAACATCAAGCATGGTACATAACATGGGAAACATAATGGATCCTATAGTCAAATATTATGGGATCTTACTCATTCTATCATTCTCTTATTGTGTTTGAGGACACATTTTCTTAGAATGATATAGGCTGTGGGACACTATAACTAATCCCCTCTTAGATTGTTCCATACTAAATATCTTTAGTATATGGTCACTGTATGTATCCGGAAATAGTCTAAGATGCCTCTTTGATCGACCATGAATGATCTTGATCCCTTGAATGTAGGTTGCTTCACCAAAGTACTTTGAGAATAAACACAGGTTCAACTAGTCCTTAACTAAATATAATACAGGTACATTGTTTATAATAAGAAATATTTTGTCATCATATACTAGAAGTAGAGTGAACTAATTCCCATTAAGATTATTATAAACACATAGCCCACATCTAACCATAATGAAACCAAATTCATTTATGGAATCATCAAATCAAAGTTACCATGACCTGGTTGTTTTCATTAATCCATAAATGTATTTATGCAAATTGAAAACACATTTAGATTCACATAGTGTCACAAATCCTTCTTTTTGGGCCATATTGAAATCTTCCTAACATTTCCCATTACGAAAAGTTATTTTAAGATCTATTTTCCAAATCAATTAGTCACGGTAAGTTGTTATGGAAAGTATGATTCTTTAGGACCTAAAAATAGAAACTTGTTAAATGGTTTATCATAGCCAATTCTTTGATGTTTTCTGAATAATTTATCTACTATCCCTACTTTATATGTTCCAGGTTGTCCTTCCATGACTACTTTTCTCTTGAATATCCATTTTCATCCAACATGCTTTATATAAACTAGCCCATCAACCAAAACCCTGGCCTGATTCTAATACATGGAATCCATCTCAAAATTCACATCTTCTAGACGTCTTTCATATTCGGAGCTTTCTACTACTTTCTTGTAAGAGAGAGGATAATCATCAACCAATAGTAATGATTCACCATCCTTGGTGACTAGGAATCCAAATTTCTATTGTTTACATACCTCTCTGGAGCTATTACATGATACACATGTTTCTGAAACCTCTTCCACAAGGACCAATGGAACTTTTTCATCTACCAACTCTTGTTTATCTTGAGCATAAAATTCATTAAATTCAATCTTCCTTATAATGTACTTTTTGAGGATGTTCTACCTCCAAATAATGACGACTTCTATTCAGACAATCACATTCTTATCTGAAGGATTATATAGTCAATATATTTTTCATTCATTCGAACATCCTATAAAGATACACCTCATGCCCTGAAGAGCTAGTTTGTTTCCTGGGATATCCTTAACAAACACCTCGCATCCCCAAACATGTGTGTGGAACAAAATGGGGTTATTTATATTCCATAAATCATAGTGAATTCCAATTTCCGCCATAGTTGGATCTCGATTTAATGTGTATGCCTTAGTTTTAAATTCATAACCCTAAAAGGGTAATGGATGATCTTCATGACTCATTATCAACCTCATCATGTCAAACAATGTTTGGTTCCTCCTTGAACTGACAACATTATAGTATGTTGTATAAGGTGGAGTGAGATGAGATATAATCCTAGACTCCCATAGTGGAAAAATGAACTCTTGGTTTTGATAATCCCCTCATCAACAAGATCTAAGATTCTTTATCTTCTTAGCAAGATGATTATCTACTTCATTCTTGGATACCATAATTTTCTCAAAGGATACTGACTTATACCTCATCATGTAGATATATCCATATCTAATCAAATAATCCGTAAATGTAATGAAGTAAAAATATGCACCTCTAGCTTCTACTTGAAATTGTCCACACACATCCATGTGCTCTAATCCTAGAATATCAGTGGCCCTTTCACCCTGTCCATTGAATGGTAGCTTGATCATTTTACATTGTAAACAAGCGTGACATCTATCAAGTGGTGTTAGATCTTTAGAGTCTAAATAAAATTCATGGAAGAGATTTTTCATGTTCTTATCGTTCACATGACCATTATGGTGATTCCACAACTATATGTTGAATGAGTCATGTGAATTTGTTTTGTTATCGATTTAAAATACTTGGTTTTTGTAATTTAATAAATTCAAACAAATATCTAAATGAGACATACCATAAAAGATATTTTTCTTATAAAAGAAACAACCCTTATTTCCAAATTTGAATATTATAACCATCCATATAAAAACAGGATACAAAAATTATATTATTGGTAAAACAACGCACATAATAAATGTTACGTAAAACCAAAAGCATTGTAGTTGGAAATGTGATTTGGTAATCGCCAATGGAAAAGGCAGCCACTCTCATGCCATTTGAAGCTCAAAGAACCACCTCTCCTATGGAAATAGTTATAAATCTACATGGTTCAAGTATTTGAATAAATATGTCATCCCCAAAAGAAATATCTAAAACACAATGTGTCTAAGTGGAAAGATTACACTCGATAACGAACGCACCTTTAGCATCCCCCATCTTCTGGGTGTTATTACTATGACAACCCTGATTTTTATTACAACTTAAACATAATTTATTACATAAAACATCACTTGATACAACAATGAAGATCAAGAGGTTTAGTGTCTTTGGGGCTTAGGATCATTACATAAAAACATGAAACATGAAATACAACATCATTATTGAAAACATCCTTTATAAGACCACTATATTCCCTCATACTTAACATTGCATGGGATAACCTGAGGACATGCATAAGAAAAAGGTGAGCTATAAAGCCCAGTAAGGGAGTACACATGGAATAACATGAGGAGTAAAATACATGTTAAACAATAGGCATATCAATAGAGCATAAAAGAAACATTAACATAAGGGCATGGAAAATCACGATAATCATAACATGGAAATGTGGCCACAAAACTGACCATGGAATTAGCATGTGCCAAGGCTCATTTCACATAAAGCATGAGTAAACCCTCATTGCACATGAAGCACGAGTAAACCCTCGTTGCAATTTAATTATCATGATTCAACACTCATTCCACATGAAGTATCATGGTACTATACTTTACCTAATGCATTGGTGTGCTATAAAGGTGCACCCTTCTTAAACATTTCATTTTATGCATAAGTGTGCCACATGGATCATAAAACATGGATTCATAAAACATAATCATTTATTCAATGATAAAGGAATGTGGAATTAATACATAAAACTAATAATCAATAAGTAAATGTGCATAAAGTTGAATACCCTTGATGGTGAAATGGGCATGGTTATCACTACACAATGACATTGGCTTAGAAAATCGGTGCGATTTCGGAAGCGTAACAGCGTGACATAAGAATTCATAGAAATGGTTGATGAGAGAAAAAGGGGTTCCTAGTCATATTTACAATTAATGGACAGTAAGTAGGTCATATAGATACATTTCCCAACAATTGAAATGGAATTTAGATTCATGATACAAAAGTATTGCTTGAATGTAAAAGAAGAGAGAGAAGTTCCTTTCCGAATTTCAGCATTGTAACGGGTGTACATGGGAGGCATTTAATGATAGAGAAAGGGGTATCACATCATTAGAACAATAATAGGGTAGTATGGGGGAGGTGAGAAACCATACCCCAACATTCATAATTGAAATTAAAAGGGCAATACAACTTAAATAAAATTGACAAAAATGAGAAAGGAAGAAAAAACCCTTACATGGAAGTGTGCTTCCGAAGGCTAGAGAGAGGCTTGTGAGAGTCTTATTGGGAGCTTGGGGAACCTTGGGAGGATTGTAGAAAGGGTAGGGCAGAGGTTGGACGAACTCCATGGGATTTTAGTGAGCAGGAAGTGGGATCTTGTGTGGGTTTATATAGGAAAGGTTAGGGAATTCTTTATTATTTTGGTTTGGGTCCCCTTACATTAAATTAATCCAAACCACAAACCATCACATGGTTTTTGCACATGGTTTTTGGAAAATGGAAGTGGAAGACAATATTTTATAAGGCCCAAGTCCTAAATTCTTAAAATATTATGGTTTCTTATGTGGAGGTGAGTCACACTCCCATGGAAATTAATTTAAAAAGGGAAAGTGTTGAATATGTCTTGAGGGGTTCATTAATGCTTTGAAAAGTAAGTCAAACAAAATCCAAATCACTTTATTTTAATGATAAAACATATATTGGATGAAAATAATGATTATGGTATTTTATTACATCACCATTGGGTCATTATGATGTCATAAAACACATTATATATTTAAACGGTATTTAATTTTTACCCAAAAATTTGTCTGTCTCAGAAAATTATGAAAAATTCACCATTGGATAATTTCAACGTCCTGATTCCGGAAATGGAATTTATTTTATCTAGAAAAATTTCTAAAAATTTTAATTTTAACTTTTAAAATAAAAACCGACATTTATCGAAAATTCACGGGTTTTGAAAAAAATGGATTTCAAACATTAATAAAAAATTTTAATTGCATTCATAAAATTGTAAGATCATTTATATTTAATAGAAATTAATTTAATATTAATAATAATATTTTATTAAAATATTATTTAATTGAAAATCCCTTAATATTATAAAATAGAATTCCTAATTAAATAATAACCAAAAACACCATTTGTACTTTAAAAACTATTTACAATGTATCAGAAATGACTAGAAAATATATTCATTATTATATAAAAAAATAATGTACATTAAAATAGTATTACTTATTTGTTACATAACCCCTTAAAACAACCGCATAAGACCTAAGGGTAAGGTGTGCGATGGTGAAAGACTCTTGGGGTGGCTCGGATAACATCGTTCGAGTGGTAATCTCTATCAACTTCCACTTTTCCCATAGACGGTCACGTTCGAGCTTGACATAATGAAGCTCATCTTGGGCTTGGTCATGGGCGAAGCCCAAGGATGCCACCGCTTTTTCGAGCTCCGACAAATGGGCTTCATATGGGGAAATTCTACTGGATGAGGCCATTGTTAAGTCAAAAGTCTTCTTTTGACTTCTATATCATGTTTTGGAAATCACAAATGTATTCTATCATATGTTTGTAAATTACAAATTGACTTTTATCATGTCTATCGTGTCGTACAATGTCAATCGTACCATACTGACTCTGTCAATCGTATCGTACTGACTCTGTCAATCGTACCATACTGACTCTATCAATCATATCGTACTGACTCTGTCAATCATACCATACTGACTCTGTCAATCGTATCGTACTGACTCTTCTATTCAGATGTTCATTATTTGTTTTGGTACTTAGTCAAAAACACTCACTACATATGAATCGTACTCATGTTTTTCATTTCTATATATCTCTTGTCCTAACAAAACGATGTCGTTGAGTTAGTTACAAACTAATCAAAACGATGTCGTGCTTTCTATTTCAATATGACCGTTGGAGGCAATATGACCGTTGGAACCCGAGGCCTATAAATAGGAGTTCATTTGAAGCTGAGAGAATAACGATGAACGAAGAGAACGAATAAAGAGACTCTGTGAACTATCAAGATTCTAGCGAGAGACACTGTGACTTCTCTCATCTGCCTTGTGTGTCCGATCATCGTATCGAGGGCTTTCAAGTATTTTAAAGACAGAGGTGCCGATTACCTACATAATCGAGGGTTGTCGGGGATAGGCAGACAGACGTGCCGATCATCGTATCAAGGGCTGCCGGGGATAGGCAGACAGACGTGCCGATCATCGTATCGAGTGCTGTCGGGGATAGGCAGACAGACGTGTCGATCATCATATCGAGGACTGCCAGGGATAGGCAGACAGACGTGTCGATCATCGTATCGAGGGCTGCCAGGGATAGGCAGACAGACGTGCCGATCATCGTATCGAGGGCTCACCAAGGTGTTGGTGAGACAGACCTTTTATCCTAGGTGAAATGATAACCCTTCTCTTTGGGTTAAAAGAATTGTATTACTTTTACATTTCCACTGTTACTTGTATTAGAAAGGGATTTTTATTGTTTCCTTTCTTCTTTACATATTCAATTGAAATTTTTTCAATTACAATCATTCTATTACTTTTTGTATTGATTGATTCTATACGCTTTAAGGTAGAATCATTCATCTTTGTATTACTCTGATTATTGTGTTCACCTTGAATACAATTGTTTTTCTTTACATTAGTATTACAATATATCATACCTTTTATATTCAATACAATTGTGGGTGTTTGTATTTGTATTAGTTTAAGATCATTTAAACTAATCTCATTGTTGCTAAAACTCAAAGGATTTTTAAACCTACAATTCACCCCCCCCCCTCTTGTATTGTTCCATCTAATAGACATATATATCTACTATTCGATCCAACAATTGGTATCAGAGGAGGTTTTCCACTGATTTTTAGTACAAGATTTATTTCTTATTACTATCATGAATACTTACTATACTAACGTGTGGAGTGGAAAAGTTGTTTTTGTTGTATTAGATGGTAGGAATGAATATCGGGTCAATAGACAATCTGAATCCTTCAAGACCACCAATCTTTGATGGGAATGATTATGAGTATTGGAGAGATCGTATGAAGACTTTCGTTATCAATACTGGTGTAGAAAATTTTATTATGCTTACTGGGGGTTACAAAATTCCTGACAAAGAAGTTAGTACTTCAACCAACCAAGAAAAGCAAGAATATCAACTGAATTACAAGGTACACAATACTTTATTATGCTCTATGACCAGGAATATATATAGTCAGATATCTTCATGTGAAGCAGCCAACTTTATTTGGAAGAAATTAGAAGTTACTCATTTTGGTACATCCAAGGTTATAGAAACAAGGAGAGCAATGCTTCGAGCAGAGTATCATGGATTTTTTTTTCCTTATGGAGAGCCAGTATGTAAAGTGAAACAAAGGTTTATGACAATTGTAAACAGCTTACAATCTATGGGAGAAAAAGGTCTTGATGATGAAGCTCTTGTTGATAAGATTATAGATATAATGCCAAATGAATGGTAGTAAAAAAGGACAGCTATTAATGAGAATAGAAAAGTTTCCCGGATTACTCTTGATGAAATTTTTGGAACTCTTCTACAGCATGAGACAAGAATGAAGAGAGATGCTGATTTCAACAAGAGGAAGAATTGGAATAGAAGTGTAGCTTTTTCATCTAAAGCTAAAACACCAAAAAGGATTACAAAGTCTAAATCCAAGAAAATTTTTATATCTGATTCAAGTGACTGTAATCTTCCAGATAGTGAGTTAGCCAATCTTGCTCGAAGGATGAACAAGATTGTGGGAAATAAAGATTTCAATATAGATTCAAAAAGAAAGATAGGAAATATTCAGAGGTAACTTGTTATGAATGAAAGAAAGCAGGACACATAAGGCCTGACTGTCCTTTACTGAAGAGGAAAGATAGAAAGGAGAAACACTCTGAAAGAAATAAGAAAAAGTTTTATATGACAAAGAATGTCTTGAAAGCAAATGATACGTGAAGTGCAAGTGGTAGTGATTACTCAGATGATTCTTCAGAATATGAGACATCAGGACAAAGGAATATTGGACTCTTAGCCAGATTACCAATTTAAGATCATTGTCTCATGGCTAAGGTACATAATGCTGAATCTATTAAAAATGTCTCTTTAAATGAAAATTATATTGATAATGGATATTATGAATCTTCAAATGATGAATCCTCATCATCAGAGGATGATACATTACCTTATTTCGAAGAGGTCTCTAGATTTGCTAAGTTACTTGAAAATGAAAATTCTAAACTCAAAAAGAGATATAAAAAAGAAAATTCTAGAATTTCTATTTTGACTAAAGAAGTATCAGATCTTTCTAAAGATCTTGATGTGAAAACTTATGATTTTGAAAGTATTTTAAAAACCCTTGAGAAAGTTAAATCTGATAAGGATAAACATTCTAAGGATCTTGAAAATTTAATTTCGAAGAAAAATATTTTAGAGCCTAACTCTAGTTCAAATTCAAATGTTTTAGAAAACAAGAATTTGGTTTTAAAACTAAAGTAAGAGATTTTATCATTGAGGAAATGTTTGTCAAACATTACTCATGGAAAGGAAAACTTTGATAGGATGTATTCTCAAATTAGACAATTGAGAAATCGTTCTGGTCTTGGTTATACTTATTCCAAACCTGTTTTTAGCAATAACTATTTTGTTCCTCAAAAAACCATTTTCTGTTCTAAGTGTCAATGTGGTGGACCCTGGAGAAGATATTGTTCTCTTAAAAAAAATCAATCTTTAGGATTTCATAAATCTCATTTTTCAAAACAAATGTGGATTCCTAAAATTCTTTTATCTAACCCTTCTAGATCTAAACAAGTTTGGATTCGGAAAATCTAATTGTTTCTTTTTCAGGAAAATAAAAAATGTACCAATAAGAATATTTGGTACATGGATAGTGGTTGTTCTCGACACATGACTGGAAACAAATATCTCTTTGAAAAGGTTATCAAAACAAAAGGTGGAAAAGTTACCTTCGGAGATAATGCTCAAGGAAAGATTGTTGGTATAGGTAATATTGTTTTTCTTGGAAAAGTTCTTATTTCAAATGTTTTGTTTGTTAAAGGTCTTAGGCACAATCTCATCAGCATAAGTCAATTATGTGATGAAGGTTACCTTGTGAATTTTAGAAATGATAAGTGTCTAGTTCACAATTCCAAGGATGAGTTCATTCTATCTGCCCATAGGCAAGAGAATGTTTACACTATTAACTTAGAAGACCTTAGGAACCAAAACTTACCTTGATTAAGTGTAATATAAGACCAATCGTGGCTATGGAATAGGAGACTAGGACACTGTAATATGAGAAACCTAAGAAAACTCTCAAAGAAAGGACTTGTAAAAGGGTTACCGGACCTTAGATATGATTCTTCAAAAGTCTGTGATCCTTGTCAATATGGCAAGCAACATAAAACTAGCTTTAAACCAATTAATGAAGTTTCAACTTCTAATGCATTACAGCTTGTGCTTATGGATCTGTTTGGTCCTTCACAATCTGGAAGCATTGGAGGCAAATACTATGTAATTGTTTTAGTTGATGACTTTACTAGATTTACATGTGTCTATTTTCTCACAAAGAAATCTGAAGCCTTTTCTTATTTCAAAACTTTTAGAGCCCAAGTTAAAAATGAGAAAAACCTACCATTGATAACTATTCATAGTGATCATGGTGGTGAATTTCAAAACTCATATTTTGAAACTTTTTGTAGTAAGAAAGGTATTACTCACAATTTCTCATCTCCAAGAACTCCTCAGCAAAATGGTGTTGTTGAAAGAAGAAATCATATTCTTCAAGAAATGACTCGAACCATGTTGAGTGAATACTCAGTTTCTAAGCACTTTTGGGCTGAAGCTGTTAGTACTGCCTGTTATACTATAAATCGTGTTTTAACTAGTCCACTTCTTAATAAAACCCCTTATGAGTTATGGACTGGCCGAAAACCTAAAGTTTCATACTTCAACGTTTTTTGGATGAAAAGTATTCATTCTGAATACAAAATATAATCTACACAAATTTTCACCAAAATCTGATGAAGGAATCTTTCTAGGCTATTATACAACCTCTAAGGCTTATAGTGTTCTCAATAAAAACACTTGTACTGTTGAGGAAACAATACATGTAAAATTCGATGAAACCAGTCCTTTTGTTTTCAACCAACCCAATCCTACATCCTCAGATGTGTTTTCTAAAAAATTTTATCAACCTTTATTAGAAGAGAATTTTGATAAGGAAAATGTTCAAGAAATTATTCCTGAAACATTTACCATAGAAGAGTTTCTACCATATGTTGATGAACAGGTTTTACAAAACCCAAATCAATTGTTTCGTAGGAATCATCCCAGTTATAACATCATTGGTTATATAAATCAACCTGTAAGGACCAGAAATTCCTTAAGAAATGAAATAGAACATCTTGCTTTTCTTTCCCAATTTGAACCTAAAAGTCCAAGTGAGGCCTTAGGTGATGATGATTGGATCAAAGCAATGCAAGATGAACTAAATGAAGTTGAAAGGAATCAAGTCTGGACTTTAGTTGAAAGACCTAAAGAATCAACTGTGATTGGTGTAAAATGGGTTTTCAGAAACAAGTGTGATGAAAATGGAATCATTGTAAGAAATAAAGCAAGACTTGTTGCTAAAGGCTATAATCAACAAGAGGGAATAGACTATGAAGAAACATATGCTCCTGTAGCTAGACATGAATCTATTCGTATTCTATTAGCCTTCACAGCATATTTCAATTTCAAACTATTTCAAATGGATGTCAAATGTGCTTTTCTAAATGGTTTTGTTCAAGAAGAAGTTTTTGTAGAACAACCTCCTGGTTTTCAAGACCCAAAACATCCTGATCATGTTTTTAAACAAACCAAGGCTTTATATGGTCATAAACAAGCCCCTAGAGCATGGTATGATAGACTTACATGATTTCTTTTACAAAAAAATTATACAAAAGGTACAGCAGATCCAACTCTTTTTATCAAAATGGAAAACAAAAATGTTTTGATTGTCCAAATCTATGTTGATGACATCATATTTTGATCAACTCAGAAATCTTTAACTGATTCTTTTGCAAATTTAATGAAATCTGAGTTTGAAATGAGAATGATGGGAGAGTTAACATTCTTTCTAGGTTTTCAAATTTCTCAAAAAACCATAAGGAACTTATATATCTCAACATAAGTATATTAAAGATTTACTCAAAAAGTATGGATTTGACAAAACTAAAAGTATTAGCACCCCAATTGGTACCTCAAATACTCTTGATCTTGATGAAACTAGGAAACCAATAGATCAAACAAATTTTAGAGGTATTCTAGGGAGTTTTCTATACTTGACAGCTATTCGACCCGACTTTATGTTTTATGTATGCTTATGTGCAAGATATCAATCTAATCCAAAAGAGTCTCACTTAAAAGACGTAAAGAGAATCTTTCGGTATTTAAAAGATACTATGGATTTAGGTCTTTTCCACTCTTCTGGATACGATTTTATTTTAAAAAGTTTTTCAGATGCTGACTTTGGTGGTTGTAGAATGGATAGAAAAAGTACATCTGGAACATGTCATTTCTTAGGAGATTCTTTGGTTTCCTGGTCCTGCAAGAAACAACACTCAGTAGCACTCTCCACTGCTGATGCTGAATATGTAGCAGCTGGAAGTTGCTGTGCTTAAGTATTGTGGATGCAGCACACACTCAATGACTATGGTTTGAGTTTCTCCAAAACTCAAATTCTTTGTGATAATACAAGTGCCATATCTCTTAGTAAAAACTCATCACATCACTCACGTGCAAAACACATATATGTTAGCCATCACTTTCTTAGGGATCACACACAAAAAGGAGATACTATTTTACAATTCATCGGAACGCAAGAACAACTTGCTGACATTTTTACAAAACCTTTACCTTCCGATAGATTTGAATATATAAAACAGAAGCTAGGAATGATTACATTAAAATAATCATTCATATCTACTTCTTGTTTTACATCTCTCCTAATAGTAAGAATCTCCTCGTAGAAAGGGGGAGGACATTTCTTTCTGTCTTTATGTTTCTTCTTATCTTATGATCTTTAACTATTTACTCTCTCAATATGTGTATCTTTTTCTGTTTATCGTATTGACAATTTTATTGTTTCATTCAATTTTTCCATTCTGTTTATCGTATTGACAGTTTTATTGTTTCATTCATTTTTTCCATTCTGTTTATCATATTGACAGTTTTATTGTTTCGTTCATTTTTCCTGTTTATCGTATTGACAGTTTTATAGAATCATTTACTATCGACCGATGATGGTAATCAAATTCTTTTCCATCGTATCGACCGATGATGGTAATCAAATTCTTTTCCATCCTATCGACCGAGGATGGTAATCAAATTCTTTTCCATCGTATCTACCGATGATGGTAATCAAATTCATTTCCATCGTATCGACCGATGATGGTAATCAAATTCTTTTCCATCGTATCAATCAATCATGGTATTGAATCGACTGATGATGGTATTGAATTTCTTTTCCATCATATCAATCAATCGTGGTATTGAATCGACCGATGATAGTATTGAATTTCTTTTCCATCGTATCAATCAATCATGGTATTGAATCGACCGATGATTGTATTGAATTTCTTTTCCATCGTATCAATCAATCTTGGTATTGAATCGACCGATGATATTATTGAATTTCTTTTCCATCGTATCAATCAATCATGGTATTGAATCTACCGATGATGGTATTGAATTTCTTTTCCATCGTACCAATCAATCTTGGTATTGAATCGACCGATGATGGTATTGAATTTCTTTTCCATCGTACCAATCAATCTTGGTATTGAATCAACCGATGATGGTATTGAATTTCTTTTCCATCGTACCAATCAATCAATAGTATTGAATCGACCGATGATGGTATTGAATTTCATTTCCATCGTATCAATATTATTGTATCGACCGATGATGGTAATGATTTTCTTTTCTATTGAATCGACCGATGATGGTATTGAGATTGTTTTCCATCGTACTGTCAGTTCATGGTAACGAGATTGTTTTCCTTCGTATTGTCAGTTCATGGTAACAAGATTGTTTTCTATCGTACGGCCAGTTCATAGTAATGACTTTGTTTTCCATCGTCATGATGATGTTTTTTTGTTTCCTTACGATTGTATTTTCTTTTGATTTCTATCAAAACCAACAATTACCTTACATTCTCCGAAAGGTTTTTTTCATTTTTTAAATTTTTTTTCTTTGTTTTAATCCTAACCATTGATCTGGTTTTCTCTAATCTTGACCGTAGAAGATCAATGGTCACCATTTTTCGACCGTAGAAGATCAACGGTCACCTCTTTATCGCCTATAAATAGCCCCCCTCCCCTCCCCAAACCCACATTGTTTTTTTTTCAGGATTTCAGGCGAAGCTCTGCTCCACCAGCTATAAATCATCGTACGTTCTTCTCATCGGCAGAACCTTTATGTCTCAATCCTCTGCTAATACTCCCGCCGAAATGTCTTCAAATACTTTTACAGAAAAAGACTTTAACAGAGAAAGGTTAGTATCTCGAGATTTTTTCGATACGTACGATTCTACAATCAGGAGGATCATTTTGTTTCAAGGATGGGAACATCTGTGTGTTGAAAAGCCTGATTCTCAAGATCCGGTTCTTTTTGATGAAGTTTGTCAGTTTTACAAAACAGTTTCTTTCGATAAAGACATGACTATAAACTTTGCTATGTACGATAGAAAATTGTCTATGTCTGTGAAACAAGTGGCACATTTTCTCAATGTTTCTGTAGAAGGGGATTCTTTCTGTCCATCGCACAAACTACCAGAGAAAGTTGGTACGTTTAATAGAGAAAGTTCTGAAAATACTTTGTTTGTTATTAATGAAGAAAAGAGAAAAGTGTCTCATCTTTCTCCAGACAATCGTTTTGTAACTTTATGGATGTAAGGTTTTCTTATCCCAATGAAAGGGGATAGAGAAACTCTGAAAGTTTCTGATATCTTTATGCTTGAATATCTTGTGAATATGAGAAAAGTGAATCTAATGGGATATGTTTTTTAAACCATTAAGAATGTCAAGACAGGAGGGATTAAGTCCCAGATGATTATTTATCCAGCTATCCTTACGAAATTCATTCTTGAGAGTATGAAGTTTTGTAACATTCCTTTGAAAGGAAAACCCATGGATTTGAGGCCATCATGGATTAGTAAGAGTACGATGAAAAAGTTGAATGTTTGTTTTGATCCGAATTCAAAACTTTTTGTCAGAGATGTAGAAGATGAATTGGCTCAGAATCAATCGGCACCTATGCCAGCCAAAGACATTCAATCTACCGGTGTTACTCAAAAGTCTGATCTGCAAACCAGTTCAAAGCCGAAGAAGCAGCCAAGGTACAGTAAGGAGGTTGTAGCAAAATGGAGAAAGGATAAGGAACAGAGAAAGGAAGGTGATCCGAAGTTTGGTCTTGACCCTGCTAAGGCTTTTGCATAAAGAGTAAGGGTAGAAGAAACCCTTCAGGCTGAAAATAATAAGAAGGTTCTTTTAAAAAGAAAGGCTCAGGACTTTGATATCTCTAATGTCTTGAAAGCGGTTGAGGATGCTAGTGCCCAACTAACAGAAGAAGTGCATCAAGAGCCCATCGTACAGAGTCTCCCTGAGAGAGAAAAACAAAAACAAGTGATGGAAGAGATAGAAGAAGTGGAAGAAGAAGAAGGAGACTTTCTTTTAGAATTTCTTCAAAGTTCAAAGAAGAGTAGAGAGGAATCAGTTCAAAAGCTGAGTGAAGGTGTTCAAAAAACTCCTCATGTCGATCCGGCATGACATCCGGACAGAATGTCATCTCAAGAAAAGCAAGGTACTCAATCCTCTCACTCTGATAAAGTTGTTATCCTTAGTGACATAGTGGAAGAAGAAAGAAAGCAGAATGAAAAAGCAAAAGGAAAATAGCCAGTTGTTGACTCAAGCAGATCATATGAACTAGCATCATACGATGAAGATACTGATTCAGAGCATACAATCTCTCTCATGAAAAGTGATTACATTGTTCATGTTTTGAGAAGGGTTGAGAAGACTATTCCCTATTTCCCGAGGCTAGAAGGGAAGATTGATTTTATCACTTACAAAAAAAAGAAGAAGTTTGGATCTGTAAAAGAATTAAGGAAGAAAGTTTTGTCAGTAGAAGATGATTTGAAAGTTCTATCAGAAAGTTCGGTTGCTCATAAGAAGGCATGAAATAAAATGACCAAGTGGTCGTACAAAATAGAGAGCTCAATCAATGATCATGAAATTGATATTGAAGATATAATAAGGTTATCAAATGAGCTTGCAATTGATTTCAACAAGCTTGATAGAGAAACAGTTGAAAGGTTGAACCTTTTGTCTTCTCAAAGAGCCGATGTTCCTTTAGTGAAAGACTTGCAAGAGAGAATGAATGTTTTTCAATCTGAATTCTCGAAGGATTCATCTTTCAAGGATGAAATGGTCTTGCTGAAGAATCAAAATTCTGTGTTGTCCAAAGATAACAAGAATCTGCAAAACAGAATTGATACCCTTGAAGAAGTAATCAGAGTCCACGTGAAGACTATCAGAAATCAAGATCAGATTTTTGCGGACCAACAAGAGCTTCTCAAAACTCAGGGAGAATCAATTTCTGAAGACAATAAGGAGATCAAGAAGATGAAAGTTGTTCTTCATGAGCTTATAAAGAAGGATAAGGAAAGGGAAAACAAATGATTGTTGTATTTGTTTTCTTTTGGAACTTGTCTTTGTTTTCTAATGACTCTTATGATCTTTTTTCTTTTATCCATTGTCTTGTATTGCTTTACTAACTTTTTCATACAATTCAAGATTACTCCTTTCTTTTTATAAAACACAAAGGGGGAGAATGTTTTACAAAGGGGAGAATGTTTTTCAAAGGGGGAGAATTCTTTACAATGCTCTTAAGAAAAATCTACGAATACAATCCTTAGGAAAGTCCATACCTAAGGGGGAGTTAGTTGTATTCAATTTCTTATTCAGAAGAGTTTTCAATAACTCAGGGGGAGATAAGTATTTCTTGTTACATTTACTTTGTGTGTTGTGCTTTCCAAAAAGGGGGAGATTGTTAAGACAAAAGTCTTCTTTTGACTTCTATATCATGTTTTGGAAATCACAAATGTATTCTATCATATGTTTGTAAATTACAAATTGACTTTTATCATGTCTATCTTATCGTACAATGTCAATCGTACCATACTGACTCTGTCAATCGTATCGTACTGACTCTGTCAATCGTACCATACTGACTCTGTCAATCATATTGTACTTACTCTGTCAATCGTACCATACTGACTCTGTCAATCGTATCGTACTGACTCTTCTATTCAGATGTTCATTATTTGTTTTGATACTTAGTCAAAAACACTCACTACATATGAATCATACTCTTTTTTTTCATTTCTATATATCTCTTGTCCTAACAAAACGATGTCGTTGAGTTAGTTACAAACTAATCAAAATGATGTCGTGATTTCTGTTTCAATATGACCGTTGGAGGCAATATGACTGTTGGAACCCGAGGCCTATAAATAGGAGGTCATTTGAAGCTGAGAGAATAACGATGAACGAAGAGAACGATTAAAGAGACTCTGTGAACTATCAAGATTCTAGAGAGAGACACTGTGACTTCTCTCATCTGCCTTGTGCTTCCGATCATCGTATCGAGGGATTTCAAGTATATGAAAGACAGAGGTGCCGATTACCTACAAAATCGAGGGCTGTCGGGGATAGGCAGACAGATGTGCCGATCATCGTATCGAGGGCTGCCAGGGATAGGCAGACAGACTTGCCGATCATCGTATCGAGGGCTGTCGGGGATAGGCAGACAGACGTGCGATCATCGTATCGAGGACTGCCAGGGATAGGCAGACAGACGTGCCGATCATCGTATCGAGGGCTGCCCGGGATAGGCAGACAGTCGCGCCGATCATCGTATTGAGGGCTCACCAAGGTGTTGGTGAGACAGACCTTTTATCCTAGGTGAAAGGATAACCCTTATCTTTGGGTTAAAAGAATTGTATTACTTTTACATTTCTGCTGTTACTTATATTAGAAAGGGATTTGTATTGTTTCCTTTCTTCTTTACATATTCAATGGTAATTGTTTCAATTACAATCATTCTATTACTTTTTGTATTGATTGATTCTATACGCTTTAAGGTAGAATCATTCATCTTTGTATTACTCTGATTATTGTGTTCACCTTGAATACACTTGTTTTACTTTACATTAGTATTACAATAGATCATACCTTTTATATTCAATACAATTGTGGGTGTTTGTATTTGTATTAGTTTAATATCATTCAAACTAATCTCTTTGTTGCTAAAACTCAAAGGTTTTTTAAACCTACAATTCACCCCCCCTCTTGTATTGTTCCATCTAATAGACATATATATCTACTATTCGATCCAACAGTCATCGCTTCCTTTATCTGAGTAAAATTGGGTTTCTTAAAGCCTTATATTTATACTAATCATGCGATCATTGTTCAACACCTATATTAACAATGGTCACAATTCTTAACATAAAACCAAAGAAGTTGACATTTTATAAAAACATCTTTCATAAAGAGACATTTAACTGGATCAAGAGGGATTTTCCATTAATTAAACTTTGGTTCGTTACAATATTCCCCCCTTAAGAAATTTCGCCCTAAAAATTTTCCTTTTCCCACACTAAAACAAATGTGGGTAACTCAGCTTCATCATATCCTCTGACTCTGTCGTCGCTCCTTCAAACTTGTGGTTTCTCCAGAACACCATGACGAGGGGCATTGTCTTATTTCGTAGAACTTTTTCTCTACGATCTAAGATCTTCACTAGTAGCTCCTCATAAGAAATATCATCTCCCAATTGTAACACCTCAGAAGAGAGTACATGTGAAGGGTCTGGTATGTACTTCCTTAAGAGGGATACATGAAAGACATCATGTACCTTGGCCATAGTAGGTGGAAGTGCTAGTTGATAGGCCACAGCCCCAACATGATCAAAAATATTGAAGGGGTCGATGTACCTTGGACTTAATTTCCCTTTCTTTCCAAACCTCATGACCTTCTTCCATGAAGATATGCGTAGAAACACCATGTCTCCAACTTTAATCTCAAGGTCTCGTCGACGATTATCTGCCTAACTCTTTTTTCAACTCTGGGCTGCCTTGATGTGCTACTGAATGGTTTTCACCTTCTCCACAATTTCCTCGACCATTTCTGGTCCAAGCTGCTTACGGTCACCGACATCATCCCAACATGCTGGTGTTCTACACCTTTTCCCGTATAGGGCTTCATATGGTGCCATTTGGATGCTCGAGTGGAAACTGTTATTATAAGAGAACTCAACCAGAGGAAGATGATGATCCCATCCTCCTTTAAATTCTATTGAGCACGCTCTCAACATATCCTCAAGTGTTTGGATAGTCCACTCGGATTGGCCATCAGTTTGAGGATGACAGGCCGTACTGAAGTTCAGTTCAATATTTAGTGCATGTTGAAGACTCTTACAAAACATATAGTTGAATCATGGATCTCGGTCAGACACAATAGATAGTGGTACTCCATGCAACCTTACCACTTCCCTGATATATATATGTGCCAGTTGATCCAATGAGATATCCTCTCGAATAGCAATGAAGTGTGCAGTCTTTGTAAGAAGATCCACAACAACCCAGATTGCATTGTTGCCTTTGGATGTCCTTGGATGTTCGGTGACAAAGTCCATGGTGATGTTCTCCCATTCCCATTCTGGTATGGGAAATGGTTGCATCATCCCCTTAGACTTCTTCCTCTCTGCCTTCACTTTCTGACACACCAGGCACTTTGATGTATATTCAGCGATCTCCCTCTTCATATTATCCCTCCAAAAGTTTTCTCAGAGATCTCGATACATCTTTGTGCTCCCTGGGTGAATAGAGAAATCTAAACTATGTACATCATCCAAAAGTCCCTTCTTCAGCTCTGGACTTGATGGAACACATAGTCTTTTCCCAAACCACACAATTCCTTCTTCATTAACATTAAACTCTGAGGATTTCACCTTTTTGATAGCCTCCAATTTTTCTTGAATTCCCATATCATAATTTTCATCATCCTTTAACCTTTCCAAAAGAGATGGTTGAGCAATCATTTGTGAAAGGATTGATGATTTTCCCTACTTTATGATTCCCATGCCCATACTCATCAAGTCTAAGAAGATTGGATCCTTCTCAATTCTCATCATTGATAGAATCGCTGGATCCTTTCTACTTAGGGCATCTGCCACCTTGTTCGCTTTTCCATGGTGGTAATGTATTGAACAATCATAATCCTTGATGAGGTCTATCCATCTTCTTTAACGCATATTAAGCTCTTTCTGTGTGAATATATATCTAAGATTATTATGGTCAGTATATATCTCACATTTCTCTCCATAGAGATAATGCCGCCATATTTTCAAGGAAAAGATCACCGCCGCCAACTCCAGACCATGCTTTGGATAGTTTGGCTCATGGATTTTCAACTGCCTTGAGGCATATGGTATCACTTTATCATTCTACATCAGCACACAACCTATGCCCTTCTTCGAAGCATCACTGAATACCATAAAAAGCTCCCCACTTGTGTGTAAAGTGAGCACGAGTGCCGTGATAATCCTCCTTTTCAACTCCTTGAATCTTTTTCGCATTCATCACACCAAGAAAACTTTACCCCCTTTCAAGTTAGCTTGGTAAGAGGGTTAGACAATCATGAGAAATTTCTCACAAATCATCGATAATATCCAGCTAACTCAAAGAAGCTATGGATATCCGTTACCGATGTTCGCCCCAACCATTCCTCAATTGCATATGTTTTAGAGGGGCCCACAGATATTCCATTGCTTGTGATGATATGGCCCAAGAATGAGACCTCCTTCAACCAGAAATCACTCTTGCTGTACTTTTCATAGAGCTTCTCCTTGCGCAAAGTCTCTAGTACAGTTCTTAAATTCTCCACATGATCCTCCTTGGTTTTGGTGTATATTAGAATATCATCAATAATGACTACCACAAATTTGTCAAGGTAATCTCTATAGACCATATTCATCAAGTCCATGAATATTTCTAGAGCATTGGTGAGTCCGAAAAGCATTACTATGAATTCATAGTGCCCGTATTTTATATGAAAAGCAGTCTTGGGGACATCTTCCTTCTTCACCCTTACTTGATAATATCCCAACCGCAAGTACACCTTGGAGAAGTATTGTGCTCCACGCAGCTGATCAAACAAGTCATCGAATCTTGGGAGATGATACTTGTTCTTTATCGTGATTTTGTTAAGTTCACAATAATCGATACAAATCTGCATTGACCCATCCTTCTTCTTGACGAAGAGGACTGGTGCACCCCATGGTGAAGCACTTGGGCATATAAACCCTTTATCCAGATTCTCCTATAGTTGTTTTTCATCTCTTCAAGCTCAACAAAAACCATTCTATATGGATTCTTGGATATTGGTAATTCCCCAGGTATAAGTTCAATTGAGAATGCAACATCTCTTCTAGGAGGAATACCAGGCAGTTCCTCGGGAAACACTTCCATGAATTCCCTCATGATAGACATTTCATCAAGGATGGTTTCTTATTTGGACTCAATCATCTGAGCTAGATACGCGTGATCATAGGGCATTAATATCCATGCTTGAGATGATGGAGCTAAAGGAGATTCATCTTCCTCCTGACACTTGTAAAGAATCGAGGGTGGATTCTCCATATAGAACATGATTTCCCTCTCCCGACAATTTATGTTGGCTCTATATAAGGAAATCCAATACCTGCCAGGAATTGCATCAAATTCCACTAGAGGGAGTATGATGAGGTTCTCAGGGGAATTCAATCCACATATAATAACAGGGGATGACTTATATTCATGGGATGAAATGATTTCCCCATTTTCTGTACTCACCGACATCTTTACATCCATGATTTGTGGTGGTGGTGGGATTGTTCTACTAAACTTTTGAGATATAAATGAATGCCTAGAACCTGAATCAAAAATTATGTTATCTATTCTTAAATGAATAACTAGAGTAACTTTCACCACTGTGTTGTCGTGGTTCACTTTGGCAGAAGTGATGGAAAAATATCTTCCTTGCTGTCTTGGAGGTTGTGGTTGCCTCCGAAAACCCTTGGATTAGGGAACTAATTTGCAAAATGACCAGGTTCTTTGAATTTATAGCATTGAACAATGCGTTGAGGATCGAACGGATCGTTCCTCTCCTCAGTCGCAGCCATGGGTCCTTCTTGCCGACAGTTAACAGATAGGTTCCCTTCTCATCCACAGCTAAAGCATTTTCTCGTCCCCTTAAGGAAATTTCCAAGATGCTTCTTTCCGCACTTTGGGAAAGTGGGGTGCTAGAACTTCATAGCGCCATTGGATTTATCCATCGAGCCACCAGCATTGAAGTCCACCATACGCTTCTTGTCCCCATGATACCCCTATGATTATCCGATATCCATTTCAGCCTTGAGCGAACATCGAACAATTTCCTCATAGCTGTCGATGTCACGGATCGCTAATGCTTTCCGCAAGCTAGGCTTCATCCCACCAAAGAAGCAATCAACCTTGCATTCGGGGGTAATGACAAAGCCAAAAGCTCATCGTGCAAGCCTTGTGAAGTTTTCCTCGTTCTCTCCAACATATTCTTCATATTTTTGCTTCAGGGAAAGGAAGTCCCATTCCAACTTAAGCTGGAGGGCACACGGAATATATTTATTGAAAAACTTCTTCCGGAATTCCTTCCATTACCAAGCCTCGATCTCCTCCTCAGGCTTCATATTTTTGATCAATTCCCACCATTGATCAGCTTCACCCTCCATATGATAAGCAGCCAGGAGAACCTTCTCTTGTTCAAATCATTGGAGGATGGAGAAGATCATTTCAATGGAGTTGATCCATTGTTCAGAGATCGTGGGGTCAGATAATCCACTAATAGTAGGAGGCCTTTGTCTCATTAAATCTCGATAGCGACTTGTTATTTCTTAGGGGGGGGGGGTTGAACATTCCTCTTGACCCGTGTTTCAATTCAAAACATGTGTTATCTGAGAGAGAAGCACAACAAAGTTCGTGATTCCTGCTCCCATTGGATTGGGCATCTCATTAGTATAATCATCACACTGATCTTCACAACGGTTGTTAGCCCGAGTCCTCCTATTACCGGACATTTGATGGAATAAAAGGAAATTTAGGGGTAACACATAAAGGGAAATCCAAATAAAAAAGATTATGACTTAAAAATAAACATTTACTTCCTTAACTCATGAGTCTATATACTTCAATCTAGGCTTTTCATGATCTACATTCTAACATATATTCTTAGTGGCATTTTTTCCCTTAATAAGTGTTCATACTAAGATTGTGAATTTATCAAAACATATCCCCCGAGAGTGTCGTAACCAAGAGTGCAGCAAGGCTCGTTGTTGTGCACCAGTTCCCGTTCGATTCTAGCTCAAAGCGGTGATTTTGGGTTTTACCCCTAGGATACATCTGTGCCAGAGCTGCCTCTACCTACTCGTATCCAGACAGGGATGTATTTGTTTGATAAGCCACTTACTTAGTACTAACCAAAACATAGGGATGTTTTTATTATACTTAGTCTTGTATCTAAGGCATTACTAGAATTTCCTAATCCCAAAAATAACTAAACCTATCCTCTGATACCAACTATGACAACCCTGCTTTTTATTACAACTTAAACATGATTTATTACATAAAAATTCACTTGATAAAACAAAGAATATCGAGAGGTTTAGTGTCATTGGTGCTTAGGATCACTACATAAAAACTTGAAACATGAAATACAACATCTTTATTGAATACTTCCTTTACAAGACCACTACATTCCCTCGTACTTAGCATTGCATGGGATAACCTAAGGACATGCGTAAGAAAAGGGTGAGCTATAAAGCCCAATAAGGGAGTACACATGGAATAACATGAGAAGTACAATACATGTAAGACAATAGGCATATCAATAGAGCATAAAATAAACATGAACATAAGGTCATGATAATGCATGATAATCATAACATGGAAATGTGGCAACAACACTTAACATGGAATTAGCATTATCCAAGGCTCATTACATATAAAGCATGAGTAAACCCTCATTGCACATGAAGCACGAGTAAACCCTAGTTTCACTTGAATTATCATGATTCTACACTCATTGAACATGAAATATCATGATACTATACTTTACCCAATGCATTGGAGCGCTATAAGGGCACACCCTTCTTAAACATTTCATTTCATGCATAAGTGTGCCACATGGATCATAAAACAAGGATTCATAAAACATAATCATTTATTCCACAATAAAGGAATGTGGAATTCATACATGAAACTATAAAATCAATAAGTACATGTGTATAAAGTTGAATACCCTTGATGGAGAAATGGACATGGTATTCACTACACAATGACATTGGCTTAGAAAATCGGTGTGATTTCGGCAGCGTAACGGCGTGACATAAGAATTCATAGAAATGGTTGATGAGAGATAAAGGGGTTCCTCATCATATTTACTTGTAATGGACAGTAAAGTGTTCATATAGATACATTTCCCAACAATTGAAATGGAATTTAGATTCATGATACAAAAGTATTGCTTAAATGTAAAAGAAGAGAGAGAAGTTCCTTTCGGAATTTTGGAATAGTAACGGGAGTACATGGGAGGAATTTAATGACAGAGAAAGGGGTCTCCCATCCTTCAAACAATAAGAGGCAAGTATGGGGGAGGTTAGAAACCATACCCCAACATTCATAAATGAAATTACAATGGCAATACAACTAAAAGAAAATTGACAAAAATGAGAAAGGAAGAAAAATCCCTTAGTTGGAAGTGTGATTCAAAGGCTAGAGAGAGGCTTGTGAGAGGCTTCTTGGGAGCATGGGGAACCTTGGGAGGATTCTGGAGAGAGTAGGGAAGAGGTTGGACGAACTCCAAGGGATTTTAGTGAGGAGGAAGTGGGAGTTTGTGTGGGTTTATATAGGAAAGGTGAGGGAATTCTTTATTATTTAGGTTTGGGTCCCCTTAAATTAAATTAATCCAAACCACAAACCATCCCATGTTTTTTGCACATGGGTTTTGGAAAAGGGAAGAGGAAAACAATAATTTATAAGGCCCAAGTCCGAAATTCTTAAAATATTAGGGTTGCTTATGTGGAGGTGAGTCACACTCCCGTGGAAATTAATTTAAAAAGGCAAAGTGTCGAATATGTCTTGAGGGGTTCATTAATGCTTTGAAAATAAGACAAAAAAAACCAAAATAACTTTATTTTAATGAAAAAACATATATTGTTCGAACACAATGATTATGGTATTTTATTACATCACCATTGGGTCATTATGATGTCATAAAACACATTATATATTTAAACGGTATTTAATTTTTACAGAAAAATTTGATTGTCTCAGAAAATTATGAAAAATTCACCGTTGGATAATTTCGACATCCTGATTCCAGAAATGACATATATTTTAACTAAAAAAATTCTAAATATGTTAATTTTCACTTTTAAAATAAAAACCGGCATTTTTCAAAAATTCACGGGTTTTGATAAAAATGGATTTCAAACATTAATAAAATATTTTAATTGCATTCATAAAATTATAATATCATTGATATTTAATAAAAATTAATTTAAAATTAATAAAAATATTTTATGAAAATATTATTTAATTCAAAATTCCTTTAATTTAATAAAATAGAATTTTAATTAAATAATAACTAAAAACACCATTTGTTCTTTAAAAACTAACTACAATGTATCAAAAATAACTAGAAATTATATTTATTATTATATACAAAAATAATTTAAATGAACATAGAATTACTTATTTGTTACATAACCCCTTAAAACAGCCGCATAAGACCTAAGGGTAAGGTGTGCGATGGTGATAGACTCTTGGGGTGGCTCGGATTACATCACTCGAGTGGTAATCTCTATCAACTTCCACTTTTCCCATAGACAGTCCCGTTCGAGCTTGACATTATGAAGCTTAGCTTGGGCTTGGTCAAGGGCGAAGCCCAATAATGCCACCTCTTTTCCGAGCTCCGACAAATGGGCTTCGTATGGGGAAATTCTACTAGATGAGGCCATCGCTTCCTTTGTCTGAGTAAAATTGGGTTCGTTAAAGCCTTATATTTATACTAATCATGTGATCACTGTTCAACGAGTATATTAACAACGGTCACAATTCCTAACATAAAACCAAAGAAGTTGACATCTTATAAATACATTTTTCATAAAGAGACATTTAACTGGATCAAGAGGGATTTTCCATTAATGAAACATTGGGTCGTTACAATTACTCTTCAAGTGACCTTGTTTTCCACATGAAAAACATACCACATCACTTTTCATTCCCTTCCTCTGGATCTTCCCCTTCTCGGATGGATGACGCTTAGGGGATTTAGAACTATCATGAATCCTTGTCCCCTTTTCCTTATCCATCATTTTATTTTTCACCATAATGATTGCGGGTTTGTCACTACCTTTGACCTTATCTACCTAGATAATTATAGTCATAAGTTTTGATAGATTCTTTTCAATTTTTATCATGTTTTAGTTGACAATAAAGCTACTGAAGGTCTTTAGAAGTGATGATAGGATGAGATATGTACACAACTCATCCATGAACATAATCTCTATGATGTCTATGTATTCAATGTGGCCAATAAGCATGGCTACCTGAGTCCCAGCTAGAACAAACTCTCTATTCTTAGTTGTGAAAAAATCACTGGAGCTCTCATATGCCTCCTGTATCCCCATCTATTGATAGATATCCTTAAGATGAGACACCATTCTATACACGTCCATGTTTTCATGTTGCCTCAAGGGATCATTAGACATGGCTGATAGCATGAAACACTAAAAATATGTGGAATAATCCATATTTTTCATATAGAGAGACAATGCCTCATCACTAGCCTATTTTCCAGGTGCAACGGGAATATTCTCTTCCATCACATACAATTTTATCTCACGGTGAAGGATGACACATAAACACCTCTGCCATTCTTGAAAATTAGTGCCAATAAGATGTTTTTCCATCTCTTGTATTATTCTCGTTGATATGTTTGAAGTCGTGTTTCTTTTAGATTTAAAAAATTCAGATGAGAAATTTTTTTGTACTATATCAATATAAAACTGTTCTAAATAAATAACTTAATACTTTTTAGTCTCCAACTATTTTATCGAAATCCAATATTCCTCACCATTTACATTGGAATATTCTATTTCCAGAATATTCTAGTGTAAAGGATCCATATTACACTTCACATTAACCTACTTAGGGTTGGTCATGAAACATGATGGGTTTTAGGTAGGCATTCTAAATTCCAACTGCATTGTCTCACAACTCCGTGATCCCCTGAGTGGACTCCCCAATCCTGAAATCTTTTTATTTTGGATTTAATAAACCATTGCCTCTTAGTCACACCATGTCCTGCTATGGAAGTAAACCATTGAAGCGAACCTACTCATCTGAACCCAAAACCATGAATTATAATTCTCTGATAATTGAGATATCCCAACTAGGGGTGGTCAAGCTCTACGAACTATGGTAATATTGTATCCACGATTATGTAAGGTTATACCGACTTAATATTTCGTTGAGAGATTTTATCCTTATATATAAATTTCCATTTTTAATCATTTATCACATGCTTGTTAATATTAATTGGTAAATACATATGTGATTAACCATCCCTAAGATAATATTTATGCATAATTAGGTCTTATTTTATTTCCATCCTATATTATTTTTTAATTCATTAATTGGGTGATTGTGACAACACACCCACAATAAATAAATCATACAACTAAAAGAAATAAAAAATTGGTATGATAATGATATTTTTTATTGGTTAGTTCATCTAACATTTGAGAAACTAACCCAAGACCTAGGGGAGAAAATCCTTGAATCTTTTGTTTTTTTGTTTACATCTTTCCAATTTATCACCTTGGTATCTCCGTGGATTGGTTCAACCATGGATCCTAACTTGTGTTTCCTCCACTAGTTTAGGAGCACCATCCATTACATATTCTTTCATCTCACTCATGGGTGAGGTGTAAAATAGGACATTACATAAAATAAAAGTTGGGCATGTAATCTCAACATATTAATGAGGAGACGTCTCACATGCCAACAAATTTAATTAAATAAATAAATTAAAATAAAAAATTCACATACAAAGGTCTTAGTCTATCTCATTAACATCCATACATGCAACGATATTTATACATAAGTAAAACTAGAAATAATTTCTTTAATTATTCTTTTTTAATATGAACCACATTGAAATCAATAAATTATCTTTAATCAATCAATCCTTTTATCTTAAACACTTTTTCGGAATATCCCTGGGATTTTCATCCATTATAATTTTAAACATATAAATTTATTTAAAATTATATTTGTACATAACATGTACATTGGAAGAAAAACATGGATTCTCATTCATAAATACCCAGTGAGAAGAAATTATCATCACACAAATGTTAGATTAAAGGCATATATATAAAAGCCCTATCACATGTTCTGACTCATTTTTATTCCGAAACTATGGTACACATCTCAAGGGTTTGTATAATATAATAATAAATTTTAATCAATCTTCATAATTTGGATGAGTACACGACATATAGTTCTGACACAACATGGCGTGTACTTTTGTTCACCATCCATATGAAGTACATGACTAAGGACATGGCGTGTTGATGTACTTCAGAAATATTTGTAGTACAAGGAATTTTCTGTGGGACTCAACCCTTGTAATATCCACGTTACATAGTTTTCAGCTGGGAAGGATGTGTATGTGGTACATGGTCCAACAGTAAACTGAAGGTACTATATTCCATGTTCAAAGGGCCTCACGATGTGTAATCTGAAAACCATGTGCCACCTCTTCATAGTCAACAAATAGAGTCGTAAAGACATCGATAAAATAAAATGAAAAGGACTAGTTTGAAAGATCATCGCATTACGTGGAACCTATATAAAATATAGATTACTAAGTAATACATTACATATCATTTGGTGTTGTACGACCATGAGTCTTTGGATCCTCCGGATGATATCCTCTATTTTATTTTAATCAAATTAAAAGAAAAAAACATTTGTGTAAGGTTAATGAGAAATGAAAGAGTAGGAAATGATCTCAAGATTCATATTTATAGAATGATTAACATGCATTGAAACAGAAAAAATTATTAATTGCATAAATCAAGTTTTTTCCTCTTGAGTTCAAAAAATCTATCTCCATAACACCCTTATAACGTAAATAAATAAGGGAAAATTGAAACTTAGTCCCTCTAAAAAACCTAAGGCGGTAATACCATTTTTCCCTAATCTAACCTAAGCTACATGTCCATTAGATGACAGAAATGGCATGTGATATACATAATGGTAATTTCAAATCCACTCATACTGGAATCATGCATCCCTAAAATCAAATAAAATCCATAAAGATGATATCTCCAACAAGTTAGTTTGTAAGAGACACCATATTTGTACTGAATATTCATCATGAATAGTCAATCAGTTAGACCTATGTGACCTAAATTAATTAGTAAAAATATAAATATATATATATAAATAAGATGAATAAATAAATCCCACAACTCTTGCTCAAAATTCTCCCACCTCTTTGGCACTCTTTTCCCACCACAAGACTCCCTTATATTATTGAAACTATCAATTTACCTGGTCTCCAAATAAATAATGTAGTTTACCCATATACAAAAAATGTACTAAAAATTATTAAAAAGGAACACATTATCATTAATTCTATGATCATAATGTAAATTACAAAAAATATTCTCAAGGGAACAATTGTTGAAATCCAAAAAAATAAAAAATAAAATATTCAATGTTCCCTAAAAATAATTTAATGTTATATGAGTCAAAAATAGGTGATGTTGTAGCTAGAATAATTTATAAAATATAGTAATTACTATAAACTTCTCAGTTCTAAACCACCAACCATACCACATCACTAACATATAATAAAATATCCATTTAAACTAGTTTTAAATATATTAATAGAATACATGGTTTTAATACATAATTATATTTTAACTAATAATACCTTTTTTCCTAGTCATTCCCCTTTATTTTTATTATTTAAAATACTTAAATTTTAATAGATTATTTAGAAATTACCTACACCATATGAAAGAACTCATTTTTTTCGAACAGTATATATAAACAATTCCCCAGAATACATTATCATAACCTACACACACTGTAGGAAATTAAAATATCATCGAACAAATCATATTTTCATATTTAAATCATGGAAATAAAAAATTAATCAACCACATATTCTATAAAATAATGATATTATGTGAATATAAATTTGAGTAATGGGATTCCCCTATATCAATCAAAACCCTGAAATGTGTGTTATAGCCTCTTACGTATAGTTATTACACTAGGAAACCTAGAATAATGTCAACAACTTAGGTGATGATCATAGTTGATGGAATGTTTATTACAAAACATAACTGGAATGTATAAAAACAAATATATCACTAGAATAACTTGTACAAACATAGCTCATCATGACTAAATTATATTAACCAAGAACCAAGGTTCCCAATACAAAAATAAAGAAAAGTCATGAAAATAATTTTTGTTCATAGTCAAAAACATTGCCTAGAATATCAAATTTCCCACCCTTTCCAAAAACCCCCTCACATGGAAAAACCCCAATAGCATAGTAATAATTTAAATCAATAATACAATGTTTCACATATGGCCGACAATCCATTCCAATTTAAAAAAGGTTCATTAGTGGGTTTCACAAAAATAGATAGACATACACAAATCTAAAACTACTATAATGTACCATAGGATCCATTAAATAATCCTAAGGGTTTGTGATGTATTTATAATAAAAAAATCCATTTACAAAAATCTCATTAAAATGATAACATCGAAATAACAATTGAGATTCATTTATAAAATCAATTATTCTTTATTAAAATCTATTTGATGCCCAAAAATCCTTGTTTTATTTATTTCATGACCCAAAATGGGTCTTCACACTTTTTACACAATTATATTGTTTAATGATAATGAATAAATAATTTAGAAACTATAGGAATTTCATGTTCCACATGAAATGAAAAGTAAAAATACATTGAAAATAAATTTTCAAACACAACAAAATTAAAAACGTCTCTATAAATTTTAAAAAACCAAAATGGAATCATAATAAATGTGGGGTTTTTTACATAATAAATTCTAAACTGAATTATTAATTTAGAGGGAAAATCATATCACATTTTTTGAAAACCAAGTAAAAAAATATATAATAATTGATATTCAATAAATACAACTAATTTAATAATTAAAATAATTAAATAATCATTTATAAATAAAAAAACTTACTATTACGACTATGGAAAATCATACCTAGAATCAAAAAATGATAGTCTAAAGGCATTATCCTATGGTAGAAGGGACCTGTAATGGGGATCACGCACAATATGTGGAATAGAAACATAAAAAAAATTCTAAATTGATCCCAAGGTTTTTTATAAAAAACATGATATAATAATAAGGATAAAAATAAAGAGAAAATTGATGAGCAAGATAAGATAAGGACTAAACATGGAGAGC
The DNA here is from genome assembly GCA_963277665.1 of Viscum album. Taxonomy (NCBI): domain Eukaryota; kingdom Viridiplantae; phylum Streptophyta; class Magnoliopsida; order Santalales; family Viscaceae; genus Viscum; species Viscum album. Next base: position 571,131,755 of record OY728129.1, read on the forward strand.
CAATATAGAAACACAAAGAATCAGTGGAGAATATCTAATGCATTAATGGATCTTTATGGGTGGAATTTCGTATACATATGGTGATTATACAAAGGTATATCATACTAAAAAGTGGTGGGGTGGGAGAGGAAAAAGTTATAATGAAAATAAATAGAGGAAAAGTTTAACGTTTTGAAACCTATAAGGAATATAGAGACTTTTGGTAACTATGAAACACTCACTCCCTATTCCAAATTAATGTCTCATAATTTCCTCTGTATCCCAACATAGTTTACATACTATGAACATGTAATGACCAGAACTATTTATTATTTAATTAAATCAACTATTATGTAATTTATTTAGGGAAAACACACACACAGCTTTGGTTACTTTTTTTAAATTATATTTCCATGAAATTTCTATTACCATTATTCACAATAAAAATTGATGTCATAATTGTTGTATTATGATTATATGAAAAATATACATTATAGAATATGAAAAATTATATCTTGTACATAAAATATAAGTGATGGCCTCAATGAGTAAGATCATTCCATATGAAACCCTTTTATTAGAGCATGTAAGGGAGATAGTATAGGGCTCCGGCCTTAAAACATTACTAAATCTTCAGTTAAGTCAATAATTCAACATTTAGGATCTCTTCAGGTTTAGAGTTTTATAGAATTAGTCCATAACAATTACATTACATCTCAAATAATACAAAGTAGAAATTTTTACACAATCAAAAATTCGACACAAATAAAACTCTTTAAATGAAAAATAAATTTTATATTTATATAAATCTTCCGGAATTCTTCATTTGTCATACCCTTCATTATACCCTATGAAAAAATATTTAAAAAACTTGGGATGAGCATAAAATACTCACTATGTGTTATAAAATAAGGAAAGAAAACAATAGTCCACCAGTACATAAAAATCAATGAAATAAAAAATTTCCTTTATAAAACACATGTCCTTTAACATACCTCGGGAAATAATAAGATTTATGAATAAAATATAGACATCATAAATCAACAAGATAACTTTTCGCATCCATAAAATACTTACATTGGAGCTTTCACATCAATATAGGGTGTTATGTTTGGAATACCCATCATAATATATTGCCTATGTATCTTAAGAGAAACATTAATGGTTACCTCCATCATGTTTCTGAATTGATTATAGATCTATCTTGGGATCACCTACCCTTGGATTATCATAGAACCACTAATACATGTAAGCAATTCACATAAACCATAACATATTCACAACACATATAAGAAGCATACTAGAAAGATATCATTTCCACATTGGATCACAATATATCATTTCAAGATATTGAAATAATAAATGATTTATCAAAAAAATTTCTTTAATAAATCTAAAAAGGGTGTATGGTGTTTATTTCTATATTTAGAAACATTACAGCTCATTAATGAATCCATATACCAAATAATGCTTGCAGTGGTGGAATGGTCGTTGTCACCATGTGCATTAAAAATAATCATTACCTTTATAATTTTTTGAAATGCTATATAGAAAAAATGTTTCCATGAATTAAATTAAAATTAAAAGGGGTTTACACACCATATAACAACATGTCATGTTTAAATCAATATTTGTCTCAATGAATGGAGATTGAGGAGAAGCCCCTTACGTTGAATCTGACTCATCATGTATGTTCATTTTTCTTCATAAATAGCAAAAATAAGTTAATGTCTACTTTTTAAGATTATTTTCCATGTATATTATTGATTTTATATCACTTATTTCCATGTTATAAGAATTACACAATTTTTTACGTTAATATCTATCATTTTTCTGATATTTGTCACTTGAGTCAAAAATGAACTTGTTATAATTAACAATCATCCATGTGGTCAAAATTCCATTATTTCCAAAATTGTATTCATGATTTTAATGTCATATATATAGTATATATGTTTTTAATAGTCGATAACATTTATAGATAAAAAATGAAATGCATAGTTCGTGGATACGGTAAGCCTTATGTGCGCATGGATGCTACTTTAATTTCGTTTTCAAATTTAAAGGATTGACAAATATATGATACATAGGTATATTATAATTCATGTATAATATCATATTTTATATAAGTTACGTAAGTTTATTAATTTCTTCTTTTATATGATATGTGTATGAAATGAACGATTCATATCACTTTGAGGGGGTAGTAGTCCGCACTTCTTCATATGAAATTATCGTATTTACCCATTATGGAAAATGTAATTGTATAATCTAAATTAAAAATACATAAGAAAAGAGAAAATTTTAATAAAATATCTATCAAATATAAATATAGTTTCTTCATAATGGCCACTATGAGAGGTGGTGGGATATAATTGGACAATCATTATTTCATGACGCAACAGTTCCCCGTCAACAGAAACAGTATGTTCTAAATACATTAGATAGAGTTCTGTGTGAGTGTTGGTTTAATAATTAACATAAAATCATTCTAGTATATTAATGATAATTTTATTATTAAAATGAATTTAATTACTAAATTTTATGGGGTTTGAGAAGGAAAATAAATAAAATAAGCTTGAGACAAGATATTAACTAAAATCAGGTAACTCCTTTTGATTTAAAGTAAAGAGTTTTATTGAAATGACTTCTACCTATAGTAAGGCTTCTAGAAAGAAGAGAGTTATTTTGGGAGATTATTTAGGATAAGGTTAGAAGAATCAAGTGGCTTGAGAGATGAGATTATTGGTTATAGGTGATTCCCTTTTATAAGAAGGAGAAGGGGGACTTTAGGAACATATTGAAATATTATTTTATTATATAATGATTTTTAGTTTCAAATGTTTCTAAAGAAATTTATTTCAATTATAAGATGTTTTTGGGTCAAAAAAACCTAAAAACATTTGTCTAAACAGGTCTAGGACATAAATAAAATCTTATCTTTTAGCTTTAACCCATATCTAATTTTACGTTTACCCTATATTATTGTGTATTCATAATATATAGTTAATATTGTTACTATAAAATTCCAATTGAACCTCAGATGGTTCATCAATGACATATTCCACATAATCTAAGTCATTTTATCGAATATTATATTTTTATAACTATTAAATAATTTAATAAAATAGTATTTGTTTTAAAAACTCATTTATGTCAATTTTCATAATATTCATATCCTAAATTTTTACAAACTGAAAACAACGTAATTATTTAAAAAATTGCCATTAATTATAATAAAAAAAGTAAAATTCATCTATAAAATTCGTGGATGGAATAAAAGGTATCAAAATAAATTTATTTTAATATTTATAATCTTATTTATTTAAATAATTGATTAATAAAGTAATCGCTACATCATTATTATTTCATAAATATATTTATAAATTTGATTCATAAAAATAATAAATAAAATACAATGATGATTGATTTTTTTTTGATTTATAATAACTATTTATTGTCAAAATAGATCACTTATATAACCCCATATTAAAATTTATTATTTAAGAGATACATGTTTTGGTTATAGTTTCTTTAATATTAAATTAAAAGTAATTAAATTCCATTTTCACACACAAGTGTCTCCATGTGGTCATAAAATCGACCCTAGGATGCCCATGTTCGGAAAAATATGATAATATAAGGTTAGGATATGTGTTAGGGTACTTTTATATTACTATTATATTATTTTATACCATTTTTACATAATTTACCCTTTCACAATGGTAAATAATATATTTACTAAAGTTACTATTCATAATTTTTTAAAATAAAAGGCATCTATTTACATAATTTCAACTTCCTGATTCCATATATGAAATCCATTTTTTCAAATTTAAAACACAAAAATTGTAGAAAATAATATAAAATTAATTCCCACTGTCAAAACCAAAAAATATGTTTAAAAATAAACAACCAAAATATTAAAAAGTGTTTTTGTCCAATTTCAATGTGAAATAAATTCCAATGACAGAAAATGTATTAAACAATAAAATAAAAATCCGATTAAACATGAAAACAAATTAAAAGGACAATCTAACTATATAAATAACTTTTTGAAATGCAGTTTTGAAATAAAATGCATTATTTTTCACTATTAATTAAAAAATGAACAATATTTGAAAAAATACCAAAAAATTACCCAAAGTAATTTTTTATGTCCTGCTTCTAAATAATAAATATATTTTGTCAAATGTAAAATATAAAACTTGCAAAAACTATATTAAAAAATTCTTCTCCGTAAAAAGGTGGTAAAATGACCATTATAAAATATTAGAGTATTTTAGGATTAAAATCAGATTCATTCTTATTTTATGCCTCTAAATTTCACAAAATAATGTAAATAAATTTATCAAAAACATATAATCCTTGTTTTGTTAGTAATTTTTATTCTATCCAAAACAATGGATAGGCATTAACTACCATTTAAAATAATAATAATAACATATATTTTACTGGTATAACTCATAGATGTGTGCAACGTAAGATTTCAATGAAACCCGTTGTTATGTATTGCATATGTTATCGGAAAAATCGTCTCCTTTATTGAAAAAATAATATATTATTCATAAATATTAATATAAATGAAAAATAATTATTTGATAAATACAAGGGTTTTTACATACTTCTCGTATTTTGGAAGTTGTACCCCCACAATTATATTCACTTATCAAATAAGTGTAGAGTTTTTTCCCTCATAGCATTTCAGATTCCCATGTTACCTCTTCAACCATGAGATTTTCCCAAAAAAAACATTACCTGATGTATTACGATATTTTGCAACACTTTCTCTCTTCATTTATGAATCAGGATAGATAGTTTCTCATAAGAAATATTCTCTTCCAACTGAACTACCTATGGACTCAAAACATGAGATGGATCTGGAATATAATTCATCAACATTGATAAATGGAAAACATTGTGTTCTTGGAATAAACATGAGGCTAAATCCACTCTATAGGAAATTGTTACTACTTTTTATAGTATTTCATAGGGTCTAATGAACCTGGGACTTAACATTCCATTTTTTCTAATCGCATCAAACTTTTCCATTGTGAAATTTTGAAAAAAACATGATCACCTACCTTGGAAGAAATATCTTTCTTCTGTTCATACACTTAAAATTTCTGTATTATCTGATCTATTCCCAAGTGAATCTGAATCAAATTAACTTTTTCTTCCATCTCTTGTACCAATAATGGTCTCACAACATTCCATCACATAATTCATCCCATAAAAACTGGAGAAAAACACCGCTTTTTTATAATACTTCAAAATGGTGCCCACTGTATTCTATAATGAATACTGTTATTATAAGTAAAACTCAACCAAAAAATGATATGGGTCCCACATTCCCTGGTAATATATTGAACATGAATATAGAATATCTTCCATGGCCTGAATTTTTCTTTCTGACTGCCCATCTAATTGAAGTGGAAAATTTTTACTAAAATTTAATTCAGTTCCCAATGACTTTTGAAGGCCCTCCCAAATGATAGAAGTGAACCTAGGATCAAAATCATATACAAAAGAGAGGGTAACTCCATGTAACCATACTATCTATTTAATATATAATCGAAAAAGTTGATTTAGAGATAGAATATCTTGAATTGGAAGAAAATGATCCGATTTAGTCAATCGATAAACAATAACACAAATTTCAGTGTTACCTCAACATGTCTTTGGTAATCTGACTACAAATTCCATGGACACATCTTCCAATATCCACTATGGCTCTGGAAAAGGTAGATGCAACCCTTTTAGTAAATTTCATCCTACTTTAACCTGTGGAAAAGTTAAACACTTCACAGTAAAGTCAGCCAATTCTATTTTCATTCCATCACAACAGAAATACTCTTGAATATATTTATACATTTTATTACTTCTAGGATGAACTAAAAATTGAGAACTATGAGTTTCACATAACAAATCATTATTCAACTATAAATAAAAAAGGAACACATAATCTCATTCCAAACCAAAAAATAAATTCTTTATTAATGTTAATTTCAGGTAATATACACTTCTGAACCAAATCTACATTTTTTGAAACTCATTGTCTTCCTTATTCACTTTCAATTTTCTCTCCACTAGAGATGATTTCACTGCCACATAAAACAAAATAGAGGAATTACCTACACCAAAAACTTCAAATACAATATTATACAAATAAAAAACCGAAGGATCTTGCTCAAAACGTAGCATGGAAAATGTAGCATTACTCTTTTAACTAAAAGTGCCAACCACATTATTTTCGTCAATGGATGGTAATGTATCACGCAATCATAATCCCTAAATAATTCTAGTCATCTCTTTTTCCTCATGTCTAATTCATTATGAGTGAATATATACTTCAATATTTTTTAATCAGTATATATTTCACACTTTACTCCATACAAAGGATTCCTCCAAATTTCTAAATCCAAAATAAAATCTAATTCTAAATCATGTGTAGGGTAATTTAACTCATGAGGTCTTAACTGACGTGAAGCATAAGAAATTACCAGATCACTCTACATTAGGAATCATCCAACTCCTTTCAACAAAGTATCACTATAGATGAAAAACATACCATTTTTGGAAGGTAATTCCACCACAGGATATTCAATAATCCTCTTCTTAATTCCTGAAAACTATAATAACATTATTTTTTTAAATATAATTTTAATACCTTTTTTGAGTTAACATAGTCTCTGGGATAGATAACCATGAAAAAATTTCAACAAACCTTAGGTAATATCCTAAGAAACCAAGAAAACTATATATCTCTATGGTATTGGTAGGACTTGGACACAATTGAACAACATTGTTTTTAAGGGTCAACAATTATACCATATTTAGAAACAATATAACCAAGGAATGAAATTTTTTTGAACCAAAATTCACGCTTACTAAACATTCCATATAGTTTCCTTTCATTCATGGTCTACAAGACAACCCTTAAATTACTTTCATAATACTCTTCACTTTTATAACATACCAAAATATAATCTATAAACACAACCACCATTTATCACATGAATCAACTGATCCATCACTATAACAAATTGTTCTATTATGATTCAGTTCATATAAGGATGCTGATTTGAAAGGTCATTTCCCTTTGTATGATTTCCCAGCATAGCTTCCCTCTTTTTTATGTTAAAAACCATTCTGAATAAAAAAATTATCTTAGGTGAAGAAACATTATAATCTTGAAATTATATATCATTTAAATCTTAACATAATGTAAAAATAATTTATAGATATTAATTATACAATATCCTAACTCATAATGTTTCCTAAATCATCCACTGATACCAACTATAAGGCCCAAACTTCTCAAAACCATTTTAAATACAAAAATACATGAAATAGTTATATGGTATTTCTTTTCCATTTAAAAACATTATGGCTTGTTAAGGAATCCAAATACCAAATAATTCTCATAGCGGTGGAAAGGTCATTGTCACTACGTACGTTAAAAAGAAACATTCCCTTTGACATTTAGTATAACTCTAGGTAGAAAAAAATATTCCCATTAATAAAATTAAAATTCAAAGGTCTTTTGGGACCATATAAAATCATGTCCTATATAAATCTAAATATGCCACAATGAAATGTGATTGAGACGAAGTCCTTACCTTGATTCTGACTCGTCACATATATTCCTTTTTCATCCTGAATAATATACTTTGGTTAACTTTAACATGATTTAGAACCATTTTCATGTTTATTATTCATTTATATCACTTATTATAAGGTTATAAATATTATATAATTATTTATGTTATTATCTATTTTTTTGTCGATATTTGGTACGAGAGTCAAAAATGAACATGCTATAATTAAAAATTGTCAAGGTGGTAAAAAGTACATTGTATCAAAAATTATATTCAGGATTTATATATCAAATTTTTCATATAAATCCAATATATATTTATTTTTAATAGTCCATAACATTTGGAGATAAGAAATGAAATGCACAGTTAGTGGAGACAGTAAAACTAATGTATGCATGAATGCTATTATCATTTATATTTCATATTTAAAAGAATGATAACTAAATGATACCTAGTTTTATTATAATTCAAGTATAATATAATATTTTATATAATATACATAAGTTTATTAATTCCTTCTTTTAAACATTTCATGTATGTTATGAATAAGTTATATCACTTTGAGGGGGTGGTGGTCCGAACATACTCAAATGAAATTATCATATTTAACAGTTATAGAAACCATAACGGTATGATATAAATGAAAAATACAAAAGCACAATGAAAATATAAATATAATATATATCGCATATAAATAATTATCAATCATAATGGGATCTATGATTGATGGTAGGATATAGTTGAACAATCATCATTTAGTGAGGTGGTAGTTCGTTGTCCACAGAAACAGTATGTTCCAAATACATTTGATGGAGGTGTGTGTGTGTGTCTAAGTAGATTACTTCTCATAAAAACATCCAATTATATTTAAAAAACTGGTTTTGTTATAAAATAATTTAATAATGAGATTTTAGATGTTTGGATATTGAATTTTAATGAAAGAAGCTTGAGAGATGACATTACCTCGAATTGGGTAACTCTTTTTGATTTATGAAAACAATATTTATTTAAATGAATTATTCCAAAGGTAAGGATTATAAGAGTAATATATGGATTTTTTGAGCTTATTTGGAAAGAAAAGGTGCTTGAGAGGTGTGATAAAGGGCTTAATGTGATGCCCTTTTATAAGAGAGAGGTGGGTCACTTTAGAAAGGCATTAAAATATTATTTTATTATAAAATTATTTTCGTGATTAAAATAGTCCCTTGTCATTAATTTCTATGATAATATGATTTTGGGTAGTAAACCACTCAATTAATAGGTTTTACACATGTGTTGGTTAGAAATTTAACCTTATCTTTTAGTATTAACCTTTAATTATTTATTTACCTCTTACTGTATCTTCTTGTGTATTCATAATTAATTGTTAATATTGTAACTATAAAATTCCATTAAAACTAATGTTTTTAATAATTTTCATATTCAACATTATCAATTTTATTTGGCCAAATATAAGGTATTTAGGACTATTATATTTTTTAATAAAACACTATTTTATAAATTAACTCATTTATGTCAATTTTCATACTATCCGTATCATGACTTTTTAAAAACCGATAAAAACTTGGTTCATCAAAAAACATCCTTAATTAAAATATAAAAAGTAATATTCATTCGAACAATTCTTGGATGTCATAAAAAGTTTTAAAAAAACATTATTTTAATATTTATAACCTCATTTATTTAAATCCTTTATTAATAAGGTAATAACTACAACATCATTGTGTCATAAATATATTAATATATTTGATGTATAAAAATTATAAGCAAAATAACATAATGTTGAAAATAGTTTTTTCATTCTAATGAAAATTTAATGTCAAAGCGATCGTTTATATAACCCCATCTAGAAATTGTTTCCGTAAAAGATACATGTTTGGGTTATATTTTCCTTAACATTAAATTAATAATATTTAGATGTCATTTTCACACAAAACTAGCTCAATGGGGTGCTAAAATCGACCCAAGTATGCCCATGGTTGTAAATATCTCATAAAATAGGGTTATTACATGTTTTTTAGTAATTTAATATTATTATAATATTATTTCTTCCCTTTTTACCAGATTTACCCTTTAACCACGATAAATAAAATATTATATGCAGTTACTATTCCACATGCTTAAAAATAATAGTAAAAAATTTACACAATTTAAAAATACTAATTAAAAATATATAATACATTTTCTCAATTCAAAACATAGAAATTTCAGAAATTAATTAAAAACTAATTCCCATTGTCAAAAAAATGTGTTTTTAAGAAGTAAAAATTACAAAAAGATTAACATGGGTTTATGTCCAATTTCAGAATAAAATTACCTACAATGAACAATATTAGATTATATAATAAAATAATAATCCTATTAAAATTTAAAACCAATTAAAAAAATATAAATATATAAATAAATTATATGAAAATGCAATTTGGAATTAAAATGCAGTATTTTTACTATTCATTAAAAATGAACATAATCCAAAAAATAAAAAAATTACCAATGTAAATATTTAAGTCCCTATTCTAAATAAAAAGTTTATTTTGTAAAATGGAACTTATAAAAATGATAATAACTATATTTAGAAAGGCTTTAAAATCAAAAAATTGTAAAATGACCTTTTAAAGATATTAGAGTATTTTATATTTGAAATCAGATTCATTAATATTTTAGTCCTTTAAAATTTATCAAATAAATGTAAATAGATTTAAAAAACAAGTATATTCATATTCTATTTAGTTTTATTCATTCCCTCTAATACAAAAACTATGTGTTAAATACTATTTAAAAAAAATGATAATATTATATTATTTTTTTGGTGTAACTCAATGTTGTGTGCACTATAACATTTCAAAGAAACATGTTGTTGCGCATGGAGTATGCTATGAGAAAAGGAATCCCGTTTAGTGTTAAAAAAATATCATTTCCATAAAAATTAATATAAATGGATAATTATTATTCAATAAATATCTGGGTTATTATAGATAGTATCACTAGGATTTTCCCTTGACCAAGCGTAAGTCGAGATTCAACAAATGAATAAAAATAGAAAAATATAAATCATTTGTATGAGAAGTTCATTCTCCCAAAGATCTTGTCCTAACCACGTCCACCAAACCACCCACAAAAAATCTCATCTTTCCACCACAAACCCTAATGGAAATCACTAGTATATATATATATATAGCTTGTCACTAACAATAAGAATTTATATATTTTCTATAAAAAATAATAATAAGAATTATCACATTTAATATTACTTTTAAATTGATAAATAATGAGTGTTCTATATATTATATTATGATATGATGAAACACATTTTTATTTTTTGGGAAATACATGGTTCCAGTTAATAATTTTTTTATGGAGATGAATAATTGTTTAAAAAAAAATTACTTTAAAATTATATTATTATTAATAAATTATTATTTAATAATGATAATATTATTTTGTGAAGTTAATTATAATTTTTATAATAATCATAGAAATGTTATTTTTAAATGGATTATTATTTTTTCAATAAACATGGATTTCATTTTGAAAATGTAATTTCTAGTACATAGAGAATTATTTTAATAAAATTAAAATTAAAATTTCAATCAAAAAGTATAAAATATCCAAAAAAATCATAATTTTTTGAGCCATTATAATTTTTATGGAAACTAAATATGTATAAATATAATGTATTTTTTATTTAATCATATTTCCCCAAAAGTAATCTAATATATGTCAAAAAATAGACACAAGAACAAATAAGTATTTTCATATTAAAATTGTATGTTTTTTATATTATTTTATTGTTTTTTTATAACCCTAATGAATACCCCAAAACATTTTTATTATTTAATGGTGTTAATGTAAACTCTTTGTTAATATGTCTCAATTCCACCTCAATAAGGGTATTATTTGATGTATAATGGTTCAAATAAATTTAAAATAATCTAAACAACTTCTCATTTTATAAAATCGTGTGAAAATCACCCAAATATTTTTTTTTGGGTTTTTATTAATCAAACATCCATTGTATAAAACCATGGAAATTAATGAATAATTACACTCCCTTTTTCTATATAAACCCACCCACTCTCCTTTAAAATTATCTAAAACCCCATTGAGTGTGAACCAATTCTACCTATCCCTCTATAGATAAATCCCATGGTTACCATGTGATCTTATTTTGTAACTCCCATGATTATGGAAACACACTCTGATTATATATCATTATCTCCTTCTCTAGCTACTAATATAAAAGTTTCTAAAAAGAATAAACAAAACCTTCCTAGATACATGAGAGGAAGAAGGGATCCAGCTACTCAAGGAGGCCTAAAGTAGTTCATCCCAATAGTATTTACTCAATCATGGTTAATAAATTCAGGGTGTAAGATTACCACACTAGAAAGTTTTATACACGGGGATATCTGGTTTCCCCTAGATGGTTGAAAATTAGGAAAAAATTTTCCTTCCCACAAGATAAGGGACAGACTCTCATGATCAATGATACTCATATATTAATGAATTATATAATTAATTTAACTTAGTGTAGTTTCATTAAATATTAAAGACTTATTAATGATCTGGGAGTAAATTTTGAATTTATAAAGAGAGATATTAGAAGCACAATAGACCTTTAAACATTTAAGGAGAACATTATCCTCCAAAAGTAGGGAATCACCATTCCCATTAAATGTGTTGAATGTCATGATCACAGATCTCATGGTGTCAAAAACCACACATTAACCATACATGGTTCTAACATTATAAAAACCATCAATTATGGGCTTGAACCAACACCTTTACGGAATCCAATAGACCCATATTCCTTTCTCTCTGGATACCAACATAGAGGGAGAAATGTACAACACACTATGAGAATTCATAGAATAGTAGCAACCTCTTCGTTCTTAATTAAAGAGCCCATGTATTTTTCTAGGCACCCTCAACAGATCAAATTTTCTAGAAAAGAGCTTGGGATACCCTCCATATGGTCTCCATTCCTAAAATTCTAGATTCCCCAACAACATAAACTGAGAATCATCACAAGTGTCACCCTCTCCTACACATTATTCCTTAATCACTAATACCAAATAGAAAAAATGCCTTTAAATTTTTGGGAACACTACCATGGACAATGATTTTTCCAAAGTTACTTTAACCATCATTATCTGACTATCCATAAAAAGAGGTACGCAATAGTTTCAAAATTGGGATTCGGAAAAAAAACATATAAATCCATATGAAATAATTTCCAAATAATTTCATTACTAATCAGCACCACCTAGTTGAGAATTATACATAGTAGGAAATTTAATTTTATTAGTAAATCATAACACCCAAGAAGATCAACCAATTCGTTAGGACAAAAATTATAAGAAAATGACAAGTGATAAATCCAAATGAAGAAAGTCCTCGATAATGAACCGATGAAAAGAATAAATCAGGTTATGAGTAATGTTCAATATTGTTATAGATCATACATTGATGAAGAACATGAATAGTGTGTATGGACTCTGGGTACCTGTAATCTTAAGAAGATCTTTGGAGAACTAAACATACTGTGACGCGAAAATGGTTACCCACCCAGTTTTTTCTCCAGAAGAATATAATCCCATCACCAATCGTCCATTGATATTGGCATCATATCTCAGATAAAATCCCTCATAAAATCACACAATGGTTTGAAACATTCTCCATTTTTCCTCCATGATCTACCATATATTTCCTGGTGAAACTTTTCTCCCAATGGTAAGCACCTTATATGACCTCTTATTTCATTTTACCATTAATGATGTTCATCATAGCCACAACACAATCGAGGAATATTCCTCTGCATTCCACTAGTATATACATAATACTGTAAGACACTAAATATAACTAAACTTCTGAGTGAGCATCCCAAATGAAATACACCATTACTTTTTCAATAATCCTAATCAAGGCCTTAGGAACCATAATAATTAATAGTGGAAGTATTAAAATATAATATATAACACTATTAAAAAGGTGATCAGACCTCCAAATAAAAATTAATGGATCTTCTATTTGTCAATACAGTCATCAATATTTTTTTCCATGCCTTCTAATTGATGAATCTGTATCCTACCTAGATAAATATGGGAACCACGATAATCCAAATGAAAGGGTATTCTTTTGATGAATAGAATATCCTCAACAATTTTGGTGTGACTGGGAGTGAATGACCAAGGTATGTACAGACTTATCTTCTTCAGATTATTACCCTATGCACTCCACTTGTTGTAATTTTCAGGTACTATTTTTGTGACTTGAATAGATCTAATAATTCCATTGATGAAAAAAAATTATATTCCAAAAAAAAGGAGAAAATTCTAGTGATCTAGTTAATAAAATTGAATAGATATATAAAACCACTACTGGTATCCCATTTAAAATTTTATTGAAGGATTTTTTGGCCATGATTAATAAATTTGGTGAATACAAGTCCCCATTTCACAAGCATCAAATAGAATTAAAAAACCTGCATCACATACCCATAAATATAATAGCATACCACGATGAAATAACGAACCTATGTAAAAAAGATGATAGTCCACCATGGGAAGTCCATGTGGGACATGATGTGGTAGATTAAGCCCCACTACATCCTATCATATTTATTATCCATTTCATTTTTCAAAACCATTTTAGAGATAGTTTATTTTTGATATTCCTAATCACCTCTTGATCTATAGAAATAACCACCAGAGTAAATCTCCCACTCACATGTACATATTTCTCCTCCAAAATACATTTATTATTATGAGTGGAAAATCATTGGTTGATGACATTATATATAATCTTGAAGGAAAATTTTAGAAACTAATTATCTTTCATGTTTGATTAGGGATGAGTTCATGGTTTCTGTAATATAAATCATGATGTTATTGATGGATACCTGGGTAAAATTTCATCCCCTATAAATCATTAATGGAAGTCACCAAATCACACTTCACCACATCCCATGATTTATCAAAGAAGGATCCTAATAAAATTTCCAATATAATAATGCTCTCAATTTTGTGGGCATCATAGACTCATTTACCTCCACCTCCTCAAGAATTATTTCAAAAAACTAGTTTTTACCATCGAACATAACCCTATGTATAATATTGGAAATAAAAAATTACCCACCCAAGTAGCCTTCCTGTATGATTGGGTTAGTGTTAGATAATAAGACTTTATGATGGACTTCAACCATACCTCCAATCCCATATTTATCACTTTTAATGGATTCATAATCGATGATGGTGGTTGGGGTTATCGACGATTACACACTTTGATATAATCATAGAAAAAATCCAAGTTGTAGTCCCATATCATCAGCCATGGCTGATTTTATATTCCAATTATATGAACTCCTGATTATGTTGCATAGATTCAATACGATTTCACCTAAATATAGTTTTATTAATTTTATCGTCATACCAAATCCCATCTATCCTTTTCTCCACCAAATTAATCTTTTTTAGTGGATTCTATATTTTGAAATCACTAATGATTTGTTTTGAACCACTTGATTACATCCTCCTTCAAGAATTTCAAGTTGTTGAGTATTCATAAACATGACTAAATTGGAATGGGTTTACAAAAACAAAAGACCACCGAAAAATGATAATTTGGAGAACAACCCCACCTTCTAGAAAACCAAATACTTTGAACACTACCATCAATAGTCATCAGATAAAAATGATTCAAATATGTTATCTCGTAAATCCAGAACCATATGAACGACTGAATCCTTTAGCAAGTGAGAAATAATGTAAAGGTTGTATGAAAATTTATCCAAATGGTAACATGTTTTAAAAATCCATTTTTGGTTATTAAACCAATTGACGTTGTCTCCCAGTAACCTGGAAACCATAAAAACCTTTCTAGCAATAACATAAAAAAATTATTTTTTCTTTACATGGGTAGAGTCCCAAAAAATGATTTACAAGGGATCCATGATGGTATTGAAATCCCCACCGATAATCGAAGATAAGTCTCCTAGTAGAAATGAATATTTGTAAAACCATAGTTCATGTCTCAACCTTGATTTAGTCATAGAATTCTCCACTGAGAGTGAACCTGATGAGCTTGATGAGGAAATCATATAAATGCAATTTTGTTAGGTATAACTCACAATATCAGTCATGATTTAAATATTCTTGAAAACCATATATGAGGATTCCATGGTTCACCATGAATGAATTCTATCAAACCAAACATACATGAAATTGAAGCAATAATAGAAGAACATTTGTTTCATTCTATCAGCACAATAAGAGACACCTTGTTCATGTAAATTTACCATGTTTAGTAATATTATTTTACCCGACTATAAAGGATTAAATAATTACACATTATTGGAAATATCATTTGAACAGATGATGTATTTTTCTATCCCTTGGAATTACAGGAAAAAATAAGAGTAGATTAGTATCTAGACGAAGCCCTCATATATCAGTACCTATTACAAACAATACATGGGTCAGATGGAAAAAGAAGAATGGAATAAATCTTTACCCTATACATGTGAAAATGTTCTGAAACCATTCGATGTGGGAGTTTATGAGCTAACATATGACCTTATATATCATGATGAAGTATCTAGGATAGGAGTATGATAATTAATGATTTCATTATAGTGAATCCAAAATTCATGGTGAATGCCCAATGAAACTTCATCATGAAAAATCACTGGATTGAGAAGAATAAATATTTTATAAGTTTCAATAGCTACGCATGGACCAGAAGGTATGATACTGGATGAAGCATGATGTAGGCGAAAACATAGAAATGTGGAGTAATGTTGTAGAATAGGCATGATTGAAACATGCGATAACTCTGTATCATAATTGGTTGTGACTCTAGGGTCATCAGTCTTTGAAGGTGAAAATTAAACAGCCACCAAAGTCAACTAATAAGGCTCTAAGGGATGTGATGACTCTGTAGGATGTTACATTTACTTTTGTCACACTATCAAATATTTCCCATCGCTAATTATCAAAGATGAAGGGTTCTCTCATGAGATCAGAGAAACTCCTCTAAGGAAACACTGATTCCCATAAAAAGGGAGTGTTTTTTGAAGTTGATTCAAAAATTTAGAAGGGAAATACATACAACTAAAATAGGGTAATCCTAGATGAAATTTACCAATAAAAACACTAGATGATATTAATGTTTTTTTTAATAATTGATCATTAAATTCATGATTAGTCCTTGATGAAATACTCTCAAGAGGATATAATGATTTAGTAGGGTATCTTATTCAACATAGAAATATTAGTGGATGAATTCAAATACAAATAACTAATAAGGTATTCAAAAAGAAACAATGGATACTTGTACATGATGATTCTCACCATGATATTTCACCCTTGAAGGTCCAATGTATCTAGAAAAGAGTAGGATAGAAGATCAATATTGGACATCCCTGCTTAGAATCAGATCTGAACAATGAGGAGGGTTAGAGAGAAGGTAAAATGAGAAACCCTATACCATTGAGAGAGAATTTTCCAAAACATAAGGAGTATTCATAGACAAGATAACAATTTGATTTATTTGAAAATCGAGTAGCATGTTTAGTGTGTTCTCTTGTAATGTGTTGTTAGACATCTTGATTATCAAATCAAATTATCGATATTATATTATTATTCTATTTTTGTAGGAACCTCATTTATGTTAATCAGTTTTTTTTATTTTCTCATGCATTAGTAATTCATTACACATCCCACATGCTAACCATATGATTTCAAAGTGATGAGAGACCCCATTATGTTTTATTAATTCCTCCCATTTTTAGTTGTGCACCCCTATTGTCCTGCTGAATTTTATATTTAATTGTCCATTCCAAGAAATTGGGTAGTGAATACCTATCGTATTATCTACTCATATAAATTCACCAAGATGTAACTATCCTACGTTGATTGGGAAATTCCATGAATTTAATCAATTTTCCATGTATTTTGGATTAAATGTTATCAAATATGTTCATATAATAAAGATCTATATGGAACATAAGAACCTAAACATATTATGACGGGTGTGCCTAGATAGCACTCCAATTTATTGGGTAATATTTCTGTCTCATGGAACATCGTGTATGGAATTATGAAGTAATTCCAATATGTTTGTTTGATTATATCTACCATGTGATGCTTTGGTGGAAATTAGCCTTGGATTTTATTTGTGATATGATTTATGTTGTCCCCACATTCATGTGTTGCCTTTATGTTATAATTTCATATCTTTCATTATTATTGAAGATTATGATTCACACCATACTTATGTAAAATTTTATAGAATCTTCAATCACATGTATATATATTTCGTATGTCATTATTTTTTAATTTACATTTTTTGATTTATAGCTCAACCATTTCTTAAGTAAGTCCCATAGGTCATCATGTACAGTTTTCGTAGAATGATTAAATTTTATAAATTTTTAAGGAGTTTTTTAATAATTTTTTTATATTCATGTGTCATGACAATTTTCAATATACATAATTTACCAAATAAAATGTGTTTCATATACTATTGGGATATTATATGTATCGTTATGTAATAAATCATGAAATAAAATCTAATAATATACGGGTGTTCATTGTTTGTGGAAGATCAATGTCTATTTATTATTGATGATGGGATTATAAAACTCTAGTAAAATATGTTAGGATAAAAATAAACATTAAAAAACATCACTAAATTTTGTTAATGTATATATAATGTGGTTTCCAAGAAAATACATCCATGTTTGTATTCAACATGTTGATGTGGCTCTATCACATATGTTCCTCGGGGTAATAAGAATGAAAACTATGTATTGACCTAAACATGATTGTCACCCAGTGGATGACAATTTGCGTTGCAGTAAACTAGGTTTAACATTCATATGGTATATTCTTTGGCAAATTCACTCTCTTCTTATGAACAATTATTAAGGGTACAATAATTTCACATAAGAATTTATTATTTAAAATAGAAAATGGAAAACATATAATAAATCATTGGAATTAAAATGATGTTGGAAATATATCATTTATGAGGTATCCCTATATTTTTCATGATTTCCCAGTTATGTTTTTTATAGGTTAAAAATAAACATCCATAATTTTACCATTATTTTAATCCAATGGCTGTAAATAGAAAAAAAATGATCCAGAAGTCTGTGTGAGGGGAATGTAATGGCTTCCAAAATGAGATGGATAATATGATCTGATCTAAAGTATGATATCAAAAGAATATTTATAACCCTGATACAAAAATAATGATTAACACCTGGAACATAGTTGAATTTTTAATCATGAAAAACATGTGGATAGTGATTCATTTTAAATAATTTCATTAGATAATGGTGATAAAGGAAAGAGGATTCAATTCCCTAATGTCATCAATGTGGAAAAAAGGAACCATGAGAATTATCAAAAAGTGACATCATATTATATTATTTGTATAAAAACATAGAATAATGTAGCAAATTTTGATGGAAAAAAATATAGTTCTATTAATATAATTGATTGAAATAAATCTCAATATAAGGTACCATTAATAGCTCTAGGATTTAGATGTCGAGATGATGGAAATTACTTAATCAAATACTCTATTCCAATAGATATAAATAATGTTGATAACTATAAATCACTGATAATAAGGGAATAAGAATAGTTCTATGTCGATATGGATCATGGTGAATGACGTCTATGTAGAATCTACCAAAAACAATTATTTGTCTTGTTGTATTTTAATTAATATATTATTATCATATCATGTAACTTATCAAAGAAGATTTATTTTACACTCTAAAAATATTATCTTTGGGGATACAATTCTTTAATTTTGTCATCAAATTATAAAGAGTATGGGAATACTCATGATAATATAATCATTCTACCATTAGTGGAATTTTAGGCTTTTCTTGGAATAGATTACACAGACACAAATAAAGCTAACATAACTAGTTGGGAGAAGGAATTAAACCTCCGTATAAAAAAATTTTCTCTGATTTTATACATGTGTAAAGAGGATGACGAATTGAAAATGTTATCATCATCTCATGGATGGATATTGTTACCTTTGGAGTTAGTGTATCTAGGTCAAATTATAAAGATAAAAATAAAGAATCTACCTTAAAGACAACCCCATTGTAAGGTAATTTTCGGATTTGTTTCATAAATAATTTATTATTTTTACCCGTATCCAGGATATTCTATTTTCAATATATCTTATCCCTGATGATTTTACAATATGAATGACCCCATATGGAATGGATTTTTTTATAATATGAATAAGAAACTATAGAAGAATATGGATAAAGTGATCATATATCCATGTGGTTAATCGTGGAGTTCACTGGTGCTCTTTATTAAGAATAAGGATGGTAAATGCACCTTTTTAATGAATATCATGATCTAAAACACATCACTATCAAGAAAAAATAACATATTCCAAAATTTCATGTAATATTTGTCTAGATTTGTGGAGCCCATTATTTTTCTAATATGGATATCTATTTATGATATTGGCACTTAAGAATAAATAATGATGATATCCCAAATATTGTTACTCCTACAAGGTATAGGGAGTATAAGTTCACAGTTGTTCCATATATACACAATAATGGTCCATAAATATTCTTGTACATGAGGAATTCATTATTTTTATATTTTCTTGATAAATGTTTGATAGTATTTAAAGATGATATTCATATCTAATTCAAAATAAATGATAATTACAAGGATCACATCAATACCATACTGAATATGTTGTGAATGAAATTATAATTATTAATTATAGAAAATAAGAATTCAATTTGGATCATTTAACATTTTTAGGGAATATTATTTACTAGCATTATCTGTGTAGGGAGAATTTTTGGATGTACAAGGACCATAACAATGAAAAATTATATATTAAATAAAAATGGGTATATTATGTATCAATGAAGTTAGTTATTGATGATCAATGATAATTATTTTTCAATCCACTACCATAATAGGATGCTGAACTAAGTGAAAATTTCATTTTTTAGGAATGACCTTGTAAATATATACAAGATGATGATTGTAGGGGATCCAATCATCATGGAAATGTAGATGATGGATATGGGAATCATAAGTGGATCATCATTCTCAATGACCTAAATTACTACTTGAAAATCCATTATTGATTGGATCAACGAGTCTTAGAAAGATATTGTGTTTCTATAGAATAAGATATGAAAAATCCTATAGATAAAATCTGATTAATATAGATTAATATGGATTAAAACCTTGATTTATTCCCCTCAAACACCATAATTAAATAATGAACTATATTATGTTTCATATAGCTCATACTTATCTATATATCCTAGAATCGCCAAGATTTATATAATTTAGAAGAAAATATTTTTTTTGGATACCATGAATATAGTGAATGTATAGTTAGTATCTTGATGTATATTATTTAAGAAATTCAAGGAGGAACAATATAACTATAAGAGAAAGTGGAAAACATTTCTCATACTAGTATGGAAATTCGAAAAAATAAACATGGATTTCATCCTAGGACACCCAAATAATCTTAAATTCAATACTTCTATATAGGTGTCAGTTAATCAACAAACAAATTCATTACTTTTCATTTATATCAAAGAATATTTCTTTATTTACTAACTCTTCATGATATAAATAAGGGAATTCTTAAGGCTAAATTGAGTTTCATTCTATATTGTATTTGATCGAAATTAATTTTTTACCTCAAGGTCTTACAAAATCCTTATGTAATTATTTGATATAGAACTAAGCTTCAACACTTCTTATCCCCTTAGGTGGATGGAGAGTCCAAAAGGAATATTCAAACATTAGAGGATATACTGAGATCATTCTCAATGGATTTTAATGTATTTTCGACTCCAAAAAATTCACATAATGGAGTTCTTATAAAAAACAGTTTCAATCCAAGAATTAAAACAAAATATTATAAGGCATTGGATGGGAATCTGTGTTAGATTACGACATGCTTGGAAAAATATTAAAAGAGGATGCTTATTGTAAATTATCTCATCCATGATACTATATAGAATGACCAAACCAATATACATCATTTCAAATATAAAAATGTAAACATAAAAGATATGGTTTTAATCATCAATGGGATTTATAGTTTGAGGTTAGAGAAAAGTTATCCCATTGTATATCGCTATTGAATAAATTCATTTGTTTTGATAATACAGAAAATATTATTCCTAGATACATCAAATCCTTTGACTTTCTTGATAACATTAGAGTGGAAAACTCTAAAGTAGAACTCCATATTTACCGCTTTGAAGTACATGTTGTATTACATGTATCCCTTTGGAGAAATTTAATTACACTTCTCTCCCATAAAATGAATCTTGAGGTAGTACTATTGAGTAAGATTATTTCATATGAGGATTAATTGATTAAAATCATAGATCATAGAGAAAATGTTCTACAGAACAAAACAATCTACCTGGTCAAACTATCATGCTGAATTTATATGATTATGGAAGTGATATGATAATCTAGATTGGTGTTGAAACAAAATTAACCAAAAAAATTTCAGTTTATGAAATGAAATTTTTTTGGTAGAGTGTTTTATAGGGATAATAATGTAAGAACATGTAAATTTTATTATTACAATTACTACCATATTTTTTAATATTTTTAAAGAAAAAATGCACTATATTGGTTTTATATACAATTAAACGAATTTTCAATTTTATAAAACCTTTATGAATCATC
The DNA here is from genome assembly GCA_963277665.1 of Viscum album. Taxonomy (NCBI): domain Eukaryota; kingdom Viridiplantae; phylum Streptophyta; class Magnoliopsida; order Santalales; family Viscaceae; genus Viscum; species Viscum album. Next base: position 571,154,067 of record OY728129.1, read on the forward strand.
ATACTTGATAATATATCAATTTTATAGTGAAAATAATATTTTTATATATTATGGGTTATGATAAATGCTAATTGATAGAGATGATAGAATTGATGACATCGATGAGTAAGATCATACCCTATGAAGAAAATCTATCAGAGTTTCCAAGGATGATAAAATATCATTTATTACCCCTTGAAATATCCCTAAAAAATTATCATAAATTAAATCATGATACAAACAATTTATGAGTATTGTTAATGCTTATCGAGATCATAGCCTAAACTGTGTTTGTTAAACCCCCCTAAGAAAATATCACAATCACACACCTTATCATTTGGGAATTCACTGGTGTAATAATGGGTTATGTATCTAGATCATAACAGTGTGAATTTTTATATTTTCTCTTTTTAATTAAAAAAATATTATATTTATCCATTTTAATGGTATTATTTAAATGATTAAATAATGATTTTGATAAAAATATATTAATTTAATGATTATTGTAACTTATTGAGATATATATAATTTCAATCAATTAATACATTGATTTAATTTAACTATTTTTGAAATAAAAAATACTATAATAAAATATTATTAATACTAATTTTATTTAAGTATATATTATAATATTTATTTTTGATCAAAAAAATACATTTTATAAATGTTATAAAACAACTATAGTTAAAAGAAATGTATTTTTTATATAACTTTTGATTTTTAATAAAAAAATTAATTAATCATATTTAGAGAATTATTTTTAGAGAATAATTTTTTTTTATGAATCACCGAAACACAATTTTAAAATATTGATTTGTTCATAATTTTATTAATAAAATTAATTTAGGGATTACAAGTAAATCAATTATAAATATATAGTATTTATTGTGACAACATAATGAACAAAAGTTATTTTATATATTCCAAAAATGGTCTATATGACATGGAAAATATTTCAATTTTAATATATTTTTATATATTAATTTTATTAATTTTATAGTCCATTAATTAATCGTACAAATATTATATTATATTTTAATGTTAATTATCAATTATTTGTAATCATGACTCACTTATACATAAAATAATAGAATTATTTTAATTATCTCATTTTATAAACATGTAATATAATGAAAATCAATCTTATTTTGAATAAACCATAGTAAAAGAACATTCCAAGGATTGTTGTTTTGTTAACATTATCATATAGAGTGGGAACATAGGGTTGGAAATTAACAAATAATTATCATATCTTTTTATAAATAACCCCACACAAATTCCATTTCCAAATCCCTAAAAACAAAAGTAGCATTAAATTACACTACCCATCCTTCTCTAGAACCCTCCCTTGGTGTCCCCAAGATTTTTGGAAGATCCACCCATGATTTTTAATGCACCATCTCAATGTAATCGATCAACTCTGTATCCTATTTTTTCATGCACCTCCTCTATATTATGCCTTATTTATTCAATTATTACACTTGGGGTAGGTTATCACAAGTACCTATATCTTTTCTTATAATGTACATCTTATTACAGACACCTTTCTCTACCATAAATCCATTCCGTGATCATTTATGTACACCTGTTATACAACTATTATTTTCCTTTGATTTTTCACATCAGACAATTGTTTTAGTTAATAAACATCCCCATTTCAAATAAACGATATCAGCCTAGATGTTAATGGACTTTATTTATTTGGGGCATCTATATTTGTAACCAACACTATATGGTATTTTATTAAAATTTGATGAAATTTTTCCTTATGTTGAATGGTCTTTGTGGGATACATGAGGATATATATATTATTATGGTTCCACCTAAATTGTGACCCAATGAAATGGGTCATGTTTTAGTCTCAAGTGAAATAATGTATTTGATAAGAGAGTAATCCTAATCCATTATTTTAATCTACCTACCATGTGATGTTGTCTTAGGTGTTAAACATGGATTATTTTTAGGGAATGATTTATGTTAGTATCACATTCCTATGTTTCCTATGTACTGTTATGTTATATAATTACTCATTTTTATAGAATATGATTTGTACCCCTCATATGCTATAATTATTTTACTATAGGATAACATGAACTAATTTACCTTATCTTACACTTTCTTCATTACCTTTCTCAGATTTATTGAAAACCCTAATCTTATGTATGTCCCCAAGGTTAATTGGATTATTTATTGAGGAACTCTTTAATTATTGGAGTATAATAAGAATGTCTATAATTCTATTAAAGTATATATGGTTCACGTTGAAGTTATTTGTGTATAATGAAATAAATAAACTAGTAACGATGATATTTTAATAATTTATCATGAGTAACTTTATTTAATTAACAATAAAATAAAATTTATTAAAATATTAGTTCTCGGAGTGATGGTTGTTCTGAATTTACAGCCTATGTGGAAGATCCAAATACTCAAGTGTTACATGGTTCTCTAATCCATGTTTTCTAACACAGTGTCCTTTAAAATTATTTTATATTTTAAAATTGTAACTCTAAAAAATTATCAAAACTAAAAAAACTAAAATTTAAATAAAAATAATAATAAAATTATATCAAAATGATACAGTGTACTATGTGTGGGAGTATTTATTATAATAATGAAACCTTAATTATTATTGTTTGGTTTGGAATCATTCTCCTCCATATTTATGATCTACAAAAATTTTATAAAATAAATGATTTATTTTAACATATATGACAAGAATAGATTTTATCACATTTATGTCATTCCATATTTGTGTTTTTCTACATGAAGAATAATTTTTTAATTAAAATATTTTTCCTAATTCATTAGAATATTTATTTTTAATGTTACCAAAAGGTAATGGAAACTCTATCTAGATTTTTTAAATATATTTTAAATGAGTTGAGAAGAAATCCATAATCTCTATCATTAACCTTTGATTAATTTGGTGATTAGCTAGTTATATTAAATTATTAAACCAATAAAATTATTTCTATATATATATATATATCTTATGATGCTTATTTTTAAGGGTGATTTCATGATACACAACATTTTACATATGAGAATTATTATATGATGAAATGAGGAATGTTTTTTTGATATATTGGAACACATATGTATAGTATTCATTATGTTTTTTATTTTCCCAATGGGATATAGTCCAATAATGAATTGGGTATGTATTTATAGTATAGAAACCCAACACTTTTAACATTACAATTAAATAATTTTAATGAAAATCAACATAAAAACAGTACACAAAACGGTTGCAAATGTTTAGTGTCTTTGGAAAACGATGACAATACAAAACATTTACAACCTAAAACTTAAAAATTAATTTATATATTTCTTCTATAGCTTCTTATTTATTCATGTGTTCTTCTTAGTAAAAGTATTCACCAGATGTTAATCATCATGAATGGGTGAGATAAAATCCCATTAAAGGGATAGATAAGACCATGAAACCATATAAATTGGGGTTAGAATAATAATTACAATCATAAAATATTAATAGCATCATAATCATGGGATGAAGAATTCTGAAAGGTCTTGGAATGTGGGAATGCATAAAAATGAAACAACATAACTTTGCTATCAACTTCTACTTATAGTTGTGATCAAAGATAGCACCAGGTTAATGTATATTTCACATTAGTAATGAGGTTATTTAAATTTCCCAATTAATTGGGGATATATAAAATTTTTGGTTCACCCACCACATCATAACATTTTCATTGTGCTATATTATTCAAGGTGCAACCATCACATCATAAAATTTACATTATCTTGCATGACACATAAGAAATATTTCAACATTGAACATTAAAACCCCATGTAAATGAATGTGGTTAACTTAAAAATTATAAAATCATAAAAATTTAGATCCCAAAAGAAAGAGGGAATAACATACTTGATATAAGAACCATCATCCTTGAGTGAGGAAATAAATGTGTGTTTTTTTGATAGAAGAGTTATTTTAGAATACATTGTGTTCGACATAAAATCCATTCTAATAACTATATATCCAAAAAAAATAATATAATTATTAAGAAATGATTTTTAAGGAATAACATCACAGAAAATGGTTTAAAAGAGGTAAAACAAGATGAAATATTGATAGGTTTGAGAATTCACTTTACCTAGTGTTTGACATCCTTATTCACCTAAATTTGTATTATTATAACCACAGATTCGTTAATTAAAAATTATGAACCATTTATAAATTAATCTAATTAATTATGTTTTTAATAAGTTCCCTTTGGTGATTAGAGGAGTTATATAGTTTAATTTCATCATTTGGGATGCTTTGATTTTATAGTTTTCACGGTCGGTTCGTTTGTATACATGAATGGAAGTTTGTTTTAAATGATTATGAATATATAAAATTGTTGTTATATGTTATTAAAAAATACTACTATATCATAAATGATAATATAAGTCATTATTTTCTTTAGGTGACGATGAATCAATAGATAAGATATTTGTGATAAAAATGTGGATTATTTTGGGTGATTTTGCTACAAAGAATTTGTTTTCTCTTATTAATTAACATCATGCGTGCATAAAAAATCTTAACATTTAAATAATATATATTTAAGATATTATAATCAATTTCATCCATAAAATGGTTTCATAACAATAATTTAACATGATAATAAAAATTGAAAACCCATCATCCTTGAATGTGATAAATTGACACATCATGGATGATGTTTTCATTTTTAGTATAAAATGAGGGGGAATGAGAGGTGATGATGAATTATTACATTATAATAACATCCTTTTATTATATGTAAGGTATTGTGGTTATCACACCATTTTGATGAGAGGAGGTGAGGAGAGAAAAATAAATGAAAGGAACATGAATGAAAATAAAAGAACTTGAAAGAAGAATTTTCCACATGAATTTAGCCTCCGTAAGAGCATATTTAGGGAAGTGGTATTGGTATTTTTTTATGAGACCAGAAGCATGTATACATGTGTAAGGGGATAGGGAAATATTTTATCAGTATTTACCCAAGGAACAAGTCTTGAGAGGTGCGAGGAGAAGAGGGAATTATGGGTGGTATTTCTAGTGGAGGGGAAGGGTGTTTTCTTATTATTTGAATCATTACATTATTATTTTTTTCAATGAAACTAATAGTGAGGATAATTTTCATTAAAATAAATTATATCATTTAAATTATAAAAAATGTGGCTTACATCAATGATGTATCAACTAATTGTTATTTTATATTATAATGTAAATATACTATTAATTACTGAATCATACTATTCACCAATAATTCAGGTGTTTCAGAAAAATATCAAAAGTCCACAATAAATATTTTTCAATATCTAGAAGTAAAAAATGACTCCAATTTTATAATAATAATTTTCTAAATATGACTAATATAATTTTTTATTATAATCATCATTTACTTGGAAAATACAGATTTTGAAATTATAAATGGTTTTATAACCATTTAAAAGAAAACATAAGGTCTCATAAAATTATCATAAAATCACAAGACATATAAATGTTAATATATTATTTTATTTTATGAAATTTCATTTTATTTAAATTTATTAGATAATATTTATTAAATAATTATGACATACAAAATACAAATCATTTAATTAATAATGTGAAAGCATTTATTTACATTTTATATTATACAAATATTTTATTTATAGGATTCCTAAATTTTATTTATACATTTGTGCGGTGTGCAGGTTGGCAGGCCAGCCCTATACCTCGTTACCCATACAACACGTTAATGCCCGCGGGGGCTGGGTGAGTTGGTTCAAGGCAGTGGCGACCCGTTGCTGAGGTTCCGGGTTCGAGTCATCACAAAGGCAACGCACACCATTTGTCAGCGAACCTCTCGTCCCCTCGACTCCGTGGGAACTCGCCCAAGCCCAAGGGTTGGCCACCGTGGGCCTAGCTGGGGGCGTGCAGCGCGCAGTGGGGAAGGCCAGCCCTATACCTCGTTACCCATACAACACGTTTTCCCCGCGGGGGATGGGTGAGTTGGTTCAAGGCGGTGGCGACCCGTCGCTGAGATTCCGGGTTCGAGTCCCCACAAAGGCAATGCACACCATTTGTCAGCAAACCTATCATCCCCTCGAATCTGTGGGAACTGGCCCAAGCCCAAGGGTTGGCCACCTTGGGCCTAGCTGGGGGCGTGCGGCGCGCAGGTGGGCAGGCCAGCCCTATACCTCATTACCGATACAACACGTTTGCCCACGGGGGCTGGGTGAGTTGGTTCAAGGCGGTGGCGACCCATCGCTGAAGTTCTGGGTTCGAGTCCTCACAAAGGTAACACACGCCATTTTACAGTGAACCTCTCATCCCCTTGACTCCGTGGAAACTGGCCCAAGCCCAAGGGTTGGCCACCTTGGGCCTAGCTGGGGTCATGCGACGCACAGGTGGGCAGGCCAGCCCTATACCTCGTTACCCATACAAAACGTTTTTTATTTGGGGTTTGGCTTAGTGGTAATCACCCCGTAATACTACATGGAAAATGGGGGGTTCAAAACCCATGGGGCACAGGTACTGTAGAAGTACTGTAGCAGCGGTGGCACTGTTCATCAGCGGGCACTGTATCGGTGGCAGGGCACTATAGCGGCGGCAGTACGGTGCGGTACTGTAGCAGCATGCTACTATTCACAGAATGTGAATTGGGCATATAATTTGGGCCTACGGGCTATGTATTGGGCTACAAGCCCACTGGGACTTCGGGCTATGTAATGGGTTTCCCTCTACCCAGTTAAAAGAGGACTTTGCTTTGATTTAATAATAAAAATGAGGCTTCGGCCCCAAAATTTAAAAAAAATATCAGACTCAAAATATCATAATGATTGCAACTGTGTATGTTGAAATTTTGAAATTAAAATAATAGAAGTGGAAAAATTATGTTTAACGACTAATATATAAAATTCATATAGTATTTAGTAGCATTATGGGGAATTGTGTTTCCAAATGTGATTTTATGTGACATAATTAGAAGTAGGTAATTACTATTGATAAAATATTGGGTTGTTATATTCTTCCACACTTTTAAAATGGCTCCCTCAAAATTGTTTTTCATAAAATTGTATGTGTACTTCTCCTTCATCACCACCTCTAGTTTCCATGTTACTTTTTCATACATATAGTTCCTCCCCAACACGTTTTCATGGTGTGTTTTCTTGTTGCATACAACCTTATCTCTCTAATCTAGAATTTTTACCCATAGTTCCTCATAAAAGAGATCATCTTCAATTTGAACCACCTCTATGTTTCGTACTTGTTAGTGATCTAGTATGAACTTCCTCATGGATGATATGTGGAATACATCAGGAACTCAATCCATGTTCGGTTGATTTTCAAAGTGATATTCCACAACTCCATTGTGATAAAGGATCTCAAAGGTTCCAATGACCATTGGAATTAGTATCCCTTTAATTCCAAACCGCATTACTCGCATCCGTGGAAATATCAGAAGGAAGATATTATCTCTAATACCTAACTCTAAGCCCCTTTAAAAGTTGTCAGTATTTCTATTTTTCTAACACTGAGTATTGTTCATATATTTTTGGATTGCATGAACCCTTTCATTCCTCTCTTAAATAAGATCAGTTCCAAGTATCCATTTTTCTCTAACATCATTCCAAAATGTTTGATTTCTAGATTTCATTGCATACAGTTCACTATATAGAGCCATAAAAATACTATAGTGGAAGCTACTTTTATAAGATAACTCATCCAATGGGATTATTTGATCCCATTAACCATTTAATTCTAAAGAATAGGATATTAATATATCTTTGAGTGTCTGAATAGTCCATTCAGATTTTCCATCCGTTTTTGGTGATAGGTCGTGATGAAATTCAATTTAGTACATATGTCATGTTGAATATGCCTCTATAAATTATATGTTAACCTAGGATCTTGATTATATACAATTTAATGTGGCCCCCCATGTAGTCTCATGTCTTCTTAGACATATACCGTTACATGTTTTTCAATTATGGGATATTTCTGAAAAGTGATAAAGTGATAAGACTTGGTGAGTTAGTCCACTACTAACCATATCACTTTTTTTCCTTTAGATTTCATTTGGAGACCTGTGATAATTTCCACAGTGAAATTATCCCATTTCCATATGTGTATAGGCAATGTTTGAATCATTCCTTTGGACTTATGTCTCTTGTCTTTAACATGTTGACAGATCAAGCACCATGAGATATACTGTGAAATTTCATTCTTTATGTTGTCCCACCAGATGTTTTCTCAGAGATCAAAGTACATCATGGTACTCCCTATATTGATAGAGAATGTTAAGCTATGTACATTTTCCAATATCTCCTTCTTTATCCTTGGTGATAAAGGCACCCATATCCTCTTTCCAAGCGGAATTACTCCATCATCATTGATATGGAACGCTGGAAGCTTCCCTTATTTTACTACATTCAGCTTCTTTTGAAACTCCATACCATCCCTTTAGGTATCCATCATCATTAATTGGATAGATGGTTGGGAAATAATTTATCAAAGGTAGTATATATTCCATGAATTTTCAATTTCCAATCAATCCTTTCACATATCCAGGAGGATAAATTCTTTTTCAATCCACAACATGGAGAGAGTAGTAGGTTCTTTTCTTTGTAGAGAATCAAATACCTTGGTAGCCTTCCTAGGATGATAGTAAATAATGAAATCATGGACTTTTATTATCTATAAACATATCCTTTAACACATGTTGGGATCTATTTTTGTGAATATCTACATTAGACTCTTTTGATCGGTATATATGTCACACATCTCACCATAGTTGTAGAGCCACCTGATTTTCCTGGAAAAAATCAGAGCTTCTCTATCTAGATCATGTGTTGGGTAGTTTTTCTCAATGATCTCCAAATGTCATGTGGCATAGGCTAATACATCATTATTTTCCATGAGTACACAACCAATGACATTATTAGAAGCATCGCTATATATAACCACCATTTTCGCAATTATTTATTAATTTTATTATAGGTGTAGTGATAAGACCTCTCTTTACTTCCTTGAATATTTCCTCACATTCTTCTATCTAGACATACATTACCACTTTCATTATTAACCATGTTAGTGTGCTTGACAATCATGAGAAATTTCTCACAAATTTTCGATAGTACCTTGCAATGCGATGAAATATATGGATTTCTATGACACAAGAGGTAACGATCCATCTCTAAATTAGGTTATTTTTGAAGGTTCCATATAAATTCCATCACTTATGATCACATGTCCTAATAACATGAATTTCTTCATCCAAAAGTGACACTTGCTGAACATGGCATACAACTTCTCCTTTCGTTAAAGCTAATATCACATGTCTTAGATGTTTTTCATCATCCTCCTTACTATTGGAGTATAAGATAATTTCATCAATATAAACTATAGAAAAATTAAAGATAATTTATAATGACTCTATTCATCAAATCAATGATGATTTCATGACAAACATTAAGTACAAAGGAAATCAAAAAAATTGTAGTTACCAAACCTTATATGGATAACATTCCTCTTAATAACTTCATTATTAACCATTAGCTAATGATATATAGAATGGAGATAAAGATTTGAGATGTACTTAGGTCCTCCCTACTGATCCAAAAATTCATCAATCCCCTGAAGAGGATACATGTTCTAAATGGTGATCTTGTTGACCTTCTGATAATCGATCCACAACCACATTGTTCCCTCATTATTCTAGAAAATGAGCACTAGTCCTCCCTAAAATAATGAAATATGGTGTGTGAAACCTTTATCAAAATACCTTTGTAGCTATTTCTTTAACTCATCTTTTGTAATAGGAGCCATCCTATAGGGACACATTGAGATAGGAGTAATTTTTTTGTATGTGTTATATTGAGAAATCTGCCCCACCATCTGGGTGTAGTCTGGGTAACCTTTCTAGAAATACATCAACATATTTCCTTACAATGGGAATTTCCCCTATGTTGATACCTTCCATTTACACAACATTTTGAGAAAGTTACTCTTTTTCACAGGGAATCAACAGTCACATCATTAATGGATTTTTCAAAGGAGGTTAATGACCTTTCTTTCATATGTAGATAAAAATAGGCTGATTATGAATATTAAAAGATATTTCTTTTTAAGGATAGTTTATATGTGCTCTTTATAATGAGAGCCAATCCATTACCAGTATAGCATCGAATTCCGCCACGAGAAGTATTACAAAATTCTCTAGTATATCCTTCCCACATACGGTAATAAGAGAAGTGTCCATCACTTAGGTTGTAATGATAAAACCACTATGTGTTTTTATAGATATCTCTACATCATGATTTTATGGATTCGACGAAATTGTTATAGAAAACATCTGATATATAAAGGTATTCATAAAACTACAATCAAAGAATGATTTTCTACTATTAAGTTTATAAGAAGTGTAACTTGAACAAATTTATTCTCTAGCTCCACCTCTTTAGTGGTGATGGCATCAACCTTTTCCTTATCCATTGCTTTTTTATGATGACGCGGATTACCCTCATTGACTAGAGTTTTAGTACACTTTCTTTCATATTTCCCTTGCTTCCTACCATTACAGCATTGGACCATTGGTTGTTCGCTCCTTTCAACTACCACATTTTCCTTATTTTTCTTTTCTTTTCAAAATTCATGAGGATGGTGGTCTTCTATCCCAAATGTGATGCATTTACCTATCACTTTGAGGAAGTTCCCATCACACTTCTTTACAAATTTTTGACATTTGGGTGATTTAGTTTTCATTCAACTTTTATATTAGATCCTCTATCTAGAATATCCTTCATTCATTTCTTATCACCAAATCCATGGGACCATTCTCGAAACACTATATCCACATTGAGATAACATTAGAAATCTTCTTCAAAAGCCCCAAAGTCATGAACTTCAATATTATTTTAATGATGTTGTTATAAACCACAAAATAATATATCAAATATTCTATAATTTTTGTCAAAAAAACATGATGTGTGCCTTGTGTGCCTTGTGAGATTTTCTTCGTAAGTCTTAAAAGAATATCATTCCCTTTCCTTCATGTCTATGTATTCTCCCTCCATTTTAGTTTGATGTGTTAGATGTAAATACTTGTTAAGAATAATTATTTTAATGTCAACCCATTTTATATCTGTTATTTCATCCATTAGAATGGTGATCTTTTTCAAATCCCACCATTGAATAGTCCCTCCACATATACGATAAATAGATAGAGTCTACATATCCATCTTATAATAGTTAAGACAAAATATCTTCTCCATCAAGTTGACCAACTATTCTACAATATCTGTATCCAAATATTCGCTAAGCGTTGGTGTTCATTAATGCATTAAACACTTGATAACCAGTTTCTACAATGATAAAGGTGTAAATTCCTCATGATTCATGTTACTATTCATAACCTGAGATAAAAGGGTAAGAATAACCATGAAATTTTGAACTCCACATCCCCATGCATTGGGGATATCATTCAAGAAGTCACTAAATTGTCCCTTGAACGTGTTGTTGGACTAGTTTCTCCTCGTTCCCACCATTTTGTAATATAAAAAAGGATAGAACAAAACCATTGTAAAAAAACAGGAATAAATAATTCATTCCATTGTTCATTTATATATAAATGCATATTTTTTGGGATCCCTATGTTTAGAATTTTCTAAAACAAATCCACTTGCGTGATTACTTATACATAGTCTAAAACTAACAGTTTTCACTAAGGTTATCTAATACTAATTAAAAAATTATCTATACCATCCTCTAATACCAACTATAACAACACTTATCTTCTTAATTTACTATTACATCATTTCATGATAAAATATTATAAAACATAACACAATGGGGATACACATGTTTATTCTCCTTGGAGAATTTGGGAATTAAAAAACTTTTACAACATAAAACAGAAATATTTTTTTAATTAAATCTTCTCTATCTTCTTATTGAATATTGTCTTCTCCTTAGTACACGTAGTCACCTGAGGATATACATCAAGAATAGGTTATATAAAAGCCTAGTAAGAAGATAGATAAGAACCAGATTTAATATAACATGCATTAAGCATAATCATAACCACTGTAATGAAGTAATAGTATCACAATCATGATAGAAAGCACTAAAAAATGGCTTGGAATGTGAGAATGCATAAAAATGAAACATTATATATTAGAGGTCAACTACCACACATAGTTGTGAACAAATATTTCAGCAGTTTATTATATATTTCACTTTACTCTTGGGTTTATTCGCATTAACCAATGTAATTAAGTGCTATATAATTTCGGACACACCTATCACACCATAACATTTTCATTGCACTATATAATTCCAGGAGCACCAGTCACATCATAAAATTTAGATTTTCTAGCAATCCCAATATAAAATATATCAATAATATTTGTAAAAAGTATTCATGTAAAGGAATAGATTTCACATCATAATGAAAATATTCATAAACATTAGGTTCTCGAATGATTGAGTAAGTAAAATACATGATACGAGAACCATCAACCTTGAATGAGAAATAAAAGGTGTATTTTTTTAAAGAAGATATATTTTGGAAAACATTGTGTTTAGAATAAAATTTAGTAGACAACATGTATATACCAATTAAGGTATGATAATTATGATGAAATTATTTTTATGAAATAACCATTCTAAAAATTGAGTGAAAATAGGGAAAACACGAAGAATGAATGTTGGGTTCGAGATTTCCCCAAAATTTATGTCTAAATGCTTTCATCAATTCAATATCCTATATAATCACATAATATTAATTAATTAAAAAAACTGTAAACATTTATACATGAATATAATTCATTATTGTCTTATTTAGTTCTCATATGGATATTTGGATGAGTTAGAGAGTTTAATATTATCATCTGTGACTTCTTGTTTACACTGATTTCATGAAATGTTAGTTTGTATACATGAATGGATGTTTGTTTAAAATGACTATAAATGTTTAAAAAAATTATTATATATTCTTAATTGTACTAAAAAAGCATAAATTATCATTAAATGCTTTTGGTTATTTTATGTGGGGATGAATCATTAGGCAATATCTTAGAGAAAAACTTTTGGATTATTTTGGGAGATTTCCCTAAAACAAATTTGTTTGGTTTTATTATTTAACATCATGTCTGTATTAAGAATCCAAAACATTTACATAATATATATTAAATATACTATTTTTATGATATAAAAAAATTGTATTATGACCATAATTGATGATGATAAAAGAAATTGAAATCCTACCGTCCTTGAATATGATAAATTCACACATCTGGGATGGTGTTTTCCTTATTAGTATAATATGAGGGGAAGATATAGGTGATGATGAATTAATAAATAATCATAATAACCATCCATTATATGTAAATTAATTTATTTTTAATAACATTTGGTGAATAGTAGGTGAGGAGAGCAAACGAAAATGGAGGAACTTGGAAGAAATTAATAGAATTAGAAAGAGTAATTTACCACTTCAAATTATCCTCTTTGATATCCTCGTTAGCGAAGCGATTTTGTTCTTTTAATGAGAAAAATTTCTCTTGGACATGGGTAAGGGCATAATGAGGATATTATATCAGAATTTAGGCAAGCCTCAATTCTTGAAACATGTGAGGAGAAGAGAGTGTGAGGGGTTGTATTCATAATAGAGAGGAGGGGTGTTTTCTCATTATTTTATTTATTAGTTTATTATTTTGTCCAATAAAAGAAATTGTGAGGATTCCAATGAATAGAAATTGTAATAAGATCATGTGAGGTTGTACCAATTGTTCTTACATCATCTATTACTCAGTCAATATTTCTATTAACTTATAATGTAAATATACTGCAAATTGCTATATTATTACTATTCACCAAAAATTCATGTATTTCTAAAAAATATCAAAATTTCACCCAGTACATATATTGACATAGAGAATTATAAAATGAAATAATATTTAAGAAATTAATTTCTTAACTATGAGAAATTTATTTTTTAATTAAAATCCACATTTATATGGAAAATACATATATTAAAATTATAACTTAATTTATAACATTATTAAAAATTTACATATGGTCTCATTATATTATCTTAAAATCACTATACAAAAAAAATTAATATATGAATTTATTTTATGAAACTAGATTTTATTTTAACTTATTATAAAATTTTAATTATGTTAATATGACTTCCAAAAATACCAATCACTCAATAAATACTTTTAAAACATTTATTTACTTAGTGTATTATAAAATAATTTTATTTATATGATACCCAAATTTTATATATAGTTTCATGGTGAGGATAATATTCATTTTTTTAGTATACTATTCATAAGGATCGTATTACTATTCATAAGGGTAGCGTTACTATTTTTAAGTGTAGGTTACTATTCACAAAAAATGTTTGTCCTATCAGACTCCAAATATCATTCTGATCATAATAGTGAATGTCATATTTTTGAAATTCAAATCATAGAAATTGAAAAATTGTGTTTAACAACTAGTCTATAAACGTCACATACTATTTTGTCACATGATGTGGCATCTGGTTTCATAATGTGATTTTATGAGAGAAAATTATATGAAAGGGATTTCCATTGATAAAACATTGGGTTGTTAAATATGTATTCTGATATAATATGAATGACTGTGAGTTGGGAACCCATTTCATTTATGATAATATGTTGGAGGTTTGAACCCAAATTATAATGAGTAATTTTCCACTATGAGATGATGGTTATTATAGTGATCCCCGACGACGTAAATGATTGTCAATTCTTATGATATTTCCAACACATTTATGACATGTTCCTATACTTATGATATGATATCTTGGATCTTTATCAATTATTGAAGATTCCATATTCTTATGAATCCTGAACTATTTAATGAAAAAATCTTATTCAATTATGTATAATTTATTATCATTAACAATTTTGGTATATCTTCACAAGTATTGATTATTTAATAATAAAATTTATTGTTATTTTATTTTCATATATGTTCTTTCATTATAATCTCTTATGTTTACCCTTCTTGCTAATCCTACCGTTCATTGTTTTTAAATTTCTCTAGGTTTTGAATAACGATATTATGAAATAAATATACATAAATGTAACATGTGTGGAGAATATTATCAGATATGTTGAGGTACTCTAATGAAAGATGAAAATATTATTATACTTGGGGAAAACTAAGATGCGATTACACATATATTGTTTTGAAAAAAAAAATTAATTTTCCTAATTATTTAAAAATACAAAACAAAAAGTTCATAGGTAAGTAAATGGCTAAATGTTGGAGATCTGAAATGTAAGTATGGATTTTAAAATTGGGATTATTATATTTCTATTAAATAATATATGAAATTAATTTTTTTACCGTTTAATCATAGCATACATGTTTTAGTTTCTCTCATACTAACCAAATGAATCATTGAACGATTTTTTAGGACTTATTTTCTTTCAATGTTTAACTAAAATATCGTCCATGAATGCTAGTTTGATATTGTGACTGGGGAATTATTGAATTTTATTTAAGAAGGATCTATAGTGTGTGTGAATGATGTATACAAATTCTGTTTATAGAAGTTATTTGTAACACCCCAAGCTTCTATGGTACATTTCCCTTTGAATAATGCAATAGCTTGAGTTGTACGCAACTTCGAGATTCTAACACATCACGACCAATCAAACTAGCGGTCATAAATAGTAATACCCACCTTTTGAAATTTAATCAATTTTATCTTTCAAAATGGACTTCATTTTTGGGTTCGTAATATCAAAATTATATTATGGTGAATTTTTGGTATTTTTCTAAAAACATACTGTTTTTAATGATTACTGAAAAATCCAAAATTTTAATTAAAAACAAATTTTTTTGATCAAAGTAATTTATATTGATAAATTATTCTATTGTGTAGGTTTTAAGTATAATTATATTATATTTTCAACATTTAATCCAATGTTGGTAATTGGACTCAATTTCAAATTTTAACTGGAAATAAGATAGTCTCAATTTTTTATTTTTATTATTTCTTAAAAACACGCTTTTTATTTTGACAACAAAAATTAATCTTAAATTAATTTATGCCACTTTGGTGTTTTGAATTTATAAAAATGGATTACATATTTAGAATTAGGAGATCCAAATTTTTTAAATAGATAACTTTTAATTTTATACATTTTGAATAATTATTTCCATAAATATTTTATTTACCATGGTTAAATGGTAAATTTGGTAAATCCGGGTAAAAAAATAATATTATAATAATATTAAATTACCCTAACATGTGTTATAAACCAATTGTTTGATACATGTCCAACCATGGGAATCCTTGGGTCGATTTTAGGACCCCATGGATCCACTTGTAAGTAATAATGTCACTTTATATTAATTAATTTAAAATAAATCAAAAAATGACATAAGAAAATATCTTTTAATAAAACAATTTTTACATAGGTTTATATATGTTATCATTTAAACTATAAAAATTCATTAGAAAGATAATAATATTCCCTTCATTATGGTATTTTATTTATAATTGTTAGACATTGAATAATTAATTTTACTTATGACACATTGATGATGCGTTATTTTCGTTATTAATGAATGAATATAATAAATGTAATTATAGATGTTAAAATAAATATAATTTAAAAGTTTTGATGCCATCCAAAAATTTTATAGGTTAAGGTTCCATGTTATGATTGACTGAATGAATTTTTTGTGAAGTAATAATGCTTTTAGAAATTTAACAAAAACAAAATAGAAAATAGTGTCAAAATTGACATAAAAGAGTTTTTAAAACAAATATTTTTTTATTAATTTATATTATATTACTAAAAATATAATGATCAGATAAATGTCTTAAATAATAGTATATATGTCATTAATATTTCAATCTTTTCCTAAGGTACCCCTCACCCCTCATATAAAAGGACACTTCCCCTTCTCTCAAATTCACACATTCAAAGCCATTTGGCTCAGCCAATCCCTACCCAAATATCCACTAAACTATCCTCCCTTCATCCTATAGGCCTTCCTTTAGTCAGAAATCCAACCTAAGGAGACCTTTTTATCAAATAAAAAACAACACGAAGAGGAGGTTAATATTTCATCACCTCTTTCATTTTACATTCTTCTTCCACTTCATCTTTCTTTGTTGTTTCCATTATAAAATAATAACTCCAATATAATCTATATATTATGATATTATTATAAATATGGTACAACCATATTCATTATTCTATTCATCCTTTTAATGACATGTCACCATACGTTCGTACGTACGGCTTACCCTCTCCACGTCATACTGTAGATGTTATTCAACAAATTATCATTAGGATTGGTATACTAATGATTTATAATTTATGTAAATAATAAATATAACATGTTAATGATTCTGTATATATGATATACCATCAAATTATATATTATTGTAATATCAAATGAATTATATTGTCGCTTGTGCGTACGTACGGATTACCATCTCCTTGAACACGATGAGATTAATTCCACATTGTGTCCATTCAAGACTAATTTTAATTTTATGATTAAAAAGGATGTTTAAAGACTTAATATAATTCTGAATATGAATAAGATACATCAGATCCACAATAAAAATTACTTACATAACAAATTATATAATAGAAAATGAAACAGTTAACACTCGAAATGATGATACTATTGATATATCATTAACAAAACAATATTAGAATATCATATATGATATCATATTAATGTATATGGTTCTTGTATAATTTAATAACAATGATTTCACCATTATACTAGAGGTTAACATACCATCGACAAAGGAAAATAACAAGGTAAGTGTTAATTTCACAATCTTTTTATTTTCTGAGGTTTTTTTACGTAAGTATTTACTGGGACCACTTTATCATCCACATCCATGTTTCTTAAAAATGTATTCCAAAATATTTTTACTATTTACTAGACTATATGTTAAATTCATTTATACCTTTGTATGAGTTTTTTATATAATATTTAGAAAGGAATATTTCTATCATTTTCCAAACAAGGTACCGTATGACCTTTTCGTCAAAATTGAGGTAAAAATGTTTCTTCTAACTTTTACGGTGGTTGAGGCTATTTTCTACTGTTATAACATTGTCGAAGTTTCCCTTCCATGATTATAATAATATATTCAAAAAATGTTTTCTTTATAATTATTTTTCATTAAAATTATTTCAAAATAAAATGATATATTTCTCTAAATAAGGTTTTGATTTCACCTATGTCAATATCCTTTGATATATTTTAAGCTTATTTGAAGTTCATTTATTATGATATAAAACATCTATATTTTATTGGCAGTTTTGTGATATATTTTACTGTGGATGTGTTATTTTTACTCCATTAAATGTTTATGAATAAAGTATTGAAATATTGTATGCTAGTTTTAATATGAATGTTTATGTTTTGTTTAAGCCTTTTCATATGAGAAATGCATTGGACTTAGTATGTGACGGGTGGAGCCTTCTATATATTCTCAATGAATCGGTAGGTCTCATGAGACAAAATAGTGTCTTGGAAGAAGGCCTTGACAAAATATTATTTGTTGTCTTGGCACAAGGCCTTGACTATGTGGTTATGAAGTCTGGAATTCTGCTTTCTATCATTATGATAGTGGCTATTGATATTACATGTGATTTTTCTACTTGTTGAATATCTATGTGAATAAGTAAATGGAAATATTTGGTTTTATCTTTTCTATATTATGCTGATGTTCAAGTTTAAAAGGCTTTTGATTCAGTCTTATATATTTTCCTTAATTGTTTATGCTTCCTTTTGAAAGTTTCTTCTATATTGTTATCATTACTGTGAATATGAGCTCAGTCCTTTTTATGTTTTATTTTTCCAAGTCATTAAAAAAGTATTTTATATCAGACCTACATGGATTGTGTAAGGGGATATGAGAGTGGTCTATGAAAATAATGTTGTTGAAACTTTTCATTTTATAATGTAATGTAAAACTTATGAATGTATCTATTATTTCGAAGGCTACTAAACTAATCATTCTTTTGGGACATGATTTTCTTGTATTATGACAATTTTATGTAATAATGCACCGACTCGAGGTTACTGGGGTCAGGGCATTACAGTTGGAATCATAGGAAGTTTAGTACAACCCTTGTAATCTAGATTTAGATAAACTCTGATTAGTGAATATTAACATAAGATAGTCTTTGAGGATTAGTATATAAGAACTTACTATTATTTTGGTATTTTAGATATTTTGTGATTTTTCTAAGAAATACATCCCTGTCTGGATACGAGTAGGTGGAGGCGGCTCTAGAAAATATGTACCTAGGGGAAAAACCCAAAAACACCACTTTGAGCGAGACTTGAACGAGAACTGGTGCACGACAACGGGGCTTTGTGCACTCTTGGTTATGACACTCCCGGAGGTATATGCCTAAGAGAATTATAATTTTTATTAAAAATCATTATGAATGGTTTATGAGTATATTCTTCCTCTAAGAAAACTTTTTTATGATTGTGGATTATATCCATAAACTGTTCAGTTTATGTTAAGTGTTTTACAATTTTTGATTTATGTATTATGATTCATAATCTATTCTAGTTTATGCCATTTTTTAGAAATGGCTCCTAGTGGAAGTAATATAAATCATATTAATGCATCTAATCCATGTATGGATTTCTCTCCTACTTAAGATAATTATATTGGAGCTAGTGAAGCAACTAGTGCAGATATCTTATCACCATAATTGGAAAACTCACTCAGGTTATAAATAATAACTTTACCCATATGGACCACCATGATCCACTGCATTGAGGAACAATGATAGATCACTTCATGAACAAAAAACGACCAACATTCAATGGGAGTAAAAATCCATTAGTATCTGAGAAATAGATAAATTCTATAGAGAAAATATTCCACACCTTGGGGGAAGTGAAAGGGAAAAAGCTGTTATTGTAGTTTACTGCCTCAATAGAGATTCTGATCAATGGTGGTCATTGATTGAAAACACAAGGGAAGATGATCAAGTATCAAATATGGAATGTAAGAAGTTTAAATATATTTTCATATAAAAAAACTTTCCTCGTGACCATTGAGCAGATATAGAAAGGCAGTTTATGAGTCTGAGGCAAAAGGAGGATGAAAATGTTGAAACATATGAAGCTAACTTTACAGGGTTAGTGAGGCATGTTGTAGATTATATACATAACCTAAGAAGTATGATTTATTGTTTCTTTGATGGGTTAAAATAGTTTCTCCATCAAGCATTACACTGAATATCCTTCTCATCATATGAAGACATTGCCTCATGTGCTATCAAGATAGAAAATGAATTCTCTATGTCTTATGACTTTAAACCGAAGTAATAGAATAAGAGATCTACTGAACTCTCTGGAAGTGAAAATAAGGGGAAGAAGGGAAAATTTGAATATCGAACTTGAAGTAAATGTTGGAAGAAACACCCCTGTACTTTTCTAAAGGGAATGTGAGTCTGTTACAAGTGTTTTGAGAAAGGCCACAAAGATTGTGATTACATGGGGAAGAAAGA
Organism: Viscum album; assembly: GCA_963277665.1. NCBI lineage: Eukaryota > Viridiplantae > Streptophyta > Magnoliopsida > Santalales > Viscaceae > Viscum > Viscum album. The sequence continues at coordinate 571,174,596 of OY728129.1, forward strand.
GGCTGTTAATGTTGAATAATAAAATTGTAGAGAAAGGGGAATTATGCAAATGAATTTCCCAAGAAACAAGGATACTTATCTCAAAAAAGGCCAGTGGATCAAGGCCAAGCTTATGCTATCACTACTGTTGAGGTTGAAGCTCTGAAATATCTGATGGGAAGAAATTTAATTATTTCCCCATGTTTATCAAATGATTTATTTGATTCTGGATCATTGTAATGATTCAAATCTTCCCAGTTTGGTACGAAAATTAGATATTTTCAATTTGATTTAGCAAGGGAGTTGTTAGTCAAAAATCTTAAGGGATGTGTCATTACAATAATGAATTGTGAATAAATCCCCATTAAGGAAAATAAAAGTTCTTTATATGCTGATCTCATCGTCATTCTAATGATTGAATTTTATATAATCCTAGGTATGGATTTTCATACGACCATGATGCAAAAAATTATTTTAATAAGAATGAGGTCACAATTTTTGATTACGATGATAAAGAACACCTTATCTTTAGATCAAAAATTCCACCACCTAATTCTTATCTAGATTGACCCCCAATAGCTTAACTAAATTAAATTATTGGGGAGGAAGAGAATGAAATAACTGTGGGTGAGGAAAATAATGTTCAAATAATGGATGTACCTATTGTGCAATTTATATTGATGTATTTCTAGAGGATTTACCTGAACATCATCCAAAATGATAAATTGAGTTTTTCATTGATTTAATTTCTAGTTCAAGGCCCATATCAAAGACCGCTTATAGAATAACCACTCTGGAATTACTGGAACTAAAGAAACAACTAGAGGAATTGATTAATAAGAAATTTATCCACCCTAGTGATTCTCCATGGGGAACCCCTACCCTATTTGTTAATAAAAAAGATGGATCTATGAGGTTGTGAATTAACTACAGGGAGATCAATTCTATATCAATAAAGAACAAGTATCCCCTACCATGCCTTGATGATTTATTTGACAAACTACATGGAGCTAAATATTTTTCAAAGATTGACCTTCGATCTAGATACCATCAGTTGTGCGTGAAGAAGGTAGGCATTTCGAAGAGGGCTTTTCAAACCAGGTTAAGGCATTACGAGTTTACAATAATGCCTTTTGGGATGACTAATACACCCTCAGTTTTCATGGACCTAATGAATAGAGTTTTCAAGGAATATCTTGATGAATTTGTAGTGGTATTTATTTATGATATCTTTGTATACTTCAAGAGATACTAATATCATGAAAAGTACTTACTCATTATCCTAAAGACTCTTAGAAGAAATGAATTATATGGTATTTTTTTCAAGTGTGAATTCCAGAATCAAGAGATTTATTTTCAGGGACATATTATCTCAATGGATGGAATATTTTTTGATCATCCAAATACCAAGGCAATCAAAGAATGGCCAACACTGATGAGTATAACTGAGTTACATAGTTTTATTGGTTGAGCAGGTTATTATCAGTGTTTCGTCCAGAATGTTTCCCGATTGGCTAACCAATTAACCAAGCACACACGTAAATGGGTTAAATTTGTTTGGACAAAAGATTGTGAAGAATTTTTTGAATAACTTAATAGAATATTATTCAATGCTATTATATTTACTCTTACATCGGGGAATGAAGGGTTTGTTATTTGTAGTGATGCTTCAAAGAAAGGACTTGGTTGTGTCCATATGCAGAATCATAGGGTTATTTCCTATGCATCATGACAACTAAAAATTTATGAGCAAAACTATACTAATCAAGATATTAAGTTAGAAGATGTATTATTTTCTCTTAAGATATGGATACATTATCTCTATGGTAAAAATGTGAGATATATACTGATCACAAGAGTTTGAAGTATGTTTTCTCACAGAAAGAACTCAACTTGAGGAAAAGGAGATGGATTGAACTACTCAAAGAATATGATTTCACTATACAATACCACCCGGAGAATCCAAATAAGGTGGCAGATGCTTGAGTAGAAAGGATCATGGAATTTTGAACAAGTTGATAGTTGAAAATGATCCTATATAAATGGATCTAGTAAAGATGGATATGGTAATAACCATGGAAGGTGAAACATCTATGGTTTTTGAAATGGTTGCCAAACTATCATTACTAGAAAGGATAAAAATTTCTCAGGGTGATGATGAGGAGTTTCCAAAGAATATTAAAGCTGTGCATAATGGGAGACTGAGTGACTTTTTGTATGATGATTGAATTTTGAAATTTGGAAACAGACTTTGTGTTCTCGATATACCTGATCTAAAAAGAGAATTGTTGGATGATGCTCATAGCTCCAATTTCTCTATTCAAAATGGGACCACCAAAATGTATAGATATTTGAAGGGACATTTTTTGGTGGGACAAAATGAAGAGGGAGATTATGGATTTTGTTTCAGGTTGTATGGTTTGTCAACAAGTGACTGTTGGGAGGAAACATCCTGGAGAAGGCATGTATCCCCTTCCCATACCTAAGTGGAAATTGGATAATATTACGATGGGCTTTGTCGTGGGACTACCAAGGACACCTAGAAGGAATGATGCAATATGGTTCATTATTGATCGTCTTACCATGTCATCAAATTTTCATGATATAAAAGAAGATTTATCACTTTAACGTTTAACAAGGATGTATATTAATAAAGTTTTAAGACTTCATTGAGTACTCCAATCGATATTTTCTGATCGTGATCCTTGTTTTACAGCAATATTTTGGAAAAGTCATCAGAAAGCCTTGGATACTAAAAATTGTATGAGCACTGCCTACCACCCTCAAACTGATGGAAAATCAGAATGAACAATTCAAACATTAGAAGACATGTTGAGATCTTTATCACTTGACATTCAAGTAATGTGGGATCAATATTTACCTCAAGTAAAATTTTCCTAAACAATAGCTTGCATTCAAGTATTCTGATCACACCATATTAAGCATTATACGAAAAGAGATTTCATACAACAACTTTTTGGGATGATGTTAGTGAATGAAAAGTTGTAGACCCAGAACTTGTTGCGGAAATTATGGAAAAGTTGAGGGTAATCCAAACCCACAACAAAGCATCTCCACGTAGGTATAAGAGCTATGATGATAACTGAAGGAAGGATTTGGAATTTTAGGTATGAGATCATATTTTTTTGAATGTGTCTCCCTAGAAGGGAATTATACAGTTCAGTAAGAATGGTAAATTGTGTCCCAGGTACATCGGAAAATTAAAAATTCTATATCAAATTGGGCTTATAGTTTTCAGTTTATCAAATTTCCAAGTCTCTCCAATGTTCATGATGTATTCCACGTATCATTATTGAAAAAATAATTGCCAGACCCAACGCATGTAATTACCTTTGAAGAATTTGAATTTGAACCCAATATTTCATACTGTAAAGAGCCTATCCAAGTTCTAGATACATGAGAACATGTTTTGAGAAACCGAATGACTTGTCTGGTAAAAGTTCTATGGAGAAACCTTAAAAAGGAAGAGACAATGTGGGAACCCGAAGAACTTACGATGAAGAAGGACACAAATATTTTTATTCAGTAATATTATAGAAATTTCTAAGATGACATTATTTGATGGAGGGGATAATTTAACACCCCATGCTTCCACAGTATGTTTCCGATTGAACAATGAAATAGCCTGTGTTGTACGCAACTTCGAGATTCAAACACATAGCGACCAGTCAAACTGGCTATTATGAATAGTAATACCCATCTTTTGAAATTTTATCAATTTTATCTTTAGAAATGGACTTCATTTTTATGTTCAGAACATCGAAATTATCTTAGGGGGAATTACTGGTATTTTCTTTAAAACATTCAGTTTTTGATGAATAGTGAAAAATACTAAATTTTAATTAAAAACAAATTTTTTGATCAAAATAAATTATAGTGGAAAATTATACTATTGAGTGGTTTATCAGTATAATTAGATAATATTTTTTGCCTTTTAATACAATTTTTTTCATTGTACATAATTCCACAATTAAACTAGTTATAATCAAGTGTCAATCTTTTGATAATTATAATATCCTTAAAACACGTATTTTTGTTTTGACAATGAGAATAAATTTTAAATTAATTTTTACCACTTCTGTTTTTTGAATTTACAGAAATTTATTCCATATTTAGAATCAGGAGATCCAAATTCTGTAAATATGTAACTTTTATTTTTAGACATTTTGAATAATTATTTCTGTAAATATATTATTTTCCATGGTTAAAGGGTAAAACCGGTAAATAAGGGTAAAAAAATAATATTCTAACAATATTAAATTACCATAACAAGTGGTCTAACACTATTGTATGATACATGTCAGACCATGGGCATCCTTGGGTCGATTTGGGGACACCATGGAGCCACTTTTATGTTATAATGACACTTTATATTAATTAAGTTAATTTAAATACAAAAATGACATAAGCATATATCTTTTAGTAAAACAATTTTTACAAAAAGTTATATATGTTATCTCTTAGACTATAAATATTAATTATAAAGATAAAATTATTAAATACATAATCGTATTTTATTTTAATTTTTTAGAAATTAAATAATAAAATTTATTTATGACACAATGATGAGGAAATATTTTCCTTATTAATGAAAGAATCCAATAAATGGTACTACAAATGTTAAAATAAATATAATTTTAATTTTTTGATGCCATACACGGATTTTATGGGTTAATGTGATATGTTAGGATTTATTAAATGATTTTTTTCGATGTAATAATTATTTTATGAATTTATCATAAACAAACTAGCAAATAGTGTAAAAAATGACATTATAGTGTTTTTAAAACAAATATTATATTTTAATTTGATATTATATTCCAAAAAATCTATGGTTCTAGAAAAGAACATAAATAATATTATATATGTCATTAATGAACCACTTGAGGTTCTTTAAGAAGTTTTTAGTATGTTTATTAACCATATAGTATAAAAATACAAAGAGACTTGGTAAATGTCAAACTAATTATCTAAGAGTTAAATCTAAAAGATAAGGTTAATATAGTTACCAAACCTGCCTAAAAAATATTGGTTGATAATTTTTCGACCCATCCCCACCTCATCATTGAAATAAATCATTTTCTAGCCATTATAAACCAAAAATTATTTTATTATAAAATAATATTTCAATCCTTTTCTATGGTGCCCCTCACCACTCTTCTAAAAGGTCACTTCCCCTTCTCTCAAATTCAAACCTAAAAATCCATTTGGATTAGCCAAAACCATACCAAATATCAACTAAACTATCCAAAATTATTACTACATTCCTTCCTTTAGTAATAAATCCATTCAATGGAGGCCTTTTGATCAAATCAAAAGGAAGAACCTGAAGAAGATGTAAATATTTCATCACCTATTTCGAGTTCCTTTCTTCTTCCACTCCCTATTTCTTTGTTGTTTACATTATAAAATAATAACTCTAGTATGTTCTCTATACATATATGTTATTATAAATATGGTAAAACCATATTAATTATTCTACCAATCCATTTAATGACATGTCACCATACGTGCGTACGTACGGTTTACCATCTCCACATCGTGGTGTAGTTGTTATTCAATCCATTTTTATTGGGATGGGTATAATAATGATGTATAATTGATGTAAATAATAAATATAAAATGATAATTATTCTGTATATATGATATAACATCAAATTATATATTTTTTTTAATATCAAAATAATGATATTTTCGCTCGTGCATACGTACCGATTACCATCTCCATGAACGCGATGAGATTCATTCCCTATAATATACATTCAAAGATAATTTGCATTTAATAATTAAAAATAATATTTAAAGGCATAATATAATTCTTAATATGAATATGATACAACATATCAACAACAAATAATACTAAATTAACAAATCATATAAAGGAAAATGAATCAGTTAACACCTGAAATGATGATACTATTGAAATATGATTTACAAAGAAATATTACAAGATAATATATGATATCATATTAATTTATATGGTTCTTTTATAATTGAATTAAAATGATTTAACCATTATACAAGAGGTTAACCTAACCTCGACTAATGAAAATAACATGACATGTGTTAATTTCACAATCTCTTTATTATCTGAGGTTATTTTTTCATAAGAATCTACTGGGAACTCTTTATCATCCCCATCCATGTTTTATAAATACGTATTCGAAAACATTTTTACTATTTACTAGACTATAGGTTAAATACATTTATACCATTGTTTTAATTTTTTATAAAATGGTTTGAAATGAATCTTTCTTTCATTTTCCAAACAAGTTACCTTATGACCTCTTCAAAAAAATTAGGGTAAGAATGCGTTTTTACATTATATGGTGGTTGAGCCTATTTTCTTCCATTATAACATCGTCAATGATTACCATATAATATTATAATAATATTTTCAAAATGAATTCTTTCATTATAATTATGTTACTCTTAATTGATTTCAAAATATAAAGAGATATTTCTCTAAAAGGGATTTGATTTCATCTATGTCAACATCTGTTGATGGATTTTAATATTATTTGTAGTTGATTTATTATGATACAAAATTTAATTATTTTATTGAAGGTTTTGTGGTATATTTTACTATGGATGTATTATTTTTAAACCATTCATGGTTTATGAATAACATATTGACATTTCTTATTCTAGTTTTAATACGAATGTTTATGTTATGATTAAACCTTTTCATATGAGGAATGCATTAGACTTATTATGTTATGGGTGGAGCTCACTATAGCTCCTCGATGAATCGGTAGATCTCATGAGACAAACTAGTGTCTTGGAACAAGGCCTTGAAAATTTATTATTTGTATTCGTGGCTCAAGGCCTTGAATATGTGGTTAGGATGTCTGGAATTATGCATTCCATCATTATTAATGTGGCTGTTGATATTGCATGTTTTTATTAGACTATTAGAATATCCATGTGAATAAGTAATGGAATTATATGATTTTATCTTTTCCATATTTTTCTAAAGTTCTTGTTTAAAAGGATTTTGGTTTATTATTTTACATTGCGTTAAATGATTGTGCTTCATTATGAATGTTTCTGCTATATTGTTATCGCTACTGAGCATCTGAGCTCACCCCTTTCTATGTTTTATTTTTCCTAGGCTGTGAAGAAGTATATTATAACTAACATTACAGGGATAGTCTGAGGGGATATGAGTGTGGTCAATATAAACAATGTTGTTGTAGCTTTTCATTTAATAATTTAATGTAAAACTTATTAATATATCTATTATTTACAAGGCTACTAAACTAATCGGTCTTTTAGGACATGATCTCCTTGTATCATGCCAATGTTATGTAATAATGCACCAAATATGTGTAATTGGGTTTAGGGTGTTACATCATTCATTTAAAAAAATATTATTTTAAATTTATAATATTTCATAAATTATGAAATAGATAACTCAAGTCCCCACATTGGTAAATAATTATTAAATACCATCATTAGATATTTTATTTATTAAAAATATTTATCATTCAATAGTTAATTTATTCATCATCATAATATTTTTCACAAGAAAAAAAACATGATTATCAGTATAATAGAGTCATCAGAATTACGTGTAATGTTATTCATTATATACATTTCATCATGGCTTTATGAATAATATGAAAATGTAGACCATGGATTGGAGACCTCAACATTTTCATGGATTGTTTAATAATGAATATTATTATTACATATTTTGGTTTACATTATTTTTAGTATCATATAATGTAATAACATTTATCACATGTTTTGATAACACTTTTATCGTATATTAATAAAATTTATCACATATAAAACATGCACTGATATGTATATTTATATTTAACCAACACTTATATAGAAAATATATCACATAAAGAAAGAAGAATATATTGAATCTTATTATATATCAATTTAGTAGAGTTATATGTTTTATTTAAAAATAATAAAGTAATACATGTTACGCTTATAAGACAATGGTTACTGAGAAATAGCCTCATGAAATAATGAAAATGATTATATGAATATTTCACAGCATAGATAGGTATTACCAATGGTTTTTGGAAAAAAAAATTAATATTTTCAATCATATTAACATATTTATATTAAATAAGATTATATTTAAATGAAACAAATGAGTGTGAATAAAATACATAAAATCAAAATGGATTGGCATTTTTTGGACTTATACCTTCAAAGAATTTATAAGGTTAAAAATATTACATTTAATGAAATAATTTTGATTAAAATAGGAATATCCTGATGAAAAATGATTATGTGATGAACTATTTGCATCAAAATTGAAATAAACATGAGCATAAATATTTTACCAATAAAATTAATCTTGGTACAACAATCTATTAAATGTTGATATAGAGATATTTTTTTAAAAAGGGCATGATGTATTCATCTACCAAAAAATGAATAAGTATATACATATTTATGAAGAATTAAATATGATGGTTTAAAGAGGAATCTTTGTTCCTAAATATTAGAATTACATTATCCATTATCTTCCATGTAAGAAACATATGGGGGAAACTCACCAGATGTTAAGTCATTTGAGTCCCTTTTTATTATGGATTCAATGGTAAACATTTATTATAGAAATATGAATTAAGGATTGAGAATAAATATGTAATTGTGGAAAAAAATTTAATTTGACTAAAATCTATCACAATTAGAGAATATTAATGATGGAAGATAATACTATCATTTACTAAAAAATTATAGAGATTTAGTAATTCATTGGATATTTCCTAATATCGAAAATGATAAACATGATATATTGATGTCTTTTATAATATGATATATACCATATATTCTAGATTTTATAAAATATATTATGGATACTCTACTTTTTCATCAATCCCAATGTGAAAAAATATTTATAATATTCTATGAGAATCTTTTTGGTTGGGTAACATGAAGATTGAGATTTTAAATTTACTAAGTGTTATATAAATTTATATAATTTTTTGGTAGAATGGATACTTACAAAGTGGGTATGAAACTGTGGCCTATTTTTATATAGATGTTTTATACCATAGCTCTGGATATTGATAGTGGTATTTATAGTAACGTAAAATGAAACAACACTATATGAATTATAATTTGATAACTATCCATAACAACCCATCGTACAGAAACATTATAACTTTTATGGGTAGTTATACAGTATATATATAATAACAATTTATACTTTTAAATAGACCTACATAACGAATTATAGATAATGATACATGTTATACCTCAATGTTTTGGTAGATAATTTAATTAGAACAATCATATATGTAAATCACAGAACAACTTATAATCCTTAAATTGTTAGGAAGATAAAAATAACTCTCTAAATATTAGTTTATATTTAAATAAAATCTTATTTTGATTTTGTATGCGTTCAGATCAATATAAGTAATCTGTTTAGTTTTTCTTACAATAAAATCTTCCATTTTTTCATATAAAGAGTTACATTCAAAGAACTATATGGGAAAGTATATCAAACAATAATATGATTTTAATAAAATATATAAATGAATCTTTTTATGACCAAATATTTCCCAGGGGATGATAAAGATTATATAAGTGATCCAAACTAATATCAAATAAATAATATTGACAAATGTGTTTTATAAATTAACTCTAAAATTATATGAAGTTTTACATTAAAGAAAATTTATTACTGAAGATGACCTTATATGAATGTTTTGTCTCATTCATTAAAAAATAAAAACTAGTCCAAACAAAAATCAATCAATTTGAAATCAATTTAAATGTTAGAGTTATATAATATATGTTATATTTTCCTCTTATTTTTTATAAATCCCATGTTGGCTTCCATGTATCTCAACTAAGAAAACTTATTCATGACCTATCACATATATATAATAACTATGTTTATAAATTAAAACTAGATATTAAATTCAAATAATAACTCATATATGTTCCCAAATAATGATTTAAAATTTCATACGTTTTTATGGATAGAATGGTTAATTTTCAATATATAAATCCCATTCAAGATGTTGAAACATAGGATGAAGATGGGTTAATAGAATAAAAACTCATCATGAGTTCTCATTATGTTTAAAATTTTAAATTTTCGTTGGGAAATTTTTTCTAATAAATAATGATATTATTGTTTCACTCCCATAAGTATAGTTTAAATTAATTATCAAAAAAGTCATAATTTTATTATGTCATAATAAATTTTAAAGTAATACATGATAAAAATTCACCAATATTTCTAAAAATATTTTGTGGATATAAATATATTTATATATTCTTTCTATGTGATATAGTGCATTGCCTCATAATGTTTTTTATCTAAATTAGATGTGATGATCACGGTTTACAGAAGAAAAAAAATAAAATTTGTATAAACATATTTATAGATGTAATCTATATCATGGAGAGAAAAGTTAATGGAATGATTGACGCAGTTATACAAAAGAATATAAATAATAATATTAGAAGGGGTAGAGAAAATATAACTATTATATAATATTTTGGAATAAAGAATATTTATTATTTTAATTTGAAATTTTGAATAGTAATTTTCTAAATGTAATAAAAATATAACAATTTTTATTTAAAAAAAATAAGTAATGTTTTTTCCTAAATAAGATATTATATATCCTTAATAATTGACATCATTATATTTTTATGTTGTGATATATTTATAATATTATATTAAATTATATGCAACCAATTTGACGTAGAAATATTTTATAAAAGAGACTTATTATATTTATTAGTTTATTTAGTTGAACATAGCGATACATTTATTTCCATAAATGAAATTTCAAATTTAAAATATGTGGGTCAAAATTATGATGGAGGGTTTTATGAATTATTTGGAAATCATTCAATTTTTATGAAAATTGTAAAATAATAAATGCTTATAAAATAATTCATTTTTCCTTATGAAGATGTAAAAAAAGGAAATGATTTGAAAAAACAATAAATCTATTTTTTTTTTCAATATTTAAAATTTATTTCAAAATATTATTTCCTAGTAATAACCTTGTAAAAAAAATTTGTATATCTGAAATATATTATTTTATTTAAAGAAAATTTATAGATTATTTTTCCCTATGTAAAATTATTAAAAAATTTCACTATAGTGTTTAAATACATTTTTTTTAAAAAAAATTGTTAATCCATTAAATCAATGAAATTTTAAAATGATGCATCCAACAGAGGCCACCTCACTATGTCTTTAATTTCATTATTTGTTCCTTAAAAATTTATATTATTAAATTTTTCACATTGGAAATGTTAAAATATTTGAGACTGATAAACATGTTTATTCATTAGAACAACCAGAGAAACATAAAACGTGTGGGGTTATTGTTTGAAGGTCAATTATCTTGACCAATTTTACATGATATCAACAAGAGATAATATATAGAGTATAATTCTCAATTATTATGATACCCTTACAACTTATTGTAAAATATCATATGTCTGACATTAGTATGAGCTAGATAGGACATATGATGAATTCATAATATCTTTATCATAATATCTCTTGGTTCTCAATACATTATGAAACCGCTATAAAATTTTGTTACGATGCAGAATCGATGAGAATTACCATGTTAATAGTGGATGGAAATTTCTCAACACTATTTTGGTAATAATAAACATATTTTTATATCAAAACCTTTAAGTGTATTACTAATGAATGTAAATTTCATATTTGGATACGGGAACCCCCACAAAACACTCGATGTTCCCAAATTCATATTGTGTTTATTTTCTAGGCAGTTACGTAATACATTATGTGTGGTTTCACACTCTCTTCCCAATTTCATAGATTTAAATATAGATCTTATTAAATTCCCTTTAGTTTTTCACCATATTTAATTATTCTATTTTATGAAAGTTTTAAAGATTAATTTAATATTTTGATTATATTAATTCTGGATTATCTTTCATTAATCTCAATTTCTGTTCCTCTAAATATGATTAGAAAAATTATTCTTGATTTCAACATGATACTTCTATATTATTATGATATACATATTAATTATTACATTTATATATTTTATAACGGATATGGTATTTATGATAGTATATATATTCTCATGTTAGTTGGAGTTATTCCAATTTAAAAATTATCGTGACCTTTAACAATACTTCTAATTATGTTGTTATTGACACATCCACATTGATCCTAACAAACAGTAATTTTATTTAATGAAGAGTCTTGTTCAATCAACATGTATTAGACATATATTAAAAAAAACTTTTTCTAAATAGGTATATATCCATTAATTTTTTATTGACAAACCTTTTAAATAAATTTTTTTTATTTATTAGATTAATTATTATAATTATATATGATCATTTAAAAGAGACATCATTTTATGGAATACACATGAACTATGATCCCCTCAAAATTCGAATCATATTCCCAATTTTTTAAAAAGGGTACATTAACCTCCTGAACTATATTAAGCTAGACCTATGGAATTAATTTCTTTCTAGAAAGAAAATATTTTTTATTATGTTGATATGGTCCTAAGTTTGTAGTCATTATGAGATAAGAAATATATATTAATATAACACTTATATAAAAATCATTTTAATAAATTAACTATTATTTTTCTATAATTTAAATAATTTGTTTAATTACATGGGAATATAGGAGATAAAATATGTGGCCTATGATAAAAAATCATATTAAAGAATAACACCTTAAATAAAATATATATATCACCATCATGGGATATATTGTGAGAAATATATTGTAAAAAACCCATGATATGGTGATCTATATGGGGTAAACCACATAGTAATAAATATAATAATGTATTGTTCTAGTTATATTACATCAATACATTATAAAATAATGTGGTACTCTACCTCTATTTAATTATAATTAATCATGATCTATGGGTCATAATATGTTGATGATTTAACTAGTTTTTCATTTTGGACTGAGAAATTTTTACATAGTCTAAATGGTTTATTATTTATGGATGGATGATAATAATAATAAATATAAATGAAATAATTTAAATGATTTAATAATGAATTATTAAAATAAAAATAACTTTGAATAGAATATTTGATTCCTATATGAATCCTCAATGTCAATAGAATTATTAAATGACAAAAATTGGATAAAACCGATGATAAAATCTCTCATTGGCTCAAATTTTACAGCAGGAATTTAACCAATGGTTCTGTAAGTTTTTTTATTTGGGTGAATCCATCCAAATAGTATATATATTCACTTGAATTTTGAATCCCATATAAGAAAGATGTCCATTTAATTCTTATTAGTGATCCATAAAAGGATTGTGTCATTGACCTAGAACACAACCATATTCAATATCAAAAAGTTAAATATTATTTGATTATATTATGTAATTCAATATAAATAGAATGATTGTTTTTCATAAATTGGTTTTTGATGATGGTTTCTCCAATAATTGGATAACTATTATCCCCTCCAAACACTATTAATAATACTAGTTATACATCTATATCTTTTATATATATGTTTTAGATATGTGATGAAAGTTAAAAAATGAATTTTCCATAAATTAAACTACTGTTATGTAAAAAATTATTGTTATTGATGTTTTCCAAAATATTCAAAATAATATGATAATGGTAATTTTTTTATAATTTAATAAATCCATTTCATGGTATTAGAGAATTAAAGAGAAAATATTTTTTAAAAAATACAGTATCAAAGATACAATAATTCTTTTCCTTGTATAATAGAACAACATGGTCCTCTTGAAACTATACCTAAATTGGTATTCCAAAAATCCAATATATCTCACCCAATAAACAATAGTATATAACTACTATCAATGTATAAATATAAATAGAGGGAGAAATTTTAACATTATAATTTATTAAAAAAATAAAAATGGTCATCAATGAAAATATTATATATCATACTTTCTATAATATAATTTGGCCAAAAATGAACACATATAGTAAAAAAATATTGTTAAAAAGCCAAATTTAATGAGAAAAAACATATTAGAATCTCTAAGTGACACATTAACCCCTCTATTTTCACTTGTTTCACATGCCCAACATTCCATTCATTTTCTACACATAAGAACTTGATTTTCAACTAGACCTTCATGAAGATCTGGAAATAAATATACTTACATTGAAAGGTGTGTTTATATGGTATGTGATAATTAATTGTAAAATTAAAAATATTAATTTAGGAATTAGAATTACTTGATAATGATACAATATTTTTTGAAATAAAATTTATTTCATAAAGTGTTTTTTAATTTTTATGAAATGATGTACTGTTGTTTTAGAATGAAAAATAATTAAATAAGGAACACTAAAAGTGATTGAATAAAATAATATATATATATATATATGATTTTATAAAAAATTGATGTAAGGAATATATTGTAATATGATATATTAACACACATCATGAAGAGATGACAAATGTTTCCAAGCCATGGATTACAAACAATTATTATATTGTATGAAATCTATATACAAATTCAATTGTGATACCATCATCTATAATCATATATGCATAGTCGTCTAGTAATGGCCTTATAAAAAACATTAGAATGTAGGAAATGAAATAGACAAAGTTTTATTATTACTATGAACCCTACTTAGAATATTATATTAGTTTATGGGAATATTCTCAAGTGGGTTTTTTTGTAACCAATCATGTGACATTTCATTGTTTCCACCCAAATATAGGATATATTCCCCTTAAATTTTCATATGAGGCCATGTCATCAAAATAATAATTTAATATATTCATGATCAAACTATTTTCCTAATATCTATGAATAATCTAATTATAATATATTATATCAAGACTTAATTAATAAAAATATATCCATAATTTGGGGTTTACCCACGTGGTGAGAACTTTAATGTTCATTTAGGATGACTATACATGTGATAAATTTTAATGAATCACTACTATTATAACAGAAAAATAATATTGGGATAATTTATGGAAACAAATTGTTAATTAATAGATAATATTTATAGGAAAAAATAAATGAAGTAATTAAGTATTATAATACATTGAAAAAACATTATAACATCTTAAACCAATCATTAAAATAAAAATAAATATAAAAATTTATATTAATCTTTAATAGTCAATATGAAATCATTACATAAATTAATAAAATAGTATTTAATTTGAAAGAAAAGAAATAATTTTATACAACACCTAATATACATCAAAATAAAACTATGAAAATTTATATATATTTTTTACAGTGTAATGTTACATTATTTTATGTTCATGTTGACCCTTTTTTTTACAGTTCTTTGGTCAGGTCTTATTTTGGAATCATTTTCACAGTTCAGATAATATTTTGGGAGTCCTTTTTGCCTTGATGGGATGAATCATGGATAAGGAAAATTATGTTTTCTCACCCATGAAATTGTGTAGGGAACCGTGGTCTTTTAGAAATGGGTGAATTTTTTTTTAAAACCATGTGTCCACCCCTCAAAGTACTAAACTCCTTTGTAAAGGTGTTATAAATGTTTGTTTCAGGGTAAAATTTTCAATTTTGGAAATCTAATCACCCTAAATAAATCGATCTATATGGAGAGAGGTAAATGTATTTTTTTACTCATAACTATAGGGCCAATCCATCAAACTTTTCACACTAGATTTTAATTCACAGAAAATTAAATTAAATAATCCCAAGATTCTGGTTTGATAATTGATGAAATTATGGCCACATATTGCCTTTAGATAATATATCAAAAAAATTATTATAGCATATATCTTGGGATTCTAGTCATATTTCAATATTTTTTACAAATCAACACAATTTATATTGCATTTTATCTAGTTTTTCCTCTTCTTCGTATATCATCATCGGATACCTCCTACATTATTATCTTATAACCCAAATGGGTTATTTATTCTACATATATGATTTTTGATAGATAATATATGTAGTTAATGTTGATCATGGATCATAAGGACATGATTATGCTTCCCTGGTCTATATTGTTAATGGGGAAGAGTTATACTTCTATTCTTGTGCTATATTTTCTTCTATAAAAATAGTTAATTTGATGAACTTATTATTTTTCTAGTTAATTAATTTTTTTCTTAATATAATTGGAATGTTTTTTGTTTTCTGGATATTTCCTGTAAATATACATGTTTTTGAAGTGTTATTTATTTAATTTTTTTTTTCAAACTATTTTTTGACAATATTCTTGGTTGGTGGATTTGGTTGAAAATTTGTGTTTCAAACACTAAATACGATTATATTTGAATTAAAATTTTATTATAAATTTTCTTCAATTTTTTAAATTTTATTTTGACAATCCTGACACATTGGGAATCTTGGGTGCATTATGAAATGGGAATTGGAAATACTAGTGTGTGTGGAACCTCTTGGGTTTTGTTTTGTGATATTGATAGACTATAGTAGGAGTAGTTATCAATTTGTACCATAATATTACTAGTTTTTTAAAGTATTGTGTTTAATAAATATTACTATTTTTTATGGGCCAATACGGTGGGATATTCCATTGAGATTTTTTTGCATGATTTTTTTCATCATTGATTGTTGGTCAAATATTTTATGATGAGGTTGAATTACATGGATTGATATGATGGATAACATCATGGATATGTGTATAATTTCATACCATATGTCTTATATATTTTAATTTCTATTTTTTCACAAATAATTTCTATATCCTAGGATTTGTGAATATGAATGTCATTTATTAAAACTAAAGTAAATTTTTCACAAAAAATGTGTTAGATTTATTAAAATTATTTATAAAACTATTATGGTTTAAATGATTAGACTATTTAATTCTTTAAATTAGACCTTGAATATTTTCTATTTTGGTATCACACTATTCCTCGGGACCACACCATACTTTATCCTTTTAGAGGGTATAGATATTGTTATGAAGGATCGATGTAAAGGGAAGGGTCATCAGGTAGAATGCCAATTTCCCTCAAACTCATTGTTTTCATAGTGAGTTTATATGGTTGTTGTGATTGGCCACATGGATACATGTTTTCTACATATGGTTATACATTTCTAGTTTATTCAGGTGGTATTGGGTTGTATGGAACTTTATTGTATAACATTTTTCCACATTGCACTCTGGTTTTATGTCTTGTTTTTTTAAATATATGACATGTTTATATTATCTTTTTTATACATTTTATTACGATTCTATCAATGGATGATGGTTTTGTTGACTCAGTTTCATTAATTATAGAATGTTATAATAGTTATGCTCAGACTATTGATTTTTATGGTCATTTATTCAAATAGATGGGGGATATAATAAAATTGACAAATTCTTTATTAATGTGTTGGAATTAAATCTTAAATCTCATGATTTCCTTAAATAATTGATTTTTCAAGGATTTTACAAGAATTCATGACGTTTTTCTAAGGACTGTTTAATTTTCTATATAGATGACTTGTCATTTTATTGAACATTATAGAATATTTCACAATGAAGATCAATTTTGAATCTGGTAGTGTATATTATGAGATAATATTTGTTTAATAATCCCCAAGGGGAACCTCCATATTTTAATTTTGTAATCATCAGAAATATGACTGTGGGTTATGTGGGTGTTATGAGCTCTATATGAGTAGTGGATCACAAATCTAAATTGTGTAAGAAGCATCCTCCCAACATTTGTAGTGACAAGGGATGCTAGGAATCAGAGGAGTGGTACGATTATATTTAGAGGATCATAAACAAATTAAATAATACTAAGGAATATATGTGTGTAGGGGGGTGTTAATTATTTATATGATCGAAGGATCAAGAATGATATAGTTTTAATCCATCCTGAAAGATTTGTTAAACGATTACCAAACATGGGATATTTCACTAAAATTCTCAATTATATGTTTTATCTAGGTAAATTACACGTGGTGAAGAAATGGGATTTTATGAACCTTTAGAAAGGAGAGTTTATGGTTGTGTATGATTTTTTACATTTTACTGGGATGAGTTTCCTTTCATAGGATCTTGTCACTAATAAGTTCAAATAGGATCGAATGTTTTAATCTCAAATAAGGCCAAATAATAGGTTGATGTCAATTTTCATTTGTCTTCCAACCGTCATGGAGGTTGTTGATAGAGATTATTTTATTGAGACTGATATATTTGCGATTATAGGTTTGGGTAGAAATTTGGTTAGTGCAGTTAATAGACATGATGGGTTTTCTATCATTAAAATAAATCCTAAGGGTGGTTGGTTTCCTTCAGGATTCATTTTAGGGGATTTATCAGGGCATCAACAATCTATCTTCAAATATTGTGGAATTTTTGATAATAAAAAGCCTAACTGTGATGTGAATCCTCTAACTTATAATTATTTATGGTATTCAGGTCACCTAAATCATTTATTTTGAATTCATATCCCTGTGCAGTATGGCATGATCTACTTTAAGTAGGGGTTCATAGGTTCATATGGTTTCTTCCAATGGACATGTGTATAATCCTCATCTGATGGATAATGTTCATGTGGATAATATTAGATAACATTCTACAGTAGAGTATGATATAAAAGAATCTTATGTCTGGTTATCTGCTATAAGTGTAATAGTATTTACCATCTTCTATAGTGCAATCATAGTTTTATACTTGTGTTACTCTTTCCATTATCATCTAAAATATAGTTGAAGTTTTGGGATTACCTTAGGAGAATATTTTATAATTTATTAATGTTTTTCACCCGATTTAAAAGGAGTTCCAAATAACTTTTAATGATCAATGCAAGTTGGGTAATGATAGATGACTACAAGTTCCTATGGTGCTTTTTTCATCTTTATATTTAAATCATTTAGTTGGTAAAAGGTATGAAATGGATGATAAATTTTATGTCCTATATAGACTATTATCATGGTCAGATTTGACTTTTATCATATGATGGGATCAGTCATGTTGTTTAGGGGGAGTGGGACTCGGTTTTGGGATATTTAGTGAATGTTGTTCGTTTTTAGTGTGTATTCTCATGCTAATTATGAATGATGTTTCCTCATTTAATTTTCCCTTATTTTGAAACACTACATTTTATAGTAGCGAGTGTGTACCATGAGGTCCTTATTGATGATTTTTAAGGATTACCACCACACATAGAGGTTGAGTTTACTATTTACCTCCACATGGAAATGATTCTCATTTCCATTTCTCCTTATCAAATAGAACTCACTGTGTTGATGGTAAAACAATTATGCATTCTTACCCCGAAGAGAGAGGATTTAGTCAACCTAGAATGTCACCATGGTCTTCTTCTATTCTCTTTTAAATGAGATAATTTAGAACTCTCAAACAATGAATTGATTATCAAAAGGAAAATTGGGTGACCGTTATGAATAATAATCTTTTCCTATGATTGATGGTAAATTTGACAATCTTATACAAACATGTTGGTTTTAAAATATTTTCCATCTGTCTAGGTATGAATTGAAGAGATTCTAAAAATATGATATACAAAACTAACATTTTTTAATTGGTAAAGATTTCTAGTTTCTAGTTATAAAATTGTTTCTCCATAATTATTATGTGGTATTTATGGATTTCATGACATAAATATTTAATTAGTTCTTAGAAAAAATTGTGATATGGTTGGATGATATTTTGGTCTACTCCATTATATATGAGATGTATATTGATCATTTGGATATCATTATTCAAAGAATGATGGAAAATTTTTTATATGGTAGGATTTCCAAAAAAAAATTTTGGATCTAGGAAGTTATATTTATTTGGATTTTCATATGTAAGATGGGAATATTTATGAATCGTGATAATATACAAGAAGTTATGTCAGGGGATCAGCGTGCCAATTTATTTAAGATCTAGAGCTTATTGGGTTTTCTAGTTACAATATCCATTTTTTAGGATTTCACTATGATCACATGTTGGATGAAAAACATAACCCTTATAGGTGTAAATATTTAATTTAAATTCAAATTTATACAATTATTTCAAGAACTGGAATTAAGGAATACTTCTGTACTAATTTTGATTCTTTTAAAAATGATTTAATTTTATGATATTTTTTTTTTCAACTAGTATGGGTTTGGGATCTGACTTGATTTTGGGTAAAATGGTGGGAAAATTAGGCTCTCTCTTGTTACACCCTTATGATAAGAACTAATCTACTCATGATCATAATTTATTTTAGTTATTCATGAAATAAAATTTTGTCATTACTTTCTCTTTGGGGATAAATTTATAGTGTATTCTGATCATAAGAGCCTAAAATATATATATATTATTCATTAGGATGTGATAATGAGATATAGTCCCTAGTATTAGTATTTTTTTATTTATTGTTTTTATATTTCATACAATATATAGAAAGGGATTTTGGTTCCATAGAAATTGGGAAAACAATTACCAAAACAATCCTTGAATGAATAAGTTTAGGAGTTTTATATGATGATTTTTCTTCTATGATGAGATTTAGAGTGGATGATTTTAGGGGATAGAAGTAATTTTACAATATTATTCATATCAAATGCGTGATAGACACTGAGTGAAATCTTTTAGTTAATTTCCTTTATTGTGGGGAGATATTAGGTGGCTGGTCACAATCTCCCAGAGGATCTTTGCATTTTTTTTGAACACTACTTGATTGGATTTCTCTTATACATTTGTTGATGGTAAGTAGACACCAGTCATGTCGGTTTATAAAACATTGAGAAAAAATATGTTTCACAACATGAGATGCTGATATTGGTTGCAGATAATGAGGAATTAAATTGCATATTTTTTATCATGTATCACTTATTTGAAAATTACAGTAGAACAATAGAGATGTACATGTTTTGTAACAGCACAAGATTTTATAAAAAATATTCTTTTTAATTTTATTAATGTCTTGTGTTGTACGCTACACCAAAAGGAGCTTGCACAACACGCATCCTTGACTTGCCTTGCATTACACGCAATCGCAACCTTCCTCGATAGCGTGTGTGGTACGTAATCCTGAGTTTCACGAAACAATGATATGCTATTAAAATATTATTAAAACTAGCCGTTATGAATAGTAATAACCACTTTTTAAATTTTAGAAATTTTAACTCTCAAAATGGACTTCATTTTTGGATTCGGAGTATCGAATTTAGCCTAAGGTGAAATTTCGGTACTTTTCGGATAACTTTCATATTCTGATGAATAGTGAAAATTACTAAATTATAATTAAAAACAACTTTTTTAATCGAAATAATTAATAGTGATAAATCATTAATTTGAGTGGTTTTAAAGTATATTTAGAATATATTTTTACAATTTAATACAATGTTGGTCATTGGATGTAATTTCACATTTAAACTAGACATAAACAAGTGTCAATCTTTTGATAGATATTGTTTCTTAAAAACACGCTATTTGTTTTAACAGAGGGATTTAATTATAAAATTAATTAATGCAACTTTTATGTTATGAATTTGGTAAAATAGACTTCATTTTTGAATTCGGAATATGAAATATAGCTTGGGATGAAATTTTGGTATTTTTCTGAAAACTTTCAATTTTTGATGAATAGTGAAACCACTAAGTGGTAGGTCAAAAACTGAATTTTGCATAAAACATAATTTTACCGCTTCTGTGAATGGAATTTCAAAAATACGAGAGACACGGTTAATATCAAGGACTAAAATGTGGTTCAATGAGATGAAAATAATTTTTTGGTGAATAGTAACTTTTTACTATTTTTACCGCGGTTAATAGTAAATAGGGTAACTAAGGGTAAATATGATATTAATATTACCCTAACACATGTCCTAATTCTATTGGACAAGTGTAATTCGACCAAAAACAAACTTAGGAATAAAATATGACCATTTAGGCCCACTTGGATTAGATTAGGACATTTATTATTAATTTATTTAAAGAAGGGTTCAAATAGTTAAAATCAAAGTTTAATAAGTAAATCATTTTTAATATAGGGTTATACATAAGATAAATTCGATTGTAAATATTCATTAGAAATCTAAAACGATTTCCTACATGATGGTATTTTATTTGTAATTTTTAGACATCAAATAATTTAATTTATTTATGACACAAAGATGATGCAGTAATTATCTTATTAATGAAATATTGACAAAATTGATAATATAAATACCAAAATAAATGAAATTTGAGACTTTTTATGAATTCCACTAATTTTCTAGGTTACTATGATATATTAGTATTGATTTAATCAACATGGTTCGAACATATAATTCTGTTATGACTTTGACAAAAATCATATATCAAATAGTGTCAAAACTGACACAAAATAGTTTTTAAATCAAATATTATATTATTAATTGTTATTTTATTCCTAAAAATATAAGGTTCGTCCAAATGACTTATATAAGGATATATATATTAATAATAAACAATTTGGGGTCGTTTGGCATGTTATAGTAAGTGTATTAACCATATAGTGAAAGAAAACAAAAAGACACGGTAAAAGTTAAATTAATTAACTTAGAGTTAAATCTAATTGATAAGGTTAAAATAATACCCTAAACTTGTTTAAATCCTATTGGTTGATAGGATTTCGACCCATCCTCACTTTAGCTTCGAAATAAGACCCTTTGGAACCATTATAAACCGATTTTGACTTTAATATAAAATAATATTTTGAGATATTCCTAAGGTGCCCCTCTCCTCCCTTATAAAAGGGCACCTCCTCCCCCTCCTCCTCACACCAATTTGAGCACTCAAGCTCGGCCAACCCCTGCCATTTTCCCTTCTCCACTTCCCTAGAATAATTCTAGAGGTCCTGGTCTTCTCCAAAGACCAATCTTAGTTCCTTAAGTGGAGGATTCAAAAAGGCGTTCCAAAGAAGAGGTAATATCCATTACTGATCTTTTCAATTTCTTTCTTCTTCAACTTCTTCTTCTTTAGTTGTTTCAGGATAAAGTAATAACATCAGTATTACTTACATACTTATATGTTGTTAAAAATATGAAACAACCCTAAATCACCTTCTATCCATCCTACGGAAAAATGAAATCACCGCGCGTGCGTACGTACGGAATACCGTCTCCACGCCGTGGTGTAATCTATTTTCCCCCATCACCTTACAAGGATGGGTATAATGGTGTAATCAGTAACTATATATGATTATTATTAAGTAATATTGATACTGAAATAATATATATATATACTCCAATACAATTCCACGATCATAGGAACGATATCATCACTCGTGCGTACGTACGGAATACCGTCTCCACGATGTGATGCGACTCGTTCTACATGATCTTCATTTCATAATGATTATATAAATGAATTAAATGAATGAATATGGTATATACTACACTAATACCATTCTGGAAATGAATTATCTATAACCTAAAGATAATAATAAGAATTTATTCGACAAAACACGCATAAGAACAAAAAGTTATAAAGACCCGAGTAACAAGTAACAATTAAATATTACTAACAAGAAGCTAATAATATGACCATATATGATCTCATATCAATATGTATGATTCTGTAATAAGTCAATAACATTATTTAAACCATTATACAGGAGCTTCGGACACGAACAAAGCAAATCGGACCTAAGGTAAGGGAAATATCACAATCTCATTTTTATCCGAGATTGTTTATTCGTAAGTATTTACTGGGGTGTATTTTATCATCCACATCCATGTTTCATCAATATGTAATATTATTTCCATCCACCTACAATTGTTTAAATCCATTTTTACCCTTCGGTGAGTTTTTAGTAAAGAATATGAAAGGAATCTTTTGTCGTTTTTCATACGAGGTACTTTTTGACTTTTCCGACAAAAGTACGAAGAATGATTTTCTTTAACTTATACGGCAAGAATGAATTTTTAAAACATTATTTCCAAGAATCTTCCTTTATAATTTTTCAAGTTTATTTTTGATCAACTTCTTTTAGTATGACATGTTAAGAAAAGAAAAGTGTTTTTGAATAAGAAAGGATATTTTCCTCAAGAATGGAGTTCAAGTGTTTTATCAAAATTATTTTCCATCTAAGATAATAAAGGGTTCTGTTTTTATCCCTATTATTAAATTGATTTGTTCATGTTGTGATGGGATTATTTTTATGAATTCCTTTATCTTATATGAATTGATTTATGATGTCATGATGTTTCAAGAATCCCATTTTTGTTACATGTGGTATGCGATGATGTATGTTTTATGATTATGTGGAACACATAAGAAAGGATTCATTATAAGATGGGTGGGACCTATATCTCCCTCCAATGCATTGGGTAATGATTTTATATCTCATGAGATAGACATGGCTGGAACGGAAGGTTATTTCGGTTCAGTGATACAGGACTGAAACGAGGAGTGAACTTGGTTCAGAAAGGGACTTTGTCCACTAAGATAGTCTTGGCAATGAGTCATGACTAACAAGAAATGATTTTCCATGATTTTGTGTGCATGCCACAAAGATTCAAGTTTTATGTTATGATTATGGGGATCTCATTTTCACTTCTATGATTTATCCCATGTTATGATATTATGCTCTCTTTTGCAGGTTAAGATTTCCAAAAGCTATGTTATTATGTATATGATGTGATTGATATTTATTTTGTTTACCCTTACTGAGAATTTGAGCTCACCCTTTTATGTTTTCTTTTCCCCAGGATATAAAGAAAGGTTTTAGGTAGAAAAAAAAAGAAGATCTTTATGGGAGATATTGAAGATCTTTCACCACGATTAGAAGATTACATTCCGAGTTTCCAAAGACACTAAACTATTACGATCCTTTAGTGTGTGTTTTTTGTTATGTACTAAGTATTCCGCAAATGCAATGTAATGTCCATGTACATCAAGATACGGGTCTCTACAGTTGGTATCAGAGGAAAGGTTTAGTCAACCTTTGGAAACTAGGATGCGAAAACGTTAGTGAGATCCCTAGAGATATTTCTAAGGTATGTCTAGGGATGTCCCTAGGAATAAGTATACGTATAGGTTATAGTAATAGAATTACGCTAACGATCATAGAATTAAACCTAAGATGTTGGATATTGAAGGTACTCCCCCTTTATTATGTTGTTTTCCCTAGCATGATTTTTGCCTCTCACACTATTCTTTTTGGGTTTTAGACGATGGCTGGAACCCGAAGGAACCGTGTTGATCAATGCAATGGACAATGCAATGATTGCCCTTCTGAACAAACAAATGTTATGGGAGATGGAGTGCAAAATCTTATTGCTATACTTACACAAGCTATGAATCATTCTGGACTTCCAAATGAGCAGAGAAGGGAACAATATTCTATTGAGTCCTTAATGAGGCAACGTCCACCTTCTTTCAGTGGGTCTTCTGATCCACTTGTGGCTGAACAATGGATCAGTACTACTGAAAAGATATTTTCAGTTCTTCAATGTTCTGAGCATGATAAAGTCATCCTAGCAGTGTATCGTTTGGAAGGAGATGCGGATCAATGGTGGAATCTTATCAAGAATACGAGGCCAAGAGATGAAATTGAGTCCATGGAATGGGACGAGTTCAAGAACTTGTTTTTCAGTAAGTACTTCCCTCGTATTCTTCGAACAAAGATGGAGAAAGAGTTTCTTGAACTGAAGCAAAGGGACGATGAATCTGTTGGTACCTATGAAGCAAATTTTACAAGACTTGCAAGGTATGCTTCTGGAATTATCATCCAACCTGAAAGTAAAGTTGATCGATTTTTCAGTGGCTTAAAACCAAGTCTTCGAAGGGCATTAGCTATAAGAGACTTCAGTAGCTATGAAGAAATTGTGCGTTGTGCTATCAAGATAGAAATGGAAGTTGGTGTTACATATCCATCTCATGGTTTTGACAAGAAACGAAAGATGGAGTTCAAGGAGAAATCTCAGAATAATGGTGAAAAGAAGATGAATGTTTCCTTATGCACAAAGTGTGGAAAGAAGCATGGTGGAGATTGTCTTAAAGGGACTAGAAAATGTTTTAAGTGTGGAAAAGAAGGTCATCGAGCAGCTGAGTGTCGAAGTAATGGAAAAAGGGTTTCTAATGATGTGAATAAAGCAAACATTGCAGAGAACGCACCGCCAACACTTCAATGCTTCAAGTGCAAGGAAATGGGGCATTATGCTAATAATTTCCCTAATCCAAGGGTTAGTGATGATCAACATGAGCAACCATTGAAGGCAAAGGACAAAGGGAAATCACATGCGATCACTATTTGCAATGTTGAATATGACAACGATGTGGTGGAATGATTAAGTGTTTATGTAATGGGATAATGTTGTATCATTGAGTATTGCAATATTTATTGATGTGGTATTCAAAGTGATTGAGATATTTTTTGGAAATAAGATGATATGCACATAATGAAGACGAGAAAATGAAATGTTTAATAGTATTCATGAGCACATGATTGATATAAGGACTAAGTGATATCATGGTTTGAGTATATAGAATTTTGAGGATTTTGGTATGTGGAAAGTGTTAACTTTTAACTGCACTCATGTTTTCACTAAGGTATTCAAGAGAATACACGATTAAGGACTTTGAATGTTTGGAATGTGACCAACAAGACATATCTTATGATATGTGGGGATCACCGACAGTATTAAATCTCTGGTAATCGATGTCACTATATTATGAGAGTGGACTGCAGTATTATGTATAAGCCTAAAGATTAGATTGGATTATGTTGGACATAAGTTAGTATTGTTTAAGGATAGAAGATGGGATGTTATAGTAACGTAGTTTTAGAAAAAGGGACAACCTGCAGGACGGGCGACAGCCCATCGCTTCGGACAAGGCTGTAGGAATCGAACCCACAACCGAAGTGCGACTGGCCTTTATCGCCTACCACTGGCCTACAGGAAGTCCCTGTTTAGTAGAAACTAGTTTTATTATATTAAGCAGCATGATATATGAAGTATAAGTCCATTTTAGGAACCATATATGATTAATCTCACTATAGAATGACTTATGTATATTTAATAACTTTTGATAACCTTTTGTTTGAGACAGATGGAATGAACAGTAATTCTATCACATGATCTGCTAACACTTCACAAATAACAAATTCAACTTCATTTATTTAAGAGATGAAGTGGAAATTGTTCAAGGCACGAACAACAGTGAGATTGTACCAAAATAAAGTAAGTATTTATTCTAATTCAAATTTTCATCTTTAGGGGGAATGATCATGAAAACCAAAAATGTTGTCCTAGTGATCTTATACCTGATGAATCAGATGGTACCTTATATCATCACAAATATATGGATTTGTGATTACTGGCTTTTCCATAGCCATGTTCTCTACCACTCTCCATCAGAACATGATTGTTAGATTTCTCTTCCATATCCATATTTCCACCTATGTGGAAACCCAATGATTAGTTTATTTGGGTAACCGTTACGTTTCATACTTTTGTTTTTAAAGATTGGTTTTGATATTCCTTTTTACGATGTGGGTTTCTATTAAATAAACATTCGAATAGTAAACCATTTATAACCCCGACGAATTTCGAGGGTGAAATTCATTTTAAGGGGGGTAGAATGTAACAGCACAAGATTTTATAAAAAATATTCTTTTTAATTTTATTAATGTCTTGTGTTGTACGCTACACCAAAAGGAGCTTTCACAACACGCATCCTTGACTTGCCTTGCATTACACGCAATCGCAACCTTCCTCGATAGCGTGTGTGGTACGTAATCCTGAGTTTCACGAAACAATGATATGCTATTAAAATATTATTAAAACTAGCCGTTATGAATAGTAATAACCGCTTTTTAAATTTTAGAAATTTTAACTCTCAAAATGGACTTCATTTTTGGATTCGGAGTATCGAATTTAGCCTAAGGTGAAATTTCGGTACTTTTCGGATAACTTTCATATTCTGATGAATAGTGAAAATTACTAAATTATAATTAAAAACAACTTTTTTAATCGAAATAATTAATAGTGATAAATCATTAATTTGAGTGGTTTTAAATTATATTTAGAATATATTTTTACAATTTAATACAATGTTGGTCATTGGATGTAATTTCACATTTAAACTAGACATAAACAAGTGTCAATCTTTTGATAGATATTGTTTCTTAAAAACACGCTATTTGTTTTAACAGAGGGATTTAATTATAAAATTAATTAATGAAACTTTTATGTTATGAATTTGGTAAAATAGACTTCATTTTTGAATTCGGAATATGAAATATAGCTTGGGATGAAATTTTGGTATTTTTCTGAAAACTTTCAATTTTTGATGAATAGTGAAACCACTAAGTGGTAGGTTAAAAACTGAATTTTGCATAAAACTTAATTTTACCGCTTCTGTGAATGGAATTTCAAAAATCCTAGAGACACGGTTAATATCAAGAACTAAAATGTGGTTCAATGAGATGAAAATAATTTTTTGGTGAATAGTAACTTTTTACTATTTTTACCGCGGTTAATAGTAAATAGGGTAACTAAGGGTAAATATGATATTAATATTAACCTAACACATGTCCTAATTCTATTGGACAAGTGTAATTCGACAAAAAGCAAACTTAGGAATAAAATATGACCATTTAGGCCCACTTGGATTAGATTAGGACATTTATTATTAATTTATTTAAAGAAGGGTTAAAATAGTTAAAATCAAAGTTTAATAAGTAAATCATTTTTAATATAGGGTTATACATAAGATAAATTCGATTGTAAATATTAATTAGAAAGCTAAAAAGATTTCCTACATGATGGTATTTTATTTGTAATTTTTAGACATCAAATAATTTAATTTATTTATGACACAAAGATGATGCATTAATTATCTTATTAATGAAATATTGACAAAATCGATAATATAAATACCAAAATAAATGTAATTTGAGACTTTTTATGGATTCCACTAATTTTCTAGGTTACTATGATATATTAGTATTGATTTAATCAACTTGGCTCGAACATATAATTCTGTTATGACTTTGACAAAAATCATATATCAAATAGTGTCAAAATTGACACAAAATAGTTTTTAAATCAAATATTATATTATTAATTGTTATTTTATTCCTAAAAATCTAAGGTTCGGCCAAATGACTTAGATAAGGATATATATATTAATAATAAACAATTTGGGGTCGTTTGGCATGTTATAGTAAGTGTATTAACCATATAGTGAAAGAAAACAAAAAGACACGGTAAAAGTTAAATTAATTAACTTAGAGTTAAATCTAATTTATAAGGTTAAAATAATACCCTAAACTTGTTTAAATCCTATTGGTTGATAGGATTTCGACCCATCCCCACTTTAGCTTCGAAATAAGACCCTTTGGAACCATTATAAACCGATTTTGACTTTAATATAAAATAATATTTTGAGATATTCCTAAGGTGCCCCTCTCCTCCCTTATAAAAGGGCACCTCCTCCCCCTCCTCCTCACACCAATTTGAGCACTCAAGCTCGGCCAACCCCTGCCATTTTCCCTTCTCGACTTCCCTAGAATAATTCTAGAGGTCCTGGTCTTCTCCAAAGACCAATCTTAGTTCCTTAAGTGGAGGATTCAAAAAGGCGTTCCAAAGAAGAGGTAATATCCATTACCGATCTTTTCAATTTCTTTCTTCTTCAACTTCTTCTTATTTAGTTGTTTCATGATAAAGTAATAACATCAGTATTACTTACATACTGATATTTTGTTATAAATATGAAACAACCCTAATTCACCTTCTATCCATCCTACGGAAAAATGAAATCACCGCGCGTGCGTACATACGGAATACCGTCTCCACGCCGTGGTGTAATCTATTTTCCACCATCACCTTACAAGGATGGGTATAATGGTGTAATCAGTAACTATATATGATTATTATTAAGTAATATTGATACTGAAATAATATATATATATACTCCAATACAATTCCACGATCATAGGAACGATATCATCACTCGTGCGTACGTACGGAATACCGTCTCCACGATGTGATGCGACTCGTTCTACATGATCTTCATTTCATAATGATTATATAAATGAATTGAATGAATGAATATGGTATATACTACACTAATACCATTCTGGAAATGAATTATCTATAACCTAAAGATAAGAATAAGAATTTATTCGACAAAACACGCATAAGAACAAAAAGTTATAAAGACCCGAGTAACAAGTAACAATGAAATATTACTAACAAGAAGCTAATAATATGACCATATATGATCTCATATCAATATGTATGATTCTGGAATAAGTCAATAACATTATTTAAACCATTATACAGGAGCTTCGGACACGAACAAAGCAAATCGGACCTAAGGTAAGGGAAATATCACAATCTCATTTTTATCCGAGATTGTTTATTCGTAAGTATTTACTGGGGTGTATTTTATCATCCACATCCATGTTTCATCAATATGTAATATTATTTCCATCCACCTACAATTGTTTAAATCCATTTTTACCCTTCGGTGAGTTTTTAGTATAGAATATGAAAGGAATCTTTTGTCGTTTTTCATACGAGGTACTTTTTGACTTTTCCGACAAAAGTACGAAGAATGTTTTTCTTTAACTTATACGGCAAGAATGAATTTTTAAAACATTATTTCCAAGAATCTTCCTTTATAAGTTTTCAAGTTTATTTTTGATCAACTTCTTTTAGTATGACATGTTAAGAAAAGAAAAGTGTTTTTGAATAAGAAAGGATATTTTCCTCAAGAATGGAGTTCAAGTGTTTTATCAAAATTATTTTCCATCTAAGATAATAAAGGGTTCTGTTTTTATCCCTATTATTAAATTGATTTGTTCATGTTGTGATGGAATTATTTTTATGAATTCCTTTATCTTATATGAATTGATTTATGATGTCATGATGTTTCAAGAATCCCATTTTTGTTACATGTGGTATGCGATGATGTATGTTTTATGATTATGTGGCACACATAAGAAAGGATTCATTATAAGATGGGTGGGACCTATATATCCCTCCAATGCATTGGGTAATGATTTTATATCTCATGAGATAGACATGGCTGGAACGGAAGGTTATTTCGGTTCAGTGATACAGGACTGAAACGAGGAGTGAACTCGGTTCAGAAAGGGACTTTGTCCACTAAGATAGTCTTGGCAATGAGTCATGACTAACAAGAAATGATTTTCCATGATTATGTGTTCATGCCACAAAGATTCAAGTTTTATGTTATGATTATGGGGATCTCATTTCCACTTCTATGATTTATCCCATGTTATGATATTATGCTCTCTTTTGCAGGTTAAGATTTCCAAAAGCTATGTTCTTATGTATATGATGTGATTGATATTTCTTTTGTTTACCCTTACTAAGCATTTGAGCTCACCCTTTTATGTTTTCTTTTCCCCAGGATATAAAGAAAGGTTTTAGGTAGAAAAAAAAAGAAGATCTTTATGGGAGATATTGAAGATCTTTCACCACGATTAGAAGATTACGTTCCGAGTTTCCAAAGACACTAAACTATTACGATCCTTTAGTGTGTGTTTTTGTTATGTACTAAGTATTCCGCAAATGCAATGTAATGTCCATGTACATCAAGATACGGGTCTCTACAGTTGGTATCAGAGGAAAGGTTTAGTCAACCTTTGGAATCTAGGATGCGAAAACGTTAGTGAGATCCCTAGAGATATTTCTAAGGTATGTCTAGGGATGTCCCTAGGAATAAGTATATGTATAGGTTATAGTAATAGAATTACGCTAACGATAATAGAATTAAACCTAAGATGTTGGATATTGAAGGTACTCCCCCTTTATTATGTTGTTTTCCCTAGCATGATTTTTGCCTCTCACACTATTCTTTTTGGGTTTTAGACGATGGCTGGAACCCGAAGGAACCGTGTTGATCAATGCAATGGACAATGCAATGATTGCCCTTCTGAACAAACAAATGTTATGGGAGATGGAGTGAAAAATCTTATTGCTATACTTACACAAGCTATGAATCATTCTGGACTTCCAAATGAGCAGAGAAGGGAACAATATTCTATTGAGTCCTTAATGAGGCAACGTCCACCTTCTTTTAGTGGGTCTTCTGATCCACTTGTGGCTGAACAATGGATCAGTACTACTGAAAAGATATTTTCAGTTCTTCAATGTTCTGAGCATGATAAAGTCATCCTAGCAGTGTATCGTTTGGAAGGAGATGCGGATCAATGGTGGAATCTTATCAAGAATACGAGGCCAAGAGATGAAATTGAGTCCATGGAATGGGACGAGTTCAAGAACTTGTTTTTCAGTAAGTACTTCCCTCGTATTCTTCGAACAAAGATGGAGAAAGAGTTTCTTGAACTGAAGCAAAGGGACGATGAATATGTTGGTACCTATGAAGCAAATTTTACAAGACTTGCAAGGTATGCTTCTGGAATTATCATCCAACCTGAAAGTAAAGTTGATCGATTTTTCAGTGGCTTAAAACCAAGTCTTCGAAGGGCATTAGCTATAAGAGACTTCAGTAGCTATGAAGAAATTGTGCGTTGTGCTATCAAGGTAGAAATGGAAGTTGGTGTTACATATCCATCTCATGGTTTTGACAAGAAACGAAAGATGGATTTCAAGGAGAAATCTCAGAATAATGGTGAAAAGAAGATGAATGTTTCCTTATGCACAAAGTGTGGAAAGAAGCATGGTGGAGATTGTCTTAAAGGGACTAGAAAATGTTTTAAGTGTGGAAAAGAAGGTCATCGAGCAGCTGAGTGTCGAAGTAATGGAAAAAGGGTTTCTAATGATTTGAATAAAGAAAACACTGCAGAGAACGCACCGCCAACACTTCAATGCTTCAAGTGCAAGGAAATGGGGCATTATGCTAATAATTTCCCTAATCCAAGGGTTAGTGATGATCAACATGAGCAACCACTGAAGGCAAAGGACAAAGGGAAATCACATGCGATCACTATTTGCAATGTTGAATATGACAACGATGTGGTGGAATGATTAAGTGTTTATGTAATGGGATAATGTTGTATCATTGAGTATTGCAATATTTATTGATGTGGTATTCAAAGTGATTGAGATATTTTTTGGAAATAAGATGATATGCACATAATGAAGACGAGAAAATGAAATGTTTAATAGTATTCATGAGCTCATGATTGATATAAGGACTAAGTGATATCATGGTTTGAGTATATAGAATTTTGAGGATTTTGGTATGTAGAAAGTGTTAACTTTTAACTGCACTCATGTTTTCACTAAGGTATTCAAGAGAATACACGATTAAGGACTTTGAATGTTTGGAATGTGACCAACAAGACATATCTTATGATATGTGGGGATCACCGACAGTATTAAATCTCTGGTAATCGATGTCACTATATTATGAGAGTGGACTGCAGTATTATGTATAAGCCTAAAGATTAGATTGGATTATGTTGGACATAAGTTAGTATTGTTTAAGGATAGAAGATGGGATGTTATAGTAACGTAGTTTTAGAAAAAGGGACAACCTGCAGGACGGGCGACAGCCCATCGCTTCGGACAAGGCTGTAGGAATCGAACCCACAACCGAAGTGCGACTGGCCTTTATCGCCTACCACTGACCTACAGGAAGTCCCTGTTTAGTAGAAACTAGTTTTATTATATTAAGCAGCATGATATATGAAGTATAAGTCCATTTTAGGAACCATATATGATTAATCTCACTATAGAATGACTTATGTATATTTAATAACTTTTGATAACCTTTTGTTTGAGACAGATGGAATGAACATTCATTCTATCACATGATCTGCTAACACTTCACAAATAACAAATTCAACTTCATTTATTTAAGAGATGAAGTGGAAATTGTTCAAGGCACGAACAACAGTGAGATTGTACCAAAATAAAGTAAGTATTTATTCTAATTCAAATTTTCAACTTTAGGGGGAATGATCTTGAAAACCAAAAATGTTGTCCTAGTGATCTTATACCTGATGAATCAGATGGTACCTTATATCATCACAAATATATGGATTTGTGATTACTGGCTTTTCCATAGCCATGTTCTCTACCACTCTCCATCAGAACATGATGGTTAGATTTCTCTTCCATATCCATATTTCCACCTATGTGGAAACCCAATGATTAGTTTATTTGGGTAACCGTTACGTTTCATACTTTTGTTTTTAAAGATTGGTTTTGATATTCCTTTTTACGATGTGGGTTTCTATTAAAGAAACATTCGAATAGTAAACCATTTATAACCCCGACGAATTTCGAGGGTGAAATTCATTTTAAGGGGGGTAGAATGTAACAGCACAAGATTTTATAAAAAATATTCTTTTTAATTTTATTAATGTCTTGTGTTGTACGCTACACCAAAAGGAGCTTGCACAACACGCATCCTTGACTTGCCTTGCATTACACGCAATCACAACCTTCCTCGATAGCATGTGTGGTACGTAATCCTGAGTTTCACGAAACAATGATATGCTATTAAAATATTATTAAAACTAGTCGTTATGAATAGTAATAACCACTTTTTAAATTTTAGAAATTTTAACTCTCAAAATGGACTTCATTTTTGGATTCGGAGTATCGAATTTAGCCTAAGGTGAAATTTCGGTACTTTTCGGATAACTTTCATATTCTGATGAATAGTGAAAATTACTAAATTATAATTAAAAACAACTTTTTTAATCGAAATAATTAATAGTGATAAATCATTAATTTGAGTGGTTTTAAAGTATATTTAGAATATATTTTTACAATTTAATACAATGTTGGTCATTGGATGTAATTTCACATTTAAACTAGACATAAACAAGTGTCAATCTTTTGATAGATATTGTTTCTTAAAAACACGCTATTTGTTTTAACAGAGGGATTTAATTATAAAATTAATTAATGCAACTTTTATGTTATGAATTTGGTAAAATAGACTTCATTTTTGAATTCGGAATATGAAATATAGCTTGGGATGAAATTTTGGTATTTTTCTGAAAAGTTTCAATTTTTGATGAATAGTGAAACCACTAAGTGGTAGGTTAAAAACTGAATTTTGCATAAAACTTAATTTTACCGTTTCTGTGAGTGGAATTTCAAAAATCCTAGAGACACGGTTAATATCAAGGACTAAAATGTGGTTCAATGAGATGAAAATAATTTTTTGGTGAATATTAACTTTTTACTATTTTTACCGCGGTTAATAGTAAATAGGGTAACTAAGGGTAAATATGATATTAATATTAACCTAACACATGTCCTAATTCTATTGGACAAGTGTAATTCGACAAAAAACAAACTTAGGAATAAAATATGACCATTTAGGCCCACTTGGATTAGATTAGGACATTTATTATTAATTTATTTAAAGAAGGGTTAAAATAGTTAAAATCAAAGTTTAATAAGTAAATCATTTTTAATATAGGGTTATACATAAGATAAATTCGATTGTAAATATTAATTAGAAAGCTAAAAATATTTCCTACATGATGGTATTTTATTTGTAATTTTTAGACATCAAATAATTTAATTTATTTATGACACAAAGATGATGCAGTAATTATCTTATTAATGAAATATTGACAAAATTGATAATATAAATACCAAAATAAATGTAATTTGAGACTTTTTATGAATTCCACTAATTTTCTAGGTTACTATGATATATTAGTATTGATTTAATTAACTTGGTTCGAACATATAATTCTGTTATGACTTTGACAAAAATCATATATCAAATAGTGTCAAAATTGACACAAAATAGTTTTTAAATCAAATATTATATTATTAATTGTTATTTTATTCCTAGAAATCTAAGGTTCGGCCAAATGACTTAGATAAGGATATATATATTAATAATAAACAATATGGGGTCGTTTGGCATGTTATAGTAAGTGTATTAACCATATAGTGAAAGAAAACAAAAAGACACGGTAAAAGTTAAATTAATTAACTTAGAGTTAAATCTAATTTATAAGGTTAAAATAATACCTTAAACTTGTTTAAATCATATTGGTTGATAGGCTTTCGACCCATCCCCACTTTAGCTTCGAAATAAGACCCTTTGGAACCATTATAAACCGATTTTGACTTTAATATAAAATAATATTTTGAGATATTCCTAAGGTGCCCCTCTCCTCCCTTATAAAAGGGCACCTCCTCCCCCTCCTCCTCACACCAATTTGAGCACTCAAGCTCGGCCAACCCCTGCCATTTTCCCTTCTCGACTTCCCTAGAATAATTCTAGAGGTCCTGGTCTTCTCCAAAGACCAATCTTAGTTCCTTAAGTGGAGGATTCAAAAAGGCGTTCCAAAGAAGAGGTAATATCCATTACCGATCTTTTCAATTTCTTTCTTCTTCAACTTCTTCTTATTTAGTTGTTTCATGATAAAGTAATAACATCAGTATTACTTACATACTGATATGTTGTTATAAATATGAAACAACCCTAATTCACCTTCTATCCATCCTACGGAAAAATGAAATCACCGCGCGTGCGTACGTACGGAATACCGTCTCCACGCCGTGGTGTAATCTATTTTCCACCATCACCTTACAAGGATGGGTATAATGGTGTAATCAGTAACTATATATGATTATTATTAATTAATATTGATACTGAAATAATATATATATATACTCCAATACAATTCCACGATCATAGGAACGATATCATCACTCGTGCGTACGTACGGAATACCGTCTCCACGATGTGATGCGACTCGTTCTACATGATCTTCATTTCATAATGATTATATAAATGAATTGAATGAATGAATATGGTATATACTACACTAATACCATTCTGGAAATGAATTATCTATAACCTAAAGATAAGAATAATAATTTATTCGACAAAACACGCATAAGAACAAAAAGTTATAAAGACCCGAGTAACAAGTAACAATGAAATATTACTAACAAGAAGCTAATAATATGACCATATATGATCTCATATCAATATGTATGATTCTGGAATAAGTCAATAACATTATTGAAACCATTATACAGGAGCTTCGGACACGAACAAAGCAAATCGGACCTAAGGTAAGGGAAATATCACAATCTCATTTTTATCCGAGATTGTTTATTCGTAAGTATTTACTGGGGTGTATTTTATCATCCACATCCATGTTTCATCAATATGTAATATTATTTCCATCCACCTACAATTGTATAAATCCATTTTTACCCTTCGGTGAGTTTTTAGTAAAGAATATGAAAGGAATCTTTTGTCGTTTTTCATACGAGGTACTTTTTGACTTTTCCGACAAAAGTACGAAGAATGTTTTTCTTTAACTTATACGGCAAGAATGAATTTTTAAAACATTATTTCCAAGAATCTTCCTTTATAAGTTTTCAAGTTTATTTTTGATCAACTTCTTTTAGTATGACATGTTAAGAAAAGAAAAGTGTTTTTGAATAAGAAAGGATATTTTCCTCAAGAATGGAGTTCAAGTGTTTTATCAAAATTATTTTCCATCTAAGATAATAAAGGGTTCTTTTTTATCCCTATTATTAAATTGATTTGTTCATGTTGTGATGGAATTATTTTTATGAATTCCTTTATCTTATATGAATTGATTTATGATGTCATGATGTTTCAAGAATCCCATTTTTGTTACATGTGGTATGCGATGATGTATGTTTTATGATTATGTGGCACACATAAGAAAGGATTCATTATAAGATGGGTGGGACCTATATCTCCCTCCAATGCATTGGGTAATGATTTTATATCTCATGAGATAGACATGGCTGGAACGGAAGGTTATTTCGGTTCAGTGATACAGGACTGAAACGAGGAGTGAACTCGGTTCAGAAAGGGACTTTGTCCACTAAGATAGTCTTGGAAATGAGTCATGACTAACAAGAAATGATTTTCCATGATTAAGTGTGCATGCCACAAAGATTCAAGTTTTATGTTATGATTATGGGGATCTCATTTTCACTTCTATGATTTATCCCATGTTATGATATTATGCTCTCTTTTGCAGGTTAAGATTTCCAAAAGCTATGTTCTTATGTATATGATGTGATTGATATTTCTTTTGTTTACCCTTACTGAGCATTTGAGCTCACCCTTTTATGTTTTCTTTTCCCCAGGATATAAAGAAAGGTTTTAGGTAGAAAAAAAAAAGAAGATCTTTATGGGAGATATTGAAGATCTTTCACCACGATTAGAAGATTACGTTCCGAGTTTCCAAAGACACTAAACTATTACGATCCTTTAGTGTGTGTTTTTGTTATGTACTAAGTATTCCGCAAATGCAATGTAATGTCCATGTACATCAAGATACGGGTCTCTACAGTTGGTATCAGAGGAAAGGTTTAGTCAACCTTTGGAAACTAGGATGTGAAAACGTTAGTGAGATCCCTAGAGATATTTCTAAGGTATGTCTAGGGATGTCCCTAGGAATAAGTATACGTATAGGTTATAGTAATAGAATTACGCTAACGATCATAGAATTAAACCTAAGATGTTGGATATTGAAGGTACTCCCCCTTTATTATGTTGTTTTCCCTAGCATGATTTTTTCCTCTCACACTATTCTTTTTGGGTTTTAGACGATGGCTGGAACCCGAAGGAACCGTGTTGATCAATGCAATGGACAATGCAATGATTGCCCTTCTGAACAAACAAATGTTATGGGAGATGGAGTGAAAAATCTTATTGCTATACTTACACAAGCTATGAATCATTCTGGACTTCCAAATGAGCAGAGAAGGGAACAATATTCTATTGAGTCCTTAATGAGGCAACGTCCACCTTCTTTTAGTGGGTCTTCTGATCCACTTGTGGCTGAACAATGGATCAGTACTACTGAAAAGATATTTTCAGTTCTTCAATGTTCTGAGCATGATAAAGTCATCCTAGCAGTGTATCGTTTGGAAGGAGATGCGGATCAATGGTGGAATCTTATCAAGAATACGAGGCCAAGAGATGAAATTGAGTCCATGGAATGGGACGAGTTCAAGAACTTGTTTTTCAGTAAGTACTTCCCTCGTATTCTTCGAACAAAGATGGAGAAAGAGTTTCTTGAACTGAAGCAAAGGGACGATGAATATGTTGGTACCTATGAAGCAAATTTTACAAGACTTGCAAGGTATGCTTCTGGAATTATCATCCAACCTGAAAGTAAAGTTGATCGATTTTTCAGTGGCTTAAAACCAAGTCTTCGAAGGGCATTAGCTATAAGAGACTTCAGTAGCTATGAAGAAATTGTGCGTTGTGCTATCAAGGTAGAAATGGAAGTTGGTGTTACATATCCATCTCATGGTTTTGACAAGAAACGAAAGATGGAGTTCAAGGAGAAATCTCAGAATAATGGTGAAAAGAAGATGAATGTTTCCTTATGCACAAAGTGTGGAAAGAAGCATGGTGGAGATTGTCTTAAAGGGACTAGAAAATGTTTTAAGTGTGGAAAAGAAGGTCATCGAGCAGCTGAGTGTCGAAATAATGGAAAAAGGGTTTCTAATGATGTGAATAAAGCAAACACTGCAGAGAACGCACCGCCAACACTTCAATGCTTCAAGTGCAAGGAAATGGGGCATTATGCTAATAATTTCCCTAATCCAAGGGTTACTGATGATCAACATGAGCAACCACTGAAGGCAAAGGACAAAGGGAAATCACATGCGATCACTATTTGCAATGTTGAATATGACAACGATGTGGTGGAATGATTAAGTGTTTATGTAATGGGATAATGTTGTATCATTGAGTATTGCAATATTTATTGATGTGGTATTCAAAGTGATTGAGATATTTTTTGGAAATAAGATGATATGCACATAATGAAGACGAGAAAATGAAATGTTTAATAGTATTCATGAGCTCATGATTGATATAAGGACTAAGTGATATCATGGTTTGAGTATATAGAATTTTGAGGATTTTGGTATGTGGAAAGTGTTAACTTTTAACTGCACTCATGTTTTCACTAAGGTATTCAAGAGAATACATGATTAAGGACTTTGAATGTTTGGAATGTGACCAACAAGACATATCTTATGATATGTGGGGATCACCGACAGTATTAAATCTCTAGTAATCGATGTCACTATATTATGAGAGTGGACTGCAGTATTATGTATAAGCCTAAAGATTAGATTGGATTATGTTGGACATAAGTTAGTATTGTTTAAGGATAGAAGATGGGATGTTATAGTAACGTAGTTTTAGAAAAAGGGACAACCTGCAGGACGGGCGACAGCCCATCGCTTCGGACAAGGCTGTAGGAATCGAACCCACAACCGAAGTGCGACTGGCCTTTATCGCCTACCACTGGCCTACAGGAAGTCCCTGTTTAGTAGAAACTAGTTTTATTATATTAAGCAGCATGATATATGAAGTATAAGTCCATTTTAGGAACCATATATGATTAATCTCACTATAGAATGACTTATGTATATTTAATAACTTTTGATAACCTTTTGTTTGAGACAGATGTAATGAACAGTCATTCTATCACATGATCTTCTAACACTTCACAAATAACAAATTCAACTTCATTTATTTAAGAGATGAAGTGGAAATTGTTCAAGGCACGAACAACAGTGAGATTGTACCAAAATAAAGTAAGTATTTATTCTAATTCAAATTTTCAACTTTAGGGGGAATGATCTTGAAAACCAAAAATGTTGTCCTAGTGATCTTATACCTGATGAATCAGATGGTACCTTATATCATCACAAATATATGGATTTGTGATTACTGGCTTTTCCATAGCCATGTTCTCTACCACTCTCCATCAGAACATGATGGTTAGATTTCTCTTCCATATCCATATTTCCACCTATGTGGAAACCCAATGATTAGTTTATTTGGGTAACCGTTACGTTTCATACTTTTGTTTTTAAAGATTGGTTTTGATATTCCTTTTTACGATGTGGGTTTCTATTAAAGAAACATTCGAATAGTAAACCATTTATAACCCCGACGAATTTCGAGGGTGAAATTCATTTTAAGGGGGGTAGAATGTAACAGCACAAGATTTTATAAAAAATATTCTTTTTAATTTTATTAATGTCTTGTGTTGTACGCTACACCAAAAGGAGCTTGCACAACACGCATCCTTGACTTGCCTTGCATTACACGCAATCGCAACCTTCCTCGATAGCGTGTGTGGTACGTAATCCTGAGTTTCACGAAACAATGATATGCTATTAAAATATTATTAAAACTAGCCGTTATGAATAGTAATAACCACTTTTTAAATTTTAGAAATTTTAACTCTCAAAATGGACTTCATTTTTGCATTCGGAGTATCGAATTTAGCCTAAGGTGAAATTTCGGTACTTTTCGGATAACTTTCATATTCTGATGAATAGTGAAAATTACTAAATTATAATTAAAAACAACCTTTTTAATCGAAATAATTAATAGTGATAAATCATTAATTTGAGTGGTTTTAAAGTATATTTAGAATATATTTTTACAATTTAATACAATGTTGGTCATTGGATGTAATTTCACATTTAAACTAGACATAAACAAGTGTCAATCTTTTGATAGATATTGTTTCTTAAAAACACGCTATTTGTTTTAACAGAGGGATTTAATTATAAAATTAATTAATGCAACTTTTATGTTATGAATTTGGTAAAATAGACTTCATTTTTGAATTCGGAATATGAAATATAGCTTGGGATGAAATTTTGGTATTTTTCTGAAAACTTTCAATTTTTGATGAATAGTGAAACCACTAAGTGGTAGGTTAAAAACTGAATTTTGCATAAAACATAATTTTACCGCTTCTGTGAATGGAATTTCAAAAATCCGAGAGACACGGTTAATATCAAGGACTAAAATGTGGTTCAATGAGATGAAAATAATTTTTTCGTGAATAGTAACTTTTTACTATTTTTACCGCGGTTAATAGTAAATAGGGTAACTAAGGGTAAATATGATATTAATATTAACCTAACACATGTCCTAATTCTATTGGACAATTGTAATTCGACCAAAAACAAACTTAGGAATAAAATATGACCATTTAGGCCCACTTGGATTAGATTAGGACATTTATTATTAATTTATTTAAAGAAGGGTTAAAATAGTTAAAATCAAAGTTTAATAAGTAAATCATTTTTAATATAGGGTTATACATAAGATAAATTCGATTGTAAATATTCATTAGAAAGCTAAAAAGATTTCCTACATGATGGTATTTTATTTGTAATTTGTAGACATCAAATAATTTAATTTATTTATGACACAATGATGATGCAGTAATTATCTTATTAATGAAATATTGACAAAATTGATAATATAAATACCAAAATAAATGTAATTTGAGACTTTTTTTGAATTCCACTAATTTTTTAGGTTACTATGATATATTAGTATTGATTTAATCAACTTGTTTCGAACATATAATTCTGTTATGACTTTGACAAAAATCATATATCAAATAGTGTCAAAATTGACACAAAATAGTTTTTAAATCAAATATTATATTATTAATTGTTATTTTATTCCTAAAAATCTAAGGTTCGGCCAAATGACTTAGATAAGGATATATATATTAATAATAAACAATTTGGGGTCGTTTCGCATGTTATAGTAAGTGTATTAACCATATAGTGAAAAAAAAACAAAAAGACACGGTAAAAGTTAAATTAATTAACTTAGAGTTAAATCTAATTGATAAGGTTAAAATAATACCCTAAACTTGTTTAAATCCTATTGGTTGATAGGATTTCGACCCATCCCCACTTTAGCTTCGAAATAAGACCCTTTGGAACCATTATAAACCGATTTTGACTTTAATATAAAATAATATTTTGAGATATTCCTAAGGTGCCCCTCTCCTCCCTTATAAAAGGGCACCTCCTCCCCCTCCTCCTCACACCAATTTGAGCACTCAAGCTCGGCCAACCCCTGCCATTTTCCATTCTCCACTTCCCTAGAATAATTCTAGAGGTCCTGGTCTTCTCCAAAGACCAATCTTAGTTCCTTAAGTGGAGGATTCAAAAAGGCGTTCCAAAGAAGAGGTAATATCCATTACCGATCTTTTCAATTTCTTTCTTCTTCAACTTCTTCTTCTTTAGTTGTTTCATGATAAAGTAATAACATCAGTATTACTTACATACTGATATGTTATTATAAATATGAAACAACCCTAATTCACCTTCTATCCATCCTACGGAAAAATGAAATCACCGCGCGTTCGTACGTACGGAATACCGTCTCCACGCCGTGGTGTAATCTATTTTCCACCATCACCTTACAAGGATGGGTATAATGGTGTAATCAGTAACTATATATGATTATTATTAATTAATATTGATACTGAAATAATATATATATATACTCCAATACAATTCCACGATCATAGGAACGATATCATCACTCGTGCGTACGTACGGAATACCGTCTCCACGATGTGATGCGACTCGTTCTACATGATCTTCATTTCATAATGATTATATAAATGAATTGAATGAATGAATATGGTATATACTACACTAATACCATTCTGGAAATGAATTATCTATAACCTAAAGATAAGAATAAGAATTTATTCGACAAAACACGCATAAGAACAAAAAGTTATAAAGACCCGAGTAACAAGTAACAATGAAATATTACTAACAAGAAGCTAATAATATGACCATATATGATCTCATATCAATATGTATGATTCTGGAATAAGTCAATAACATTATTTATACCATTATACAGGAGCTTCGGACACGAACAAAGCAAATCGGACCTAAGGTAAGGGAAATATCGCAATCTCATTTTTATCCGAGATTGTTTATTCGTAAGTATTTACTGGGGTGTATTTTATCATCCACATCCATGTTTCATCAATATGTAATATTATTTCCATCCACCTACAATTGTTTAAATCCATTTTTACCCTTCGGTGAGTTTTTAGTAAAGAATATGAAAGGAATCTTTTGTCATTTTTCATACGAGGTACTTTTTGACTTTTCCGACAAAAGTACGAAGAATGTTTTTCTTTAACTTATACGGCAAGAATGAATTTTTAAAACATTATTTCCAAGAATATTCTTTTATAAGTTTTCAAGTTTATTTTTGATCAACTTCTTTTAGTATGACATGTTAAGAAAAGAAAAGTGTTTTTGAATAAGAAAGGATATTTTCCTCAAGAATGGAGTTCAAGTGTTTTATCAAAATTATTTTCCATCTAAGATAATAAAGGGTTCTGTTTTTATCCCTATTATTAAATTGATTTGTTCATGTTGTGATGGAATTATTTTTTTGAATTCCTTTATCTTATATGAATTGATTTATGATGTCATGATGTTTCAAGAATCCCATTTTTGTTACATGTGTTATGCGATGATGTATGTTTTATGATTATGTGGCACACATAAGAAAGGATTCATTATAAGATGGGTGGGACCTATATCTCCCTCCAATGCATTGGGTAATTATTTTATATCTCATGAGATAGACATGGCTGGAACGGAAGGTTATTTCGGTTCAGTGATACAGGACTGAAACGAGGAGTGAACTCGGTTCAGAAAGGGACTTTGTCCACTAAGATAGTCTTGGCAATGAGTCATGACTAACAAGAAATGATTTTCCATGATTATGTGTGCATGCCACAAAGATTCAAGTTTTATGTTCTGATT
The DNA here is from genome assembly GCA_963277665.1 of Viscum album. Lineage (NCBI taxonomy): Eukaryota > Viridiplantae > Streptophyta > Magnoliopsida > Santalales > Viscaceae > Viscum > Viscum album. The sequence continues at coordinate 571,219,067 of OY728129.1, forward strand.
ATGGGGATCTCATTTTCACTTCTATGATTTATCCCATGTTATGATATTATGCTCTCTTTTGCAGGTTAAGATTTCCAAAAGCTATGTTCTTATGTATATGATGTGATTGATATTTCTTTTGTTTACCCTTACTGAGCATTTGAGCTCACCCTTTTATGTTTTCTTTTCCCCAGGATATAAAGAAAGGTTTTAGGTAGAAAAAAAAAAGAAGATCTTTATGGGAGATATTGAAGATCTTTCACCACGATTAGAAGATTACGTTCCGAGTTTCCAAAGACACTAAACTATTACGATCCTTTAGTGTGTGTTTTTGTTATGTACTAAGTATTCCGCAAATGCAATGTAATGTCCATGTACGTCAAGATACGGGTCTCTACATGTTTGTTAAAATAATTTACCTATTCTAGTATAGAAGGGTGGTGATATTTTAACATACATCATGGTAGGTTTAATATTGAATCCGAATGTGTTTTATTTTATTCTATTGATGATTTATCAACTTAAAAATCATATCATTTATTACCCATTAAAGATATGAAGAAGGCTGAACTTATCGAGGATTGTACACCTAATAGATTTTTATACATTGTGGGGTTGCCTAAAAAATAGTATCTATCAATGACTTGAGGTTTAAATAATTGTTATATAATTGATTTTGTGTAGTGTTGGTTTCCTAGTGGGAATTTATAATGGATTATCATCCCTAGAATGGTATACACAAAGGGAGAGTTACTTGGGTTCTTGAGGGTTTTCATCAGGCTTAAATTCTTGATTTGGTTGAATTGTGGGAAAATCTTTCTCCTTTAGTTTAATTACTCTATAACCATAGTTATTGGGATTTGGATAACAAGATTCCATTTGAATAATTTTATGTTTATACTAGTAGATCACTTTATTGTTGGTAAGAGTTGGGATTGTTTTCATAGTTTGGGCATAGTTTTCTTCATCACATAATGGAAAAGGTGTTGTTGACCCAAAATAGGGTTTTGACCAGATAAAACCACCATAAATATTATATAGATCATCATATTATTATTATAGAGTTTGATTTGGTTATCTAATTATTCTCATAGTTTTATCTCTCTTAGGAAATCATCATTTGGGTAAGCAGGGTAAGTTGGGACTGAGGTTTGTTTAACCCTGTGAGATCGTGGTGTGACTCAGAAAAATAAAATATCAGTTAATGTTACCATATTTTTTACATTATTTCATGTGTTTTTATTTATTTCCCCAGCTATGGAGGTGTCACCTAAATCCTTCTCAGGTGATTTAATGGGAGGATGTTGATCATTATCCGAGTAACAAAATTGTTGAGTTACCAGTTCATATTTTGGATCTTCATGCAAAGGTACTATGCAGTGAAATGATTCACTTTTTCTAGGTATTGTTACATTGTGTATAGGACACCCATGATATGTTCTGGTGATAATTATTTATTAATAATTAGTCATATTATGTAATTGTGATTTTAGATTCCTGAGTGATTTATGGGGATAAATAGAATTTATGTGAAAGGGATTTTATGATTGGGTTACTTTAACTCTTGTGCTTCTTGAACCTTATTTTCAATGGGATTCTATTGGGTCTTATTTTGGGTTCATTTCTAGAGTTTTCTGAAACATTTTGGATTCCCTGTGGATATTCACATTAAGAACATTATAAGGTAAAATTGTGCGGTTTGACCAAGTAAAAAAAGTGTCAAAGTATTTTCCTTTAGAAGGAAGAACACTATTTGTAAAAAAAATGAGAAACCACCCCTAAAGAATATTCAACCCATATAATAGCAATTATTTATTGTTGGATAATGTTTCATGTAACTTTTTTCCCTAATCATCCACCCTATATAGAATATCTATATTAGTTACATAGTTAAGGCACATAGTTACTCCAAACTATGTGACCTCTCCAACAAACCATGTGTGAGGGTTTTTAATTTACTAAATTTTTAATTAATCATCATTAATGTCAATTTTAATTTTATAATGACCCCATAACCACATGTTTTCTTGAAATACTACTTTCTTTATGTTATAGATTAATTTCTCTTTGTATTGAAGGCAAATTTACTTCTTTCATGAGGGGTCAACTCAATGTTTGTTTTTTATCCTATTTATCATTTTCATTATAGATCGATGTTAGATCATTTATCATGTTACCTTACAGAATCAAATAGGTATTTTTATGAAATATATGTGGTTTTTACTGAGGATTGACGTATTTCATGTGGATATAGATTCATGAATACCTGATCAACTCGTCCCCCAATATCCTCTACTGAATGAGAATAGTTTTACCTCCATTCCTGAGGTAGGTGATTATATAATAATGGCTAATTATATGAATTTATTATTATTTCTATAAATTAATTTGGTTTATTAGTCTAATTTGTTATATTTTTATTTCTTGGGAATTATTGTAAATATACCTGGTTATAAAGTGGTTTTTCTATAAAACATTATTTTTCACATCACATGTTTGATTAAATGCTTGAGTGGTGGTTTTAGTTAAAAAATGGATTTTCAACCTGCAAAGTGGATTTCCTTTTATTTAAAAATTATTTATCATTTATTCGTGTTTTTAAAAAGTATTTTGACAATATTGGTACTTTTAAAGTGTTGGGTGCATTGAGGAATGGACATAGAAAACCCTTGTGTGTGTGGAACCACTAAAAGTTTCTCTTTTTATATCAGCTTATAGTGGTAGAACTCAATATCCATTGGTAGCAACATATGTCTAATTTATTATTCATTTATTTCTAGTATTTATTCCCACCAACAAATGAACAATTATATTTTCTTTTTCACTTAAGGTTTTTAGCGCATGATGGATTTAGTCCTAGATTATTGCTCATAATATTTCACCCATGGTTATTACATGGTATAACATGATGGATAGTTTCATAGATATGTGTTTACAGACATAACTTTTAGTGTATGAATATGAATTAAAATTTTATCACTTATATTTTAATATTCATCACTTTTTGATTATTAATGGATTTTATGAGAACAGATAGAAATGATTTAATAAAAGGATTTAATTTACAAAAATTATTTGTAAAATTGTTTTTTATAAATTTTATGTATATGTTGCATTATTATTATTATAAATTTATAGAAAATATTTTGTATCCTATTGGGATTTCAGATCAAACTATACTTCCACCTTTGGGTGATTGTAGATGTTGTTTTTTAGAATCCAGTTAATGGAAAGGGGTATCATGTAGAATTCTGGTTTCTCTAGTAGTCCTATTATTCTTAGTGGGGTGGTTTGGTGGACACAATGAGTCACATGGATACTTCTTGGTTATGTGTGTCCAAATGTATCTGTTTTTTGGTTTTTTTTCATTTTAACACATGTATTTTTTATGAAATATTTTCTTAAAATAACTTTTATTCTTTAGTTTCTTTCTTGGCATGAAATCAAGAATTTAAATGAACTTTGAGATGCAAATAATATAATATAACAGTTGTAGAACAACCGTTAGGTTAGTTGGAATAATTTTAATTAAATTATGAAAATACAATGTGAACCCCATGGTGAATAAATATTTATGAAAAATATAAAACATGGTTTCTCATTACAATAATAGGATTAATTTCAAATTAATTACTAAAACATAAATTTTTTTAATTAGGAAAAATGTATTAAATATTTGTAAATAGAAGGTCCAATTTTTTTGAATATATACCTTTTATTTTGGACCTTATGATTAGTAACATCAGAAAAAAAATTTATTTTATATGGTTAAAGGGTAAATATAGTAAATAATGGTAAGAAATTAAATATTTAATAATATAAAAATACCCTAAACGTGTCCTAATCCTATTTGATGAGATATGTCGGACTATGAGAATCCTTGGGTAAATTTTTTTACCCCCTGGATTCACTTGGATATGAAAATAATATTTTATAATAATTAATTTAAAGTAAAGATAATTATAACTTAATCACATATTGTTTCTAAATTGATTTTAATATAGGGTTATATAATAGATATCCATGTTAATATTTATTAATTAGATATATAAAAGGATTTACTACATCATTTTATTTTATTTATAATATTTCTATATTAGATAAAAATATTTATTTAGGATACAATTATGATGTAGTGATTTTATCATTAATTAATGATTCAAATAAATGAATTTATAAATATATAAAAAATCTAATTTGGTTATTATGATATCATCAATAATTTTTGGTTTGATATTAAAATATTATCTTTTATTTAATGCCTTATTTTCGAACTAATCATGTTGTCATGGATTTAAAAAAACTCATATATGAAGAGTGTCGAGAATTTACATAATTCATAACATAAAACATAAAAAAAATTATTATATGATACTAAATTCTAAAAAATCTAAGATTCATCAATGTGGATAATATAATTCCACATATTTCATAAATTACTTTTTGTGTTCCGTTTGACATGATATGTAAATTACATTATCCCACAATGTGTAAATAACATGATATCACAAAAAGATTAAAAATTGTAAAAAAGTGTTAAACCAAGAAGATAAGGATAAAAAAATTGTAAACATGCCTAAAAATTATTGGATTATAGTTATTTGAACCAGAATCATTTTATCTTTTAGTTAAATAATTTTTCATTTATTTTTTGCTGAGTTTTAATTTTCAATAAATTAATAGTTCGAGTGTTTCCTAAAGTTTCCATGTCATCACTTATAAAAGGATACCTCCTTCCTATACTCTTCACACTATTTTGAGCCTTCAAAATAGACCAACCCTTCCCATTTATCTCATAAACTTCCCTAGTAACATTCTAGAGGTTTTGTTCTTCTATGAAGACCAAATATAGTGCCCTATGTGGAAATTTATAGGAAGCATGTAGAGGAAAATGTATTCTCTTCTACTGATTATTTAAAATTTATTTTTTCTAGTACTTATTGTTATGTAGTTGTTTCCCTATTAAGTAATAACATAAGTATTATTAATATAATGATATGTTATTATATATATATATAACAACCCTATTTCACCTTCTATCGATCTTATGAAAAATTAAATCACCGCACTTGTGTATGTACTATTTACCAGCTCCAAGCTAGGGTGTAATATGTTCTTCATCACCACATTACATGTATGGGTATAATGGTGGAAATAATAATAATATATAATTATTATAAAATGATTCTAATTCTGAGATACTATACACCATCACCATCATTACCATTCAATAATTGTGGGAACGATATCTTTGCACGTGCGTATGTACGACTTACTGTATCCATGGTGCAATGTGATTTATTTTAAATAATAATCATTAAACCTTGATTATATGAATGAATTGAATTGATAAATTTTATATATATTATACTATTACCATTTTTAAATGATATTACAATAACCTAAAAATTTTAATAAGAACATATCCAATAAAACATACACAGGAACATAATGTAGTTAATACCTAAATAATGAGTAACAACAAAATTTTACTAACAAAATGATGCAACTATGATAATAAATGTTTTCATAAAAATTATTATGATTCAAGATTAAATATGTAACAATATTTAAATCATCATATTGGAGGTTCGGAAAATGACAAAGGATATCTGACCTAAGGTAAGGGATAATTTTTCAATCTTATTTTTCTCTGAGTTTGTTTATACGTAAGTATTTAATGGTTGTATTTTGATCATCCATTTCTATATTTTATAATAATATTCTCATATAATTTTCACTATTCTTCTATGTATGTTTAAATTTATTTTCACCCATTTTGACTTTTACAATATGGTTTGGAATGAATCTTTCTTATCTTTAGCTGATGGGGTTCTTTTTGGGCTTGTCTGACAATAGTACAAGAGGAATGTTTTTTAACATGTACAACATGAATAGATTTTTAAGATTTCATAATTAATTATCTCCTTGTATATTCCCCTAAAATAGTACAATGTCACTTTCACATAAAATTATTTCTTCTAAAATTGTGTCATATTTTGAAGAAGGAAATTATTTTTGAAAAAGAAATTATAATTTCCTTAGTATTGAAGCTCAATTGTTTTAACAAAATTATTTTCCATCTATGATTACATAGGATTATATTTATATACATATTATTAAATTAATTTTATTGTTTAAATGATAAATTTAATTTATGAAATCTATTTATGTATAATTTCATGATGGATTGATGTTTAAGAAACCCATTTCATTTAATGGGTTATGCTATAGTGAAGGTTTATTTGTTTTTGTGTCACATGTAAGAATGGTTTAATTATGAGTTGGGTGGGACTTATATATCCCTCCAAAGCACTGGTTATGGAATTTTATTTCATGAGATAGAAATTTCTAGAAAATAAATATAATTTGGTTCCCTGATACATGGTTGGAACACAGAGAGAACACTGTTCAGTAATAGACTTTTTTACACTATGATGGTCCTGGAAATGAGACTAGACTAATATGTAATTATTTTCTATTCTTATTTGTGTTTACCAATCAATTTAATGTCTCACGTTTTAAATATTGTGATTACATTTAAATTTTATGATTTGTCCCATGGCATGAAATTTTTTTCTTTATATGTAGTAGACTATTTTCAAATGACATGTTCTTATAAATATAATACATTTTTTATTTCAATTTTTTACCCTTACTAAGAATTTAAGATCACCATTTTATATGAATCTTTCCCCAAGAAATAAACAATGTTATTATGTATGGCATGCCAAAAAGGATTCTAGTTATGTTGAAATAAATGGGAGACATTGTAGATGTTTTATGAACTAGCTGTTTATGTTTCCCAGTTTCTAAAAACATTATACCTATATAGTCCGGTCGTTGTTCTTTTATATGTTGTAATTAATATTCTCCAATTATGATGTGGTATAAGTGATTGTAAATAAAGGGTTGATATAGTTGGTATCATAGTAAAGTAATAGTTATCATTGGGAAACTAGTATGAGAAAGCCTCAGGTTTATGTCAACATATATGATACAATCCTAGTGTTTTAGAAATGTCTATGAATAACTTAGGATAAAATCTAACTTATCCTAAAATGAAATTTTATTATTTATTATGTGATTTTCCTATTATTAATAGTTTTTATCACATTATTCCTCTTAGTTTTAGTCTATGGATGGAACCCGAAGGAAAAAACATTAATACCAAATGTGACGGGCAATGCAATGATTGTCCCCCGGAGAACCACATGTTATGGGAGCCAGAATGAAAATTTATGTAGCTATGATGACAAAACATTATCAAGATGTGAATCATTATGGACATCCAAGTGATCAAAAGAGGGACCAAAATTTTTTTGCATCCTTCATGAGGCCGCATCAACTTTTATTCAACATGTCTTCTAACCCATTAGTTACTGAACAATGGTCAGTACCACTAAAAAGTTATTTTTAGTTCTACAATGTTCTAAACATGGTAAAGTCATATTAGCAATATATTATTTGGAAGGTGAAGCTAATAATTGGTGAAATCATATCAACAATATAATGAATGGAGATGAAATTTATTCTATTTATTGATACATTTTCCAAAACATATATTTTTATATGTACATTCCTCATAAAATTCAAAAATAGTTTAAGAATGTATTCCCTGATCTGAAGAAAAAGTTTGATGAATTGGATAGAACCTAGGAAATTAATTTTACCAAACATGCAAGGTATACTTCTTATAATATTTTCCAACCTAAGAGTATGATTTATCAATTTTTTACTGTAATAAACCATGTCTCTAAAGGGAATAATATAGAAGGGTCTTAAATAGCTAATAGGAAATTTTTCAATGTGATCTCAAGGTTGAGATGGATATTGGAGTAACCCATCATCCATATGGGTTTGATAAAAAGAGAAAAAATTGAATTCAAAGGAAAATATAAAGTAAAAAATGAAAAGAAGATGAATTTTCCCTTATTCTCAATGTGTGGGTTGAAACATTGAAGGAATTGTCTTCAAGGGATGGGTAAATGTTTTATGTGTGGAAAAAAGGGCATTACGAAATTGAATGCTAATGTGATTGGAAAATATTTCTAATGATGTGAACTATGAAAAGTCTACACAAAATTCACCTCCTATAACTCAATGCTACAACTGCATGGAAAGGGGGAATTATTCTAATCAATACCCTAATCCAAGGGTTATTGATGATTATCTACGACAACAAACTCTTAAGGTCAAAGACAAATTAATGTCACGTGGAATTACGATTAGCAACATGAAGTATAATAATAAAGTGGTGAAAGGTACACATACAATCCATTCTAAGGAGGAAAATTATTTATTTAATTATAGAACTATGAACATTTTTATTTATAAATAATTTTATAAGGGTGTCACCATATTACCTCATTAATTAGATGTTGAGATAGTTGTGACAACTTTTAAGGGAACACCATTCACATCAAAAGATTAAATTTATTCTCTAATTGATGTTTATGGGAATGTTCTTCCTACAAATCATGTGATCCTTCTTATAATGTAATTTTATATGATTTTTGGAATTTATTTTTTTATTTATATTGAGATCATATCAATTTCCAATAAATGGAAGTCAAATTTCATATTATAGATCAATAAATGACCATCTATCGATGCAAGGAATAATATAAAATTACATTAGAAATTTCATCTATTTTTTTGGGACTTGATTCTAATAAATGAATCTTATTTTTCACAAATGGTTTTGGAGAAAAACATGATTAATAATAAACCCATTTAATAGGAGTTGATGTTGTCTTTCCAGATGAATTTCATGGTCTTCCACCAAATTGTGATTCTGATTTTTCAATAGAACTCATATTGAGTGCTATGCATATTTCAAATACGCCTCATATAATTTCCTCAATTTAGTTTTAGAAATTAAATAAGAAACATCAAGAGAATGTTAATAATAGATTCATCTTCCCTAATGCATCACTTTGGAGAGCACATGTGTTTTTTGCAAAGAATAATGATGGATCCATGAGACAATGCCTGGATTAGGGAGAATATAACAAGATCACTATAATGAAAAAATATCCTCTCCCGCACATTGATGACTTATTTGACCAAATACGTAGAGAACAATACTTTTCAATGATTGAGATTTATTTCGGATATCATCAATTATGGGTCAAAAGAAGGATATACTAAATAAGGAATTCAGTACAACTTATATACACTATGAATTTATAGTGATTTTTTCTGTTCTTATTAATTCACATGCTATCTTTGTGGATCTAATGAATATAGTCTTTGGAGACTTTCTTGGTCAGTTTTTCGTAGTATTTATATATTATATTCTTGTCTATACAAAGAGAAAGTAACAACATGAATATCACTTGAGAATTTTACTGAAGAACCTGAGAAAGGAAAAGCATTATTCTAATTTTTTGAAGTGTAAATTTCAGCATAAAAAATTTTCATTTTTGGATCACATAATCAATAGAGATGAGATATATGTGGATCCAAAAAAAATGAGGTTATTGATAGATGATCATCACAAAAAATGGTAACTAAGATCCTGAGTTTTCTTGGTTTGGATGGTTATTATCAAAACATTGTAAAATATTTCTCATGATAATCTAATCCACTCAGCAAGTTGACTTAGAAATGAGTTATGATAATTTTGATGGAGGAATGTGTAGATAATTTCAATGTAATAAAAAGATGTTTAGTTAATTCACTTATGCTCACACCGACCTGTAGTGGAGAAATGATTGTGAGATATATGGATGCATTCAAGATGGGGTTGGGGTGTATTCTCATGAAAAATGATGTAGTGATATCTTATGCCTCACGACAGTTGAAAATTCAGGAGAAAAATTACCCAACTCTAGATTTGGAGTTAGCTACAGTAATTTGGGCATTAAAAATATGAAGGCATTATCTTTATAGGGAAAACTGTGATATTTATAATGATAATTTAAGATTAAATTATATTTCAAAATAAAAGAAGATAAATATTTTCCAAAGAAGATGGTTGGAGATGATTAAAGATTATGACTAGAGAATTCATTACCACCCTAGGAAATCAAACAAGTTGGTAGATTCATTGAGTCAAAAAGACCATGCTAGCTTATCCATGACGAGGATCCTAAAAGATCCAATATTTACAAATTTCCAAAAGGATGGATTGTGGAATGTTAATGGAACATGAGAAATATCATATTTCTCAAAATAAATTTCAAACATCTATACAGGTAAATATTAAAGAAGAAGAAAAAGAAGATATAGAGTTAAAAATGAAGGAGAGATAGGTTCCTGAATTCTTCATTGATTGTTATTAAATAATATGGTTCAGGAAATATGATTTTTTTCATCCCATAATAGAACTTATGAATGAGAACTTGGAAGAGGCTCATAGATCGTCATTCACTATTCAGATGGGAATCAAAAAGATGTACATGGACCTAAAATAGAACATCTGGTGGGATGGAATGAAAAGTGATTTTGCCGAATATGTTTCTCGATCCTTGGTTTTTCAGCAACTCGAGAATGAGATAAAGATGTCTAAGGGGATGTTACAACCAATACACATACCCAAATAAAAAAGAGAAAACATCACTGTCGACTTTATCATCACACTTCCAGAAATATCTAAATCCAATATTGTTATATGGGTTATAGTTGATCTCCTTACGAAGTTGGAAGACTTCAACGTTATTTGATAGGATTTATATCATGAATAGCTTACCTAGATATATGTAAAGGATGTAGTAATAGATCATGGAGTACCAATTTCCATTATATCTGATTGGGATCTGAGGATTACATTGATGTTTGGGAAATGTCTTCAACATGCTCTGGATACATTGTGATATTTCAGCACTGCTTATCATCCTATGATATACAGTCAGTCTGAGAGGACAATTCAAACTATTGAAGACATGTTGAGATATTTCTATATTGATTTTATAGTTTGTTTAGATCGACACCTATCATTGGTGGTATTTTTGTACAATAATAGATTTCACTCCAGTATTCATATGGATCCTTATAAAGCCCTCTATTGAATGAAGGGAAGAAATCCAACTTTCTAGGATGAAGTTGGCGAAAGAAAGCTACTAGGACATGATCATTTAGATGAAATGGTAGAAAAGGATAGATCTATTAAACAACACAAAAGATCAGATTAGAGTCAACAAAAAAGTCATGGTGATGTCCGATGAAAATACCAAGAGTTTTAAGTGGGTGATATGGTGTTCTTATGAATATCACCATGGAATAGAGCAATAAGATTTGGAAATAAGTTTAATCTAAGACCTAGGAATATTAGTCCTTTGGAAATATTGGATCGTGTTGGGAATGTAGCATACTAATGGTCGCTTCCACTGATTGTCTCTCAAGTTCATGATCTGTTCAATGTATCTCTCTTGATATTGTATATACTTGTTCCCTCAAATGTACTAGGCTTTGAAGTCATACCATTGGAGCAATAAATTGCTTCTAAAGAACAACCAACAGAGATTACTGATCGTTGTAAGAAGTTCTACAAATCATTATAAATGAATTGGTTATTGTTTTATGGAGGGACCAAAATTACTAAAAAGATACATGGGAACATTAGTAAATTATTTGGGAGAGATATCCTTATTTTTTTTCCCAGTAATTAGTTTTGAGGGAAAATCAGTTTAAGGGGGTTCAATATAACAGCTATATTTTTTTATGAAATTTTTTCGTTATTTAATATTTATTCATCAGTAGCATGATTTGCCCGTAATTGTTAGTTTTGAATAATAGTGAGATTCCCTAAATATAAAATTATCATTACATCCTTGTCATTATGTTAGGGGGAATAATTATAACTTACCTATAAAAATTCATTATTAATTCATTGGCTATTAATTATTTATGAAAAATATAAATTAAATAGATATTTTTATATTTCAGTGAATTTAAATTGGATATTAAATTAATTATATATCTTTTTTAGATGTATAATAAAATATTTTTAATCTTTATCCAATATATATTTTAGTCATAGGGTATGAATAAAACCCTATTTTATGTATGAGAACCTATTTTATTTAAAGGATAATTTTAAACCATTGAATGGAAGCCCCATTTCAAATTAATATTTTGACATATTAATAATTTCGATATGAAAAAAAAAATTATTTTTAAGAAGAATATAAATATTTACATTGGAAAAATTTCTGATATTTTTCTGATAACATTCATGTTGTGATGAATAGTAAAAATATGCTATATTTTAATAAAAAATTACTTTTTTCATAGAGATAATATATATGGAAAACTTTTAATATTGATGGTTTAAAATTATAAATAGATGATATTTATTCTATTTAATATAATTTATTCCATTATAATTAATCATATAGTGAATTCATAGGTAAAAACATTACAATCTTTTCCAATGTTTTAAATATTAATACTCGCTTTCTCATTTCAACCACGGGATTAATTTTAACATAATTAATGAAAGTTTTATTTCTTGAATTTGGAAAAATTTATTATATATTTTGAATTAGAATGTATAATTTTTGTTAAATTGTACCTTTTTTTGGACATTATGAATAGTAACATGAGTAATTATTATATTTACCATTGTTAAAGGGTAAAACTGGTAAATAAGGGTAAAAATAATAATCTAATTATATTAATCAACCCTAACATGTGTCCTAATCTTATTGGATGATATATATCTGACCATGGCCATCCTTGGGTCGATTTTAAGACCCCCATGGATTCACATGGATGTGAAAATGACATTTTATGAGAATTTATTTAAAGTAAAGATAATTTTAACCTAATCACATCTCATTTACTAAATCGATTATAATTTAGGGTGATATAACTGATATCCACTTATATAAATATTCACTATAAATTTAATAATATTTCCTACATTATGGTGTTTTATAGTTTAATTTTATAAATTAGATAAATATATTTATTAATGACACAATTATGATGTAGTGATTACATCATTAACGAAAGAATCAAATAAAAGAATTTATAAATATTAAAAAAATGTAATTTAGTTATTTTGATTCCATAAATTATTTTCTTGGATTATGTTGACCTATTATTTTTGAGTTAATTCCTTGGTTTCGAAGGAATCGGGTTGTTATGAATTTTTTTAAGTCATGTATGAATAGTGACAAAAATTGACACAATTCACAACATAAAACATATAATAGTCTGTTAAATAATATTAAATTTATTAAAATTATATGATTCATACAAATAGTTAATATACGCCCAAATATATCGTAAATAGCATATTTGGTGTAACATTTTTTTTCGTGTAACACCCAATAGCTTGCATTGTACGCAACTTCAAGATTCTAACACATCGCATCAAATAAAATTAATTGTTATAAATACTAATACACTCATTTTGAAATTTTTTATACTTTATTTTTCAAAATGTACTTCATTTTTGGATTTGGAAAATTGAAATTACCTTATGGTGAATTTTTTATATTTTTCTGAAAACATTCAATTTTTGATAAATAGTGAAAAACACTTAGTTATATTTTAAAACTGACTTTTTATTTAAATAATTAATTATTTTATTTAAATTAATTTTAGGTCAAAATAAATACATAATACCTATATATGTTCAATTTAATTCATTGGAGTCATTTTATAATAATTTTACATATATAAATAATTTATTGAACTTTTTACCCTCTTTTAACCACATCCTAGGAGCATTTGCAAATTTTCATAAAACATAATTTTACCACTTCTGTGAATTGAATTTCTAAAATCTGAAAAAAATGGTTGATATCAGAAAGTAAAATGTGGTTCAGTAATATAAAAATAATTTTTTGTGAATAATAACTTTACTACTTTTATTTACCACAGTTAAAAGTAAATTGGGTAATTAAGGGTAAAAATAATATTATTATTACCCCAACAGAAGTCCAAATTCTATAGGATAAATATAATTCGACCAAAAAACCCTTAGGAATAATCTTTGACCCTTCAGGTCCACTTGAATTAGATTAAAACAATTATTATTATTTTATTTAAAGAAGAGTTAAAAGAGTTAAAATCCATGATTAATAACTAATCCATTTCTAATATAGTGTTATAAATAAGATAAAATTGACTATAAATATTCATTATAATGCTAATAATATTTCCTAAAAAATTGTATTTTTTTATAGTTTTTATAAATTAAATAATTAAATTTATTTTATACACAAGGATGATGCAGTAATTACCTAATTATTGAATGATTAACATTATCGATATTATAAATATCCAAATAAATCTAACCTGAGACTTTTAATGAATTCCACTAATTTTATAGATTAATATGACATGTTAGGGTGGATTAAAAAAATTTGAAGTAATAATGCTGTTATGAATTTAACAAAAACGAAATACAAATAGTGTCAAAGTTGACATAAAAGAGTTTTTAAAACAAATATTATATTATTAATTGATATTTTATTCCTAAAAATATAAGGTTCAGCCAAATGACTTAGATGTGGTTATATATATTAATAATAAACCACATGGGATACTCTTGGATTGTTATAGAATGCTTATTAACCATATAATATAAAAAAATAAATAGGCATGGTAAATGACAAACTATTTAATTAAGAGTTAAATCTAAAAGATAAGGTTACTATATGTACCCAAACTGGTCTAATACCTATTTCAAGATATTATTTCATCCCATCCTTTCTATATCCTCGAAATAAATAATTTTTCGCCATTATAAACCGAATATGAATTTATTAAAAAATAATTTTTTAATCTTTTTCCTATGGAGCCCCTCACCCCTCTTATAATAGGGCACTCCCCCTTCTCTCAAATTAACACCTCAAAAGACATTATGCTCAGCCAGCCACTACCCAAATATCTTCTCCACTATCCTCCCTTTAACCTAGAGGTATTAATTTAATTATTATGCTAACCAAAGGTGCCCTTTTAATCAAGTAAAAAAAGAACCCGAAGAAGAGATAAATATTCCATCACATCTTTCATGTTTTTTTCATATTTCACATATTCTTTCCTTGTTGTTTCCATTATAAAATAATAACTCTAGTATATTATATATAATGTAATTTTATTATAAATATGGTACAACCATATTCATTATTCTATCCATCCTTGGAATGACATGTCACCAAACGTGCGTACGTACAACTTACCGTCTCCACGTCGTGGTGTAGTTGGTATTAAAATACATTATTATATGGACGGGTATAATAAATCTGTATAATTGATGTAAATAATAAATATAACATGATAATTATTCTGTATATATGATATACCATCCAATTATATATGATTTTAATTTCAAAATAATGTTATTGTCGATCATGCGTACGTACGGATTACTATCTCCACGAACATGATGAGATTCATTCCCCATCGTATCCATTCAAGACTAATTTTAATTTGATGAATAAAAATAATGTTCAAAGAATTAATATCATTCTCAATATGAATAAGATACAAATTATCCATAACAAACATTTCTTACGTTAGAGTTCATATAAAGGAAAACGAATCAGTTAACACCAAAAACAACGATAATACTAAAATATTATAACAAAGAAATATTAAAATATCTTATATGATATCAAATTAATTTATATGGTTCTTGTATAATTTAATAACAATTATTTCACCATTGTACTAGAGTTTAACCTACCTTTGACCATGGAAAATTACAATGTATAGGTTAATTCTACATTCTCTTTATTATTCGAGGTTGTTTTTACATAAGTATGTACCAGGACATCTTTATCAACCACATCCATGTTTCATAAAAATTTATGTCAATTTTTTTTTTACAATTTACAAGATAATGTTGTAAAGTCATTTATACCATTATTTGACCATATTTTTTATGAAAGGAATCTTTCAGTCGTTTTCCAAACAAGGTAATTTACGACCTTTTTGACAAAATTAATGTAAGGATGTATTTTTTAACTTATACGGAAGGTGAGGTAATTCTCTGCCGTTATAACATCATCAAAGATTCCCTTACATGGTTATAATAATATTTTCAAAATAAATGTTTTCTTTTAAAATTATGTAACATTAAAATATTTCAAAAAAGATAGATATTTCTCTCAAATAGTTTTGATTTCATCTATGTCAACATCTATTGATGGAGTTTATATTTGTTTGAAGTTGATTAATTTTGATAAAAATCATCCATATTATATTGATGGTTTTGAGATGTGTTTGACTGTGGATGTGTTATTTTTATACAATTAATGGTTTTTTCTTAAATTATTGACATTTCGTATGTTATTTTTAATAAAAATGTTAATGTTATATTTCAACATTTTCTTATGAGGAATGTATTGGAAATAGTAAGTGACGGGTGGAGCCCTCTATAGCTCCTCGATGCATCGGTAAGTCTCATGAGACAACTAGATGTGGAATTGGCCGAGGCCTTTCCCAATTTGATATATGGTTTTTCCCGAGGCCTTAATCTTTTTTAGACGTCTTGGCCAAGGTTTTGAAAAAATGTTTCAGAATGTACGACATTATATATTCCTTAATTATTAAAATAATATTGATGGTTCATGTTGTCATTCGATTAGTAGAATAACCATGATTATGTTTTATTATGGAATTATTTACTCATCTCATATTCCTTCCATAAAATTACTCATGTTTATTATTTGTATACGTATGTTTTTTGTATTATTCACCATGCTTAATATTTATGTTATCTTCCATTTAATTACTTACCATTACTGAGCGTTTGAGCTCACCCCTTTCTTATGTTTCATTTTCCCAGGATATGAAGAAATTTGTTTTGAGTGACTTGTAGGCATAATCTCGGGGAATAGATGTTTCTAATGGAATAAATTAGTGTTGTATTTATTTACATTTATAATGTTGACCTTATGTATGAATCTGGTTTCCAATAATACTAAATTGATTGGTCTTTCAAGATATTATTTCCTTGTGATCTTGCCAATGTTATGTAATAATGAAATGACTCTTGGTAACTAGGGTCGGGGCATTACAGTTGGTATCAGAGATGATTAATAGAAACCTTGGAAACTATATTTAGATAAACTCTTATTAGAGAACATTATCCAATGATAGACTTTGAGATTTTTATAGAAGAACTTTCTAAAATATTGTAATTGTAGAGATTTTGTGAGTTTTCCAAGCAATACATCCTAATATGGATATGAGTAGGTAGAGGTGGATTTGGCACAGATGTACCTAGGGGTAAAACCCATAAACACTACTTTGAGCTAATCTCGAATGGGAGCTGGTGCACAACAACGGGCCTTGCTGCACTATTGGTTATGACACTCCCCGAGGATATGCTTAGGATAATTCCTATTTTCCTTACAAACCATTATGAAGGGATTATGAGTATATACTTTCTCAAAGAAAATATTTTTATGATTATGAATTATATCCATAAATAGTAAAATTTTTGTGAAGTGTTTTTCATGTTTGGATTTATGTATTGTTATTTATAAACAAATCATGTGTATTCCATTTTTTAGAAATGACGCTTAGCAGAAGGAATGGAAATTGTATCAATGCACATAATCCATCTAGGTATTTATCTTTTACACAAGATAATTATGGTGGAGCTAGTGATGAAATTGGAGCTAATCTTCTTATCTCCATACTGGGACAACTCATAGTGGTTATTAATAATAACCTCACCAGTATGGAGAACCCTACTCCACAATGTGAAGGAACAATGTTAGACCGCTTCATGAGACAATAACTACAAAAATTCTATGGGAATACAAATACATTAGTAATTTAGCAATAGATAAATTTCTTAGAGAAAATATTTCATATTTTGAGGAGTAGCGAAAGGGAAAAAAGTTGTCATGGTAGTTTATCACCTCACAGGATACGCAAATCAATGGTGGTCATTGATTCAAGACACAAATAAATATGATGAAGTATAAAATATGGAATGTATGGAGTTCAAATAGACTTTAATAAAAAAATAATTTCCTCATGACCATCAAACAGATATGGAAAGTTAATTTCTATGTCTGAGGAAAAAATAGGATGTGAATGTCATGATGCATGAAGCTAACATTACAAGGATAGCAAGGCATGCTGCCAATTATATATGTAACCCAAGAAGTAATATTGATGATTTATTTTATAGTATAAATCCATTTCTACATCAAGAATTAGTATCACAATCCATATCATTGTATGAATATATTATCTCGGGTGCTATCAAGACAGAAAAAGAATTTTCTAGGTCTTGCAACTTCAAAGAAAAGCAAGAGAAGAAGAGATCTGTTGAACACTTGGGGAAAGGAAATAAAGAATCATGGAAGAAGGGAAGAATTGAATTTCCGCCCTGCGATAAATGTGGAAGGAAGAACCTGGGTGCCTATCTAAATGGAAAAATAGTATTCTACAAATGTGAACAGAAATGCCATCTTTCTCGTGATTGTATGGGAGAGAAAGATGGTACCAATGTTCAATTCTACAATTGTAGGGAGTTGGGACATTATGGAAAACAATGTCCTGCGTGTCAGGGAAACTTACTTCATAAAAGGCCAAGGGATAAAGGCCATGCTTATGTGATCACTACTACTATAGTTGATGCTGAAAAAGATGTGGTGGCATGTAATTTAATGGTTTCCTCATGTTTATCCAATACTTTATTTGATTCTGGATCATCTCATTATTTCAAATCTTACATGTTTGCTAAGAAAATTAGATATATTCAATTTGATTTATCAAGGGATTTGTTAGTCAAAAAACATAAGGGTAGTACCATTCCAATAATGTTTTGTGTATCAGTTCCCATTAGGTCATATAAATTTTATTTATCTACTGATGTCATCATCATATCCATGATTGGATTTGATATAATCCTCAGAATGGATTGGATTTTGGACTATGATGAGAAACGTTATTGTAAGAAGAAGGAGGTTATAATTTTTGATGATGATAAAGAGTGCCTTATATTTAGAGAAGAAACGTCACCACCTTAGTCTTATCTAGATCCAACCCCAGTAGCTCAACAAAATTCAATTATTGGGGAGGAAGAGAATGAAATAATTTTTGGTGACGAAAATAATGTTCAAATAGAGTACATATCTATTTTGCAAGAATATTTTGATGTGTTTCTAGTGGATTTACCTGGAAATCCTCCAGAATGATAAATTGAGTTTTTCATTGATTTAATTCCGAGTTCAGGGCCCATATCAAAGTCCCCTTATAGAATGGCCACTATGGAATTATTGGAAGTAATGAAACCGCAAGAAAAATTTAGTAATAAGGGATTTATTCTCCCTAGTGTTTATCCATGGGGAGACCCTGATCTAGTTGTTAACAAGAAAGATGGATCATTGAGGTTTTGCATTGACTATAGGTAGATCAATACTATTACAATAAAGAACAAGTATCTCCTACCTTACATTGATGATTTATTCGAAAAAATTCATGGAGCTCAATTTTTTTAAAAGATTGAATTTCGATATGGATATCATCATTTGTGTGTGAAGAGGGATGAAATTCTGAAAACAGAATTTCGAACCAGGTACGGGCATTACGAGTTTACATAATGCCTTTTGGGCTGACTAATGCACCCTCAATTTTCAAGGATCTAATGTATGGTGTTTTCAAGGAATGTCATGATGAATTTGTAGTGGTATTAATTGATTATATCACAGTATACTCCAAAAACTATGATGATCATGAAAATATCTTGCGCACCCTTCTGAAAACCCTCAAAATGAATGAATTATAAGGGATATTTACCAAGTATGAATTTTGGCTTCAGAATATTTCTTTTCTTGGTCATATTGTCTCTAAGGATGGAATCTCTGTTGACCCTTATAAGACAAAGGAAATCCATGAATGGACAGCACCAAAAAGTATAACTGAGGTACATAGTTTTATTGGTATTGTAGGTTATTATCGATGTTTCATCCAGAATTTTTCCCAATTGGCTAACGCATTAATAAAGCTCACACGTAAAGGGGTTAAATTTGTTCGGAAAAAATAGTGTGAAGAATTTTTTGAAGAACTGAAGTGAATATTAGTCAATGGTCCTATCATTACTCTACCATCAT
This sequence comes from Viscum album, assembly GCA_963277665.1. Taxonomy (NCBI): domain Eukaryota; kingdom Viridiplantae; phylum Streptophyta; class Magnoliopsida; order Santalales; family Viscaceae; genus Viscum; species Viscum album. The sequence continues at coordinate 571,239,085 of OY728129.1, forward strand.
GGAATGATGGGTTTTTTATTTATAGTGATGCCTCAATGAAAGGACTTGGTTGCGACCTTATGCAGAATGATAGATTCATTTCCTATGCATCATGACAGCTGTAAATTCATGAAAAAAACTATCCCACTCCTGATCTTGAGTTAGAATATGTAATATTTGGTTTGAAGATTTGGAGACACTATCTCTATAGTGAAAATGTGAGATATATATAGATCACAAGAGTTTGAAGTATATTTTCTCTTTGAAGGAACTCAACATGATGCAAAGGATATGGATTGAACTACTTAAGGATTATTATTGAATGATACAAAACCACTCTGGGAAGGAAAATAAGGTGTCAGATTCTTTAAGTAGAAAGGATCATCGATTTTTGAACAAGATGAGAGTTGAAAGGGATCCTATTTTCATGGATCTAGTAAATATGGATATGAGAATAACCAGAGAAGGTGAAACATCAATTATTTTTCAAATGGTTTCCAAACCATATTTACTAGAAAGGATAAAAATATCTCAGTTTGATGATGATGAATTTCAAAGGACGATTAAATATGTGAACGATGGTAGATTGATCTACATCGTATATGAAGATGGGATTTTGAAATTTGGGAAGAGGCTTTGTGTTCCAAATATACCTGAACTAAAAAGGGAATTGTTAGATGATGCTCATAGATCTGATTTCTCTATACACATTAGGATTACCAAGATGTATGGAGATTTGAAGGAACATTTTTTGTGGGACAACAAAAAGAGGGAGATTTCTGATTTTGTGTCATGAAGTATGGGTTGTCAACAAGTGAGAGCTGGAAGGCAATAGCCTTGGAGGAGTAAGGCAACCTCTCCCCATAACTGATTGGAAATTGTATAATATTACAACGGACATTGTCATGGGACTACTAAAGACTCCTAGAAGGAACGATGCAATATGGGTCATTGGTGATCATCTTACCAAGTCATCACATTTTCTTACTATAAGAAAAGATGCACCACTTGAACATTTAGTAATACTGTATATTAATGAGGTTTGAAGACTTCGTGGAGTATCCCTATAGATTGTTTCTGGTCATGATCCACGTTTTACATCAAGATTTTGGAAAAGTCTTAAAAAATATTTGGATACTGAACTTTGATTGAGCACTGCCTACCACCCTCAAACTGATAGACAATCCGAACAAACTATTTAAACCATATAAGACATGTTGATATCATTCGCACATGACATCCAAGGTATGTTAGATCAATATTTACCTATGGCTGAATTTTAATTAAATAATAGCTTCTATTCAAGTATTCATATGGTGCCATATCATGCGTTATACGGAAATAGATGTCGCACACCAAACTGTTGGGATGATGTTGGTGAAAGAAAACTCATAGGCCCATAACATGTTCAGGAAATGATGGAGAAAGTGAATGTTATCCAAACCCACATCAAAGTAGCTCAACGTAGGTAGAATATCTATGCTGATAACCGAAGGAAGGATTTGGAATTCTAGGTAGGAGATCATGTTTTCTTGAAGGTATCTCAATGGAAGGGAGTTATACCATTTAGTAAGAAGGGAAAATTAATCCCCAGGTTTATCGGACCTTTCAAAATTCTAGAACGAATCGGGGTTATAGCTTAATGTTTGTCAATTTCGCCAAGTCTCTCCAAAGTAGATGATGTGTTCCACATTTCACTGTTGAGAAAATACATGCCTGACCCAAGACATGTGCTAACATATGAAGAATTAGAACTAGAACACGATCTATCTTATTAAGAAGAGAATGTCAAGAATATTGATACAAGAGAGCAAGTGTTGAGAAACCAGATGACTTGTCTGGTAAAAGGTCTATGGAGAAACCATAAAATGGAAGATGCAACATGGGAACCCGAGGAACATATAATGAAGAATGACATGAATCTTTGTATGAATTAATATTTCTGAAATTTTGTGGATGAAATTATTTTAAGGAGTGGAGAATTAGTACCCCAAGCTTCTACGATATGTTTCTCTATGAATAATGTAATAGCTTGCATTGTACAAAACATCGAGATTATAAAACATCACGACCAATCAAACTAGATGTAACGAATAGTAATGCCCACTTTTTGAAATTTTATAAATTTTATTTTTTAAAATGGACTTTATTTTTGGTTTCGGAAAAAAAAAATTAGCTTATGGTGATTTTTTTGTATTTTTATAAAAACTTTCAATTTTGATGAATAGTGAAAGACACTAAGATATTGTTTAAAACCGAATTTTTATTTATATAATTAGTTATCTAATTTAAATTTATTTTAGGTCAAAATAGATATATAATACCTATATAAGTTTAATGTAATTCATTTTATTTAGTTTATAATAATTTAGATATATAAAAAATGTATCGAACTTTTTTCCATCCTTTACACACATCCAAGGAGAATTTTCAAATTTTCATAAAAATAAATTTCAGAGCTTATGTGAATTGAATTCCAAAAATCTGAGAAACACGGTTGATTTCAGTAAGTAATATGTGGTTCAATAAGAGGAAAAAAAATTGGTGAATAGTAACTGTTAACTTTTATTTACCATAGTTAAAAGTAAATAGGGAAATTAAGTATAAAAATGATATTATTATTACCCTAACTATGTACATATTCTATAGAAAAATTTTACTTCTACCAAAAACAAACTTAGGAATAAAATATGATCTTTTAGGTCCACTTGGATTAGATAAGGACATTTATTATTATTTTATTTAAAGAAGTGTTAAAAGAGTTAAAATCAACATTTAATAACATAACTATTTTTAATATAAGGTAAAAAAAAATCTACTATAAAAATCTATTATAAAGATAAGATGATTTCATACATGCTGATATTTTATTTATATTTTTTAAACATTTAATAATTAAATTTATTTATGACACAATGATGATGCAGTAATTACTTAATTAATTAATGTATAAAATAATTGATATTATAAATATCCAAATAAATATATCTTGAGACTTTTAATGAATTACACTAATTTTATAGGTTAATATGACATTTTAGGGTTGATTATATGTATTTTTTTTGATGAAATAATTCTGTTTTGAATTTAATAGAAACAAGATACCAACTAGTGTCAAAATTAACATAAAAGAATTTTTAAAACAGATTCTATATTATTAATTGATATTCTATTCCTAAAAATATATTTTTATGAAAAAAATATAAATATAAGGTTATATATATTAATAATGAACTTCTAGGGGTTTTTAGGTCTTTTTATAGAATGTTTAGTAACTATATAACATAAAATTACAAAGAGACATTGTAATTGTCAAACTAATTAAGTAAGAGTTAAATCTAAATGATAAGTTTAATATAGTGACCTAAACATATATAAAACCTATTTTTTGAGAGAATTTCGACCCATCATCACCTTATCCTCAAAATAGATCATTTTGGGGACATTATGACGAGTTATGAATTTATTTTAAAATAATATTTCAATATTTTCCTAAGGTGCCCCTCACTCCTATTATAAAAGGGCACTCCCCCTTCTGTCAAAATCACACCTCAAAATCCTTTTGGATCGTCCAACCCCTTACCAAATATCCTCTAAAATGTCCTAACATCATCCTAGAGGCATTCCTTTAGTCATAAATCAAACATATGGAGCCCTTTTTATCAAATCAAAAGGAAGAACCCGAAGAAGTGGTAAATATTTCATCACATATTTCATGTTTTTTTCTTGAACTTCTTCTTTCCTTGTTGTTTCCATTAAAAAATAATAACTCCAGTATCTTTTATATACTATTATGTTATTATAATTATGGTATAAACATATTCAATATTCTATCCATCCTTTGAATGACATGTCACCATACGTGTGTACATACGACTTATCGTCACCACCGTGTGGTGTAATTGTTATTCAAATATATTATTATGTGGATGGGTATAATAATTATGTATAATTGCTGTAAATAATAAATATAACATGATAATAATTCTTTATAAGTGATATATAATCCAATTATATACGATTTTAATATCAAAAGAATGTTATTTTCCCTCATACGTACGTACGGATTACCGTCTCCATGAACATGATGAGATTCATTCCCCATCGTATCTATTCAAGACTAATTTTTATTTGATGTTTAAATATAATGTTTAAAGACTTAATATCATTATGAATATGAATAAGATACATCCTATCTATACTAAACATTACTTACATAACAAATCATATAAAAGAAAACGAATCAGCTAACACCTGAAATGATGATAATACAAAAATATTATTTTCAATTAAATATCAAAAGATCATATATGATATCATATTAATGTATATAGTTAATATATAATTTAATCAAAATTATTTCACCATTATACAGTAGGTTAACCAACACTCGTCCAAGGAAACGTACAAGGTAAGGGTTAATTCTACAATCTCTTTATTATTTGAGGTTGTTTTTATGTCAGTATCTACTGGGACCTCTTTATAATCCACATCCATGTTTCATAAAAATTTATTTCCCATAATTTAGAATATTTAATAGGCATTGGGTTAAATTCCATTATACCCTTATTTAATCTTATATCTTTTGAAAGGATTCTTTCAGTCGTTTTCCAAACAAGGTGCTTTATGACCTTTTCGACACAATTAAGGTAAGAATGTCTTTTTTAACTTATTTGGAGAGTGCGATTATTATCTTACTTCGTAACATCATTATAAATTCACATAAAATATTATAAGAATATTTAAAAAATAAATGGTTTCTTTTATAATTATGTAACTTTAAATGATTTCAAATAAAAAGAGATATTTCTCTCAAATATTTTTAATTTCATCCATGTCAACATCTTTTGAAGGATTCTATACCTGTTTGATGTCGATTCCTTATGATAATAATCTTCCATGCTGTATTGAAGGTTTTGTGATATGTTTGTCATTGGATGTGTTACTTTTATACCATTCAGGGATTATGGTTAATGTATTGACATTTGGTATGCTAGTTTTAATACGAATGTTTATGTTATATTTCAACCTTTTCATATGATGAATGTATTGGAGTTAGTAAGTGATGGGTGGAACCTGCTATAGCTCCTCGATGCATCGGTATATCTCATGAGACATCTTGAAGATGAATTGCCTGCGGCTTTTTCCAATTTTATATATATTTTTGGATGAGGCCTTAATCAATTTTAGACGTCATGGACGAGGAATGACAAATTGTTTCATAATGTCCATTATTATAAATTCTCACATTATGAAAATAATATTGATGGTTCATATGGTTATCTGACCAGTATAATACAAATGATTATGTTTTATTATGGAATTATTTACTCGGCTCATATTCTTTAAATAAAAGTTTTCATGTTTATTATTTGTAATGGTATGTTTTTTGAATTATTCACAATGCTTAATATTTATTTTATCTTCTGCTTTATTTCTTATCCTAACAAAGTGTTTGATCTCACCTCTTTCTAATGATTCATTTTCCAGGGATTTGGAGAAGTCAGTTATTAGTGATATTCTAGCATAATCTAGGAGGCTTCAATGTTTCTAATGGAATAAATTAGTTTGGTATTTATTTTCATGTTGTAAAGTTGTACTTATCTATGAATCTTGTTTCCAATAATACTAAACTGATAGGTCTTTTGGGACAGAATTTCCTTATGATCATGACAATGTTGTGTAATAAATCACCAAATTTGGGTAACTGGGGTTGGGGCATTATATTTCAGGTCATTTCATATGATAGGGTAATTACATTAACCCAAAATGTGTAAATAACATTATATCACGGTAATATTAAATAGGGTTAAATAATGGTTAAACAAAATGATTAGGATAAAAATTATAAACTTGTCTAAAAATTATTTAATGATGTGTATTCAAACCAAAATCATATTATGATTGAAGTTAAAATGATTTGGACCAATTTTACTTGAATTTTATTTTATAATAAATTAATATTTTGAGAGTTTCCTAAAGTGTGCATCTCCACACTTATTAATGGGACCCTCCTCCCTCACCTCTTCACTCAATTATGATCCTTAAATCTCATCGAACACATGACCATTTATCTTCTCAACATACCTAGAGAAATTCTAAAGTTTCTGGTATTCTGAAAACTCAAACTTTGGTATACTAAGAGAAAATTTAAAGGGGGTATGTCAAGAAAGATGTAATCTCTTCAACCGATTATTTAAAATTTATTTATTCTTCTACATCCTTTTATTTAGTTTATTCATTATAAAGTAATAACATAAATATCATGAATATACTTATATTCTATTATAAATATTAAAAATACCTTATTTCACCATATATCCATCCTATGAATAATGAAATCACCATGCTGGCGTATGACGACTTACCGTCTCCATGCCGTGTTGTAAACTATTTTTCACCACCACCTTACATTAATGGGTATAATGGTGGAAATAATAACTATATATGATTATTATTAGATGATATTAATTCTGATATACTATACACCTTATACTTCAATATGATTCAATAATTATTTAAATGATATCATCGCTCGTGCGTACGTATGAATAACCATCTCCACGGTGTGATATGATTCATTTTGTATCATCTTCATTAAACAATGATTATATAAATTAATTTAATGAATAAATATGATATATATTATATTAATAAAATCTGGTAAATGAAAAAACTATAACCTAAAATGATTAATAATAATATATCTGGAAAATAAACATAAGAACATAAAATAGTTAAAACGAGAATAACAAGTAACAATCATATCTTACTAACAAACAGATGAAAATATGATCATAAATGTTATCACAAAAATGAATATTATTCATGAATAAATAATAAAAATTATTTAAATCATCCTAAATGAGGTTCAAAAACATATGAAGGATATCAGTCTTATGATAAGGAATAAATTTTCAATCTCATTTTAATATGAGATCGTTTATACCTAAGTATTTACTGCGGTTATATTTATCATCCATTTCTATGTTTTATAATTATATTATAATAAATTTTGTACTATTATTCCATGTATTTTTAATGGCATTTTTACCTATTTTGACTTTTACAACATGGTTTGGATGGATTATTTTTAACCTTTACCATACGAGGTAGTTTTTGGACTTTACGGAAAAAAGTACAAGAAAAATGTTGTTTTACCTTAAACGACATGAAAATATTTTCACTCTTTCAAAATTTTCTTTTTTATTGAAGCTTCCCCTACAAGAATACATGTAAATTTTTACATTAAATGATATATTATAAATTTTTCTGAAATTTTAGGGAAGGAAAAAATCTTTTAAAAAGAAAGTATATTTTACTTAGGAATGATGCTCAACTATTTTATACGAATTATTTTACCTCTAAAATTACATAGGTTTATGTTTCTATCAATTTTAATACATTGTTTTGATTATGAAAATAATGAATCTATATTTATGAAGTCCATTTGTGGAATATTTTATTATGGATTGATATTTATGAAACCCATTTCATTTCATGGGTCATGTTATAGTTGATGTTTTTATTTTTTTGTGGCACATGTAAGAATGGTTTCATTTTGAGATGGGTGGGACCAATATTTACCTCCAATACATTGGTTAAATATTTTTATCTAATGAGATAGACATGGTTGAAATGGAATGTTAATCTAGTTCAGTGACACATGGCTGGAACAATGAGAGAACTCGGTTTAGTAATGGACATTGTCCGCTATGACGGTCTTGGAAATGAACCTTGATTAATATGAAATGATTTTCTAATATATTTTATGAATGCCAGAATATTTTATGTCTTATGTTATGAATATTGAGATTAAATTTAATTTTTATGATCTATCCAATGAAATTTCATTTTTGATTTTTATATGTTTGATACAATTTTCAAAATTTATGTTCTTATAAATATGATATGATTGTTATTTCATTTTTTTACCCTTACTGAGCATTAGAGCTCACCCTTTTATATGTTTCTGTTCCCATGACATAAATAAGGGTAAAAAGTATGAAATGCCAAAAAGGAGTATTTTTATGATAGAATAAACAAAAGACAATGTAGATGTTTTATGAACCAGTCGTTTATGTTTCCTAGATCTAAAGACACTATACCTATATAGTCCTATAACGGTGTTGTTATATATTTGTTGTAATAAATATACTAAAATTTAGAAGTGATATCAATGTATGTAAAGAACGAGTCGTTATAATCTCGAGTCAAATGGATCATGGATTTATCTATTTCATCCATATTTCAACATAGAGGTATTACTTGTTTTGATTACATTCAAGGCTTGTACTAGTTGTATTTGCTATATCTCATGTTGTGATTGCTCACTCGTGTGGTTGGTTTAGTTGACCTCAATTGGGTTATTAGATTATCTATTGGAACCTCAATAATTAAAGATGATTTTTTTATTAAATAATGAAAAAATAATATATGAAAACATAATCAATATTCTGAAGAATTATAGGGATACTATAATATTTTAAAAGGATCATTAATTAACTGTAGATTTAATGAAATGAAACTAATATATTTTCATACCGAGGTAATAAATAATCTCCATGTAAGTTAAGTAACTATAAAGCATCATGGAGAGAAATAATTCCCCCACTTAATGTAACCTCACACCTCATAAGAAGCAAGATGTTTCATTTAGGGGAAAAATTCCAGATATTAGTAATTTTTATCAATAGAGTATCATATGAATGAAAATTGGAGTGATGAATATGGGAAGTAAGTGATTAAGTGGTAAAAATAATGATAAAGAATATATAATTTATGACATAGATGGGTTATTTTGTGAGAAAAGAGAATTTATGATGGGAGGAGAGTTTCCTCCACTCTCCCAACATTCAAGACAAATGATTGTGCACCATGGGTGGAAGGGAGTCACCCTTTCATAATTATAAAAAAAATAATGATATTATTGATATAGATATATCAAAATTAATTTCTATTTTATGAAATTTCAAAAACACACACACACATATAAATATCCATTATATAAAATGTAAAATATAATATTAAAACACCCTATATATATATTTAAAAATATTTTTGAAACTGTTATATAAGAATTATAGATACAAAAAACAAAAACAACATTAATAAAAAAATAAACCACAAAAATGAACCATGATTTAATTTCCAATTTTCATATAAAACTAAAAAATAAATTTTTAAAACACACATTATAAATAACATAAACATAGTCAATATGTAATTATACCATAATAGTAATAAATTTTTAGATTATAAGTGGTAAATTTATGTTGAGACAATAATAAAAGAGTTTTACACAATCTAATATTGATTCATTATCTCCTTTCATTGTTTACAAAATTATTCTCTAATATGTGACACTCACCTGATCCTGTTAAAAATAGTGCACTATTGACTCTCATAGTATCCCCTAACCACTCTCAAACAGTTCATCCAAAATGTCTTCTAATTTCTTTTTTCGTATTTGATAAATAATAATTCCAAAATCATAATTTTTATAATTATTTATCAAACATGAAAAATATATGGTGTCTAAGACCATTTTTTACTAATAAAATTCTCATTTTTAATAAATATATCTTATTTCAATGTTATAATGAAAAAAATAAAGAAAATAACATTTTTAAATTATAATTTCTAATTCCTTGTCTAGAAACATATTATCCCAATAAAATATCAAAGGTTTTCCTAGATAATTTTTAAATTATAGGGATATACCACCCTATGGATTATATAAAAACAATGAATATTTTGAAAGAAAAACTATTTTCCATTAAATTATAATGGACCTACATAAATATAGGCCTCGGGGGGCCACACAGAATCTGAAGGGGGGGTAGAGCTATACCAAAAATATATTGGTTTATATTATTTAGGATTAATTATTCTTTATATTTCCAAAAAAATTATTAGGCATTTATATATTATGTAATATGTCATAATATCAATATGAAAAATTTAATTTTTAAAAATTTTCTAAATTATATTATGAAATTTTCACATTTATATGACTTCTTTTGAAATTAATTTAAACTACAAAAAAATAGATTTAATGGATTTGATAATAATTTTGATAATGTGAAATATATTATATCAATGTTTTATTAATTTTATTATATAATATGAAAAATTATTAAATGATTTAAAAATAATTAGTAAATACTAAATATTTTGGAAGATATTAGGGTTCATTTTATGTAAAATTTATACTATTAAATGTTACATATTATTAATTATAATATAGATTATGTGATTTTATATTTATATATTACGGGTTTTCCATAACATCATGTAAAATTATAATGTTATCTTTAATTGATTTATTTATTAAATGTTAATAAATGATTAACTCTTGATTATATTTATGAATTGTCTTCGAATGACGATCATATAACCATATTCAACCTTGTATTTCCAAAACATCAAACAATGAATCTATTTAGATTTCACTATCATCCCGTATATGTTCTGAATTTCATCTTTTTAAAATAAATAATCACTATTTTTCTTTTATCTTCCTTCTGATATGGGATTATTTTTAGAGTTTTTATTCTTATTTTATGTCATGTGTGTTACTTCATTTGGAGTAGGTTATGTGTAATTTTTTATTTCTTGTTTCTCATACTCTTAAATAATTCTCGATTAATATGAACTATTACATAAACACCATATTGGTTTATCATTATTGAGTTTTTAGATGTTTGATATTGTGTAGATTGAATGAAAATTCTTTTTTATGTTTGTTTTTTCTTATTTCGCACTCTATATTTTTTTGGATTAGCTAATAACTCCTCTCTCTTATAGCCTTATTGTGGTTCAAGATCTAGTATTGTTTCCAAACCTATAATATTATACAATATTGTTTTCTTGTGTTATTATTTTTCATGTTTTTTACGTGTTGTTTTAATAGTAATAACAATTTTTGGAATAACATCGAAGGATTGTTTTTTTATCTAGTTTCATGATTCTTCCTATTATGGTGTGGTGTTTTTTAGTATTCATATTATCTATAATTATGGTGTTTTTTATGGATATTTATATTTACTTTTCATCTTTATTATTTGATATCTAGGACGATCTATCTGTTCTATATCTATAGAAATATCATGAAAGGTCTGCTGATGTGGTAATCTATGGATGTGGTATTAGGTATTTGACTTGATCGTGGCCTCCTTCAATATATTCACTATGTTATTTGGTACAATAATGGTGGTGTGTTGGTTTTATGATAATGATAAATTATTTCAAACAACAACATAATCCTTATTTATTCTTCCTATTTTTTATTGAGATGATAATTCTTTTCTATTAATTTGTGGGTCAGTTTTTATTACACATCATGTTTTCACTAGTGATATTGAGATAGAAGTGATTACCACTCTAGATCATTTAATCTGGTATATGATTAGATTTGGGAATATGTATGGTTTTTATATTTTTCTTAAAGGATATGAAATATTATAAAAGGTATCCATTAATATAAAATGCATTCTCCACATTACCATTCATTCATGTTAGATGCATATATTTTTTATCTGTAAATATAATTTTCAAAAAAATGTCTCACATTAAAATATTACAAATAAATGTTACTTATTGGTTTTGTCTCTCATAGAGAACAAAAAAATTAGTTTCAGATGACATTCTACATTAATCAGATAGATGTTTGTACACATGATCTTTAGGTCACTTTGGTGGAATGTTAAATAAGGATTCATGATACATAAATTTAAAAAATACCTTTTATTAGAGACATTATACCTTGATACCTTAAATATGTTAACATTGGGGATGATAAAATCTTTTAGTGGATTATTATAATTTCTATTAAGTCATTAGTTAAAGTATAATATGGATTGTATTTTTCTAGTCATATGAAAAGTAAAACATCATGGACCTTAGTTATAAATGACTGAGGGCATGAATGAAAAAACATATATATTTTTAATGCTGTATTAATAAATATATGGATGATGTTAATGTGAGTTTTATATCTATTTGAGTGAATGAAATGTGGTTTATAAATCAATACTTCAATTTTATACTCAATGAATTGATAACATATGATTGGGATATTTTTTTTTAACATAATAAATATTTTATGGTCATATAATATCCATATAAAATGGAGTGTATTATTATATATACATATATATGTTATTTCATGTGTCCATATGCATGTAGATACAATTAAATTATATAGAAAACATATAATATTCTTATATCATTAATATAATTTTCATTTCAATAGATGGAAGTTCATGTATAAATATATATAATTAAGAATATAGAATTATATTGAACTCCACAAAGGTCCATGGTTTCACAAAATGTTGTTACATGAATTTTAATTATGTATTTTTATAATGTGTCTGTAAATATCATTTAGAGTAAAAAAATAATTTTTATAGATATTCCGATGTCTTTTTAATAGAATATAATATGTAGAAAAATATATTTACCAATATTATGAAAAAGAGTGATATATTTTATTCAAAATATTATTTATGATTCTTGAATTTTTTTTGATATGGTTTTACAAGTTGACATTTTTGATGTGACATATAGTTTTTTAATTTTGATATTTTAATAGATATGCATGACATAAATTACCATGATATAACTTTATTCAGTATATCACCATTTTTTGTAAGGATAAAATTGAAATGGTGATAGTCTAAACCATATGATTTTTGGAGTTTTATTTTATATATTATTGGACATATTGGGACACATACATACTCTACTAATATTATTTAAAATTAATTCTTGATAATATGAGGAAAATAGTTTATAGTGTTTTTGATGATGGAATAAGAAATGTGAAAGGAGTTAATGATTTCAATATTTTTGTTTGAGGTTTTGATAGTTCAAACATTCATAAATTATTTCAAGTGATAAATTATTAAATGATTATGAAATTTTCAGTCTTGAGGGAGAGTTCATGAATCATATATAATATATGGATGACCAGGAGATGGTTTTAAATTTATTTGCTTCATAACAAATCTAATTATAAAGATCACTTTGACAATTTCCTTTTCTTCTACAGTAACTAGAATTTATTGAACCCCTCCACGATCGATAATGAAGGTGGGAGTGACCCATGAGGATTACCTCTAAATTAACATGGGCTAGAGACTATTATGATTGGTTTAGAATATGCATGTAAATGGAATTATCCACAAAAAAACTCTGACAATAATAAATGATCATTAATCAATAGAAAAGAAATTAAATTCCAAAACATAATTCAAAAAAAATAGAATGATATTAATAATTTTTTTAAAATGTTATGAAATAATATAAAAATAAGAACTCAACCACTTTGTGTCCCACAAACAGGTTTTCATTGAACGCGAATAGCAGTTCCAATCCTCATAAATGTATCCTTTTGATGACTATAAAACTATGATGGATGATAAATTTGGAGTAAATTATAAATCCATTTTTGAAAATAAAATAAATATTCTTGTTTGATCAATAATAAATGATAGATAATTCTACCAAACAACATATAATTACTTGATTATGACATTAGTTGAGATAAACTGATTATGAGAAAATTACTTCTGAAATTTATATTCCTTGAAAACCATATTAAAAATATATATATTTCTAATTTATTTAATTATTTTGACTTAGTTATATATTTTTTATAGATAGTAACATCATTAGATTAATATAAAATAATTAAAATTATTTAAATTATATTTGGATTCTTTTTAATGTTGAATTTAGATTTTCAAAAATAAATTTTTTATTAATTTCTTTATTTTAATTTTAAAAAACATTTTATGCTTTTAACATTAAATTTTTAAATCAAATATCATTTTTTAAAAAAACATTTAAATATTTTTTAATTTATTCTTTTTTAGAATTTTACATGTTATGAAATTTATTGTTTTATTTACCCTTCAACTGATATCATAAAATGAAGCGGAAAATAATGTGACACCTTTACCCCATGGATTAATTACTAAGCTTTTAAATCATTTGAAAAAATATTATATGTTACTCATAAGTAATTAATGACCATAAATACATCAATATGAGACAATTGAACATTTACTTCCAATACATAACCATCAAATCAAGTGATTTGGTAAAAATCATGTTAACATGGAACAATTGAATCTTCTACCACTACATGGATTTTCATACCCTTCCTATAAATTCTAATACCCTCACGTATAATTGACGATATAAATCTAAAAATCTCTATAATTCATATCATACTAATATTTCCCATTGTCTGTGAATCCACTTCTCTCCAAAAATTCAACGTCACCTATCATGGATTTATCTTTCTAGAGATCTGAAAATTCTTTTCGATCCATCCATAGTATAACATTTATAGAGCCACAAGACTCTCGAACTCCCCGAATTAATGATGGTACATGATCCCACAATGAGATCCTTCGAGAAAACCAAACATGAATCCATAAGGTTTAACAGAGACCTACAAAAAGTAAACTAATGATAAAGATCAATTATCGAATCTCAAACAAACTTATTTGAGGATGTTTCGTCCTTAATATATTGAGAGGATTCATATAATAGGTTTCATGGTGATGAATTATATTAATACTAAACTAAATTACTTATTTGAAGTCTGTGTTGAAACAAAAAAATGATAATACATGGTGCTTCAATATTATTTATTGCTAATTTATTTGAGAACATTATTCCACTACTTATAGAAAATGGAATTTTAAGGAGTTTCAGAAGAAATATGACCCAATATAGACAACACGATGCAAAATTGGATGAATTTGTGATTGTGGATTCCAAAAACAGGGTTTCAAGGATTTATTTAGTTTGGATGAAGAACTAAAATAGAATATAATTGTTTTATAGGACTCCAAATCTGCAGCTTATCAATGAATACAATTCAATTTAGATGGATAGATTTATATTATTTTTAGTGAATTTTAATGTATACTAAGACATTGAGATTCTATAATCCCCACAATATAATGACCTGTTTTTATCCCATAATTGTTTCACGTAAATTCCACATAGTGTTTTTTGGAATGTGCAATGGTAATTCAATATTGGTTTGAGTATGTGTAAGAGTTATTTCTTCATTTCTTATAGGGTGAAATTTTTTCCTTGGTTCACCCATTTATATTATTATGGTTTAAAAAAAATATATATATAGGACTAGTTCAAAGAAGATCATGACTCCAGTCAATTTAGTATCTATGAATTTAAAATTAAAATTTATTTATTTGGAGGCTAGGGATAGGCTATGTCTGTAATTCCCAATGTTATGGGTGTCAAATAAGGTCTCTCTCTGTTAATGAATTTGTTGTTTGAAATAATTTTTAGTTCAATATCGAGTATGGAAAAATAATTGAATAAAAAATTTAAAATAAAATAACATGTTATCCTCACATTATGATTAAATATTTATTTTAGATGTGTAAATTATATGATTCAATGAATTTAAAAACATGATCAAGGCTAGAGAATGTATCATAATGTTTCTATATTTCTCCTAGAATGTTCATGGTGAGTGATCTAGGTTACATACACATCTAATAAGATCTTCTGGACAGAAAACAATTAATGTATCGATGAAATTCTTCATTTTTTTCATATATTTCACCACTGATGGTGATTTATAGTGACATAAATTACATATAGAGGATATAAAGATCTATCATTGATGATAATGATACTACATTCTATATTTTGGTGATAAAATTCATCATTAATTACGTATAAGAATATGGAATCAAGAAATGATGGATACTAGGGTATTAGATATAATTGTGATGAGGAAAAAATAGTGATGAGAGATTCACTATATAGAGCTAGGAGTCATTGGGGGAGAATCTTGTAGGAGTTAGAGCTACTAGATAGAGAATATTCATCTTCTATTTCCTTTTTTTGTACTTAAAATAAATATGAATTCATATTTATTTAATTATAGTAATATTATAAATGAAATTATAATTTTTTTAAAAAAACTTATCCTAGAAATTGTTTATTCTAGCTGATTTTTTTCCAGGCCACAATTATAATTATTTCGGGATAATATTTACATTTTTATATTTCCAGAATAATGTTTTAAAACTTCTAGTTTTTATCTGACCTAATATTTTTCTAATTCAATTCCACCTATTCAATACATTTAGAATTAATTGTCAAAAAAATTTCATGAGAGTAACACACTGAGTTCAATATAAAAATATGTAGTGACAACTAATCTCATCATTTTGTGAAAATTAGAAATCAATAGTTAAAATTTTATATGAATTCTATGAGCATAGGTTAATAATAATACATAATTTAAATCAAATTTAATTTAGTTTTGTGTTTTAATTTACTGTATGAATTGATGAAATTCATTATAAAAAACATTGGAAAATCCCCTACCTCTTGAATACACTATCCACCTAATATTTTTATATTTTTTTATCTCTATTTGGTTTACCAAGTCATGTCACATTCCCATAAAAAATTTGTCACTCTCATCTTCATCTCACCACCCGTCATTTTCTCATTACCCTCTTATTATTATGTTCATTTGTATTTATTTTTCTGATTGTTATGTCGGACACACATATTCATCATGACTTCCCAATGGATAAAACACCCAAAATATATGATCTATAATTTTTATATAGGGTTATAAATATTTAATTTTACCCATTCCTGCTAAATATCCTGGCTTTAAAGACCACTAGTCATGTTCATTTCCATCAAAATTTCCTCATATAATCATTATTTGTTTGTACTTTATATATATTTATTCCATCATTCAACTACATTTTGAATTAACTTTTTAAATCCACATTTGGAATATAAATTTAAATAAATAATTATCCATGTCGATTATTAATATAATAAAAAATTAAGTAATTTCATCCCTTTTCATTAAATTATTTAAAACATCAAACTGAAATTCTGACATTGATGTGACAATCATTTTTTGTATTTACAGCTTTTAGGAACTCCATTTCTGTTACTATAATTATCTGACCATCCAATATTGAAGTTGAAAATGTTCTTGAATGATTTAAATTAAATGATAACCAAATTAACATGAAACAACACATAAAAATGTAATTGAATAAACAAAGAACATTAAATTTATTCCTCATTAAATAACATCATACCTTGTTATTTATGCTCATCTTGCTTCATTATTTTTTAATAAAAATCTTTTACTTGTCCATACTTCCCCACATATCACAAAAAACCATCTAAAAAATCAATCTCTATTGTTTAAAATAATGAGAAAATGGAAGAATTATTTCTTTCAATAAAAATAAATAATATCAATTCACAAAGATAGAATATGAGTTTAGTAATCCCCTACCTAAATTGGTGATTTATAATCCATTACAAAATAATGTGAAAGATGTAAATTATTTCCCCATGGTCTAACCCATGTAAGTGGAGACTTAAATAAAACAAAACCATAGTTATCTGCAAATAAAACTGATGTCAAACCACTACAAAATCCCTCCAATGTGAAAATACCAGGAGACAATAAATAAATTAGGGGAATAAAATCATTTTGAATCATAAGAAATAATAAATTAAAAGAAACAGATAAATACCATGATGAATAGAACTGAAATGACAACTAAAATTATGTATGTGTTACGTATGATTTCAGGGAAATAATTCAAATCAAAATCTTTTGATCTGGATTACAAATTCATTTATAGGATATAAATATGATGTTCATGAGAAAATATTAATATAAAACGTTAATGAGTAAGGTATTTAACTATACCATGGGGTAATATGATAGTCCATTCCCAAATGTTTCACCATCAAGAGAAACAATGGGAGGCATCATGTATATATCCACTTCCTAAAACAATGTCAACCAAAGGATTTGAAAAAATTGAAGGGGGACAATGCACAAGGATACTCTATCTAATTCAATATCTATTCCTGCTCAATAAATACGTGATCCTGCATGAGATTTATGTCATATGGGGTCTCAAAATAATAGAATCCCAAAAATCTTCCATGATAAGTTTATTGGAGAAGAAGCTATAGTTATTCGACATGAACAACTATATAAAATAGAAAAATCATTATAATGAGACGAACACAATATTTCTTGAGTTTCATTCATTATGAACACCCATTAAAGCATGGAAATAAAAACTAGACTACAGGTCTCCATGACACATGAAACATCCCATAGCATAACCAAAACAACTTTACTTATCTAAACAGTCACCCTTATCCTCTATGACTTTTCTAAACGGATCCACCGTACAATGATTCCTAATATGGTAGATTCAAAACAATATCCATCAACCATATATTTCACTCAATAATTAGGCTAATAATTTTACTACATAGACCCATAACCAACCCACATTAGTGGAAAATGACTCATTACTTTTAAAAACTAACCAACAAAAAAATTCCGCATAAACACCACTGTTCCATAATCAAAACTCACCCCATCATCCATAAAACACATAAAATTAAATAAAACTGGACGGATAGTTTATAAAAATTAAATTATATAACTCTCCAATTATTTTTCATCTAATAATAAACATCATACACATAAATGGAAATACTTATATTTGACATAATTCTAGGCCATGAAATGCCTGTCAAAAAAATAATTCACTGCTAAAACAATTAAGAGAAGGGATGAACCATACCCTTACTCTTATTAAATAATAAAAAATTTAGATATAATAATAATAATGGGATATAAATATCAAACAATTACACCTCTATCAAATATTAAGAAATATGACAAATATTTAGTGAGTGTATATTAATGATTCCTAGATACTCATCACATTAAGTATATCATATACAAAAAACATATATAAAATAAAGATATGTATATATAGGGTGAATATATATTCATTATTTCTACATGATTTCCTTACACTTCTGTTCCAGAGACTCCAATACTCACAAATCTGTGTATTCATCTCATCATTACCAAATAATTGAGTGAGACCTTCAATGTAAACCATAATTAATGGATGATGTCTCTATTATATAATTTTATGATCTCTCAATAAATCATTATAAATCATCTAATTTGGCATGAATGATTTACAATTATAATGTCTCAATCAAAACTCATGATGTCATGATTTTTCTCTCTCATCAAACTTAGGTTCACCCAAACCACATTCATATAAAAACAACATACCATTATTTCATTCTTCATCTCAATGGGTATTTTTATAATGATTTCAATAACCAACTAGGTTGTAACCTCCCAAATAAATTTTCCCATTGTAATTTCAATTTTGTTATTTTTAATCAAAGGAATAATAATGAAAACCAATATCAAAACACCCCATTCCAAATAAAATATATAACAATGGAAATCCAAACCTCAACCATGAAAATATATAGAAATTATGAAATTATCGTCTCTATAAATTCATTATATGTTAAAATCGTTAAGGAATACTCTAATTATGATGGTTTTAGAATCATATAATTTTTTCTATTAAATAAAGTCATTCTAGTAAGAATTAATAAATAAGAAGCAACACATAGAACATAAAATGGTAACCAAGAATCATATGCAACCGATGCTCCTATTCAATTTCATTTTACACAGTTCATTATCCTCATAAATTTTATTTTTGCACTAAATAAAATTTTTAAAATTATATTTACCCTCCCCACATTATAATAAATTCATAGAAACCACCCAATGTATTTTTTTTAAATAATATGAGAGCTCTCAGGGTTGAAATCATTATTTTGAAATAGGTCAAATAAATTTCTGATTATGGGCTATAATTATTAATATCCCTAATCAAAATATATGCTTTATCAGCCTAGCCGAAGATAACCCATAGCCAGTGTCCACTACTAGATAAATCTGCATGATTATAGGGAATAAAGCCCTGAATGACTAATCAGTTTAGAAGTCATGGTAAACCGGATACATAAATGTGTTTTTCATTACAAATGCATGAACTAATTACAATATTTTCTTCTTATAAAAAATAAACAACTTTTGTATAATTTTAATATATATAGTATATTATTGCATTTCATTCATAGTACACTTCTTATATTCTTGTGGAAGGAAAGGTAATTCAGGTGAGAAAAAATTCTTAGTAAGGGGAAAATATAGAAGAAGAAATAATGAACCAATGAGAGAAATAATTATGTAATGGTAATTAATTGAACACAAAATCCATGTTATCAATAAGATGAATGAATGTACATAAGAAATATGGAATTTTAATAATAAAAAACTCATGCATTTATTCATCTCATGAGAACATGTCGATGCATCAAAGACCTATATTAATTCTGGGCTCCGCCGGTCATTACCAGCTCAAAGAATTCATCATATGGATTAATCAAAGTGACTAATATTCCTTATCAAATAACCGTATTGAATGAGAAATAAAAATTTATAAATAATTACCCCATTAATAATATAATTGTTAATGTAGGAACCATTTTTAACATTTTATATGGTTATACAATAGTAATATCCATGAAAAATGAAATGGATAATAAGGGAAAATTCAAAGTTCAATGATCATAGGAAATTTAATAAATCAAGGAAATTAAAAATTAAATCAATGAGAGGAATGGGAATATTATCCTTGGATAAATAATTAATAAACCCTATATAGAAAGAATAAGGATGGTTTCAATACAAGAATTCATTGTGGAATAAAATATAGGTTTTTTGTTATTGATGAAATAAATGATTATTTTTTAAAAATATTTTTGAGAAAAATATTATTTTATTTTGATAAACCTTTTGAACATATTATTCATTAAAAATAACCTTTTAAACGTGATAATGTGGCTTTAGAGAAATGTTAGAAAATGCATCATTGGGAATGTGACCAGAAAAATATATTTAAAATTTTTTAAAAGAAGAAAAATGTAAAAATGTCTATCAAATTATTAAAAAAAAAATTTTAAAACCTTTTAATAAAAATTATTTTTTATAATATAATATGTTCTTTGAAAACTTATATATAAAAAGTCTATTTTTCTAAAAACAAATTTCCAAAAATATCTTTATACCAAAGATTGGAAAAATAGTGATAACAATGAAAAATTTTCATGAATAACAAGAGGATAATGAGATGTCTTATTAAAAAAAAGTTATATAATTTCCATTAATAGAATTTCCATTGAGATATAATTAGGATTAGTCATGAGGAAAATAATATTTTAAACATTCCAAATTGTAAAATACCACTTTGAAACATTTTAAAATCATAAACCTCATGAAAGAATAAAATGGAATAATATTATTATATAACATGAATTGAAATTTAATTCATGATATAATAGAAAATGGAAAAAATTTCATCACACAAACATGTAAGTAGTTAACATGAATTTTATCACCCATATGTAAAAAGTGATAAGAGAATACCTTACTAATGTAGTTACTAATGGATTGGAAAACCCAAAGGTAATTATTCTTAAATAAAAAAACAAATTACCAAGAATATAAATTAATTAATGACATTATATGTCAATGTGGAAGTAATTACATCAAATATAATAAATTAGGTGCATAATAATTAAGTATGCCTCACGTAATGAAAATGAAAAAAGAATCCATTACCCTGGGATTCCATTCATGTGATAGTCTTATAAAAACCTATATAATATACATATATTAATATTATGGTTTCTTTATAAATAATATGATGTTTATAATTACTTTTATTTAACTCATTTACATGTTGTGTAAAACTACTAAAATAATTTATTTTGCACCAGTTTTTTAACAGATTTGATTGATGTGTCAAAACAACAATTGTTGATCAATTATGGTCAATGGGGTAATTATATAACATCTCCATAGTGGTAAACATGAAATTAATATCATATTATAAAATTAATTCTATTTTGAAAAATAGACATTAAATATTCTTATAAATATGAAAATATGTAAAAATCATCGAGATAGTAGGTCATACGCACGCATGACTAACATTACCATTATTGATTGATCATTGTGGAATGATGGTAAGTAACTCAAATATTTCAAAAAATGATCATTATATAATAAATATCATATTATTTAATCATATAAAATTATATATAAAATTATTTGATATATTAGAAATCACATCAGGTCAAGGAGGCGGTAGTCCACATGTACATGAATGAAATTATCATTTATACATTTCATGTATCTTGTGAACAAATCACATTGAATTGATGGGGTAGTAGTCCCCAATTCTTCAAATGTTGTTATCTTATTAACGTAAAAAAGGAAATTACTAAATTTTATGAATTATATATGTTTTAAAGAAGTATAAAGATGCTTAGAATATCATATATAACATATATAAACAATGTTTACATCATATATTCCACCAAGATAGGTTGTAATGGAAGATTGAATAATCATCATTTCATGGGGTAGTAGTTTTCCATCCATAGAAACATTATGTTCGTTACCCATTAGATGTTGGTGTGTGTATGTGTATGTTAAACACTCAACAAGAAATCATCCTAGTATATTTATGATATTGTTTGTTTTATACAAGAATAGAAGTTGATATAGGAATTATGGGATACTTTTTGGGCAGTGATTAACCAAACATATTTGGTTTAATAGGTGTGAGGAATCAATTGATGTGGCGGCCTTTTATATGGAAGGAAAAGGACTCACATGGTGTTTTTGAAAACAAGTTAGGTGTGCACATGATATGACCTAATAAAAGTCATAAAAACCCAAAAATAATTATAAATTTAAAGTTATTGGATGATAAATTTTCATACAATGGGTGTTGGAAATGTTTCTTGGTAATTAGCGAACATTAACATTGTGTTTTAGTCCTTTTTAAGCACACTTACACCTTAATCCATATAATTAATATTAATCACTATCACTAATCATTTTTTCCAAAAAATTATTTTAACTTATTTGACCAAAAAAAAATTCATTACAATTGTGTATGTTGGATTTCCAAAAATCATATCATAGAAGTGAAAAAATAAATATTAAGGCTAATCTTGTACATAGATGGATTAACTAGTTTCGATTGAAAAATGTTCAAAATATTATTATGTTTTTTATATAATTTAAATGTTATAATAATTATAGAGAACTAAATTATATTGATATATGTATAATTCATTCAATGTGACTTTAAAACAAATTTATAATATAACTTATCATTAATTATTATATAAACCAAAATAATGTTTTTAACTAAAATGCACGATTTTTCACTATTCACTAAAAATATATAGTTTCTTGAAAAAATACAAAAGGTTCTTCCTAATATAATTTTGACATTATAAATTTTAAAATATTATTTATTTTATCAAATTTAATTTTTAAGTGTTTCAAAATTATGATTTAAAATAGGTTTACCATTATAATGCGAAAAATATTCTGGAATAAAATTTTTTATGTGAAATATTATGTATGATCATTTCTTATTCTTATCAAATAAATTGGATGAATATAAACAATAATTGGTTGAATTTGTAAAATATTTTTTATATTTATATAACTCACTAATTGTAATTAATTTAATCTATAAGAGTTAAATAGCTTTGCGAGAAAAAATTGTGTATCTATAAAAATATGCTTTTAATATATAAATGGTTATTTTATTCATTGGAAATGTATTTGTAACAAATGATTATATTATCTAAACCATCTAATTTCATAATATATTTAATACTATTTATAACAGAAAATATTTATAATATAATATTAATTAATAAAGGTTTAATTATAGATTTTTTCTCAGTAAGACTACGTATTTCATATAGTGAAAGCCATCAAATAAGGATGTATTTTCTTGTAACACGATATATAGAGGAAGGTAGTTGATGTGTATGATGTATGATAACCAAGTGTTGCATGAATTTCCTTCTAACTCAGTGTTTTATGTGTTTAAATATTTTGAATATATTTTAAAGAGTAAATATATTATAATGTATATATATATTATATTACATTTCATGATTTATGTTACGTTTCATACACTATATCAAAGACAAGGATCTTACATTAGTTTTATCGGGGAGTCACATTCTACCAAACATATTTAAAATGAATCCTCACAATTTAAAATCAATAATGGTGATAGATTGTTTAATACTGACTCTATTTTAAATAACACATCATGAGAATGGTTCAAAAGTAATGTTCAATAAAAATTTTGAATGGAAGTACAATGTTAAAATGGAATACCATAAAACTAAGTATCCATTTGGTGAGGTATCATTAAGTTCATCCACAAGACCCAGATTCAAAACCAGGTAGTGGCATATTTCTGGTACTTTAGCTGGTACTGTAGCAGGTAATGTAGCTGGCACTATAGCAGGAACTATAGCAGTACTATACACCGTGTGGCACTGTATCAGAACTTTACACTGTAAAATTACTATACCAGAACTGTACATTGGGCAGATATTGTATCACTTACTTTAGCAAGTACTTTTTGGTACTGTAGCACCTGGAGCTATTCACATTGGGCCATCAGATTGGGCTTGGGGCCCTTACGGCTTTTAGGACACACAGGCCTTCGGGTCAGTAGGTCTTTCGGGCCACCTCTAAGTCCCTCGGGCCACCTCTAAGGCCATCGAGCCATCTCAAGGCCTTCGGGCCACATGAAGCTGCCCCAGACAGATTGCAAAAAAGGAGCAGCTCGAGAAGTGGATTCAGAGTAGGTGCACTCACTAGAGCAGAGCCAAATCGATTTGTCAGAATGGGAGGGTATGGCTATGCCATCGGGACCAGCCTGTTCTTGCACGAGAAGCCTATCCAGACAGCCATGCAATATTAGAGAGATACTTTCATGATAAAGTTGTTGTGAAGGGGCAGTTCCTTATATATAGTATGGTTGTATTCCCGAAGACCTTCAGGTCAGGTAATCACTTAAGCCTGTGGTCCTTGTAATCTATGATCCTATGAGCCTTGTAAAGGTTCCCCCTCACCCCTTGAATGGGAGGTTATCAAAAATCAATAATAATGAAGTCCCTAGGGCCATTCAGTGTATAAAGACTGAATGAGGTCATTAATCATAGTCAAATGAATGATCAATGGAAAGGTGAGGTCTTGAAATTTATATATATTGTATGATTTAACGAGCCATTAGTTCAACCAAAATTAAGGTATATGGACAACCTTATTATTTATAATTTGTTTTCCTAATGTTGGGTTACTCTTTTATTGATCTTGAATATAATAAAATATTCTTACCTGATAGTTTTCAATTTCATATAAACATTAATAAATTTCGGTTGTGCTTCACCAAATTATTACTCATCCCATTACTCCCTAAAATTAATTACCTACAATGATTTTTTTCCTCCCAAACCACTGAAATAATCATTTATAGGATCATAGAAATTTTATTGTGTATGTCACTGGTTGGTGTGAAACCATTGTCATCCATTGGTTATGGTTTAAAGAACCTCATCCATTCCAGATTTGATTTTTTGTCTCATATTATACATGGTTTTCTATTTATAATATACAATTAATTTAATTTTCAAATATTAATATGTTTCACATCCTTGGAATAATTTTAATCACTAGATATACTTTTAACTTAGGTTTTCAATACAACCTCAATACATAAATAATTCATCAGTTTATTTTCACATATATCCATGAATGGTCTAGTGTTTATCCTCTATGAGAGGGCATTGAATCAGGTAATATCTAGGTTCTCCACATTTATGAAAAATAATTATAAAATATTTCATTGTATGATATTCATTTCCATTAATAGAAAACATTCTTTTTCCCCAAAATTCCTTTGCTTTATGTTCTTCTTTCCCACACATAATGTATTTACTTGTTTCATTAAGAAACGTTCCCATGTATCTTCTTCCACAAATTTAACATGTCAAAATGCAAGCCTTCTTTTCCACATGGTCAATGTTACTGTAGATCTTATCATCCTCTATCCTAATCTTGTTTTTTGCACTCGGGAGTTGTTAATGGTTTATATTTTTAATCATATTTCTTGAAAAGATATTTATATTAAACATGATATCGTTCACTCCCTATAGCACATCATTTGGTTGCTTATTTTCACTATTTTTTCCATCGTGTTTGAAGTTAACTTGAATTATTTGGGTTAAAGCCACTGAAATAAACCAGAAATAATAATGTGAGAAATAATAGTCATAATGAGAATAGTGTACAATTATATATAAGATATCTATATAATAACACTTTATTTTTAAATAAAAAAATCTAGGATTATGATTCATTACTCGATGTAAAAATCATTTCAAATTTTCGTATTGTTTTTCAAATAAAACATGTTTTAACTTTCGTATATCCCCTAGGAGAGTCAAACCAGGTGTGCAGTAAGGCTTGTTTTCTTATACCAGGTTACCCTGGTCATGTCTGGAACACCTTTTCTGATTTGTTACTCCTAGGTACATCTGTTCCAAACCCATGTCCACATGTAGTTCCAAGATAGGGAGGTTTTGTAAGGAAGACCCACACATTATATACATTACCAAAATTTAGGGGGTTTTATCTATACATATCCTCAAATTCAACCTTAATGTTATGTTCCCTAAATGACTTTTCCCTAAATATAGTTCCCAAGGATTCTACTAAATTTCTTTTGATACCAACTTTAGTGACCCAGCCCCAGATATCCATGATCCAGTGTCTACTACTTGATACATTACTATTATTTCAAGGAATAATGCCCCAAATAATAGATCAATATAGTATACTTGGTAATCTAGATACAACAATGAGTATTTCCTTACAAATTTTTAGACTAATTTAAACATTTTTTTCTTCAAAAAAATCAAGAGGATATCTCTAATCCATCTATTATATTCTTACATTTCATTCATGGTATGCTTTTTGTTTTTTTGGGAAAGAAACATAATAAGGGTGAGCTCAAATGATCAATATGGTAAAAATATAGCTAATAAAATATTGAATCAATGAGTGTAATGATTATGGACCACTAAATAACGAAAAACACATTCCATGTAATCAATAAACTAAATTAAAGTACATAATAAATAAGGAATGGTAATATCTGAAAAACATGCCATTAAAATAACCGGATAATGAAAAAATAACTATAGAATATTATAAAACTAAAACACATTCCATTAATCAATGAAATTAAATGAAATGTATCCATAGATATTTCGACACAAAATCTAATATATAAATAAAAGCTACCACTAATATGAGAAAAATTGCTTTCTTTAAGGAAGTTATGTCTCAAGAACATGAAAACAAATTATTATCATGTTATTTTACAAGGATGTCTTAAACTAAGAATAGAAACCCATTTATTCAGTTATTCATCTCATGAGATTCGGCGGATGCATCGAGGAGTTATATAAAGTCCGGGTTCCACCCATCATTTCCAGTCCAATGAATACCTCATTTTGTAGAATCAAAATATCCAATAATCATTATCAAATAACTGTATTGAATGTGATATATATATCCTTCATTAATTCCCTATTTAATCAAATGAGGGTCAAAGTAGGCCATGTTTTCAAAATTGTATACGGTTTATGAAACAGTAATATTCATGAAAAATGAAATGGATAATATTTAAGAATTCAAGATTCAATGATCATAGTGAATTAAATACTTCATGGTGACTAAAAAAATAAATAAATAAATTGAACTTGAATATTATAACATGCCCAATATATAAATAACCATCCATATAACGTATATGTATTGTGTCAACACAAAAAAAATCATGTGGAGTAAAGTTGATGGTTGTTGTTGTTGATAAAATAAATGATAAACGTTTAAAAATAATATTTATGAAAATATCCATTTATTTTGGAAAACCATTTAAAATAATTTAATTAAAAATCATCCTTTTAAAGGTAAAAAGATTTCTTCAATGAAATTAGAGTGGATTAATATGTACATGTCATATGGGTTAAAAAGAATATTGTGTTTAGAAGAAAAAGGATAGAAAATTTTTCATTAGAAAAGAGACAAGAAGATTCCTTTGAAACATTGTTAAAAGTCAAAAGTGTAAAATTATCATTCCCAACTAATATAAAAACATCTTTTAAAACCATATGTTAAAACATGATTTTTAGAATAAAAAATGTTCTCTAACTAAGGAGAGATATAAACATGGGTTTTCTTAACGAAATTTTCAAAACAATATTTGTGCCAAAGAGTGAAAAAATGGTACTAACAAATAAAAATGGTCAAAAATAACTAGAGGATAATAAAAGAGTTTATTAAAAAATGGTTATATAGTTTTCTAGACTAGAAATTACATTGAGATATATTTAGTATTTTTCTTGAGGAAAATAATTTTTAAACATTCCAAAGTGTCTCACACCACATTGAAACATTTTTAATTCATAAAACTCTTTAAATAATAAAAATGAATTAAATTATTAAATTAAAATATGGGAAAATTAATACATAATTAATATTAAAATGGTAGTAGATACACCACACAAAATATGAAAGTAGTTGACATGACTTTTATCTCACAGATCCCAAAAAGTTAGATTAGAATCACATAATAATGTAGTAAACAATCGATTAGAAAACCGAACTGTATATTTTCTTAAATAAAACATTTAAATAACTTGAACATAATATAATTCATGATATTATATGTCAATACGGAATTATTTACACCATATATAATAAATTTGGTGTACAAGAATTAATTATTCCCTATATAAAGAAAATGAGGCAAGAATCCCTTACCTTGTTTTTCCATTTGTGTGGTCGTACTTTAACTTATTTTATAATAAAATTATGTTAATTTTATAAATTTTTCATAACCATTTTCATTTTTATAATTTATTATATTTCACTTATTACCTTTTCTTGTACAACTACTTAACCAATTAAGTTTTCATCCTGTTTTTTTGACCAAATTCGATTTATGTGTCAAATCTACTATTGTTTGTCAACTATGGTAAAATGGGTCATTATATAACATCTACATATTGATAAAATTAAATAAATTATCATATTTTTAGATCAATTATACTTTTAAAATCAATTATTAAATATGGTTATTAAAATTATAATATGTTACAATCCTGAAGATGGTTGGTCGTACATACACAGGAGAAACAATCATATTTATAAATGGTTATAGTGGATAGAAGGTAAGTGACTCAAATATATCTCGATTGTTAATTATATAATAAATATCACATTATTTAATCATATATACTTATATAATGAATTGTATTATGTGAAGGAAATCACATCATTTTGGCGAGGCCATTGTACACACCTCTGGGAACGACGTTATCTATTTTATGGTGTGTAATGTGTTAATAAATAAATTGATATATATATATATAGAAATTTAATTATGTCATGAATATTAATTATTTTTTTAAATATCATATTTTTAATTATAACCATCATTTATACATTCAATTTATTTTGTGAATGAATCACATCACTTTGATGGGGCGGCAGTCCACACTTCCTGAAAAAATTGTTATCATATTAATGTCAAATGGAAAGTACTAAATTAATTTATTATTGAAGGCTTAAAGAAGTATAAATACTGAATAAATATCATTTATAATATATATAAACAAATTTTACATCAAAATTGAAACCATTAGAGGTGTTAATGGAAGAATGAACAATCATCCTTTCATGAGGAAGTAGTTCATCATCCATAAAAACATTATATTCCTTTACTATTAGATTGTGGTGTGAATAAGTGTGGGTTAAAGAGTCACAATGAAAATATACTAGTATATTTATGATAATGTTTTGTTAATACATGATCTGAATAAGGATATTTTAGAGGTTAGAGAGTCGAAATAAAACTTGCGTGATTGAAAAAAGACATTACCTTTTAATCGGGTAACTTCTTTTGGTTTGAACCAAAAGGATTTGTTGGACATGTTTCTGACCAAAGGGATGAATCAAGGTAGATTATAAAAATTATTGTAGAATATTTTGGAATTTATTTTTCATGCTTTAGAAGATTTATATGTGCGAGGAATGGGTAGAAGTGGTGGTCTTTAAATGGAATGAAAAGAACACACTTCATATTTTTGAAAAAAAAAGTCAATTGGACACATGTTCTTACCTTATAAAGGTCATAAAAACCCAAAAAAAATAATTAATGGATGTTTAATGGAATACATATTTCTATAAAATAGGGTTTTTACATGTGGTGAGGTCATTTGGCCCCTTAAACATATGGGTTTAGTCCATTTTGAAGCCTAATTACACCTTAATCACTTTAATTATTTCTACTCACACTCAATAATATTTTTTGTTAGAAATTAAGTTGATATTAATGGAACAAAAATACTATATTTATTACCATTTATTATGTTAGATTTTCAAAATTAAATTAAAAAAAGAACAAAATTCTAAATTAATGTTAGTCTTGATGACAGACAACATAAGTAGTTTTAATATAAAAATGTTCAAAAGATTGTTATGTTTTTATATTAATTGTTAAATTTAAATTTATTATAGAGAACTAAATTATATTAATTGGATTATAATTGGTTTAATTTTCTTTTAAAACAAATTTATAACATAATTTATCCTTAATAATTATTTATATGAACATGTAATGTTTACTAAAGAACAATGTTTTCATCTATTGACTAAAAAATGACGTTTCTCACAAAAAATCCCCAAAACTAATCCTCAGATAATTTTGAAATTATGAATGAAAAAGAATGATTATTTGATAAAATTATATTCATAAGAGTTTCATACTTAATTTTTAATATAGGTTCTCTAATATAAGGAAGTTATGAATTTCTGAATTTTGGTAATTATATGAAATATTGGGTTTGATCTTATCTTATGCTTACCAAATCTATTGAATGGATATAAAAACAATTTATTGAAAACGTAACATATATAATAAATTAATATCACTCTCTAATTGTAATTAATTTATTCTTTTACAGTAAAATATATTTTTTATAAAAAAGTGTTTTCAAAAAAATATCCTTTTAATATTAAATTTTTTCATATATTCATTTATAATTTAATTCTAGCAAATCATTTAATTGTTTAAATCATTTATTTTAATAAGTTAGTAAATATTTTTCATAATGTATATTTAATTATTTTTTATATTAAATAATAACGTTTTAATTATAGATTTTTTCTCAGAAAAACATTGTATTTTGTATTACGCAAGCCATTAAAGAAAATCAATTTTTTGATTAACACAAGCTATGTTGGAAGGTCTTTTATGCATATAATGCACTCACAACCAATGTCGCATTCTTTTCAAGATAACACCATGTTCCATGAGTTAAAATATGTATAATATATTTTAAATAGTTAATATATTATAAGGTATATTGATATTATATTACATTACACACTCATTGTCGTGTGTTATACATACTATGGAATACAGGGTTCATACTTTAGTTTTTTTAGGGTGTCGCATATACTTAACAATATTATACACAATAAAGGGTAAATATAATATTATATAAATAAGATCTAATCAATGTGAGTGTGTTTACAATTTAAAATAAACCTTAATGATTCACTAAAAAAATAAAAACTAACATACTAAAAACCCCTTCCAAGTTAAGGAACATTATGATAATGAAGTAAATAAAGGTATGAACTCACCTCTGATCACAACGAATTGGACTTCAAACCAATTAGTACCATTATAATGATTAATAATATTAAAAGGAATCAAAAAATGATCAATGGTATACCACATGTTAATGAATAAAATGAAAAACAAGGGTTTTATGGGGGTATCCATTTTATACCAAGGATATGAAATAAATGACCACGGTGAATTGAGGAATAAATCAATGAAACCATCAATGCTTCCAAAAAAACATGATGAATCATGGCAGGCCATAACACAATGTATCCCAGTTAAGATAGTATCATAAAAACCCCAATATATTCCCTTTCAATAAGTTCATTGGATAATAAATTGAATAAAACCACTAATAGTACATGGTGAATATAAATATAGAATATGTGACATTATTACCACCAAACCCAAACATAGTGAAATATAAACACTATGGTATGTTTTTTATAAAAAAACATATGATATCTGGTATAAAACCATTATGTTTAGTATATACATATACTTTATGGGCCCTTCCAGAAAAATAAAACCAATCCCTTAAGAGATTTAATTAATGTATCTTGGGAACCATGCCACAAAGCTACCCAAAAATATATCAGACTAAAATAAACATTAGGTATCCAGGACTATGTACACATACGATTCTAAAATATGAATTTATTGTCATATCTAGAAACTCACATATATTTTCCACAAAACATATTAAGGGATTCATTGGATTGTGATTTGAAAAATAATATTGGCTCCAAACCAGCCATCTAAAAAACAACAATACATTTCAATAGACCACCCAATAGCTATACCCTCATACTAAATCCGCATGCCTAAACTTATCGCATTAGGTAATAATATTATCCCAAATATAAACTTTAAACATGAATTCTACCATTCAATTATAAATCATCCTTTTGACGTATCTACCCCATAAATTACACAGTGCAATAAGTTAGGATGGTGAAAACGATTAAAAAATCATGAATGGTGTGTAAAAAATTCCAGATTTATGGAAATGATATATATAAACACACTAACCCTAGTAGACTAGAGTTAATGGTTATTACATTACTTGTGAATAAAATACATGTAATTTCATCTAGAATGACTGAATAGTTTAGCAGTTTGGGTAAACTAGATATATAATTGGGATTCAAATTACAATTGAAAACATAAAATAAAAACATTCCTAGATAATTTCACACATAGACCCTAGTATCCTTAAGATGATGTCAACATTATTACATTTTTTATGATATAAGGAATCATATCCAGATGTACATAATTGTTTGGTATTCTTTGTAAACAAGAAACAAATTTAAAATTCAATTGACATTTTAAAACATAAAATAAAAAATCAATTTTATTATACAATTCTATTATTCACCTTATATTATTCAATCATATCCACCAAAAAATACTTCCGAGTATCATATGGAAAATAAAACATAAGTAAAGGGGTGACCTTAGATTCTCTATAACGATATAATATAATGAAATATTCAATTAAATATGGAATAATCAATATATCAAGGTATGTTACTGAAATACATTCCATTTAATCAATAACTTGATAATAATACGAAATCAATAATATATGATCAATTATTTCCATAAATATAATCACATGATAATGAAACATAACCATGGATATTACAACTAATCATTTAATAATATTGAATATCAATAAATAATTACATAGTGATGGAACACGTAATAATGGATATCAATAATAAACATTCAAGGCCTCACGTGAGGACATCAAATAGTATCCATGTGTTATGATAAAATGTCTAATATATTAAACTATTCATTACAATACATATAAAACCCCACATGATTAATTATAATACATATAATACAAGAAATGATTCATTATAATAAATCTAAATATATATATATTTGGTATCATCCAAAACAATATCTTGTTTATTCCAAGTAAAAAATGATACATCAAGTGCTATAGTAGGTCGTACCCATCACATAAAAAAGTAAAATTCTATCTTCTTATTAAATAGGAGAAATATAAACTATATAAAAATTTATATTGATAAACTAACATATGAAATATCAATACTAACCTCAATCAGTAACCATAACAATAACCATCTAGAGTAATTTGAATGGAATCAACATTGTAGAACCATACTCAATATTATCATAAAACATCCCAAGAAATAATTAATATGGAAATAAAAAAACCTCAAATTATTATAGCTACATTGAATTATTTTTTTCATTGATGAATAACATTTTCATAAATAGTATTCCTGATGAATGTAACCATTTCAATTAGAGAATAAATTTTAATAACAAATACGGCACAAAACATCTTGAAAATACTTTTATTTTAATATAAACATATAAAACATGTAATATAATAAACATAACATTTCTTTTAAAATATGGTAGGTTCATTGGTCCCTATCATACATGTAAATGAAATTATTTTATTCACATTTTTAGAAAAAACCAAATGGGGATTATTTGAAAAACGATACTAATATTGTTTAAGAAAACATTTTTAAAAAAGTAATAGTAGATAAAAATGAATTTTAAAAAAATATAAAAGTTTTTTAAGAATTTTGGTTTTTTTAGAAAACATGGGTTTTGATGAAAACATATTACTGACAAAAGAGAAAAAGTATGTAATATTTTCTTAAAAAAATTATTAATTCTTTTACATAAAAATAATATTATAAATGTTTTCGTTACATGAAAAAATTCATCTATAAAAAGAGTAGATCAAATTATATTCATATTTTATATAAGTATAAAATAACCCCATCAACAAATATGTAAACATAAATTATCTCAAATAATGATTTCATTGTGAAATAACTTTTTACCACATTGGTAAAAAAAATAGTATTTCATATTAAATAAATAAAAATAATTAAACAATAAAACATATGATGATAAATTATTAATGACATAACATATATAATTGGATGTTTATACACAATAAAAAATAATTATGTGATGAATATTTCATATGTCTCAAATAAGTCAAAGTGAGATAGGAAACCCATAAACTACACCGAATTCTTTGTGAAGATGATTTACCCTCCTATATTGTCGTTTAAAAATATTATATACATACACTAAAACCATATTAATATTTATTATAACATATATGATCCTTTGATGACATAAAATCACTTGTTTGTTAATAATATTTTATTATTTTTATAGTTTATGGTGTTATTGTGCTTGATTTGTCATGCCTATTTTTTTATGAATTATCCAGATTTTGAAGATATTAACTATGTACATATTATACATAAAAATAATAATGAAATTATTAAAATATTAATAAAAATATTAAAATTTTAGTACCAATCATGATTTATGTTCATGAAAATGAAATATGATAAAATCATTGAGATGGTTGGTCGTACGTAAGTTTGAGAAACCATTCCATTTTTCAATGATCATTATGAAAATGAGGTATATAGAATATATTCATTATATAATGATAATAAAATAATTAATACAACATTATATACATATATTTATATCATCTAAGTGGTTTGGTGATGAAATTAGAGTTACATAAACGTCGTGAAGTGGTATTCAACACATAAAAAAACGACGTAATCATCTTTATGTTACAAAAAATGCAAGAAATAAAATGATATATTATATTTAAATAATGAAAAATATTCCATCAATATCGTAAATATACAATTTTTATGGAATATATATCATTTAAATTATCCATATCAGTTTATAAAGGACTTGTGCGACCTTTAATAAGGGGGGACTACCACACTTGTAATATTCTAAAATGATTCCATCATACACAATTTTTCATCATGCTAATAGATTAAAAATTAGACAATTATAGAAACTATAGAAGATAAGGTATCGATATGTCTACAAAATTAGTATTTTATATATTGGTAGCTCATTTTTAACCTTTATATTACTAGTTTAATGACTGAGAAATCAAATTTTACCATAAGTTTGTTAATTAATTTTTAAAAGTTTTAACTATTAATTTTGGAAATTAATTATTATTAAAAAAGATTCTAACCATAATTTTTTTTCAAAAATATAACTACATTTTTTTATATTCTATTCAAATATGTTTAATGATTTAATTTTCTATTAATCTTTTAGACAGTATTAGAAATGGGGTTTTCATAAAAAATACCTAAAATTTTATGACGGTTTTATTTCAAAATTAAATATATGAATACTTATAATGACATAAATTATAAAAATTGATATATGATTTTATTTATTTTAATTAAAAATAAAATAAAAATATAATTTATAATTATAAATTATTAAAATTAAAATGCAGTTTTCAATTAAAATTTGATATTTTTCAATATTCATCAAAAAATGAAAAATTTTAGAAAAATACCTTGATCTCAATATAAAAAATTATAAATTGATATAAAAAATGATAGTTATTTTTTCAAATTATATTTCAAAAATTGGTAGACATTAATTTTTGAATTATTTGTATAAAGCACGACAAATCCATCTTTAAAAAAAATACAGTTTAAAAAAAATTAAATGATTTTTATTATATTATTAATCATTATATAATAACAAAATTTGTGTAAATTATATAATTTCATAATTAATATAATCATATACATACACTCCATTATAATGGTTTGGTGATAACTATCATATTAAATGTTATTATTAATAGTATATTTTTCTGTAGTAAAACTTGCTCTTGTGTGTTCTAAAAAATAAAATAACTGTTAGATGTAAAAAATATATTTAAGAGTTTTAATTATGTTAAAATAGATAAATATATTTTAAAATTATCAAGGTTTTATACTCTTTTTTATTCTTTGTGTTTTGTGTCATACATTCATTAGAAAATTGTGTTTTCATTAATATTTTTAGGGTGTTATACTCTCCTGATAATAAATAAATTGAATACTCACGATTTAAAATTGATCTCAACAATCATGGGTTTGTTATATGGACATATCTTTTTTGAAACCCCACAATATAAAAAATAGATAACATTATTTCCTAATAATAATAGAGAAATGTATGTTTAATGGTCATATTGTATAACATATAACTAGTTTTTTATGTATAAGAATATTACTGGAAAGTGAATAAATAGACATAGGAAATGGAATGAATAATGTAGAGATCGATATGGCTAATTGATCAAAGATAAATTGAATTTTAAATTTAATGTTATGTGAAATAACTAAATTTAATATGATTCAAAATTCCACCTGCTTCAAAAAATATAAATATAATATGATGTTATTTTTATTTCATGATCCATTTATAATGTTGAGGAATAATTTCACTTTCAATGAATATATGGAAATATACTAAATTGTTACGTCTCTATTTCATAATCACAATAATATCCTTTGGTTATTATTTTTCATCAATTACCAATTCATCATTTATTTAAATAAATTAATGTCTAAAAATCAATTTCATATGATTTATGAACATAAATACAGTTTTAATGTATTTTATGATTTATGAATGCATTACAGTCTTATCCTTATGTCTCTAACTATTATACAAAACCAATATAGATAGTATAAATTATCTGATATAATCAATAATATCTATACCTAAACATTAATCCCACTCATTAAAAATTAATAAATATTTGGAAAATATTCTAACTAAAAACAATGACATGTTAAATCGCACATCATGATGGCTAGTTGTAGGTGTGAAACTCTTACCAACCTTCAGTCATGATTTTAGGCACAACCATCTCCCTAAATGTGACTTGTTTTCACCTATCACGTGGCATGTAGTTTTTTCAAAACTATATTATTATAATTCCATTAAAATTACCAAACAAATATGTTGAACATCACTGAAATAAATGTAAATAGAAAAGAATTTTTTTACTATGATTTTCAACATAACATATTTTTCTATAAATTAGATTAATATTATTTCCCATTTATTACAATTTGATTAATTTTCATATTAACCTTAAATATTAACAAAATAATTATATTTATATCAATAATATTTAATGTCGTCATATCATTAAAAAACATATCCACTAAAACATATCTTCTATATTAAATTCTCGAAAAATTTCATTAATCATGTTATATTCCTATGAAATGAATATAAAAGGTGGTGTTTAAGAATTTTATCGTATGATAAATCTTAATATAATTCAACCAAGATAGTATTTATAACTATTATGTTCATTAACATGAAATTGATTCAAAAATTAATACCAATATGTAGATATTTCAGTATTATTATAACCAAAATATCTTTAGTAAAAAGAGTTTAATATTAATTTTTTAATCCTAGTCAAAAAATAAATAATTCATTTTATTCTAATGTAGATAGTTACTTGGTTTAAGATTCAATCGATGTAATTAGTTACCATAATCTCTAAATATAATTTTTAATTATTTTAGGGTAAGAAATGAATTACCCTAAGAATATCCCCACAACAATGTCATACCTGGTGTGTTGTAAGGCATATTTTCATGCACTAGTTTTTTTATCAGGTGTATCCCAATGCACCATTTTCAATGTTATTACCCCTAGGTACGTCTGTGTCACAACCACTTCAACTTTTATTATCAATAATGGTATGTATTTCTATAAAAACCCACATAATATCTTATTTAAAAAAATTTGGGGTGTTCTTTTATGCTTTTTTTAATTTATATCATATGGTTATAATCTAACATATTTTTTTAGATCTAGTTACCATGGTTTATTATAAACATCATTTGATACCAACTGTAGCACCCCGACACTAGTATCTTTGTGACATTTTCTACATTATTATATTGGATTCCGATATGAGGAATCATATCCCGATGGACATTATAGTTTAGTAATCTTGGTAAAATTGATTCATACATGAAATTAACATTAAATTTTAAGACATAAAATAGAAAATTAATTTTCTTTGATAATTTCATTATTCCACTTCGCATATCTCTTCATATTAATCACAAAACACTTCTTGGTATCCTCGTGAAAATAAAACATTATATCGGGGTTGTCACAGATGCTCATTAATGGTAAATGTACTAAAGATGTTTTGAATAAATGAGGAATAATGAATAGGTCAAGGTATGTACCTAAATCTAATTCCATTTAATAAATTTATTTACCTTAATATAGAATGAATAGAAGATGTTAATTAAATACCATATAAATAACCACATGAGTATGAAACATAAACATTAATATTATAACTAATCTAATAATCACATGGTATATCAATACTTTAATTCAGAATTATGGAATGAATAAATATTCCTATAAAAAAACAATCGAAGCCTCATGCGAAAATATCTAATATTATTGAGGAATCATTCCAAGGCATCTAATATCATTGAGTCTTTGTGAAAAGACTTCCAATACAGCAGAGTCTTAAATCCATGAAATCTAAAACAATAAATGATTAATACTAAAATATATATATATTAAGGGGTAATAACTCAGAGAAAATCATATTTCTTATATATCATGAAGCCTACTTATGATTTAACTGGATATAACTAGACCCTCCCATTACCTACAATGTCAAATTGATTCTTCATAAGAATGTATTGAAACATAATCAACATAAACATTATTACAGAAAAACTAACATAAAAATTTTAATACTATCCCCAATCACAAAACTTAATCATACACATTTAAGAGTAATGTTAGTTGTACAAACATTTTACATCAATAATAAAATAGATAAATAGAGTATCAAAAATAAGGATGATATAAACACAAATATAAAAAATGTATCATAATTTAATTAAACGATTTATGACATTGATGAATAAAAATATCACTAAATGCATTCTAGAGGAAAATATACTTTACATTTTGAAAATAACATTTTATAACTAAATGTTAACAAAACAATTTGAAAATACATTTACATTGAATATAAAATTTCAAAAAATATAAGATAATATTTAAAACATTTCATGGACATGATCATAAAAAATGAAATACAAGTCATGCAAGTTCAGTAAAAATATGTACAAATTTAATTATTAAATAATTTTTAAAATTTTAAAAACATTTTTCAAGTACTTTTTCGAAAATATTGGTTTCTAAGAAAATTTATTTTCTTATAAGGAGATAAATAATGTCGCATTTTCATAAAAACAATTTATAATTTTATTTATTTTCCCATTAGTGTTAAAATGGTACAATTACATGGAATGGTTTGGGAAATATTTCCTTACCACATTGGTACGTTATAAATAATATTACTTGGGAATGAAATAACATTTAATGAACATTAATTATCACAAAGAAAAATTATTTCAGGATATAACATAACATATTGGATGTAGATGCACCACCCAAAAACAATTAATACTTCAATATGGTGTATATCTCACAAAAGTAAATGTTGGATGAGAAAACCTTACCTCACACTTCCTTTTGGTTCATCATGATTTAACATATGGTATTGAATTTTTATAGATTTTATTTACTCATAACACAAACATGAGAATATTTATTGTATCATATATGATCCTTTCAAAACATCTTATCACTCATTCCATAAAATTATTTCATTATTTACTTTGTATGCCCTTGCATGTTTCATCCTGAATGATTTGGTTCGTATGAATATTATAGAGATCCATAATCTAAAGAATTATTATTATTATATAATAAACATATTTATACATCTATTTAAATTTCAATCCAATCAATGAAATATGTTTATGAAAAAATGAACTATTTTATAATCATAAACATGGTAGGTTGTACACATGCATATATAACATTTTCAATTTTCATGGATCTTTACATAAATAAGTTGATTAATATTTAAACATTACATAATAATAATAATAAAATAGAATATTATATATATGTATATTTCATCCACATGGTGTGATTTTGAAAAGAAAGTCATGTCGCTTTGTGAACGATGTAATGAACATATATACGAACGATATTAGAATCATAATGTATGTTAAAATGTAAAAAATTTTATATTATATTTAAATAATTATAAATAAGATATCAATTTCATAATTACTTCATGTATTTTACATATTTTCAATAAATTTATCCTTATATTCTTGCATGAAAATCATTATTGAAGGAAGAATCGCATCGCTTCACAATTTTTTAGTCCGATATCCACATGATACATGTTATCATATCTCAAAATCAATGGAATCAAAAAAAAATATTTGATATAATGAACCCACAATGTATAATTATGTTATAAATTTCATAATTGTACTTTAGATCCATCATCAGAACCATCTTTGATATATGGTAATGGAAAAATAAATGGCATCATTTTGTGAGGGCGTAGTCCTTCGTACACTTGAACAATGATTTCGAAATCCATTTTAGCAAAGTTTAAGTGGTTTAACAAAATTCCAATATTATAAAAACATACCATTATATGGAATATGCTGATGTTTTTATATAATAATTTTTAGTTAGTATTAAATATGTCTTCTAATGAAATAATGTAAAAAACACTCATTGAAAAACATTACCTATTCTTTGGTATCCTCCATAGATTTTTAGAAAATCTATACTACCATGGCTAGATTCCAACAATAATTGATTGAGTACTATGGGGGGTATATTAGAAATTGTTTTTTGTAGATATTGGTGAAACCAAAATGTTATTAGTTTTTGAGGTAGATATGATATGGAGATAAAATTTATAAGTGGCATGAGTTATCATGGCCCGTTACAATGATGTACATTCCCCGACAACCCAAAGACCTTAATTAATAGTACAATGTCTGGAAAATAATTTTGAGTAGGAAAGTCACAAACATGAGAGTCATTATCCTAATTCACTTATACATATATATACATGTAGAAGCTCATAAAATTCATAAATTTAAAACAACTAAAAACCATGCATGTATATATCTAAAATACCAACATCAAAGTAATACAACATGTACTAGAAAGAAAAAGAGATATGTACACTCCGAACACACAAAAAAAATCTAAACAACAAAATGGTATATGACTAATTTCAATATAATTTTTGTTTCACACCTTTTAATGTCTGTCTTATTAATATTATCCTAGTCACGGTCCTTCTTGGACTCTGACAAAATAATGATCATCTTCATAAGTCACAACTTGTACGGGAAAATACCATGAAGGGAAGAGGATAAAAATACCCATTAGAAAACCATAAAATCACTAATCATATATACTCATGGATAATAATCAACTCATTATTTTTATTGGACAACGATATATAACAACAACATCCAAAAGAAATCATATAGACACATAGTCTCATGAATGATCACTCTAATACTATCAGCCCATATTTTTTACACAAAAGTTCAACATATGAATCATTACAAGAGAAAACACTCCACTCTTTTGGAATCACTGATTACATCCTTCTGAGATGTGATTCTCCAGGGGTATCTCCCTAGAGTGTTTATTCTAGAATTATGAAGAGAATAATATAGATATGGGGATCATGATTGAGTTAGATCCCTAGAACCCACTTCTATGTACTTTTGAATAACATATATTTGTAGTTTTGAAAACTAATAGACACCTTATCAAATCATAATTGTTTATCTATCTAACATAGTATGTGATAATTTCTTCAGAGTATTTAACACAAAAAAATATGATATAAGTTCCTTGGAATGATGAGAACTCATAAGTGCTATGAAAACATTCGTAAATATATTTTCTATTTCCAGATAATATCATTATAGGAACACAAATGATACTTGAAATCATGGGAATATTCTAACAGCCAAAACATCCACGGTATGTTACCCTTTGAATAATGCAATAGCTTGCGTTGTACACAACTTCGAGATTCATACTCATCACGACCAATCAAACTATCTGTTATGAATAGTAATAAACACTTTTTAAAATTTTATCAATATTATCTTTAAAAAATGAATTCATTTTTTTGGTTTGAAATATCAAATATTTCTTAGGGAGAATTTTTTTTTCTGAAAACATTATGTTTTTTGATGAATAGTGAAAAATTCTAAATTCTAAATAAATATAACATTTTTAATCAAAATAACATATAGTGCTAAAATATACTATTGACTAGTTTTTAAGAATAATTATATTATATTTTTTCAATTAAATCTAATTTTGGTCATTGGATATAATTTAACATTTAAACTAGACATAAGCAAGTGTCAATCTTTTTATAGTTATTATTTTATAAAAAC
Organism: Viscum album; assembly: GCA_963277665.1. Lineage (NCBI taxonomy): Eukaryota > Viridiplantae > Streptophyta > Magnoliopsida > Santalales > Viscaceae > Viscum > Viscum album. The sequence continues at coordinate 571,281,785 of OY728129.1, forward strand.
ATGCTTTTATTGTGACAACGAGAATTAATTTTTAATTAATTTCTACCACTTCTATGTTTTTAATTTATAAAAATGGATTCCATATTTAGAATCAGGAGTTTGAAATCGTGTAAATTGGTAACTATTATTTATATACATTTTGAATAATTACATTGGTAAATATTTTATTTACCATGGTTAAATGGTAAATCTAGTAAATAAGGGTAAAAAATAATATTATAATAATATTAATTAGCCTAACACATGTTATAGCCCTATTTTCCGATACATGTCTAACCATGGGCATCCTTGGGTCGATTTTCATACCCCATGGAGCCACTTTTATGTGATAATGACACTTTATATTAATTAAGTTACAATAAATACAAAAATGACATAAACATATATACTTTAGTAAAACAATTTTTACATAATGTTATATATATATTATCTCTTTAACTATAAATATTATTTAGAATTCTACAATTATTTCCTATATAATTTTTTTTGTTTATAATTTTTAGACATTGAATAATTAAATTTAATTATGACACAATGATGAAGTTGTATTTTCCTTATTAACGAAACAATCAATTATTTGGTATTTTAAATGTTAAAATAAATATATTTTGAATGTTTTGATGCCATAAAAATATTTTCTAGGGGTATGTGACATGTTAGGATTTATTAGATGAATTTATTTAGAATTAATAAAGTTCATAAGACTTTAATAAAAATCAATTATTAAATAGTGTCAAAAATGACATAAAAGAGTTTTTAAAACAAATATCACCTTATTAATTGATATTCTATTCCTAAAAATCTAATGTTATTCCAAACGTCATAAATAATATTATATATGGCATTAGTTAACCCTTTTAGGTTCTTTTCTCAGTTTATAGTATGTTTATTAACCATATAATATAAAAATACAAAGAGAAATTGTAAATGTCAAACAAATTAAATGAGAGTTAAATCTAAAGGATAAGGTTAATATAGTGACACAAACCAATCTAAAACCTACTGTTTGAGTTTTTTTAGACTCATACCCCCCTTATACTTGAAATAAATAATTTTAGATTCAATAGAAACCGAAAATGATTTTATTGAAAAATAATATTTCAATCATTTCCTACGGTACCCCTCAACCCTCTTATAAAAGGGCACATCCTATTATCTGAAATTCACACCATCAAAGCAATTAGGATCGACCAACCCATGCCCAAGTATCCTCCCAACACTACTACCTTCATCCTATAGTCATTTAGTTTTGTTATAAATCCAACCTACAGAGCCCTTTTGATCAAATCAAAAGAAAGAACCTGAAGAAGATGTAAATATTTCATCACATCTTTCAAGTTCTTTTCTTATTCTACTTACACTTTCTTTGTTTTATAAATTATAAAATAATAAATACAGTATCTTCTATATAAAATGATTTTATTATAAGTATGTTGTGACCATATTCATTATTTTATCCATCCTATGAATGACATGTCACCATATGTGCGTATGTATGGCTTTCCATCGCCACGTCGTGGTGTAGTTTGTTATTCAAACACTTCATCATTTGGATGGGTATAATAATGAGTATAAATGATGAAAATAATAAATATAACATCATAATGATTCTTTATATAAGATATTACATACAATTATATATGATTTTAATATCGATATAATGATATTGTCACTCGTGCGTACATACGTATTACCGTTTCCAAGATCGCGATGAGATTCATTCTTCTTAGTATCAATTCAACACTAAATTATATTTGATGATTAAAAATAATTTTTAATGAATTGATATCATTTTGGATATGAATTAGATAAATCTGATCCATAACAAATATTACTCACATAACAATGATTATAAAGGAAATCGAATCAGTTATCACCCAAAACAATGATAATACAAAAATAGTATTAACAAAGCAATATTAGAAGATCATATATGATTCATAGTATATGGTTCTTGTATAATTTAATTACAATGATTTAACTATTATATATGTGGTTAACTTTTCCTCGGCCAATGAAAAGTACTTGGTAAGGGTTAATTTCACAATATCTTCATTATCTGAGGTTGTTTGTATGTAATTATCTACTAGGATCTCTATATCATCCACATACTTGTTTCTTAGAATGTATTTCAAAACATTTTTAATATTTACTAGATAGTTGATTAAAGTCATTTATACCCTTATTTGACCTTATATATATTTAATGTAATATTTCCATTTTTATCCAAACACAGTCCTTTATATCCTTTTCGAAAAAATAATTGCAAGAATGACTTTTTTCAACTTATACGGCGGGTGCAGCTATTTTATTCAATTATAACATCGTTGAAGCTTCCCATACAATATTATAAAATAATTATAAAAATAAATGTTTTCTTTTATAATTATGTTACTTTTAAATTATTTCCAAAAAGAAATAGATATTTCTCTCAAATAGTATTGATTTCATCTGGTTCAATGTCATTTGATGGATTAAATTCCTGTTTGAAGTTGATTTTTTATGACAAAAAGCATCCATATTCTATTGATGGTTTTTTGATATATTTGACTGTGGAGGTTTTATTTTTACACGATTCTTGTTTTATAGATAATGTATTGACATTTAGTATTCTAGTTTTAATATGAATGTTTATGTTATATTTAAACCTTTTTATATGAGGAATTCATTGGACTTAGTAAGTGATGGGTGGATCCCTCAATAGCTCTTCAATACATCAGTAGGTCTCATGAGACAAACTAGTGACTAGGAAAAAGGCCTTGAAAAAAATATTATTTTTAGTCTTTGCACAAGGACTTGATTATGTGGTTATGAAGTCTGTCATTATGGATTCCATCATTATGAAAGTGGCTATTTATATTGCATGTGATTATTCGACTAGTAGAATATCCATGTGAATAAGTTAATGGAATTATTTTATTTTATCTTTTCCATATTATGCTGATGTTCAAGATTAAAAGGATTTTGTTTTAGTATTATGAATTGACTTAAATTTTTATACTTATTTATGTATTTTTCCGCTATATTGTTATCCTTACTAAGCATTTGAGATCACCACATTCTATGTTTTATTTTATCTAGGATGCGAAGAAGTATTTTATGACTGACCTGCTAGGATAGTCTGAGAGGATATGAGTATGGTCTATGGAAACAATGCTGTTGTAGTTTTTCATTTTATAATGTAATGTAATACTTATGAATGTATCTATTACTTCCAAGGCTACTAAACTGATTGGTGTTTTGGGACATGATTTTATTGTATCATTCCAGTGTTATGTAATAATGCACTGACTCTCGGTAATTGGGGTCAGGGCATAACAGTTGATATCAAAGGATGTTTATTACAAACCATGGAATCTATTTTTAGATAAACTATGATTAGATACCATTTCCATAATACGTAATTTGAGGATTAGTATATAAAAACTACCTAAAATTTTGGTACTGTATTGATTTTGTGAGATTTCAAAGAAATACATCCTTGTCTAGATATTAGATGGAAGGGATGGCTCGGGCACATATGTACCTAGGGGTAAAACCCAAAAACCTACTTTGAGCTAGACTCAAATGGTAACTGGTGCATGATAATGGGCCTCGCTGCACTCTTGATTACGACACTCCCGGGGGATATCCTTAGAAAAATTCTCATTTTAATTACAAATCAATATGAAGGGTTTATGATTATATACATCTTCAATGAATAAAATCTAGGATTATGGATTATATCTATAAACATTTCAGTTTATGTTAAGTGTTTTACAAGTTTAAAATTATGTTTTTCGATTCATAAACTAATCTAGTTTATGCCATTTTTTTAGAAATGGATCTTCGTGGAAGGAATGGAAACTATATCAACACACATAATCCATGTAGGTATTTCCCTTCTACTAATGATAATTATAGTGGAGCTAGTGAAGTAACTAATGTTGATAAGATTATCACCATACTGGGAAAACTCACTCAGGTAATGAATAATAACCTTACACATATGGAGCACCATGATCCACAATGCGGAGGATCAATGTTATACTGGTTGATGAGGTAACAACCACCAACATTCAAGTGGAATACAAATCCATTATTAGCTGATCAATGGATAAATTTTTTAGAGAAAATATTTCATGCTTTGGGGAGTAGCGAAAGGGAAAAAGTTGTCATTGTGGTTTATTTCCTCACTAGAGATTCTAATCAATGGTGTTCATTGATTCAATACACAAAGGAAGATGATGAAGTATCAAATATGGAATGGTGGGAGTTTATAGATCTTTTCATAGAAAACTACATTCTTCCGGACCATCAAGCAGATATAGAAAGAAATTTCTGAGACTAAGGAAAAAGGAGGATGAGATTGTCGTAATGTATGAAGCTAACTATACAAGGATAGTGAGGCATGATGCAGATTATAAACATAACTAATGAACTAAGATTGATCATTTCTTTGATGGGCTAAAACCATTTCTCCATTGAGCATTAATCTCACAATCCTTCTCATCATATGAAGTCATCGTCTCATGTGCTATCCAAATAGAAATAGAATTCTCTAAGTCTTACAACTTTATAGAAAATCAAGAGAAGAAGAGATCTTCTGAACACTCTAGATATGGAAATAACGAGAAGAAGAAAAAATTTGAATATCCATCCTGTAGGAAATGTTGGAAGAAACATTCTGGTACTTTCTTGAAGGGAATGGGAGTCTGTTACAAGTGTGGTGAAAAATTCCACCATGATCATGATTGTAAGGGAAAGAAAAAGGTTGTCAATGTTGAATGCTGCAATTGTAGAGAAAGGGGTCATTATGCAAATGAATTTCCTAGGTTCCAAGGAAACATAACTTAATGAAGGCAAATGGATCAAGGCCAAGCTTATGCAATCACTACTACTGAGGTTGAAGCTCTGAAAGATGTGGTGGGATGTAATTTAATGGTTTCCTCAATATTATCCAATTATTTATTTGATTTTGGATCATCACATTGTTTCATATCGTCCCAATTTACTATGAAAATTATATATTTCCAATTTGATTTAGCAAGGGTTTTGTCAGTCAGAACTCTTAAGGGATGTATCATTCCAACAAAGTATTGTGAATCAGTTCCCATCAAGGAACCTAAATGTTATTTATCTGTTGATATCATCATCATAACCATGATATAATTTTATATAATTATAGGTATGAATTGGTTTTCATACCATGATGCAAAAATATATTGTTAGAAGAAGGAGGATACATGTCACGACCCGCCTTCACCAAAAGGAGGGAAGGGTCAGCAGATTGCCAGACCCTTCCTTCTTTAAGTTGAAGGAGGGATAATGACCCTCAAAACCCACCATTAATAGGTCCCGGAGTGGCGACTAGCATCAAGGGTATAGAAAATTCTCGCAAATGGAAGGCATTACCCTTTTTATTTTATAGGATCGAAAGATGAGGAGAAGAAAACCCAACAACACCAAGGTAGAAAGAAAAGTAAAGCCAAAAGTAAACCATTCCCACATGCATGTTTCAAAAGTGAAAGCCACAAAGTGCAAAAAGGTGACTACAAGGTAAGTACCAAAAAGAAAAAGAGAAACAACTGCAACTGCTCCAAAAGTCCGAGCTAGCAAGGTCCTGTGGGATCCCCGAAGTCCTCCTGGAAACCTGAAAGCAGTTTTATATGCGTAGGGTGAGTATACAAGTACACTCAGTAGGGAAAGCCAAGACTCTCGTGCACAAGTGGGGGAACGTACTAAAGTCCCGTGAGAAAAAGATTAAACCAAACACCTAACAAGGCAAACTATCTGTCCCAGGCCTCACCAAGGCTCACTCCCCAAATAACGCAAGTCAAGTAATATATATAATAAGAGCACATTGATGTTTGGGTACCCCGAGCCACTTTCCCACTGGTTATTGAGACATCCTACGCATCGGACCAATCCCGCTATTCTCACCGCAGTCCCACTGCCACACCCACCCGCACACACCTGGGCCACAACCACACGCAGTCCCACTGCCGAAATCCCACCCTCACACACCTGGGCCTCAACCGCACGCAGTCCCACTGCTGAATCCCGCCCACACACACCTGGTCCACAACTGTCACATGTAACCATGCCTGCAAAGACCTAGGCCAGAACAACCACTGCCACGCCCGAAGACACCTGGGCCTCATCCCGAAGACACTTGGGAAACCACCTGCCGCACACACCTGGCCAACCACCACAACGCCCCGCCCGATGGTTCTTGGGCTAATAATGGACTTCAGGCCATCACAGCCTGCCCGAAGGTACTTGGGCTATCCGGGAAAGGGAGCAGGAAAGGACCTAATAACCAGCCACTAAGGATAGTGTTGGGAAAAACACCCTTCCCCCATAAATGGGGGTGTTCGGCACTGAGTTCTCAACTTGGGTGGGGCGCGAATAAGAAACACAAAGCTACAAGTATAGATATAGGTAACAAACACTCACCCAAAGCTTAGGTTTTTCCTAGCCAACCTACAGAACACAACACCACTGCGTCCGAGTCACAGTTCACAACCCTTTCCCACAAAAACTATTTGTCCCATTCTTGTTTCACGTTCAGTCAAATGTTCAATTAATTGTAAGCACTACTGGGAAACTACCATAAGCATAACCAAGGAAAGCGTCAAAAGCAAGGATCAACCAAAACACTCACACCCGGTTCTGTCAACAGAGGATCTCTCCCCAATTTGTGATATCAACAAGTAACCACTCAGGTTTAAAACTCGCAACCACCGAATCCATACCAACAGAAGATACCATCCCCCAAATTCACACAACCACCGAGAGTATAAAAGAACAGGGGATCCCATCCCCTCCCACATTTCCAGCAATCAGCCCGAAAGGAAAACAACCAACTACCACTACCAACACAAGTCAGGGATTTTCAGATTTAAATGACTTAACACACTCCATGATTTCAAATTCCGTGTGTTCTAACCGGGAGTTATCACAAAAGGGTTGATCCTGGTGCTTTCAATTATTCAGCCGGATATACGTGATTAACCAATTTCACAGCAGGTGTTCACAATTTCAGCAACCCATTTAAAACCTCACGAGGGGATTCATCAGTGCACATACAATGACCACCAACGGCCTCAATTTTCAGAAAACATAAACCAGCACAACAAAAAAAGATGATCACAAGATAAAGCACAATCAACGATCACAACCCCTTCCCCTTCTCTCTTTAGAACTTCGTTTATTATCTTTATTAAGGTTCGGTTCAACCAATTCCATAGGAACAAAAATAACGCCCACCCCGCATGATACACAAAAGTGAGAGATGAGAGAAATTCCCTACCTGTTGATAGATGATCGACGTTTAGGCCGGGGGCGCGGAACTTTATGGATAACGATGCGGCGGTCCCGATGCACCAGAAGAGCCACGATCGAAGAAGGGGGAAACCACGGCCTAACCCTTAACTTATAAGAGCCGGGGACGGTTGAGGTGAAAACGCGAAACCGCGTAAGACGTGGAAGTCGTGGGTTGACCACGCGGCTTGACTCATCATTAAAGGTGCTGAGTGGTTTAAACCGACTCATGAGCCGATTCAGTATTTAATTAAACTTTTTTGCGCGTTTTGGGTCTTTAAGAAACGAGGAAGAATGGGGTTTAAAACCCTATTTGCGAAAAAGGAGCGTTACTGGAACAACTTGGCAAGGTCGGGTGACGTCGGTCGGTTCCGCCGATCTGTCACACCGATCGGCCTCACCGATCGGTCGCACCGATCCGCACCCCTTAAGGATCTGGATTTTGGCAAAGGAAGGGACCAAGGGGGGTCTGGGTCATCACATCAGATACCTCTTAAACGATTCTTGTCCTCGAGAATCACAACAAACTAGAAGGAAAGAGAGTGTCCGAACAACCATCTTCGAAAGATACCTCCTAGGAGTGAACCTCTGCTAACTAAAAACACTCCCCTGTCAAGAACTAAGCAACATACCACGCCAAACCGCCCGGTCATGTGGGTTTGGGGAGTTTCCCTCCCCCATGTAAAGATATTATCCGCTTTGGGCGGCACTGACTCGCCCGCACGGGTTCAATCGCATCCACCTTAATGCGTCTCGATTAGGGGTCGGGTTCCCTCTTCCCTTTAGCCGGAGCTTTTCACACACAACAGAGGAAATAAACCAGTACATTTCATAGCCAAAAGTCAAAAGTTCTACCACAACATGTACAAAAGGAACAAAGCTCAAAACAACTCGGGGTATTGGGCACGCATGTGTGCTTCCCTCTCCCACGTACTCTCTTCGAGCCCGCCATGTCTCCACAACACACGAACCAAGGGAATAGCTCGCCCACGAAGCACCTTCTCCCTGCGATCCTCGATCATCACTGGTTTTTCCACAATGGTTACGTCGTCCTCGATGTCCAGTTCACCCCAATCAAGGATGTGTTAATCATTGTGCAGATAACGACGGAGCTGGGATACATGAAAGACATCATGTATCCTTAGCAGCGGCGGAGGTAACGCTAGCTGATAAGCCACTTCGCCGACCCGCAGTAACATTACGAAGGGTCCGACGAATCTGGGGGAAAGCTTACCCCCCTTGCCAAACCTCCGTTGCCCACGCCGCGGGGAGACCTTCAAGAACACGTGGTCTCCAACCTCGAACTCCAACGGCCTTCTCCTGGTATCAGCATACGACTTCTGCCGGTTCTGGGCCGCCTTCATCCTTTCCCGTATGAGCTGAATTTTCTCTGTCATGTTCTGCACCACCTCCGGGCCAAGGATGCCTGCCTCTCCTACTTCGGTCCAACACACAGGTGAACGGCATGGCCTCCCATAAAATGCCTCAAACGGGGCCATACCGATGGTAGAGTGGTAGCTATTATTGTAGGAAAACTCTACTAGAGGCAAGTATCGCACCCATGACTCTCCTGAGACCAGAACACATGCCCGTAGCATATCCTCCAAGGTTTGGATGGTTCTCTCCGTTTGTCCATCTGTCTGGGGATGGAAAGCAGTGCTAAGGTGAAACTGGGTGCCAAATGCATGCTGCAATCCTCTCCAGATTCGCGAGGTAAACCGTGCATCCCTATCTAAGACTATAGACCTCGGAACTCCATGCAACTGCACCACCTCATTTACGCACTTTCGTGCCAAAGCATCCACAGTACATGACTCCCTGATTGCCAGAAAGTGAGCCGATTTCGTCAACCTATCCACCACCACCCAGATGGCGTCGCACCCTCCTTGGACCTTGGGTAGTCCCGTGACGAAATCCTTTGAGATGTCGTCCCACTTCCACTCGGGAACAGCTAAAGGCTGCAGTAGGCCGCCTGGAAACCGGTGTTCAGCCTTCAATTGCTAACATACTAAGCATTTAGCCACAAATTCTGCCACCGCTCGCTTAACTCCGGGCCACCAGAACTGCCCTTTCAGCCCCTGGTACTTCTTGGTAACTCCTGGGTGCACCGCTAGGGTGAGTTGTGGAACTCCCTGAGACCCTTGCCACGCATTACTCTTGGAACAAACAACCTTTTCTGGAAAAGCATCCGGTGCTGACCGTCCTCTGTCCATTCTCTCGGAGCATCGCCCTGGTCAACCTGATCACGCATCACTTCGCACTCGGGGTCTCCCCACTAAGACTCCTCCACTTTTCAAAACAGAGATGATTGCACTATCATCTGATATAGCCAGCCTCTGCCATTATCCATCTTCGCATCCAGGTGTAAGGCAACCAACTCCTCCATTGCCTTCCAGGCATTTTCCGACTCTCGGACCGCATCCTTCTGCGTCCTCCTGCTCAAGGCATCGGCCACCACATTGCCCTTTCCCTCAGTATAAGAGATTTCAAAGTCGTAGTCCTGGAGGAACTCCACCCATCTCCGTTTTCGCAAGTTCAAGTTCCGCTGGGAGAAGATATACTTTAAGCTTTTGTGATCTGTGAAGACCACCAAGCACTCCCCGATGAGGTAGTTCCACCATAACTTTAGCGCAAAAATGACCGCTGCAAGCTCCAGGTCATGGGTGGCGTAGTTATGCTCATGGGGGCGTAGCTGCCTGGACCGGTAAGAGATCACCCCTCTTTGTTGCATCAACACGCATCCCAGGCCCTGTCCTGAAGCATCACAAAATACCTCATAGGCCATCCCTTCTTCTGGTAATCTCAACACTAGGGCACTAACCAGCTTTTCTTTTAGGTAGCTGAAGGAAGACTCGCATTGCTCGCTCCACACGAAAACCTGGTCCTTCTTGGTCAAAGCCGTCAAAGGGGCTGCTACTCGGGAGATATTGGGTACGAATCTCCGGTAGTAACCTTCCAGTCCGAGGAAACTCCGGACTTCCGCCACACTCTTGGGTGCTGCCCAAGAAACAACTGCCTCAACCTTTGATGGTTCGACTGCTACCCCCTGCTCAGACACTACGTGCCCGAGGAAGTGCACTTCTCGTGCCCAGGACATTCACTTTGAAAACTTCCCGTAGAGCTGGTGCTGTCGGAGGACTTCCAAAACTATCCCCAGGTGCTCTGCATGGTCCTTTTCTGACCTTGAATAGATCAGGATATCGTCGATGAATACCACGACAAACCGATCCAGGTACTCCCGAAAGATGGAGTTCATAAGCCCCATGAACACGGCCGGGGCGTTCGTAACACCAAAGGGCATGACCACGAACTCAAAGTGCCCATACCTGCACCTGAACGCTGTCTTCGGGACGTCGCTATCCTTCACCCTCAGCTGGTGGTACCCAGACCGCAGGTCGATCTTCGAGAACCATCCTGCCCCTTTCAGCTGGTCGAAAAGATCATCTATCCTCGGAAGAGGGTAGAGATTCTTGATCGTTACCCGATTCAGCCTCCTATAGTCGATGCACAACCTGAGGCCACCACTCGCCTTCCTTGCGAACAAGACTGCAGCACCCCACGGTGACGCACTTGGACGAACATAACCCCTCTTCATCAGATCGTCAATCTGTATCCGCAACTCCCGTAGCTCCGAAGGTGCAATCCGGTAAGGAGCCATCGAGATTGGACGAGAGTCGGGCTGCAGGTCTATCCCGAACTCGATATCACGCCGAGGGGGTAGAGTCGTCACCTCCTCAGGAAATATGTCCATAAACTCACGGACGATCTCTGGCACTTCCACCATTTCTGCATCTACTAATTATACCGTCAGTTCGGTCAACAAGGAGAGGAGAGGTTCCTCCCTCCTGTTTCCCTTCGGATAGCTCCACTCGCCGGTGAAGGTAACACGCTGGCCGTCCAAACCTGAGAACACCACCCTTCTTTGGAATCAGTCGATGATGGCGCACACAGAAAATAGCCAGTCGATGCCTAGGATGACAGCGTATGGCCAAATCTGTAGCAGAAGGAGATCCCTAACCGACTGATGTGGACCTAACATCAGTCTACATCGCCGACAAACGAACAGAAAGTCGGTCTGACCTCACACTGGTGTGATCAACACCAGGGGCACTGGAAGTCTTTCGGCATCTAGACCCAAGGCACGGGCTAGACTGGGTGCAACAAAGGAGTGCGAAGCATCGGTATCGAACAAAGCATAAGCAAGAGTGCTAAACACATTGATCGTACCTCGAACAACTTCTGGCCCTGTTGGAACTGTTGCCTCTACGGCGTGTAGCTGTCCACGCCCAGGTCCCCTGTTGGAGGGAGAGTGGTTCCTGCCTCTTCTCCACCTTCATTGTCGAGGAGAGGAAGTCCGCCCGGAACTCCTTCTCGAAATCCGCCCAAGAAACCTCAGACTCTTTCCTATTCCCCAGGTGAAGCATCCACCACTGACGTGCCGCTCCTCGCATCTGGCTAACAGCCAGAGGAACCCAGTACTCGGTCGGGGCCCGAATCAGGCCGAAGACTATAACTAGATCCTCTAGCCAGCCTTCTGTCTTCATATCGGAGGTTCTTCCCTCATACTTCTCGAGGGCCTGTCGCTGGAAGGCTCGAAGAGTCTTATGCCACTGGTCGTCCTCTTCCTCTCGATCAGCTCTCTGCCGATTGGCCAAAGTAGTCTCAGGGGCCTCGATCGCCTGTACCACACATGGTCGCCTTCCAGGTGCCATAGCTATAAGGTAAACAAGGAGTGCCTAATCCCAAGTAGTGCAGAATATCGTTCTTAAAACTTATTAAGATTTAATTTATTCTTAATTCCCAAGACATCCCAGAAACACAAGAACACAAGTCATTATGATGCATGTACCTTTCCTAGGGTCTCTACCCTGCAATCAGTGTGGCCTTACTTGGTCATTCGGTAGGTCCAGAGTCCTTGCATCGGATCACGGGGGGCCCTAAAATCCCGTGTCCTAGCCGGTCATCCTGGCCTAATTCACGCTCCAAGGTCACCCAACACCGTTGCCTTACCATCCCATGAAATCCTTACTGTGCCTAACTCCAGACTCCGTCCTATCTCTCAACCATCAGCTCTGATACCATTCTGTCATGACCCACCTTCACCAAAAGGAGGGAAGGGTCAGCAGATTGCCAGGCCCTTCCTTCTTTAAGTTGAAGGAGGGATAATGACCCCCGAAACCCGCCTTCAATAGGTCCCGGAGAGGCGACTAGCACCAAGGGTATAGAAAATTCTCGCAAATGGAAGGCATTACCCTTTTTATTTTATAGGATCGAAAGATATGGAGAAGAAAACCCAACAACACCAAGGTAGAAAGAAAAGTAAATCCAAAAGTAAACCATTCCCACATGCATGTTTCAAAAGTGAAAGCCACAAAGTGAAAAAAGGTGACTACAAGGTAAGTACCAAAAAGAAAAAGAGAAACAACTGCAACTGCTCCAAAAGTCTGAGCTAGCAAGGTCCTGTGTGATCCCCGAAGTCCTCCTGGAAACCTGAAAGCAGTTTTATATGCATAGGGTGAGTATACAAGTACACTCAGTAGGGAAAGCCAAGACTCTCGTGCAAAAGTGGGGGAACGTACTAAAGTCCCGTGACAAAAAGAGTAAACCAAACACCTAACAAGGCAAACTATCCGTCCCAGGCCTCACCAAGGCTCACTCCCCAAATAACGCAAGTCAAGTAAAATATATAATAAGAGCACATCGATGTTTGGGTACCCCGCGCCACTTTCCCACTGGTTATTGAGACATCCTACGCATCGGACCAATCCTGCCATTCTCACCGTAGTCCCACTGCCACACCCGCCCGCACACACCTGGGCCACAACCACACGCAGTCCCAATGCCGAAATCCCGCCCGCACACACCTGGGCCTCAACCGCACACAGTCCCACTGCTGAATCCCGCCCGCACACACCTAGGCCACAACTGTCACATGTAACCATGCCTGCAAACACCTAGGCCAGAACAACCACCGCCATGCCCGAAGACACCTAGGCCTCATCCCGAAGACACTTGGGAAACCACCTGCCGCACACACCTGGCCAACCACCAAAACGCCCCGCCCGATGGTTCTTGGGGTAATAATGGACTTCAGGCCATCACAGCCTGCCCGAAGGTACTTTGGCTATCTGGGAAAGGGAGCAGGAAAGGACCTAATAACCAGCCACTAAGGATAGTGTTGGGAAAAACACCATTCCCCCATAAATGGGGGTGTTCGGCACTGAGTGCTCAACTTGGGTGGGGCGCGAATAAGAAACAAAAATCTAAAAGTATAGATATAGGTAACAAACACTCACCCAAAGCTTAGGTTTTTCCTAGCCAACCTACAGAACACAACACCACTGCATCCGAGTCACAGTTCACAACCCTTTCCCACAAAAACCATTTGTCCCATTCTTGTTTCACGTTCAGTCAAATGTTCAATTAATTTTAAGCACTACTGGGCAACTACCATAAGCATAACCAAGGAAAGCGTCAAAAGCAAGGATCAACCAAAACACTCACACCCCGGTTCTGTCAACAGAGGATCTCTCCCCAATTTGTGATATCAACAAGTAACCACTCGGGTTTAAAACTCGCAACCACCGAATCCATACCAACATGAGATCCCATCCTCCAAATTCACAAAACCACAGAGAGTATAAAAGAATAGGGGATCCCATCCCCTCCCACATTTCCAGCAATCGGCCCGAAAGGAAAACAACCAACTACCACTACCAACACAAGTCAGGGATTTTCAGATTTAAATGACTTAACACACTCCATGATTTCAAATTCCGTGTGTTCTAACCGGGAGTTATCACAGAAGGGTTGATCCTGGTGCTTTCAATTATTCAGCCGGATATATGTGATTAACCAATTTCACAGCAGGAGTTCACAATTTCAGCAACCCATTTAAAACATCACGAGGGGACTCATCAGTGCACATACAATGACCACCAACAGCCTCAATTTTCAGAAAACATAAACCAGCACAACAAAAAAAGATGATCACAAGACAAATCACAATCAACGATCACAACCCCTTCCCCTTCTTTCTTTAGAACTTCGTTTATTATCTTTATTAAGGTTCGGTTCAACCAATTCCATTGGAACAAAAATAACGCCCACCCGCATGATACACAAAAGTGAGAGACGAGATAAATTCCTTACTTGTTGATAGATGATCGACGTTTAGGCCGGGGCGCGGAACTTTACGGATAATGACGCGGCGGTCCCGATGCACCAGAAGAGCCACGATCGAAGAAGGGGGAAACCACGGCCTAACCCTTAATTTATAAGATCCGGGGACGGTTGAGGTGAAAACACAAAACCACGTAAGACATGGAAGTCGTGGGTTGAACACGCGGCTTGACTCATCATTAAAGGTGCTGAGTGGTTTAAACCGACTCATGAGCCGATTCAGTAAATAATTAAACTTTTGTGCGTGTTTCGCGTCTTTAAGAAACGAGGCAGGATAGGGTTTAAAACCCTATTTGCGAAAAAGGAGCGTTACTGGAACAACTTGGCAAGGTCAGGTGACGTTGGCCGGTTCCGCCGATCAGTCACACCGATCGGTCTCACCGATCGGTCGCACCGATCCACACCCCTTAAGGATCCGAATTTTGGCAAAGGAAGGGACCAAGGGGGGTCTGGGTCATCACAATACAATTTTTGATGACGATGATAAAGAACAACATATCTTTAGATCAGAATCGTCACCTCATAATTTTTATCTTGATCCACCCCAGGTAGCTCAAATAAATTCAATTATTGGGGAGGAAGAGAATAAAATAATTTTGGGTGAGTAAAATAATGTTCAAATAGAATATGTACATATTGTGCAAGAATATGTTGATGTGTTTCCATAAGATTTATCTAGACATCCTACAGAATTAAAAATTTAGTATTCCTTTGATTTAATTCCTGGTTCAAGACCCATATCAAAGACCCCTAATATAATGGTCACTGTGTAATTATAGGATCTAAAGAAACAACAAGGGTAATTTAGTTATGAAGTATTTTCTCTCCATATTGTTTCTCTATGGGGAGAACATGTCATTTTTGTTAAGAAGAAAGATGGATCTATGAGGTTGTGCACATACTACATGGAGATCAATGCTATAACAATAATGAAAAAGTATCCCCTACCTTGAATTGATTATTTATTTGACCAACTTCATAGAGCTCAATATTTTTCAAAGATCGATCTTTGATCTATATACCATCTGTATTGCATGATGAAGGAAGTCATTCCGAAGACAACATTTCGAACCAGGTATGGGCATTACAAGTTTATAGTAATGCCTTTTGGATTGACTAATGCACCCTTTGTCTTCATGGATCTAATGAATAAGGTTTTCAAAGAATATCATGATGACTTTTTAGTGGTATTTATTGGTGATATATTGGTATACTCTAAAATATATGAAGATAATGAAAAGAACTTATACATTATCCTGCAGACTCTTAGAAGAAATAAATTATATGGTAAGTTTACCAAATATGATTTCTGGCTCCAAGAGATCTCTTTTATTCGCCATATTGTCTCTAAGGATGGAATATCTATATATTCCTCATGGACCATAGTTATTCAGGAAGGGCCAGCATCGATGAGTATAACTGAGGTACGTAGGTTTATTGGTTTAGTAGGTTATTATCGAAGGATCATCCAGAATTTTGCCTGATTGGCAAACCTGTTAAACAATATTACACGTAATGGGGATAATTTTTTTTGTAAAAAAGTGTGTGAATAATTTCTTGAATAATTTAAGGTAAGATTATTCAATTCTCTTATACTGACTCTTCTATCTGGGAATGACGTGTTTTTTATTTATAGTGATTCTTAAATGAAAGGACTTGGTTGTTCCATTATGCAGAATGATATGGTTATTGCCTATGCATCCTGACAACTAAAAATTCATGAACACAACAATTCTACTCATGATCTTGTGTTAGAAGCTGTAATATTTCCTTTGAAGATATGGATACACTATATATATGGGAAAAATGTGAGATTTATAATGATCACAAGTGTTTGAGGTTTATTTTCTCATCAAAAGAACTCAAATGAGGAAAATGATATGGATTGAAATAATCAAAGATTATGATTGAACTATACACTACCACCCAAGGAAGGCAAATAAGGTGACAGATGCTTTGATCAGAAAGCATCATGGAGTTTTGAACAAAATGAGAGTTGAAAGATATCAAATCTTCTTGGATATAGTAAAGATGAATATGTGAATAATCATGGAAGGTGAAACATCGATACTTTTTCAAATGCTTTCCAAACCATCATTTCTAGAAAGGATAAAATGTTCTCAGACTGATGATGAGAATTTCAAAACAAGATTAAATTTGTGAATGATGGGAGATAGGGTGACTTTGTATATGAATATGGAATTTTGAAATTTGGGAAGAGACTTTGTGTTCCTGATATACCTGATCTAACAAGAGAATTTTTGGATGATGCTTATAGCTCCAAATTCTCTATACACCCTAGGAGCACCAAAATTTATAGATATTTGAAGGAATATTTTTTGTGGGACAACACGAAGAGGGAAATTGCTGATTTTGTGTCAAGATGTATGGTTTTTCAATAAGTGGAATCTGTGTCAATATCCTTTGATGGATTTTAATCCTGTTTGATGTTTATTTATTATGATACAAAACATCAATATTGAAATGAAGTTTTTGTGAAATGTTTCATTATGGACGTGTTATTTTTACACCACTCATGGTTTATGGATAATGTATTTACATTTCATATTCTAGTTTTAATACGAATGTTTATGTTATGTTTAATCCTTTTCAAATGAGGAATGCCTTGGACATAGTAAGTGATGGGTGGAGCCTTCTATCACTCCTAGATGCATTGGTAGGTCTCATGAGACAAACTAGTGTGTTGGCATATGCCCTTGACAACATCTTATTTCTAGTCTTGCCACAATACCTTGACTATGTTGTTATGAAGTCTGGCATTATGAATTCCATCTTTATGGAAGTGGCTATTGATATTGCATTTGATTATTTGACTAGTATAATATCCATGTGAATAAGTAAATGACGTTATTTAATTTTATCATTTCCATATTATGTGGAAGATAAAGTTTAAAAGGATTTTGTTTTAGTCTAATAATTTTTTTTAATGTTTGTGCTTATTTTTGAAAGTTTCCACTGTATTGTTATCTTTACTGAGCATCTAAGCTCACCCTTTTCAATGTTTTATTTTTCCCAGTATGAAAAAAAATTATTTTTTGACTGACCAACAGGGATAGAATGAGGAGATATGATTGTGGTATTTGGATACAATGTGGTTTTTTTTCATTTTATAATGTAATGTAAAACTTATGAATGTATCTACTATCTCCAAGGCTTCTAAACTAATCGGTCTTTCGGGACATGATTTCCTTGTATGATGCCAATGTTATGTAATAATGCACCACCTCTTGGTAATTGGGGTCAGGTAATTACAAAGATTCTCATATGGAATTGATAAACCATCTCATATTGTATACCCTTGGAAATATCTACTTTATGATAGTATAATAGAAAGACCCTCCATTGGAAAATACACATTTATACTTGTCATTAAATGTTCCTTTTTTAGGATGTTTTTATTGAAACTTAGACTTTAATATTATTATAACGGATTATTATAAGTCTTCTTTAGTGATTTATTGACAAAAACATTGATTTAATATGTTTTTGATGAGGCAAGATACCTTTGTTGTGTCACGAGTAATATCATATTAATTAATAATGCGAGAAATAACATGTCTCTTCTATTCTTTAATGAAAGTTGATATCTCAGGCCCATTTATGGAAACGATATAGCCTAAATAAATACATGGAGACTATGTTCTAGGGGAATGTTTTACTTTAAGAAATTCAATGAAGGTGACATTGAGAACTTAGGTTGTTGGCAACGACATGAAACTCTCATGATTAGCGATATCATGGTAAGGGGATTATAGAACATAATGAGCATCAGTATGTGGTATCATGTTATTATAGAATTATATTTTATCTTTATGGGTCCCTTATTTTGATGATAGATGCTAACCTAGTACATTATCCTTCTTCACCTAATTCCACTAATAAAGGGTCATATAGGGTCACAAACTAATTGTATTTAGAATCTCAGTTAAATAATATGTTATTATTTATTATTTTACAATTTAACAAAATATTATTTCCAAATAATTTTTAAGTCTTATTCAGGATTTTTTGGTCGTATATATTCCAATACATGTTGTTATAGTGAATATAATTTGAGTATGATTGTTATCAAATATTAATTTTTTATATAATGAACATAGTATTTATTTATTTATTGGTGGATAATGAAGTGTTATTTATTTATTAGAAAATAGTCATCATTCGAGGGAAAATAATTATTCTAGGGGAATGGTGCACCATGTATTTGTGGCTGGTGGAAAATTATATTTGTTGAATGCTATTTGATTAAATAATATTTAATTTAATTATAATAATAATCACATATAAATGATATAATAATAATTATTAATATATTTCATTCATATGGATATGCGAGATAAAAATTAATATTAAATGGAACTTGTGAAAATATATATTTCTAAACACTAGAGGTATTTAAACCCAATTATTTTATTTTTCCAACCTGGTGAATTTTATACAATTGTTCACAATGATAACTAGAGATAATCCCCTCAATAACCAAAATGATACCTATCCATGAACGCTCCAACGAATAGATAGAATTCCACATCAACCTCTAACTCTCAAGTCTTGAGAGATCATGTAAAATGATTTTTTTAGTGATTCTCGTGGAGGTCAATGTTTACTGATACATGTGGTAGGATCTTCTGTAATAGCACTTATAGATTCCAATGACAATGTTATGATATTTTTGGAACATATGTCTATCAACACTTGATGGAATCCTCTGTTGATTCCCTCAAGGATATAATGGTAAAATATTTATCTATTTTCAGATCCAGCAATGAATAATTAATTCTTGAAATATAATTATTTAATTTATTAAATAAATAATAAATAATATATTACGATCATGCACTTGGTTATGGAATTTCATATATTGTATGTTTTTCATTTATTCAATTCCGTTTCTCTGGATTTTTATCATTTTATAATCCTTAAATTGATCATCACTCAAGAAAAAAATGTTGGGAATGTACTATTACATGATTCTGTAGCATCCACAACCTTCCAGTGGTAACAAAGTGATCATATAATTATATGTAAATATTTATTCATTATTGATTGATTTAATCATTTTTCAATCAGTTTTCAATTCATGTGTAATAGTTCATTAACCCTAATTGTGAAATACTTTTCTACCACTTTAATTTCTCTTATATATAATCAAATGTTTTAATTTTAAAAATTTCATAAAATCATATAACACATCTGGAGGTTCCAAAGAATTGGTCTGGATAAGACAAGACTACACGTCATGTACACGGAGCTACACACATAGTACTAGTTTTAAATAAACCTATAATTAATTCAAAATCAACTCAAACCATTGGAGTTGAATACACATAGTGTATTTATTCATTCCTCTCATGTTGACTGGGATAGCCTTGTGTATGATCAGTCAGAGTACATGTTGTGTATCCCGTATAAACAATATGTATTCCTTTAGTCACATGAGGTCCACGTATCTTTGTACCTGGCCTACTATACAGGTGACTATTAAACTATGAGAGCACACATCATGTACAACTTTTACAAGGTGTATTCTCCAATTGTTCCATGGAATTTTTACACACTAAAATCCATAGGCTTAAATTGCAGACAGACTCTGAGTAGTGTACATACCATTTTTTCTACCATGTACACCTCATGTACTTATACCAAATTACACAAAATTAAAATTATTTTATTATAATATTTAAACCATTTTGATATGTTTTTGTTTGTTCATGAATTTGATAGGAAACTCAATGTGATGGGTTTTATTATTTTTATATTTTTGTTTTTTTGATTAATTAATTTAAATATAGCCCCCAAACATCTATATAATGAATTATAATTATCATTTCAATTACTCTATATTTATTTAAGTATGACATGTGATAAAAAAAATAAATCAATTTGTAAAATAAATATGTTGATAGTGTACTTCAAGAAAGTATGTGATAACTCTTGTACATCATATATGGGTATAATATGTGTTGGGTATATTTAGCTGGGTGTTCACCATGTTTCCTTCATTGTACAATTATTTACACATAAAGGTTTAGTTAAATATATTTAATTTTTTTAAAATTAATATGGATGAGAATCTATAAGAAATTTGGATTACAATTAATATAAAATAAATTACCAATTAAAGAGGATAATTAATTGATTTTAGTGCAATTTATCTAAAACAAGTACAATTAACAATTGAATACTAGTTTTATTAATTGAATGTTTTCTTTCATGCATGTTGATGATCATGGGGATTGATTGTATCGTTTTTTGTGATCGGTTTCATTTTATTTATTGTTAAATTAATGTTTTGGCTTCTCTTCCATTATTCATCTTATTATGATAGGGATTTAATTCCCTTTGGTCTTATTTAAATGTCTTACATTCAACTACATGTGAGTAAAATAATATGTGATTTATGTTTTACCTATTTGTGTGGTGGTGTCCCATGTTTAAAGATAAGGTGAAACCATTCCAAGATAGATATATAGTTAGGGCGATGAAAATTTGTATTATGAACCATAAATGGTTCAAGGTGTTTCACCCTAAGAAAATATTTATATTTACAAAAAACATGATAAACTAACCATTATTAATATCCCATGATCATACCACTTTACAATTTTTGTTTTTCATGTTTCATTATTATTTTATTTTGGACGTTTTTTACATTAAAATGAATTTATAAAATTAACAACTATGAATCATCAAACCAAAATAAATTTTTATATTATTAAAAATCATGAAACACATGTTTAATAACATAATTAAATCAAATTAATGTTAAAAAAATTTCATAAAGATAATAAATGTATATTCAGGAATAAAAATCCCTCAATTATTTATATTATTTGGTATAGCATCCTATAACTTCAGTTAAAATCAAACTGTTGTCAATGGTTTACTACCAGCACAATTTGGGGTTATTTCCATTATTGAGGAATTATAACTTGATATTTTCAGCTAACATAACACAGTCTATAATAATATTTGACTAATATAGTATGACTTCATCTAACATAGAGGCAAGAATTTAAGAAATCCAATTTTTGGATTTTCAGATGGGGGAGTCTACACAACATATGATGGAATAGTTAGTTAATGCAGATGAAAAAAGAAATGATAAGATAAAACACTACGTATATCTTAACCAACAATGGATGGGGTATTGACAAGGGGAATATTTATCATTTCCAATATAATTTCCCTGAAATAGGATATTCTAAAATCTAATAGTGGGGATATTGAGTTTCAATAAAAAAGTTGGATAATAATAAATATAATAATTATTTCTCTATATAAATTTTATCAGAAATTGTACTAAATATTTTCCCACTCTTGAAGAAATATAAATAAAAATTAACATCATACATGTCACTATTTTCCACACCTAATAAAGATAACTTTATCACATATATAATTTTCCAATAGTGGCGAGGGTGATTACATGTTATTCGTAAGCATTATAGGAAATTGAATGGGATAAATGAAGGTATTCCAAAAGATCCTAAAAATAATGCTAGTGATGAAGAGTTATTTTTCTATGAGAAATATATGAATGATGTTATAGTTGTATAGAGACTTGTGATATCATCCATGACCAATGGGATTTTGAAGAAACATGAGTACATGGATGTCTATATAATGATATCTCTGAATCAGTATCTATATCAAGATACGTCAAGAAAATAGATATATGAGATCTCTAATACATTTTTTAGAAATATTCATGGAGACTCTACAACATACATATTGTAGGCAGTTAATCTTGGTCGCTAAATTGAACTCTTAGACTTACTAGGTATTAAATTTGAAGAACAATTTTTCATAGATCTCATAATTTCATCACTGTCAAAGACCATATCCAGCTTTATTATTACTTATTTTATGATAAATAATGAGACGGTTCATTCAAAAAACATTATATCTATTCTTTATGTGGATATGGACATGGGGTCTGTCAAACTCATGGTCCTTATAGTGAATAACAAAAGGAAGAACGATTTTATGTGGCCCAATATTCATAACGTGTCTAAATATTTCTATAAAAATCCTTCCATGAATTTAAATATCCAATGGTATGTAAAAAAAGGAGGTAGTACGATTTTCAAGTGGAATGCGTTGCCACTGGAATAAGAACTGCACCCATAAAAAATTGGAATCTAATGTGTCAGTCGTTATTTTGTGTAAACATTCAATATATATACAATGGAAAATATATATAGCTTTTAGTGATCACTTCTGTATCCAAATGTAGGTACCAAGTAGATTTCAAAATATTTCTATAGGATATATGGATCTATGAGCATCCAACAATATGACAACCTTGCTTTTATTACAAATTTAATCATGATTCATTACATAAAATATCACTTGATACAACAAAGACGATCGAGAGTTTTAGTGTCTTTGGGGCATAGGATCATTACATAAAAACTTAAAACATGAAATACGACATCTTTATTGAAAACTTCCTTTACATGACCACTACATTTGCTTGTACTTAGCATTGCATGGGATAACCCGAGGACATGCATAAGAAAATGGTGAGATATAAATCCCAGTAAGGGAGTACACATGGAATATCATGAGGAGTACAATACATGTTAGGAAATAAGAATATAAATAGAGAATAAGGGAAACATGAACATAAAGGAATGATAAAGCATGATAATCATAACATGGAAATGTGGTAACAACACTTAACATGGAATTAGCATGAGCCAAGGTTCATTGCACATGGAGCAGGAGTAAATAATCATTGCACATAAAGCATGAGTAAACCCCCATTGCACTTGAATTATCTTGAGTCAACACTCATTTCACATGACGTATCATGATACTATAATTTACCCAATGCATTGGAGCGCTATAAGGGTGCACCCTTCTTAAACATTTCATTTCATGCATAAGTGTGCCACATGGATCATAAAACATGGATTCATAAAACATAATCATTTATTCCACTATAAAATAATGTGTAATTAATACATGAAACATTATAATCAATAAGTACATGTGAATAAAGGTGAATACCCTTGATGGAGAAATGGGCATGGTATTTACTATACAATGGAATTGGCTTAGAAAATCGGTGCGATTTTGGCAGCGTAACGGCGGGACATAAAAACTCATAAAAATTGTTGATGAGAGAGAAAGGGGTTCCTTATCATATTTACATGTAATGGAAAGGAAGGATATCATATGGATACATTTCCCAGCAATTGTAATGGAATTTCTATTCACGATACAAAAGTATTGCTAGAATGTAAATGAGGAGAGAGAAGTTCCTTTTAGAATTTTGGCATAGTAACTGGTGTACATGGGAGGAATTTAATGAGAGAGAAAGGGGTCTCCCATCATTCAAACACAAAGAGGGAAGTATGAGGGAGGTTTGAAACCATACCCCAACATTCATAATTGAAATTGAAAGGTCAAAACAACTTAATGAAAACTGAACAAAAATGAGAAAGGAAGAAAAAACCCTTACTTGGAAGTTTGCATCCAAAGGCTGGAGAGAGGATTGTGAGAGAATTCTTGGGAGCTTTGGTCATCTTGGTAGGATTATAGAAAGTGTAGGGCAGAAGTTGGACGAACTCCAAAGGCTTTGAGTGAAGAGGAATTTGGAGCTAGGGTGGGTTTATATAGGAAAGGTGAGGGAATTCTTTATTATATAGGTTTGGGTCCCCTTACATTAAATTAATCCAATCCACATACCATACCATGGTTTTTGTAGATGGTTTTTTGAAAAGGGAATAGGAGAACAATATTATATAATGACAAAGTCCGAACATCTTAAAATAATAATGTTGCTTATGTGGAGGTGAGTCATACTCCCATGGAAATTAATTTAAAAAGACAAGGTGTTTAATAAGTCTTGAGGGGTCCATTAATGCTTTGAAAAGGTAGCCAAACAAACCCATAATCACATTAGTTTAATGGTAAAACATATATTGGCCAAATATAAATGGTATAGTATTTTATTATATCACTATTGGGTCATTATGATGTCATAAAACACACTATATATTTAAACGGTATTTAATTTTT
The DNA here is from genome assembly GCA_963277665.1 of Viscum album. Taxonomy (NCBI): domain Eukaryota; kingdom Viridiplantae; phylum Streptophyta; class Magnoliopsida; order Santalales; family Viscaceae; genus Viscum; species Viscum album. Next base: position 571,306,325 of record OY728129.1, read on the forward strand.
ACTAAAAAATTTGACTGTCTCGGAATATTATGAAAATTTCACCGTTGGATAATTTTGACATCCTGATTCCAATAATAACATTTATTTTATCTAAATAATTTTCTAAATATGTTAATTTTCACTTTTAAAATAAAAACCGATATTTATCAAAAATTCACGGGTTTTGACAATAATGGCTTTCAAACCTTAATAAAAATTATAATTGAATTAATATAATTATATGATCATTTATATATAATAAAAGTAATATAATAATAATAATAATAAAATTATGTTAAAAATTTATTTCATTAAAAAATCCCTTAATTTAATAACATATATTTCTTAATTAAATAATAACTAAAAAACACCATTTATACTTTAAAAACTATTTACAATGTATCAATAGTGACAAGATATTATATTCATTATTATATACAAAAATAATGTACATGAACATAGTACTATTGATTAGTTACATAACCCCGTAAACTTCTCCATAAGACCTAAGGGTAAGGTGTGTGATGGTGACAGACTCTTGGGGTGGCTTGGATAACATCGCTCGAGTGGTAATTTCTATCAACTTCCACTTCTCCCATAGAAGATCACGTTCAAGCTTGAAATGGTGAAGCTTAGCTTGGGTGTGGTCAAGAGCGAAGCCCAAGGATACCTCCTCTTTTCTGAACTCTGATAAATGGGCTTCGTATGGGGCAATTCTACTGGATGAGGCCATCGCTTCCCTTGTCTGAGTAAAGTTGGATTTGTTAAAGCCCTATATTTATACTAATCATGTGATCACTGTTCAACGGCTATATTAGTAACGGTCAAATTTTTTAACATAAAACCAAAGAAGGTGACATTTTATATAAACATAAAAATACATTTATTTAGATCAAGAGGTATTTCCAGTAATGAAACTCTGGCTCGTTACAATATTACCCCTTTAAGAAATTTCGCCCTTGAAAAATTTCCTTTTCCCACACTAAAACAGATGTGGGTAACTCAGCTTCATCATTTCCTCCGATTACAAAGTTGCTTCATCAAACTTGTGGTTTCTCCACAACACCTTGACAAGGGGCATTGTCTTATTTCGTAGTACTTTTTCTCTACAATCTATGATCTTCACTGGTTCCTCCTCCTAAGAAAGATAATCCTCCAACTGCACCACAACAGAAGAGAATACTTGTGAAAGGGTCCGGTATGTACTTTATTAAGCCGAATACATGAATGAAATCATGTACTTTGGCCATGGTAGATGGAAGTGCTAGTCTATAGGCCACATCCCTGACACGATCAAAAATATCGAAGGGGATGATGTACCTTGGACTTAACTTCCGTTTCTTTCCAAACCTCATGACCATCATCCACAGAGATATGCGTAAATAACCATGTCTCCAACTATATACTCAAGGTCTCATCGAAGATTATCTGCATAACTATTCTGTCGACTCTAGGATGCCTTGATATGCTGCTGAATGGTTTTCACCTTCTCCACCATTTCCTCAACCATTTCTAGTCCAAACAGCTTATGTTCACCGACCTCATCCCAACATTTCGGTGTTCTGCACCTTTTCCCATACAGTGCTTCATATGGTGCCATTTGGATTCTCGAGTGGAAGCTGTTATTATAATAGAACTCAATCAGAGGATGATGTTGATCCCATCCTCCTTTAAATTCCATTGAGCACACTCTCAACAAATCCTCAAGTGTTTGGATAGTCCGCTCGGATTGGCCATCAGTTTGAGGATGACAGGCCGCAATGAAGTTCAGTTCATTATTCAGATCATGTTGAAGACTCTTCCAATTTTTAGAGGTGAATCTTGGATCTCGGTCAGACACAATAGATAGTGGTACTCCATGCAACCATACTACCTCCCTGATATATATATCTGTGATCGTTGATCCAATGAGAAATCCTCATGAATAGAAATGAAGTGTGTAGTCTTTGTAAGGCGTTCCACAACAACCCAGATTGCATTGTTGCCTTTGGATGTCCACATAAGTCCGGTGACAAAGTCCATGGTGATGTTCTCCCATTTCCATTCTATTATGGGAAATGGTTGCATCATCCCCTTGTACTTCTGCCTCCCTACCTTCACTTGTTGGCACAGCAGGCACATTGATGTATATTCAGCGATCTCCTTATTCATATTATCCCACAAAAAGTTTTATCGGAGATCTCGATACATCTTTGTTCTCATCGGGTGAATAGAGAAATTTGAACTATGTGCATCATCCAAAAGATCATTCTTCAGCTCCGAACGTGATGGAACACATAGTCATTTCTCAAACCGCACAATTCCTTCATCATTAACATTAAAATCTAAGGATTTACCTTTTTCAATAGCTTCCCCTTTATCATGAATTCCCACATCACCCTTTTGAGCATCCTTTAACAATTTCAAAAGTGACGATTAAGAAATCATTAGTGAAAGGATTGATGATTTTCCCTTCTCTATGATTCCCATGTCTATCTTCATCAAGTCTATGAAGATTGTAACCTTCTCAATTCTCATCATTGATAGAATCGATGGATCCTTTCTACATATGGCATCTACCACCTTGTTCGCTTTCCCAGGGTGGGAATGGATTGAACAGTCATAATCCTTGATGAGCTCTATCCATCTTCTCTGGTGCATGTTAATCTCTTTCTGTGTGAATATATATTTAAGACTCTTGTGGTCAGAATATATCTCACATTTCTCTCCATAGAGATAATGCCACCAAATTTTCAAGGAAAAGAAAACCGCCGCCAACTCCAGATCATGCGTTGGACAATTTCTCTCATGGATTTTCAACTACCTTGAGGCATATGATATAACTTTACCATTTTTCATCAGCACACTGCATACACCCTTCTTTGAAGCATCATTGAAAACAACAAAAAGTTCCCCACTTGTGGGTAAAGTGAGCACAGGCGCAGTGATAAGCCTCCTTTTGAACTCCTTGAAGAATTCTTCGCATTCAACACTCCAAGAAAACATTACTCCCTTTCGAGTTAGATTGGTAAGTGGGTTGGACAATCGTGAGAAATTTCTCACAAATCATCAATAATATCCCATTAACCCCTAGAAGCTACGGATATCTATTACCGAGGTTGGCCTCAGCCATCCCTCAATTGCATCTGTTTTGGAGGGATCCACAGATATACCATTGCTTGTGATGATATGGCCCACGAATATGACTTCCTTCAACAAGAAATCACACTTTCTGTAATTTTCATAGAGCTTCTCCTTGCGCAAAGTCTCCAGTATAGTTCTTAAATTCTCCTCATGACCCTCCTTGGTTTTGGAGTATATTAGAATAACATCTATAAAGACTTTCACAAATTTTTCTAGGTAATCTCTAAAGACTCTATTCATTAAGTCCATGAAGATTGATGGAGCATTAGTGAGTCTAAAAGGCATTACTATGAATTCATAGTGCATGTATCTTGTACGAAAAGCAGTCTTGGGGATATCTTCTTTCTTCACCCTTACTTGATAATATCCTGACCGCAAGTCCACCTTGGAGAAGTATTGTGCTCTACACATCTGATCGAACAAGTCATCAATTCTTGGGAGAGGATACTTGTTATTTATCATAATTTTGTTAAGTTCACGATAATCGATGCAAAGCCGCATTGACCCATCCTTCTTCATGACGAAGAGGACTGGTGCACCCCATGGTGAAGCGCTCGGGTGTATAAACCCTTTATCTAGATTCTCCTGTAGTTGTTTTTTAGCTCTTCAAGCTCTACAATGGCCATTCTATATAGAGTCTTGGAAATTGGTAAAGCTCTGGGTATAAGTTCAATTTAGAATTCAACATCTCTTCAAGGAGGAAGAACAGACAGTTCCTTGTGAAGCACTTTAGCAAATTCCCTCATAATAGGCATTTATTCAATGATAGTTTCTTCCTTGGACTCAATCATCTGATCCAGATACTTGTGCTCATAAAGTAGTAATATCCATGCTTGAGTTTATGGAGCTAAAGGAGATTCATCTTCCTTCGTACAATTGTAAATAATCGGGGGTCGATTCTCAATATGGAGTGTGATTTCCCTCTCCCGATAATGTATGTTGGCTCTATATAAGGAAAGACAATCCATGCCATGAATTGCATCAAATTCCACCAGAGGAAGTATGAAGAGGTTCTCTAGGAAATTAAATCCCCAGATTATAACAGTGGGGGACTTATATTCATGGGATGCAATGATTTCTCCATTTTCCATACTCACCAACATCTTCACTTCCAGGATTTCTGGTGGTGCTGAGATTGTTCTACTAAACTTTTGAGATATAAAAGAATGCGTAGAACCTGAATAAAAAATTATGTTCGCTATTATTGAATTAATAACTTGCATACCTTTCACCACTTCATTTTTAGGGTTCACTTCGACATAAGTGATGGCAAAAGATCTTCCTTGCTGCCTTGGAGGTTGTTGGTTGCCTCCGAAAACCCTTGGATTAGGGAACTGATTTGCAAAATGACCCCGTTCATTTCATTTGTTGCATTGAACAATGGGTTGAGGTTAGAACGGAGTGTTCCTCTCCTCTGTCATAGTTTTGGGTCTTTCTTGCCGATAGTTAAAAGCTAGGTGTCCTTTTCATCTACACCTGAAGCATTTCCTCATCCCCTTAAGGAAATTTCCATGGTGCTTCATTCCGCACTTTTGGAAAGTGTGGTGCTGGATCTTCTTAGCACCGTTGGATTAATCCATAGGACCAACAACATTTAATTCCACCTTACGCTTCTTATCCCCATGATACCCCTATGATTCTTTGATCTCCATTTCATCCTTGAGGGCACATTAGACAATTTTTCCATAGCTATCGAAGTCACGGATCGCCCATGCTTTCTGAAGGCTATGCTTTATCCCACCAAAGAAGTGGTCAAATTTGCATTCGGGGGTAATGACAAAGCCGGAAGAGTATCGTGCAAACCTTGTGAATTTTTCCATGTATGCTCCAACATATTATTCATCTTTTCTCTTCAGGGAACGGAATTCCCTTTCCATATTAAGCCGGAGGGTGCGTAGAAAATATTTATCGAAAAATATCTTCTGGAAATCCTTCCATTCCAACGCCTCGATCTACTCCTCAGGCTTCGTATTTTTGATCACCGTCCACCATTGATCAGCTTCACCCTCCATACGATAAGCCTCCATGAGAACCTTCTCTTGTTCAGAACATTGAAGGATGGAGAAGATCTTTTCAATGGAGTTGATCCATTATTCAGAGATCGTGGGATCAGATGATCCACTAAAAGTAGGAGGCCTTTGTCTAATAAAGCTCTCAATAGCGACTTGTTCTTTCTTAGGGTGGGGGGGGGGATTGAACGTTCCACTTGACCCGTGATTCTATTTAAAAATTGAGTTAAATGTGATAGAAGCGTGACAAAGTTCACGATTCTTGCTCTCATCGGATTGGGCATCTCAATTGTAAGGTCATCACACCGATCTTCACAACGGTTTATGGCCCGAGTCCTCCTATTACCGGCCATTGGATGGAATAAAAGTTAAGTTAGTGGTAACACAAAAAGGGTAATCCAAAGACAAAAGTTGATGACTTATAAATACACTTTTATTTCCTTAACTCATGAGTCTATAGGCTTTAATCTAAGATTTTCATGATCTACCTTCTAACATATATTCTTAGGGGAATTTTTTTTAATTTCCCTAATAAGGGTTCATACTATGCTTGTGAATTTATCAAAAAATAACCCTCGAGAGTGTCATAAACAAGAGTGCAGAAAGGCTTGTTTTCGTGCACCAGTTCCCGTTCGAGTCAAACTCAAAGCGGTGTTTTCGGTTTTTACCCCTAGGATACATCTGTGCCAGAGCCTCCTCTACCTGCTCGTATGTAGACAAGGATGTATTTTCTTGATAACTCACTAACTGAATACTCACCAAAACTTAGGGATGTTTTTATTATACATAGTCTTTTCTCAAAGGTTTTATTAGGGATTTCTAATCTGAATCCCAAAAATTACTAAACCTATCTTCTGATACCAACTATAAGAACCCTGATTTTATTAAAAACATAAACCTGATTCATTACATAAAACATCACTTGATACAAAAAAGAAGATCGATAGTCTTAGTGTCTTCGGGGATTAGTAAAATTACATAATAGCATAAAACATGAAATACAACATCTTTATTATAAACTTATTTTACATGACCACTACATTCTCTCGTACTTAGCATTGCATGGGATAACCTGAGGACATGAAGAAGAAAAGGGTGAGCTATAATACCCAGTAAGGGAGCACACATGGAATATCATGAGAAGTACATTACATGTTAGGAAATAGGCATATCAATAGAGTATAAGATAAACATGAACATAATGTCATGATAAATAATGATAATCCTAACATGGAAATGTGGAAACAACACTTAACATGGAATTAGCATGAGCCAAGGCTCATTGCACATGGAGCATGAGTAAATCCTCATTGCACATAAAACACGAGTAAACACTCGTTTCACTTGAATTACAATGAGTCCACACTCATTGCACATGACGTATCATGATACTATACTTTACCCAATGCATTGGAGCGCAATAAAGCCGCACCCTTCTTAATCTTTTCATTTCATGCATAAGTGTGGAACATGGATCATAAAACATGGATTCAAAAAACATAATCATTTATTCCAAGATAAAGGAATGTGGAATTAAAACATGAAACATTATAATCAATATGTTAATGTTCATAAAGGGGAATACCCTTGAAGGATAAATGGGCATGGTATTCACTACACAATGTCATTGGCATAGAAAATCGGTGCGATTTTGGCAGTGTAATGGCGTGACATAATAATTAATAGAAATGGTTGATGAGAGATAAAGGGGTTCCTCATAATATTTAAATTTAATGGACACTAAGTAGGTCATATGGATTCATGTCCCAACAATTGTAATGTAATTTAGATTCATGATACAAAAGTATTGCTTGAATGTAAATGAGGAGAGAGAAGTTCCTTTCGGAATTTCGGCATAGTAACAGGTGTACATGTGAGAAATTTAATGAGAGAGGAAGGGGTCTCCCATAATTCAAAAATAAATAGGTAAGTATGAGGGATGTGTGAAACCATACCCCAACATTCATAATTGAAATTAAAAGGGAAAAACAACAAAAAGAAAATTGAACAAAACTGAGAAAGGATGAAAAACCCCTTACATTCAAGTGTGATTCAAAAGGCTATAGAGAGGCTTGTGAAAGGCTTCATGGGAGCTTGGAGCACATTGGGAAGATTCTAGAGAGAGTAGGTCATAGTTTGGACAAACTCCAAAGGCATTGAGTGAGGATAAAGTGGGAGCTTTGGTGGGTTTATATATTAAAGGTGAGGGAATTCTTTATTATTTAGGTTTGGTTCCCCTTACATTAAATTAATCCAATACAAAAACAACCCCATGGTTTTTTCCCATGGTTTTTGGAAAAGGGAAGAGGAAAACAATATTTTATAAGGCCAATGTATGAACTTCTTAAAATAATATGGTTTCTTTTGTAAATGCGAGTCATACTCCCATGGAAATTAATTTAAAAAGACAAGGTATTTAATAAGTCTTGAGGGGTCCATTAATTCTTTGAAAAGTAAGCCAAACAAACCCAAAATAAAATTATTTTATTGGTAAAACATAAATTGGCCCAAAATAAATATTATTGTATTTTATTACAGCACTATTAGGTGATTATGATGTCATAAAACACATTATATATTTAAAAATTATTTAATTTTTACTCAAAAGTTTGATTGTCTCATAAAATAATCAAAAATTCACCATTGGATAATTTAGACGTCCAGATTCCAAAAAAAACATTTATTTTATCTAAATAATTTTCAAAATATGTTAATTTTCACTTTAAAATAAAAACCGACATTTACTGAAATTTCACGAGTTTTGAAAAAAAATGGCTTTCAAACCTTAATAAAAATTATAATTGCATTAATACAATTATATGATCATTAATATATAATAAAATTAATCTAATAAAAATAATAATAATTTATTCAAAAATTATTTAATTAAAAAATCCCTTAATTTAATAAAATAGATTTCTGAATTAAATAATTTCTAAAAAAACACCATTTGTACATTAAAAACTATTTACAATTTATCAATAATGACACGAAATTATATTCATTATTATATACAAAAATAATGTACATGAAAATAGTACTATGGATTAGTTATATAACCCCTTAAAACAACCGCATAAGACCTAAGGGTAAGGTGTGCGATGGTGACAGACTCTTGGGGTGGCTCGGATAACATCGCTTGAGTTGTAATTTCTATCAACATCCACGTCTCCCATAGACGGTCCCGTTCGAGCTTGACATGGTGAAGCTCAGCATGGGATTGGTGAAGAGCAATTCCCAAGGATGCCACCTCTTTTCCGAGCTCTGATAAATGGGCTTCGTATGAGTAAATTCTACTCGATGAGGCCATCGCTTCTTTTGTCTGAGTAAATTTGGATTTGTTAAATCCCTATATTTATAATAATCATGTTATCACAGTTCAACGACTATATTAGCAATGATAAAAATTCTTAACATAAAACCAAAGAAGTTGAAATTATATATAAACATAAAGTGACATTTAATTAGATCAAGAGGGATTTCCATTAATGAAACTTTGGGTCATTACAAATGATGAATGGGTTACTGATCTATCCATTAGAAAATACCACCTTTTAATTCCAAGGGGATTTATATATATTTTAAAAGATTAGTATTATGTACCAATTGTTACCAAAACATAATTTTCGGTCATAGATAGATGTAAGTTGGTTTAATTTCATGTTTGAAAATCAAATTGTTTCTTTTTTAAAAACAACAAATTATGTGGAATGAATCATCTAAATAATATTATTTGGGTTTTAAATTATAAAAATCATGTATTGAAATTAGATAACTAATTGTGTTCACTTGACTCATATTACTACTAGTTAAGGTATCAATATCATGGTTATATAAATTAAAAGTGATGGATAGGGATCTATTAGGGAAGTCATTTATACTTTTATGAGCTAGAATAACTTGAATTAATCTTGATGTGAGTATTCATAATTGATAATGTTTAATGCTGGATGAAAAGATACTATTATGTATTCATGATAAGGTATAAGTTTGATGATGAATCAGGAAAATATTCCATAATAAATATGGGGATATTAATTAAAAACTGTGAAAAATACATTAATATAAGTACCAAATAAAACTTAAAATTGAATTTATATAATGAAACCCACTGTATCGTATACATTTGTAAGGGTTTTGAGGTGTTTGTTAATTCCTGATCAATAATCAAACTATTACGTTAGGGATTAAAGTGTATATTTATTAGGTATCCTAATGAAACACATGGATACTACAAATAATATCCTTTATATAAGAAATTGATTCACTAAACAATCCATATTTCATGACATGGATCATGTCCTCAAAGAGAATAGTGAAAGAAATATTTACAATGATTATATTGATGGTAAATATACATTAGATTTGGTACAGGTAAAGATTCAACATGTTCCCATGAAAGTAGTTTTAAAAACACAAGTACTTCATAGAATAAATAGAGAGTTAATGGAACTATATATATATGGTTTTCAAGTCAAATAGTATAGTGAATAATTATTTCTTAACAATGATGAACTACTCTATTAAAATGAGGAATTAGAGAGATTTTAAGTGGGAATATGGGAAAAATACATGAATTAAAAAATTTAGTCCATGTATCCAAACTAAAAAACTATGATTAATATGTATGAATATTACTTCATTTTTTAAGAATGTTCATATCTTTAAAAAAGAGCATTATTTAAGACCCCAATAGTTTAGTGTCTTTAGAAACTGTAGACACAATCAAAACATTTGATGAAATATCTTCAACATATCCCATAAAGGACATCCTTTTGTAATAAGTACTTAAAACCCTTCTTATTAACGTGGTAAATAGAAACATAATAGATGGGTGACCTTATTTACTATGTAAGGGTAATCATGGGAGTTTTGTAGGCATAACATGGGCATAGGGGTGTGAGAATGTGATCATATAATTTTAAAATCATATGCTTCATATTAAATATAATAAACATGAATCATGGAATTAATATTGGTATTTCATAAAACATTATTCATAAGTGAATAAATAACATATTCCGTGAAATCATAAAATAATAATAAGACATGGAATTGAGGAATACATATAAGAATATAAAATTATTTGTCAAGTATACCAATCCAGATCATCCTAACAAGTTAGTCTTGAGATAAAAACCTATGTACCTTCTTCAAAATAGGGATTCCCTCCCTCGTGCCCTCTCATTTTGGGAATGGGATTTGATCATGGGTACCCCATTATTTTGGTATTATGATTCCCTATTTTTTTGGTTTACGATGCACTCACGTTTCCTGCTGGATATTCCCTCCCATGTACCCTCTCATTTCGTGCTTTAGAATCCCTCCCATGTAGCCTCTTCTTTCGGTCTTGGGATTCCTTCCTGTGTTCAATTTTTTAATAACATTCCCTATCATTTCGAGATTTATATTCCCTCCAATGAACCCTCTTGATTTTAGATTGAAATTCCCTATGTATTTTAAATAGATATTACCTCTCATGTACCCTCTTGTTTTAGGCTAGGAATGCGCTCCCGTGTACCCTATTATTCTATACATGGGATGCCCTCTTGTGTACCCTTTAATCATATTATTAATTAATCATTACCCATTTAATTTGATGGATATATAGGTCCCACCTATAACATAGAGAAATCAGACATGCATCTTCACCATGGTAAAAAAACATTCATCATATCATGACCTAGACAAAGAGATGGGTTTCATAAACATTGTATCATAACCCATGAAATGAAATCTATGTCATTGAAATTTTCCCACATTATAACCTATGAAAAATTGATAGTGTTTATAATAATTTCATCAAATAATTACCCCTAGAAAAAAATCAAGGATTCAAAAGAATATAACCCATTGGAGAGAAATGGGGTTCGTAAACATCATTCCATAAAAACATAAACCATTCATGAAAGAATATGAATTGTATTCATTGATGATATCCCCAGTAAATCAGAAACTAAAAAATGTATAACTTCTTTTATGAATAATAATTATCAATGATGACATGAAAAATTTCTTCAGGAAAATTTCACTTCATTGAAATTAATTTCCACAAAAACATTTCGATAATGATATTATTATAAAGAAATCATTACAGTTTGATTTACAAAATTTCTTTATTAAAATATATTTTCCAATTTGAAAAAATATTTTTAAAACATAAATTATTATGAAAGAAGTTTTTATTCAATAAATCTTTGAAAATTTATAATAGAGGATTGAATTTTTTTAATACATCTGTCTTTGAAAATAATTTCAAAACATTAAAAAAAAGTCTAGAAATCACTATGGAAGTAATTTTTATAGAACAAAACTATAAATAAATTAGATTCCTAAATATATGAATTATATATCATTAAAATTTAAATTTTTAAAATTAAAGGTAACCATTAAGGAAATGATGATCATGATAGAAGCTAAATAAATATTTTCTGAACATTCATTTGGCAATGTAAAAAGTTTAAAAAATGATCCTTGATCAAAAATTGAAAAAATGACTCATTTTAGAACATTTTTTATAAAAAAATTAAAACTTGGAAAATATTTTGATTATTTTTATTATTTAAAAGCTTTTTTTTTCGAAAATATATCTTTGTGAATAAGAAAATTTTATGACCCAAAATAGAAATAAAGCTATATTTTTATAAAAACACTTTCTTGATTATGATATGTTCTAATGATTAAAAAATGGTACCAATACGTAGTGATATCATAGATAACTAGGGTATATTAAAATTGAAGAGTTTTTATTCTATATAGATCATCTTATTTGATTAATGGAATTATAATCATGAACAATCATGATAAACGATGAGATTGTATCGATAAACTATTACAACTTTGGTCACTTTCATTCATAACCATATGAAAATAATAAAATTAACTGATGAAACTTATATCAAGAAAATTGTGATATTCATGAAATAACATGTAAATGGGAAGTATATACACCTCATGTTAAAAATATAATTTTATCACATGGTTTGTGTCTAATAAAAGAAAAACGGAGACGCAATTACAGTACTAATTTTGTAACTTTTAAGACATACACAACCTGAAATAAATTTCCTCAATTTTATACATAAATACCCATAAATTTAGGATTAATAATCATACAATACTTTCATTTTCATTATATACACCAAACATTATAAATGAGTGGTGAGTAAGGCATAAATCTCATATAAATGAAGGTGAGATGAAAAAACCCTTACCCTATGTTCTGACATTCGTTTTACATGATACAACATATTTTATAATAAATATATATTTATTATACATCTACCAAAGAACAATACTACATTATATATTACAATATTTGGTTCAATTATGACATTAAATTACATGTTTATTAGCAATTCTATGTTAATTTAATGTTTTTAGTAATAACTACTTTTTTATCATTGGTACTTTGACTTTCTATTATTGACACTCATACATGGATCCTAGTTTACATATTTCGAGAATGTTAAAAATAATTTATATATCATATATATTTCATATTTAAATATTTATAATATTGTATATAATATTAAATAATGAAATGGAACACACCGTTCAGGGATACAATACACCGAACACAGGCATGAATGATGTTTCTATTCAATTTTCATATTGAAAGAATGAAAGTAAATGAAATATATGTATGTATATATTTTAAAAGTAGCAGAATTTTTATTTTTTATATATCATATGCATTTATTAAACCCATTTGTTGTACATTCAATATAAATTTTGAGCGAAGGAATTTGCATTGAGGAGGTCATAGTCCCCACATCCACAAGCCAAGTTATCGTATTTCCACAAAATATAAAGTAAGAAAATCTTTTTATTAAAAAAAATTATATAAATAAATAAATCATAAATTTAACATATAAAATATAAAAATTGGTCATCTTTCATAATTACTAACCCTGATTTTTTGTAAAGGAATAAAAAACAACATCATTTTGTTAGATGGTAAATCTCTATATACAAGAATGGTATATTTGTTACACATATAATGATAGTGTGTGTAAATGTAGGTTGAAAATATGGAATAAAATATATCATTATATTTACTATAATGATACTATTATAATATTGTATAATAACAACATATTAGAGGTTGGAGAAATAAAATAGATGAAAATCTCTTGTGGAAAAATGTTACCTTATCTTTGGGTAATTCATTTTCGTTTTCACTAAAGTTACAACATAATTTTTTATATTCACAACGTGGGGATTCAATTTTTAAAGGAGGGGTGTTTTTATATTATTTAGTTATTTTTTTGGATATCAAAAAGGTATTGAGAGGTGTAAAGAGAGGGTGGACATGAGGCCTTTTATATGTGGGGAAAAGGGCACAATGGGTATTCTTGGAAATAATTTTGTGCTCCCCATAATAAAATTTCCCAAAAAGGGTCAAAATAGAAAATTAAATATAAATATAGGATTATTTGTATACCTATGAAAATTAATTAATTTTTTCACTAGTGTATCATAAATTTAACACCTTATTTTCTTTGTTTTGTAAGTAATTATACTCATTTTTACCATAGTCAGTGTAAATCAATTAAATTACCTTCACAAATATTTTTGTTAAAAAAACTATTTAAACATATTATATATTATAAATGATAATTAATAAGAATACAGAATCTGTTTTTTCAAAATTAAAATCATAAATGTGGTATAAATTAAATAGAACATAATCATACAGATAGCACCAGACGACTAGTTTTTAAAATGAAAAACAAGTAAACTTTGACATGTTTATATATCCAGTTTCAGTGTGAAATTGTTTCTAGTAAACTAAATAGGATATATTTTTGTATTATTGATCTAATTCTACCTAAAAAAAATAAAAATCTAATTTATATTTATTAATAAATTAGAGGATAAGACAATTTTGAATAAAAATTCATTGATTTCCACTATTCTTTCCAAATAAACCACAAATAAAACATCCAAAAAAATTACCTAATTTAAATTTTAATATTATTATTTCAGAAATGAAGATATATTTTTTAAATAAATATAATTAATTTTTCAAAAATTATAATAAAATTGGTTCTCTACTAAAAGGTGGCAATATTACACTTTTAAAAAATACATCTTCTTCTCGAAAAAAGTGGGTTCCTAAATATCACACATATAGAATTTTTTGGAAGAGTAGTACATATATTTACTGAATATACTATTTATAAATTATATTTATATCAATATTTAAAAGTGGGTTTTTAATTTATTGAGATAAAATTCTAGTTTCACATATAAAAAATTGTTTTCTTAGGATAATATATTCTTTATAGTAAAATTGTTCTTAGATTCATTACTAGATATTAAATAACCAATTGACTCATTTTATACAAATGTTTAAACCATATTTTCTCAATTTAGTTAATGTTATTTATAACTTTCATTCAAACTGATAGGTATATCTATATTAATTTATAAATAACAATATTAATAATGTATTGTTGTTCAGTAAGACTTAGCATTGCATGTATTATACACTATCAAAGGGACTTAGTAGTATGTGTAACACAAGACAAGTATATTATTGTGTGTACCCCAAGCTAATAAAAGTGATACTTGTAGTGAAAGATAAACATGTTTTTTTTATAATGAAATAAAAAAATTCGGTTATCATAAATCAAAATCTATATTCATTGTTGTGTGAAATGAAAATTTTCAAAAATATAAACTTGAAGTAAAATTAGAAAAACCTTGGGGTGTTATATTTAATTCCCCTAAATATGAATAACCCTCTCCAAATTTTTCTTGGTTATCTAAGGATTAATACATAAAGTTTTATTTCATATAAATCAACAACTTTTAAACGAACACTAAGACTCCTTTTAAAAATTAAATGTTTGAAACATAATGTTTACCCATGTAAGCTCATTACTAGGTTTCCATATAAGAGAACATAGGTTTAAAGTTAAAACATTTGCATGGAAGAATAATTTAACCACAATGTTTCTATTGATAGTGATAGAGAACATGGTTGGGAGAATGATACTGATCACAATTTTGTAACATAAAGAGTCTTGATAAAGGTCCTTGATATCATTAAAAAAATATGATAATAGAATATTATTTTGTTCTAGACCTTTTTTTATAATTGTTTTAAATTTACAGAATATGATTTACTAAATTTATTCTAGTATATTTCAAACACACAATCACACAATTGGATTGTTCCATGAAAAATTTTCACTTCATCTCTTACAAGAGTAAATGACAGTGAATTTATTAGGCCTAAAGCACTAATGGATCAGAAGATCTAGGATATGTCATTTTATCAATCATTATTTTTCATCATTATAAAAATATTGGCATATGTTATCCAATATGCATAAATCATCATATAAAAATAAAATACATTAATCTCTAAAACCACATCTGAATTTTAACATAATCCATTTTATAAATCGTCATACTTATAAACCTTCAAAAAATATCATTCATTATTTATTCCATAAATAATAAATTATATTATTCCAAAATATTATCATTAGATACTTGTTTCCATCATTGTAACTATAGAATATTATATTTTATTTAATTTTATATAGTCTATATAGTGGGAGTTAGTCTAATGAAAAATTAGTATATGGTGGACAATAAGATCTTAATACGGCCTCTTTAATCAAAATCAAACATTAAATTCAAAAAATAGAAAGTGAGGATAAGTGTTACATAATTATCATGATTCACTTCATCCTTTGTAATTGTATTAACATAAATATTAGCCCTAACCTTAGGAAATTTTTGATGTCGACAATCATCATTATCCATTTTTTTTAAATTACTTTCTTGAAAATTTAACATAAGCCGTACATTTGAAACACTAAATTTGGTGACGTTAATTATTTTAAGATATCTATTTATTATTCTTAAATCAAAATTTATATTTTTGATGACCTTTCATTCCCCACATAAAAACATTAACAATACCACTTAATCATTTATATTTTTTGATGACCTTTAATTTTATATGTATTAAATTGTATCTTCATATTCTTTATCAAGTTCAACAACTATTTTTCTTCACCTTCTAAGCGATATCTTCCAAACACAAATTTTTCATATTCAATAAAATTAGGAATAAAAAATATATTTTCAGTGCTATAAATCCATTACTCAGAAACTACTGTATTGTTTATTCCACTAAAAGAAGGGGTGTTTCCTTAAAAATGATTAATGATAATATTTTTCAATCCGTTGGTCATTTGGAAACTCATCATTATTCATGGATTTATTTGTCTACGTGGTTGTATAAACATTCTTTTGACTAAAATATACATATCCTTTGGTTTCTCATAAGGGATATCATTTAATTTTATTTTTAATTTCTTATTAACATGGTTTTATAGGATGTTATCCATTGACATATCATAAGAAACACATATCATAGAGAAAAACAACTTAATCATGAAAAATTTCTTAAAATATGCCTAAATCATGACACCAAAAATTTAATCTTTAATATATGATGTTTATATAAGATCATTTCATATAATTTTATATATAAATTCATCGAGATGGTATGTAAAGAGTCTTTGAATTACCATTTCATATACCCTAGTAGTATAAAACCAGGTCTATAGCAAGGCCCATTGGCATGTCCTAGTTACCAATTGAGCCTAGCTCAATATAGTGTTTTCGATGTTGTTACACTTATAAATATCATTTCCGAAGCCACTTCCACTTGTATTATCAAGATGAGAATTTATTTTTAGGAAACCACCCACTCTATCATTTAATAATATTCATATAAATTTTCCTATACTTTTACTCATGCATAGAAGTATACATAGTGACATTCATAGAAATATACTTAGAAATATCCCAAAGGATATCTCTAATAATCACCTCATATTTTTTAAAGGTTATAATATCAATTCCTGTGATACTAACAATAGTGACTCAGGATAAACATGTATCATTATTACATCAATTTTTATGTATATTCATCTAATTGCATAATTACATGCCTAAAGACCATAATGGTTTATTGTATTTGGAAATTGAGTACACATTATTATAATATAAAGAAATATCTTCCACATATCCCATAAATATATTCCTCTTTTTGAAATACTACTTAAAACCATTCATAATAACCTTGGGAAAGGAAACATAATCAATGGCGAGCTTATATGCCAAATAACGGTAATCAATGTAGATACGTAAGGAATAGATGGGCATAAGGGTATAAAAATGATCATAAATTTAGTATACCGTACAAACTATATCAAATATAATAAGAATGAGTTGAAGGAAAAATATGTGTAGTTCATAATATATTATTCAAAAGGGAATCAATATCATAATCAATGAAATCATATTGTAGGATTCAGACATTAAATAATAGTATACACGTAATTTTAGAAAATCCTATGCCAAGGATACCTTCTATGACTAGAAAAATATTTTAGGATTTATATAATAAAATTTGTACCTGAATTGGGAATGGGTTTCTTTCCCATGTACCCTCCTATTATGGGATTTGAATTCACTCCCTTTTACCCACATATTGTGGTCATTGGATCCACACTTGCTTCAGTCTTAGGATTACCTTTTGTTTCGGGCATGGCATACCCTCATGTGTACCTTCTTTATTTGTAATGGGATTCCCTCACAGGTACACACTTATTTAGGGATTAGGATTACATATTGTTTTGTTTATGGGATTCCCTCCTACATACCAACTTCTTTAAGGATTAAGAGGTCAAATTTTTTAGGGTTTAGGATGCTCTCCCATATACCCTCTTGTTTTAGGAATGGGATTACCTCTCATCTAACCTTTGATCTTGGAAAACATTTATAATGACCCAATTCAATGAAGGGATATTTAGTCACAAAATACACATATAGAAATCATACATTCAATTACAATGAGATAACAAAGCATTCAACATATCATGACCCATAAAAAGAAAAATGTTTCATAATCATCTTATCATTGCCCATGAAAAAAAGTAATATCAATAATATATCCTCAAATACTAACCAATGAAAAATATATAGGATTGATTATAAATTTTACAATTCATAATGCATGAAATGAAGAGGGTTTCAAAATCATATTTCCCATGAATGATAAATGGGAATCATAAACATCATTAAATAAAAACATAATCTAGTCAAGAAAAAATATAAATGGTATTCTTGGATTATATTACCTGTAAAGAATAAAATATATCAAAGTATATCTTATTATATGGTGATGGATTTTTAAAAGTCATAAGAGACATTTTGAATTGAATATATCCCTTATTTGAAAAAACAATTTTGTAAAAACATTTCAAATAACTTTTCTTATAGATAAAAACTTACAATTTCAATATAAATATTTACTGAGGAAAATAAAAAAATCATTTGAAAAAATATTATAAAAAATTAAATCATTTCTAAAAAATTTTCATTTTAAAATATTTTACAATAAATATAAATGAATCATAAATATATTAAGAAACAATTTTTTATAGAAAATACTTTGAAACAACAAAAAATTTGCATCAAATCATTTTGAGAAAAATATGTAGAATAACACATTAAAATAAAGAATTTATGTAATATTAAGAAAAAAATTCTCACAAAATAATCATTTAAACATTCAGAGGAATGTTTCATTAAATTATGGTCATGATGGTGGGAAAATCCATAGGTGCTTCACAATAATTTTTCATAATAGAATTATTAGAAAAGTTCCTTCATTGAAAAAATGAAAGGATATTCCTCTTAAAAAAATTATTAAAACGTAAAAAATGGGTAAGAAATTATTTCTCACATAATATCAATACATTTTATAAATTACTTTAAGAATACATGGTCTTTGGAATAAAATTAATTCTCACCGAAGAGAGAAATAATGTCGGATTCTCTTAAAAACACTTTCTTTTTTTCTTAAGTAAAAATGAGTGGAAAATGGTACCAATACCTGGATATATCATAAATTACCAGAGGATAGGAAAATTTAAAAGGTTAAATGGTATATGGATCTTAATATTTAATTAATGTAACTATAATCATAAATAGTTTTGATAAATGAATATATTGTGGAAATAAACAGTTTTTATTTTTCTCCTTGATAAATAATTTTATAGATATTGTAACATTAAATAAAGATTAAAATATCAATAAAATAATTATATTCATGATAAAACATTTAAAATGGTAATATATAAACCTCATATAATTATATAGTTCCCTAACATGGCATGGGTTTCAAAGAAATAAAATTAGGGAAACATTAAATTACTGATTTGGTAACTTTTGAACCATAAAACCCACGATAGAAATATTATAAAATGGTTGTTTAAATACCCATAAATTTCGGAAAACTAATAATATAATACATTAATGATAATTAATTACATCGAAAAATCAAATGATTGTTGAATAAGTAAATTATATTCTTTAAATAAAAGTGAGATAAGAAAATCATTACCTTATGTCTTGACATTTATCATATATGAGAAAAGCTATTATATAATAAAAATAATTTCATTATAAATATGAAAAATCACAATATTACTATATATAATATCCTACATAATTAACTTATGACTTAATATTACCCATTTATAAACAATTACCTGTTAAACTAACATTCTGAGTAATAACCAATTTGTTTATTGTATATGTTTAGACTTTATATTATTTACCACAATACATATATCATGATTTAATTATTTAATAAATTTAAAAGATAATTTATACATCATATATTCTCACTGTATAAATATTTACAATAATCTTTTAAAGATAAAAATATGTAATTGAATACAATGTTCATGGAGATGGTGGGTTGTACATACGCATGAATGATGTTTATGATTAATTATTGTATTCGTAGAAATAATTTAAATGGAATATGTGATATATATATATATTGTAATTACATTAAAATTATTATTTAATATATATTATATATTTTTTACAAACCCCATCTTTAATGCATTCCATGTAATGTATGAATGAATCAAATCACTTCGAGTAAGCGGTAGTCCATACATCCTCAAACAACGATAAAGTATTTCAATGAAGTGGAAAGAAGGAATAAAAATATTTGATAATAATAAAATAAAAATATATACATCATAAATATAATTTTTATCATATAAAAATATTTTCACATATTAATTACAAACTAGGAGAGGTGGGAATAGAAAAATGAAAAATACCGATTCTTGAGGGGATAGTTACCATACACAAGTACTGTAAGTTCATTACCCATTTGATGGATGTGTGTGTAAATGTAGGTTAATCCCATAGAATAAGGACATAAAAGTATTTTTTTCGAAACATATTTTGTTTAATAATAATGGAATAATATGATTTTATCATTTCAATAATGAATATGAAAGAAACGAGATTGCGGAAATATGTGACCTTATCTTTGGGTAATTCAATTTGGTTTTTACCTAATGGCTAACATAGAATGGTTTCATCCCAAATTTCGGCTTCTAGGTTGATATTAAGGATTTTTTTATTTATTTGGGATGGTTTTGGACTATCCAAATGGTCATCAGAGTTTAAAATAGAGGGGGATTAGAGGGTTCTTGTATAAGTGGGGAAATGATCATGTTGGGTATTATTGAAATGAATTGTGTGCTCCCCCCATTTTATATGTCCCCAAAGGGTTAAAAATGGGTCATTTTAGATCCTTATAGGTTTAATACTTGAACTAATAACTTATAAAAATTTTAATACAGGTGTAACAGCATCTTTACCCATTATTTTGTATGTTTATTCATTATTTATCCTTGTTTCTACCTTAATGAATATTATTAATTTTAATTATCTTCAATAATATTTTTCGTTAAAAATTTAGTTCAGTATTGTTTTAAATAAAAAAATTATTCTAATTCTTATTATTTTAACCATTTTTCAAAATTATTATTCCAATATTGTTAGAAATTAAATTAAATCCAATCTCTCATATGGGACACGGTGATGAGTTTATAATGTGAGAATGCCCAAACATTTGAAATGTTTCAATATAAAAATTCAATGTGAAAATGCTTATAATTTGATAAATAATATTTATTTTTATAATTTATTAAATTATAGTTTAAACCATATTTATATATAAGTTAACTATATATATAAAAAGATGAAAAATCAATTCTCAATTAAACTAAGTAATTTTCACTATTCATGAAAACTGAATCCTCGTAGAAAAATACCAAAAAACAACCCAATGTTAATTTTGATATTAATATTTAAAATATTATAATTTATTCATAAAAATATTTAAAAATTTTAAAAATTATATATAAAATGGGTTCTACATTGAATAGTGGTAGAATATCCATTTTGAAAAAAAATCCTTTTATCAATTAAAAATGGTTTATTCTTATAATATGTCTAAAAAAATATTGGATTAGAATAAAAAATATTTATTTAATATATTATATATATTTTGTATTTAATAAATTAATAAAATATAGTCTAATTAATTTTGTGATATATAATTGTGTTTTCATGGAGAAAAAAATATTTTTTCCTCGAAAATGAATTTCATTATTTTCAAAAAGTTCTTAACATTAATTATAAATAGTTAATAAGAAAATTATTTAATTTATATATATTTGTGTATATCATATTTTAATATGTTTTTTATTCTTATTCATACCTTCCATTCCAATGGATAATTGTTAACTATAGTATTACTTTAATAAAAATATTAGTAGTATATTATAGTTCGATAGGACAAAAACTTGTGTGTAATTATAACTATCAAAGAGACTCCATATTTATTTTAAAAATGAAAATATATCATTTCATTAACCATAATATAATCAACGTGTTGTTCTTAGTGCAAGATTAACTTGTAATGTATAATAGACTCAAATCATATTGCTTTAATATTATAACAACTATATCCAGTGTTATGTGCAATGAAAAAAATCGAAAGGATTATTTAAAAAAATCACAAAAAATCAAGGTGATTCAAGAACCCTTATTGGGTTCCAGTTGATGTTTTAGTTTATGTAAATGTTTTAGGGGTAAAATGGATATTCAAAGGAAAAGTGTACTTGGATGTTAAATTAAATTCAGATAAATTTAGTCTAGTGAATAAATGGTTTAAATAACATTCTATAATTCACTATAATGTATCATTTTCACCAGTTCCATTTTTAAATCCATCAATATTCATGTTTATATAGTACATTACCAAGAAACAAATATTTTCCAGATGGATTTATAAATGGAAATCATAAAATGGAACCATTCGGAAGATATATATATGACACGTCCAAAAGTGATTGTGACACCAAGTGAGTCCAAAATGTTTGGGATGTTGTAGAGTAACATATATGGATTGAAAAAAAATCATCTAGGTCTTGGAAAATTAATTTAAATTAGCTAAATTTTTATTAATCTTTTAAGAATTAATGTAATCAATGTATTTATAAGGGGTTTAGTGGTAATGTTTACATTATCATAGTATTATAAATTGATGATATATTAATTATTTGAAAACACATAACAGTCTTATAGCTTGGTAAGTAATGGATAAACAATTGTTTGTCCGTTAAGGACATAGGTGAAGCAAACAATATTCTAAAGATCAAGATCATTTTTGATCTATTGAAGAGGCTTCTTATTCCAATTCAAGGTAAATAAATATTTCATATAGTAAAGTGATTTAGTATCAAACAATCCTTGGGGGTATTAGTTTTAGTGTCACATGGTAAACATATTTCCCAGAAACTATGTCCTAAAATCCAATAGGTGAAATATAGAGTGAGTAATATCCAAAAATCTTCATTAATAAATTCTATCTTTTATTCCATGTTATGTACTATATTTTATATTTCCTATGAATTGATCATGGTAGGTAGATATCAAGATCATCCTGAGGAATAATAAGGGAATACATTAAATGATATCCTCCCATTTCTGACCATAACTAAGGATACTTTACTGGTGTATAGTTGGGGATATGGTATGGTTATTTGCTGTTATATTGTTTCTAGATTTAAAACTAGTCAGAATGTTCTAAAGTCATGTTAAGGATATGATTTATATCTCAACAGGGGTATTATGAGCTAGAAGAGTTCAACGCGACAAATTTTCGAGGATTATACATATGAGTTTGAGTATATAGCATCTTATGATGAACCCAGGGAATGTACTTTTTTATGAATCTTTTTCTAGGATCTTTATAAAGTGCCTAGAATTAAAAACCATTTCATATTGTATTCTGTTAATAATTTAACAACATATCTTCAAAAAATCAAAGCACACACCATTAAAAAATGCACATACTCTAGAAGTACCACCTCATGATAGAATTTTCATAGAGTAGTCAAATATAGTTAAAAATAGTAGCTATGTATGAAAATATGGTAGACCACTTGAATATGATTCTATCCTAGTAAAACCATTATTATCACATGAGATCTAGCAGACTAAAGGTTGTTATGAATCAGTTGTAGTGGATGTGGAATCTATTGATGTTTGTTCTTTGGAACCAGTTTCTTTTAACATTATGTTAACCATTATTCATAATTTTATATATTAAAACTCTTCATAACATCATGATTAATCTTATTAATAACATTTTATTAATAATTTCCTATGATTTGATGTCATATAAAAATGTCATAGGAGTTCAACATTGTGATGTGAATCCATAAGTACAAGGACATTATTCTTATATATATTTTCTATAGCCTGAGGATTTGATTTAAGGTACGTAAATGATATAGGCTATCATGGGTAGAGACTTATTGGACATTGGGGAACCTTCTCATTGTGTACATTCCTGGTAATATCTAGTGTTGGATATTATGAGAACGAGACCCATTAATAGGGAATCCACATTTACATGTGTCACTGGATTTTTACATATGAGGAACTTTTGTATTGATCCATATAAAATATTATTAGTATTAATTAATATTATATGTCAGGTATATTAATGTACAGATGAAATCTTTGATGAAATTTGTTCACGACGAGGTAAGATATGATGATTGTGTCACAAATAATAACTAATTAATGAATAATTTGGGAAAGAATGTGCCCAATCTATTCATGAAAAAATTTCAAATCATTGGACCTTTGATTCAAATTATACAGTTTAAATAAAGACATGACCATTATGTTCTATGGGCATGATTTATTTCTTGAAATACAATGAATGGGACATCGAGCACATAGGTTGATAGCACAAACATAAATCCAGCATGATTAATGATATTGTGATATTGTTATTATATAAAATAGTGGTCATATTTATGATATATTCTTTTATTATGACATTTAGTTCTTTCTCTATGGGTTCATAGACGTCCTGTTAGACACTAACCTTTGACATTGAAATCTTTCTCCTATTTCCACAATGAAATAGGCTTCGATGGTCGCAATCTAAGTGTATATAGAATCTATTATAAATAATATATTAATATTTAGTAATTAATTTGTTGAATAAATATAATTCATGTACATGTTTTAAAAATTATTCATGTTATCTTGACCGCATATATATTTTCACCAGGTATTAGAGAGAATATAATATGGAAAAAAAATTATTAATTTTTTTATTAAGTGAATATTATATTTATTTAATTATTGTTTGCAAATATCATGATATTAATTACGTAAATTTTATTTATTTAAATCCTGATAAATATTTTAGAGGAATGGTGGATGTATTTTTTTTTTCTAGTGAGAAATAAGATACATTATATTTTATATGATAAAATGAAATTTAATTGAATTCTCAATATAATAATATGAAAAGTATATATTATTATTATTATTATTTTAGACAAGGGGTTCCCCAATGGATTAAATTAATATTAATTTAAACCTATGAAAATATTTATTCCTAAAACCCAAGTGTTAGTTAAACTTAATAATAATAATTCTCCATGAAATCCAATTTCATTTAGTTGTTCACATCTACAGCCAGATAGAATCCTCCCAAATCCTAGAGATATACCTCTCCATGAATGATACCAATAATAGAGAACAATCTTTCTCCACCTCAAAATCTAGAGTCTAAATTGGTCATGGTCAATTCTTCAGAAATGATTCTCATAAAATGCTAAGGCGAATGACATGTGTTATAGGATCCTCTGTGATACCACATGGAAACACTAATGACACTATTCAAGGATTTTTTCAACATGTTTGGATCACCTCTAAATAGAATCTACTCTCAATTTTCTGAACATAATGATTATAAAATGTAGATCTGTTATCAGATCTATCAATGAGGAAAATATTCACAAAATTTACTTTTATATTTTTATAAATAAATTATAAAAATATTTTGAGGATCATATTCTTGGTTTTGGAATATTATCCCTTAACATTTTTATTTGATTCAGTCCAATTTATCATGAATTTTAACATTTTTAAATATCATATTGATCGTACATTATTCAAGAAAACAAGAAAATATGGCTATGACACATCGCACACTTCTTCTATGTCTGGAACATTCAGATCACACCCAATTCTATAGTGTATACCTACAACCCAATCTTGATTAACCCTCTCCATAGAGGATCAAAAATGATGAAATTTTTGTCACGATGATACTATGAACTCCTCCTAGGGAATTTAATAATGATGGAGGATATTAGTCTAAGACTCTATGGAGTATTTTGACAGTAATATTAAACAATGATATTCCTAAAAAGGTGTCACCATCCCATATATAGGATGTGATTCCATACAATAATCCCATTCAATTGATTATGGAGGAAATACTAAAAAACTCAACAAATCTAAAATGGAAAGGGGACTCGAGATAAAATTTAAGGACTACACATTGTTCCCTAGTAGTAATCAATGTGTTCCTTTTGCATAGGTTCCTACCTTTGTATCATGGAATGTACTTTTTTCTATTTCCATTGATGAAAAAAGGAATCTTTGAACATGTGTACTTTTATAAATGAATTTGTATTGTTGGTTTTGTTCATGTTTTTCAATCCATTTCCATGTCAATGCATCTTACTAGGAACACTGCAAGCCCCCTAGGATGGGAAACATGCCTTGTGGAAGGGGTTTAATTCAGAGTGACACATAACTCTATATAAAACCCGATCACCAATGTTAGTGCCCCATAAACAGGGTGTGTTCATGCATTACATTTTCGTAGCATAGAATTTACAAAAATGAGTGGATATTTATTATGTGTCATCATTCACTACTTTGTCCTCAAATCCGTCCGAAAATCATTCTAGTGTGTATGGATCTGGGATATTCAGGTCCTTCCATCACTGATCACTAAAATTATACATTTGAAACCACTCAGTAAATGCCTCAATGGGATGTCCACAGTCACACCATCGAACCACGTTGATTAAATCTCACTATTCTGTTTTGATCCTCCTTTGTCATTTCTTCATCTTCATTGCATATCAATCATATCATAAATGTAAATTCGAAACCCCTGTATCGATCTGTTGCACAAAATATTTGTCACATAATGATTTTATATCAGGTATTTTATCGAATTATGAGTGTAAGAATTACTTGATATTAATGAGGAACATTGCATGAAAATCATAAAACAAAAACATAAGAAATGGAACATGGAAAATGTTCATTTTCCCTTGATTTTTCCCTTAAAATGTTGAATGAAGATATACTAAATAATCGAAAAGAATTCCCCAATCTCATTAGTATAAATCTAGTAACCACAATACACATGATCCATGAATTAATTCAATAGTTGTTTTATTTTTGTTCATAAAGGGACAAAAAAATGGATAAATCAAAATTAAACAATGTACTACCTCAATGTAGATCGATCATTGTTAAATTATTATTAGGTGTCATTGTTGTTGGAGATATCCCTGAATAAAACTACACATTAATTAAAAATTTACATTTTGGACCATATTTTTCTTCCTGGATCTCCATTATTTCCAAAAAATAGATCATATAAATTTGTTGGGTTCTGCAACTGACCCAATAAATTATCAACTTCATCATTTTATAGATATATAATATTTGGATGAATTAAAAAATAAAATAATTTTTTTAATTTTTTAATTCTCCTATGATGGATACCAACCCAAACATCTAATGCACTCCATGTTTAAGTCATACCTAGGGTAATAACCATGATATGGAATAAACATTTGACTCATTTTTCTAATCCAAGTACCTTATTAAATTTATATAAACTATTATTGGAAAAATGTGTTCTTGTTTATTTTAAACATATAATATATTCCAAAATATAATTTCAGTCCTAGCGGTGCCTGGAATCATGTATCATACCACCTCCGAGTCCCAAACCTATTCTTGGATATATATTAATACATGACCCGGAAACAATATTGAAGATATATTCTCCCCACTATATGGATTAACATGCCAAAAACAATGACTACAAAATGATATTTGGGTACTAAGAAAGAATATTTTTTCACCACTCTTATGTAGTCTCTTGAAGAAGCTTCAAATTATACTAAACATGAACTAAAAGATTCAATAAACCATGGAGTATCCTCTAATAATGATCCTTGATCTAAAAAATATACTCCAAAAAATTCCACATCTTACTTGTCCATTTTCCCCACTCGATAACATATGACAGGTTGGGAACATAAATCATTAGCCACAACATGTGAATAACATCTTGTACTCTGTTTAATAGAAGTAGTCATTCTCAGTGTCTCACCAATACTCTATCTCTACATAGTATTTGAAAAAGGTTCATTGAATCATGGAGATTATTTATAGCCCCGACCAAATCTCTATCACCACTACAAGGTGAGACACTCAAAAACATATTATCTCCCTCTTCAAACTCCAAAGGCCTCCATCATAAGTCTACATAGAAATTTTGATAACTCTATGTAGTCCTCATATTCTCCTATATAATCCTCACCTTCTCTATAGTGGCTCACTCTAACTCTATTCCCATATGTTTTGACTGTCTTTGGTTGGTCCAGTATAGTGGTATCCTTTAGGGTCCCCTGTATTGGGCCTCTAATAGTTTCATACCCATGGACAAATGATAAATGTTGTTGTATGAAAACACCACCAGTGGTAGGTGATCCTCTCAAAAATATCAAAATCATCACATGAAACCCACAACATATACTCTAGGACCAAAATGGTTCGCTCAGTATGGCCATTAGTCTAGGGGTAAAAATTCTTACACAAAGGCAGCAGAGTCCGAATGGATTTTTGTAATTCCTTCTAATACCAAGAAAAAAAATAAGAGTCATGTCCGGTAATTATTTTCAATAGAAATCCATGGATTAGACTATCTCCTTCACAAAAAGGAACCCCAAACTCTCAAGTTAACTCTACTCCCATATAGGTAAGATGTGGGATGACATGGTGATTGATCCTTTGATCATCCAGATGTGATAATGTCCCCTAGACATACATGGTAACCATACCATGATGTCTAGAGATATCCCCTCCCACATCCACTCTAGAAAATCAATTAATCGAGCTAATCCCACTATAATCTACTTCTCAACCTTAACTTGATGAGATATAAGGCATCAAGATAAAAAAAACTTCAAATCACGTCATCATCCATGGACACCAAAAATTGTGTGGAAGGTCCAAGAATAACTTTTCTACACATGGTTATACCGTTAATGGATTTTTCTGAAACTCTCTTAGATCATTCACCCACAACATCACTGTTATAATCTTCTCTTCTCTGAAAATAACAACATTCACGACACCTTAAAAAACTAGAAGGATAATGTGTAGTGGATATCTAAGTATGTAAAGACACGTAATTTGTATCTCTAGGCTGGGAAATGCTAAATCGTTATAAAATAAGAGGTGTAACCACCAATAACTGGAGAAAGGCAGAACCATCCCCATATATAGTTGCTAACAACAATGAGGTAAACTACTAATAATCGATGCTCTGTTACTACAAAAATAATCTCCTGTAGGGATCATCTTCTACAATGTTCCCCTTCCATAAGGTATATACAATATCAAGGCCATCATCTTTGAGTAATACTCGTTATCTCTTCTATCCCAATTTATGAACCTTCTGAGAGAATATATAATATACACTCTTTTTTCAGAATAGACAATATACCACTTTCACATCATGTAGTTTTTCAACATCATTAGTGTGAAGACTATTGTAGCTAAATCAAGATCATGAGTCATGTAGTTCTGATCATGTGGACTTACCTAAAAGGAACCATATGTAATCATTTTATATCGCTACATCATAAAATAACAAATCCTAGATCATGATGCATCATAGCACCCAACATACTTGACACTCTCTTATGAAAACATTAATATGAGAGTGATCATAAACCTATTCATAAACTCATGAATAAACTATTGGAACATATATTTTCATATGAATGGATACCTCTTTTTGTTCAAATATTTTAAATATTTTGATATCTTTAATAACTGTGGTATTAATATCTAATAGAAGTATGTAATCCTAAGGAATATCTATAATTCTGTTACACTCTTCGATGGCTCGCAAGATAACAATAACACAACCTTAATTGGTTCTACAGTTATACCATCTGCTGGGATAACATGTCCCAAAATGTTGAACACATAAATCCTGAATTGAAATGTTGATATGTTCTTATCAATTTAGTTCTCTCTTAGTATATCTATAACCTTCCTCACGTGTCCCATGTGATCCTCCTCATACCATGGGAACACTAGGATGTCATCGATGAAGACTTCATCAAAGCCTTCTATGAACTGATAAAAGAAATATTTCACAAGTTCCATGAACACTGTTGGGGTGTTCATCACACCAGTGTGAATCTACATGTACTCATAGTGTCTATAACATCATTTTAAATACATCTTTGGTATATCTGTTTCTTGTACTTCCAACTAGTGATTGAATTATCTATGTTAAATCTTCGAGAACCATTGTGCCCCTATGAACTGATCATAGAGTCCATAAATACATTTTAGTGGATACTAGATCTATATATTTATTTATATTAGGTGACGGTAATCCGCATATAACATAAAGATCTTTCAAGCCTTCTGGGTGAACAATACTCGGGTAGTCCATAGAAAAACAATAGCTCTTATAAGGCTATTCCTCCTTGTTACCTCAAAGAACACCTTCATCTAAAAAATATATAATAGAGATATACGATTTGATATTTTAGATATCATGGTTTTCTCAGTGTGTAGATAATTTCATAATTCTACCTCTCATTGAGGATGTAACCCTAAAACATCCTAAAAGAAGATGTCCTCACACACCAGTGTCACTTCAAGAAACTAAAAACCATTAGAATCCCCTACACCATGGTACATTCTAAAAAACTGGTGTGTTTTCTGGGAAACCCTAAAATGATTGATCTCATAAAACTCTTCATGGGTTTTGTTTTTACCAAAAAATATAAACATAATACTATCATTGTGGACACATCGTCTCCCCTTCTTGAAATAGACTATCTGGGAGGAACATTAAATAATCAATCCACACCTAGGATGACATATTAATCCCTCATCACTGAATAACATTATATGAATAAAAACCCTCACATCAAAGATTAATTTTACCTAATCATTATTAGTGTGTGATCACTAATTCACATATAGTATGAGTCTCCAATCGGAAGGGTCAAGTCAAATGCTCAACCATGATCACTAATTCCAAAACTAGATAAGTCTATAGAATGTAATTACTCAAGCCTATATCTATGAAAACTTTATATGTGCTATAAATGATGGAAATAAAACCATGTATAATCCTTGGAGCCTTTAGGTTATAACTCGTGATCACATGAATCTCCCCTCACTCCTAACAATCGGCACCCTGACCCCGGTGGGGAACACTTGATGAGAGTGGTGTTGAAAATTATAAATTTCCACCACCTAAAACATCTCTCCAAAATTCTCATCCACATATAACACCATGAAAAACTTCTCGATATTTCAACTAAATTTCTTTAAGAGGCACATATTCTACTACTCTATCATCTATACATAATGTCAGGACATCTCATGAAAGATGCTCATGGCCATCAGAAGTGTAGCACCACTACTATCTAGGATGACTAGATATATCCTATTATCCATGAAACATAGTTCCTCTATCTTGGGATAACTTCTAAAGAAGTATTGCACATCCAGAAAACTATAACTATCATCAGCTATATGTTATTGAAGTCTATTCTCCCATGTTCCCACTTTACGAACCAACTGTTTGTCTCTGTTTATCCCAGAATCTGTTGACCAAAAAATAACCAAATAGAACCCTAACATGGATAGGGATTTTGTTGAGGAATCATTTCAAATATGATATCTTTTTATAGACCTCTATTGAAGGCCCTTTCCTAAAATATTAATCCCACTTCATATTCATCTAGTATGGATATAGGTTGGTGAACAGTGATGAATACACATACATAGGCATACTGATCTATTGAAAATTTATAAGATCATATGTTCAAACTACCTTCAACATAGATATAAAAAAGTAATTTTTGATAAGGAACACAATCTTTGAAAAATCATGATTCACATAATCATTGGACTAGGTCACTATGTCTCACCATTGTAACATAGAGTCAATGAAAATACTACTTATAAGGGCCGCCATATAATTTATAGGTATAAAAAATACATGTAAGACTCATGTCACCACCTCAACATAATCCTCATCCACCATTAGGTCAGGAATTTCTAGGAACCTAAGGTTTCATTATCACTCAAACACTTAATGTGTACTTATTCTAGGAACCTCACCAACTAATATTGTGAGTTCCACATGTTGGTTGATAGGTGGTGGTAATACAACTACACAACATAGAGGTAACACCTCCTAATAAAGTCCGTGTATCAATG
Source organism: Viscum album (assembly GCA_963277665.1). Classification (NCBI taxonomy): domain Eukaryota; kingdom Viridiplantae; phylum Streptophyta; class Magnoliopsida; order Santalales; family Viscaceae; genus Viscum; species Viscum album. The sequence goes on from OY728129.1 coordinate 571,338,241, forward strand.
CCTCATTGCTTATGGGATTATCCTCATGATTCTAATGTTAAATACAATATATATATTTTAATGGATGAATCAAGAAATAGAAAAGTTTTAACATGATTAATGAGTATATCTTTAAAGAATAATCAATAAGGAAATGGAGACCACAACTCATTATAGTATAATGCATAAATTAATTTTTTTCACTGCAACCAATGTCTACATATTGAGAGTAAAAAAGAAAACTGATCCGAGTCCTTTTGAATGGATATGTTGGTCAGTGTACGAACACGGGATTCCCTAATCTGAAATAAAAAATCAAAACAATCAACCCTGTATCCCTAAAACCCATACCGCAATCACAGACTCTGATACTGAGGGAGAACTAACACATCTGATGCCACTATATATCGACTAGTCACAACAGTTTCCATGACTCAACTAATAAAATACCACCTCTAATTAGAAATGTGCTGGTGACCTCCACTATGTAGGCATATCACACACACTCGAGACCTTGGCCTTAGGTGCCAATACACATGAAGACATATACAAGGCCATCCAATGATGAAAATAAAAAAACTATGAAACGATCAATGTATTCATCCAAAATCCCACCATAAGATTATGAAAAAAAAGTACTAGAAAGAAAAATATCTGAATTGAATCTCACCATAATAAAATTGATAAAAATTCCAACATTTGAAGTTGGTGAGAAATTACATAAATTAAATCGTAGGAAAAAACCTCCCTGTATACATCTCACTAATATTTTCTTCATCCGGATCCCTATATTCTCAATCAAAAGGATGGTTTTCTATATAATACATGACAAATTTGGGAACATCTCATGAAAGGTTGAGTATTACAATACCCATTAGGACATTGTTAAATCACTAAGAATATTGTATCAAAAATAATAGTCAAATCGTCATAGTTATATGACAGAAAAATATAACAAGATCAACTAGATATAATCATAGTAGATACACAGTATCAAGTTTCATCACATCCTTATTTTCAGCCTAGGATTTCTTCTTGATGTATCCACATATCACTCATTATGAGAGAACACACTCCCTGAATCATATAGTATAGATAATTTCCATTCATGATATTTGTCTTTTCAGGTCTCACCATATGATTTGCATGATATAATTACAAAGAAAACAGTAAAAAGATGGAGATTACACCCAAGGATATTAGTGTATACAAGAAACAAAAATATTTAAACCCACTAATTAGAAAATCGATTCCCAAATAGTTTTTTCATGATGAAAACTAAATCTCCAACTATGGAAACCGATTATGATAGAGGATGGAACTCTAGACCTCATGGAAGGATTCCAACATCTCTATCCAAGAATCATGTTCCTCATATGGTATCACCATTATATATATATATATGATGAAATTCCATACTAAAATCTCATGGAATGGACCAAGGGAACTCATCCTATTGATAATCCTCCAAAATGAATTTCACAAGTGCTCTATGAGATATTTGAAAAATTAAATACTGTGGACCAATATTAAATAGGTTTTCACCCCAGAAGTAGGTCATAATTGTGATCATAACATGTTCACATCTCTATATATGTACCATAGTTCATGGTATGTTAGAACATTTTTACTCCGGTTTGGGTCCATGTTCAGCTGGTCGTGTCCTTGTATGTTTAGTCGGGTTCATTTCTATGTACCTATTCAGGTATACCATAAGCCTCTAAGAAAGAGTCACATGCCACATCATAGGGGCCACACATCGTTTGAAACATCACTCCAAAAAATACCATTGTGTTGTAGCCAAGGCCTCACACATGGCATGTTTTCAAGCGTTACACATTATTTATCACATAATTTCTAGAATTCCATGGAAGATCCTCATTTTTCTTCATATTCTCCTCTAGCCTATAATCTAACCAAAAATAATTAAGAGTATTGATCTTGCCTTATTGGTTCTTCATGTTACAACTCTCAAGAATATGGAATTCAAAATAAGTATTGAAATTCTTGGATAGACCTTCTATATTCATGCCACCAAACTGGGATGAATGAAATTTATCAATATATTTGAATCCACACCGGATCATCCTCCAACATCACTATAACTCAATTCACACTAAATCCTGAGCCACAACCACGGTATTAATCCATTCCACCAAATAATAGTCTCACTACAATCATATAATGAGTATTTATTCTAATTATGGGCCATGGAATTACTCTCGGTGAATGATGACCAGGTGTAGAAATAAAAAAAACAAAATTTTAAGAACATGTGTCATTCAATGTTTTTATCATACTAGATTAATATTCACTATAATGAAGAATGAATATATATACCATAATATATAAGAAATCCCCAATCTCGGAAAAACATTATCCCATACCCATAATATGCATGATCTGGAAATAATTTTCCTTATAGATTGATTAAAATTCATTTTTAGAAAAAATTATTGTGTATAAATCCAACTAAAATAATGTTTTACCTTGAGAAATATCAATAGCTGATTAAAAACTAATTTTTTTATTGTCTTATTGAGATCCTTGAATCATGTGGCACAATGGTCGATAGTGGATGGTTCAGTTTAGCGACTTCTACTAAGAACACCTATTATTCTTTTTAATAGATCCCCACAATTGGCAGGGATATGTGTACAACTATAAAAATTAGTAATTGAAGTGTTTTTGTATAGAATAATAGGTTTTTGTGTCACTTAACAAATAATTAAATTTTTTATTTTTATTTTATTATATTAATTTTCCCATGATAGCTCTCAACACAAGCATATAATGAACTAAAAGGCTAAATAAAACCTATTTTTAGATATATTAGAATACATAACATGGAAAAATTAGAGAATGTACATGAGTGGAAGACCAGTAATTTTTTGAAATGATCATACCAAACCCACTTTTTTCAATGCCATAAAAATAAAAAATATTCCATTATAAATCCTATTAGATATATGGTTCAAATATGTCCATCCAATGGGTTTTGGACAAGATTCTATGTCATTTTAAATACTCATCTTCTTTGTTTAACACCTTGGTAAATCTATTTTTACCTTAATGAATTTTATTAATATTTACAATTTTCACTACACATATTGATAAAAATTTATGATGATCTTATTAGAAATTATAAATTATTATGATTCCAAATATAGAATATGTTTTCCAAAAATTAAGATAAATGAAGGGAAAAATATATATTTAATATTATTCTTGTAGGTATAATGAGAAAACACGGTTATAAAGAGAAAATGTCCAAAAAATTAAAATTATTTATACAAAAATTCAATATGAAAATGATTCCAATGACCTTAATATTTATATAATTGAACAAATTTTACATTAAAATTTATTATTATAAATTATTTAATAAAAAATGTTGTTTTCAATCATATTTCAACAATTTACACTACTCATCGAAAAGAGAATCTATTCAGAAAAATCCCAAAATATTACCTTAATCTAATTTAGATATTCATGTTTTAAAAAATTTGTCTATTTTAAAGTATATTCATTAAATGTCCTAAATTTAACTTTAAATAATTTGTACTATGAATGAAAAATCATCTTTTTGGAATAAAATATTGTTTTCCAAAAAAATATTTCTTTTTTCTTCCAAATGATTTTAATTCTATAACTAATAAATTGAAAAAAAATAAAAACATATTAATTGATATATTTTAATAACTTATTTATTTCAATTCAGGAACTACATTATATTTTCTATGTGATAAATACCCTATTAATTAATAATATTAAAACTATATTGGAGTTCATTAAAACATTGCCTTTCATTTTATTCAATCCAAAATATTTGTTGTCTATAATGAATTTTTTATAGATATTACATTTATCTAAAATAAAAAAGTATGATATAAATTATTGAGGTTCTATATTTACTTTTTTCATGGTGTTTCATGACAATAAAGATGTTGAAAACAATTTTCTTCTGTCGAAGTCATGGTGTGTTACATAGAATTCCAAATTTTCTCTTAGAATACCAATTAATATCATTCATAAAATAGATCTGTGTATATTGGGAAAAATAAAACATAAGAATGTGTTGTTTTCAAATTCATAGTAAGGGTATTATTACAATATAATATTTCATGAATTTATAGGAATAATTAATAAGGGATGCTATATATTTTTTACACATTCGATTCAATTAATTACATGAGAAAGATTTCAAAGGAATAAATGATTATCAAATAATTCTATATAAATAATTACATGGCCCTGAAACATAACCTTGTAAATTAGAAAAAATCAAATAATCTCAGGGGAAATCAATAAATGACATCATAATGAGGGAATTCATAATTTTTAATATTATAACTATACCATCTAAGCCTAATACCAAGTCATATTATATAAATAGGTATGTCCACATCACATAATCCAAGATAGTTTTTCTCCTAATACCTTCTCATAAATCACTATCTTATAGAGAGACTTGAAAATAACATATTTAATATGAAAATTATCATATATTAACATGGTGAATCATAATCAATATAGAAATTCATATTAAAAATAGTTATATGAAACGTGATCAATTATCCCGGTCAAGAAACATAAACACTAACCATCCAATGTAATATGAAGGGTATCAAACTTGTACATCCCTAGTAAAACCTATAATAATCCATCTAGACACATAATGTGGATGGTATCATTTCAATATAACCCCAATTTTTTTTATATAGAATAATGTTTTTTGACTTTTTTTAATAAAAAATTTATATTGAGAACATTGAGTAGTTGTTAAGAAAATAATATTTCCACTTTGGAATAATAATTTCAAAAAATTAACATTCAAAAAAAATTGAAAATACAATTCATATAAAATAACCATGTAAACTTGTAAAAAAATATACAAAAAATTTATTTATCTTTATTATGGATGTCTTGATTCATTCCGAATATGTTAAAATAGTGATTCATTTCACATTTTAAAAAACAGGTAAATGGGTTTTGTTTTGTAAAATGACTTTATGATTCATATAAATAAATTAAAATTTAAAACAAGGTTATAAATACAATAAAATTAAATTTCATATTTAAAAATAATATTTTTTATAAGAAACATGTTTTTTTAAAGAAAAATGATTTTCAACTAAAGAGACAAATAAGGATGTCTTTTATTAAAAAAAATTAAACTCTCCAATACCTAAAGAGTGGAAAATAAAAATAAAAATAATCTCATGAAATATATATATAAAAGATTAAAATTAATTATATTATTGATAAATTTATCATATAATTTCATCATCAGAAGCATAAACACAAACAATCCTGAAAAATGGTGATATTGTTCCGTAAGCCCATTTTTATTTTTCTATCATAGAATTATATGCCCTATGAAATAATAAAATTAAATGAAAAATAATATATCATGATAAAAAATCAAATTAGTAAATTATTTTTCAAAATGTCTTTATATACTCCCCTTAAAATAAGATAGGTGTATAAAATGACATATATCTCAAAAAAGACAAAATGTGATAAAAATACCTTACAGTAGTTCTGACTTCCTATATACATGTTCAAACCTAATGTATAATCAAGATAAGATTATTTTAAATCTATTATATTTCCATAATTAAATATATCAATATATATATGATATAATTATAATATTTTATCCCCATATATCAAAAATGCTTTGTTAAAAACACTTTTTCATATGATAATTACCTCATTTTCAAGTATGTTTTAGTTTGGTAATTTTGTTTATTTTATATTCGTCACATATCCCTTATGTAATAAACTATTAAAAATTATATAAATTTTGTATATAATATTTATATATGTATTTAATGTAATAACTAAATTTTATATATACAAATATATTAAACACTTCAGGGAGATGGTAGGTCGTACATACAGATGAATGTTGTTTCGAATTTTTCATGATAGATGCAACCAAGATAAAAAATGAATACGGATTGGTATTTCTAGAGTAAATATTATTTCATATAATTGATAAATATTTATATAATAAATTCTTATTAGAATACTTGTTATTATAAAATCAAAAAAAATTCACTAAGGCTACGATGAGGCAGTATACCACGCGTACACATGAGTGACATTTTTGTTTTCCAAAGAATTGGAATATAAGAAGATAGAAATGATATTATATTTCAAGAAATATTTATTGGCATTAAATTTAAAATTAATTTATTAAATTTATATTTAGTACAATTCATGTAACTTATACTTGAAAAATGAATCAAATTTGGTCTATAATTGGTTGGCATCCCTATCCAAATGTAACATTATCATTTCCCCTATGGAATGGAATGTAACAAGGTATATATGATATCATGATTTATTAATTATAATAATTTAAAAAAATATCATATTAATAATTTAAATACATTATTATCTCCATCCTCAAATTGTGGTGATTTATTGGAATTATATTGATTCATGAGGTCATAGTTTGTCACACACACGATCAGAAGTTTTTTTCCCATTTGATGGAAGTTTAAGATGGAACTAAGATATTAATTTTAAATTATAAAATATTGGAATATAATGGAAACTATAGTAATTATATTATTATATTTTAGACTATTTTATGGAGGTAGAGGAATACATAATGAGTATAAATGAATTTAATAATATTATCACTTATTCATAGTGCATGATTACGTTTATACCTAAATCCTTAGTATAATTGTTCCTAATAAAACTAATGAATCTATGATCTATATTGCGATGTAAAAAAATATATTTGGATAGGTAATTACAAATGAAAATTGATTTTGAAGATTGATTAGGGAAGGGTCGAGTGTACTTTAATTAGTCGTGGAGGGGTCACATGTGGAATTTTTGAAAGGATAAAAAGATACCCTGATTTTTTACATGGAATAAGCCACCCTTATTTTTCATTATAGACATTTATATTTTATTATTTCTAAATATTTCCACAAAATGTGTTTCGAACAATTTTATGTCTTTTTAAACTGATATATTTTTACTTTAACCCCTAATAAACCCATTTTGATCTTTATCAGGCTAATAAATTTCCAAATTATTCACTATTTATTACATTAAGTAACTAGATATTCCATTTTATATATTGTAAATTATATATATTTTGTGAAAAATTGTAATTAATTTCACATCTTTGATATTTTTCCTTTCACAATACACAAAATATATCTTTTGTGATATAGAAATGCTATGTTTGGCTATAATTATAAGAAATAACATGTTGAGAAAGTGTTACACATAATTCATATAGTAGGAATTATTTCTTAACCAATTAAAAATAAATAAAAAAAAGTCCATTTTAAAATTATATGAAATCCCTGGCTAAAAATATATATTTATGAAATCAATTAATTTTTACATTAATAAATCTATTAAAAACATTGGATAAATGATTAAAAAATTATATATATATATATATATATATCTATTATATTAAATCAACTATTTATTGTTCATATTATTTGTTTTCTCGGCAATATTTTAGAATAAATCTATTTTTATGAATAAAAAGATGTATATTTCTAATAGGTAATTTTAGATCTTTTTAATGGAGAACATTATTTAAAGATAATTTTTTCAATTTTATAATATTTGTTGGAAAAAATAATCTTCATGTAACGCCCCAACACTTGTAACCCAGAGTTGGTGCATTACTAAATAACATTGGAATGGTACAAGGAAATCATGTCCTGAAAGACCAATCAGTTTAGTAGACCTAAAAATACTACCTACATTTATAAGTTTTACATTACTTTATGAAATGAAAAACTAAAAACACATTTTTTGCATAGACCACACTCATATCCCCTCATACTATCCCTATAGTTTAGTCATGAAATACTTCTTCTCATCTTGGGATAAAATAAATCATAGAAAAGGGTGAGCTCAGATTCTTAGTAAGGATAACAATATAGCAGATACTTTTATAAATAAGTTTAAACATTTAAGGCAGTGTATAACACTAAAACAAAAGCCTTTTAAACTTGAACATCAGCATAATATGGAAAATATAAAATCAAATACTGTCATTTAATTATTCACATGGATATTCAACTAGTCAAATAATAACATGCAATATCATTATTTACTTACATATTGGTGGAATGCATAATTATAGACTTCATACCACATAATCAAGGTATTGTTCCAAGACTACAAATAATATTTTTTCAAGGCCTTTTTCCAAGACACTAGTTTGTCTCATGAGACATACCGATGCATCGAAGAGCTATAGCGGGATCCACCAGTCACTTACTATGTCCAATGCATTCCTCATATGAAAAGGTTTAAAAATTATATAAACATTCATATTAAAACAAGCATACGAAATGTCAATAATTTATCCATAAACCTTTAATGGTATAAAATAACACATCCACATTACAACATATCAAAAAACCATCAATAAAATATGGATGATTTGTTTCATAAAAAATTAACATCTAATAATCTCAAAATCCATAAAAGGATGTTGACATAGATGAAATCAAAACCTTTTTAGAGAAATACCTCTTTCTATTTTGAAATCATTTAATATTCATGTAATTATTAAATAAAACATTTATTTTTGAAAATATTCTTATGTTCATGTAAGGGAAACTTCAAAAATGTTATAACGGAAGAAAATAGCCCCAGCCACCGTATAAGTAAAAAAAAATTCTTACCTTGATTTTGTCAAAAAGATCATAAAGTGCTTCGTTTGGAAAACGATGGAAAGATTCCTTTAAAAACATATAAGTTCAAATAAGGGTATAAATGACTTTACCCCATTTTTTAGTAAATTGTAAAATTGTTTTCAAATAATATTTTAAGAATCATGGATGTGGATAATAAAGAGGTCCCAGTAGATAATTTGGTATAAATAACCTCGGATAATGAAGATATTGTGATATTAACCCTTACCATGTAATTTTACTAGGTTGAGTGAAGGTTGTCCTCCTTTATAATGGTGAAATAATTTTTATTAAATTATAGAATAAACATATACCAAAATTTGATATAATATAAGATATTTTAATAATTCTTTGTCATTAATTTTTTTGTGTTGTCGTTGATTTGGGTGTTAACTGATTCATTTTACATTATATTAATTGTTATGAGAGTCATATTTTTTATGGATGGAATATATATTATTCATATCTCGAATGATATCAAGTCTTTAAACATTATTTTTAATCAACAAATGAATATTAGTTTTGAATGGATACTATTGGGAATGAATCTCACTACGTTCATGGAGACGGTAATTTGTACGTACTCACGAGTAAAAATATCATTATTTTGATATTAAAATCATATATAATTTGATTTTATATCATATATAGAGAATAATTATTATGTTATATTAATTATATACATAAATTATACATCATTGTTATACCAATCCAAATATAATGTATTGAATAACAACTACACCACGACATGGATACGGTAAGCCGTACGTACGCACGTATGGTGAAATGTTATTCATCACATGGATAAAATAATGAATATGGTTTTACCATTTTTATAATAACATCACAGTATATAGAAGAAACTGGATTTAATATTTTATAATGGATACAATAAATAAAGAGGAAGTGGAAGAAGAAAAGAACTTGAAAAATGTGATGAAATATTTACCTCTTTTTCGGGTTCTTCTTTATGATTTGATCAAAAGGGCTTCATAAGATTGCTTTATGAGTAAATGTAGGCCTCTAAGATGAAGGGAAGATTATTTATAGGATATGTGGGCAGGTTTTGGCTGATCCCAATGGCTTTGGAGGTGTGAATTTGAGAGAAGGGTAAGTTCCCTATCACAAGAGGGGTGAGGGGCACCTTCGAAAAAGATTAAAATATTATTTTATAATAAAATCATTTTTGTGTCAAATGGATAAGAAATATTTATTTCGATGATAAGGTGGGGATGGGTCGAAAACTACTCAACCAATGGGGTTTTGACATGCTTGGGTCCTTATATTAACCTTATCTATAAGATTTAACTCTTAGATAAGTAGTTTGACATTTACCTTATCTCTTTTTATTTTTTTATTATATAGTTAATAAACATACTATAAACATCCAAGAGAACCACAAGTTGTTCATTAATGACAAATATAATATTATTTAGGACCTTTTGTTGGACCATTTATTTTTATTAATAGAATATCAATTAATAATATAATATTTGTTTTAAAATCTCTTTCATGTCAATTTTGACATTATTTTCTATTTTGTTTTTGTTAAATTCATAACAGAATTATTAATTTGAAAAAAATTCTTTTAATCAACCCTAACATGTCATATTAACATAGAAAATTAGTTAAATACATAAAAAGTTGGAAATTACATTTATTTGGATATTTATAATATCAATTATTTTAATATTTCATTAATAAGGTAATTACTGCATCATCATTGTTTCATAAATAAAGTAAATTATTTAATGTATAAAAAATATAAATAAAATAATATTATGTAGGAAATCATTTTGTATTTCTAATGAATATTTATATTCCAATTTATCTTATGTGTATCTCTATATTAAAAATGGTTTAGTTATTAAACATAGAATTAAACAATTTTAACTCTTCAACGAATTAAATAACAATAAATGTCCTAATCTAATACATGTGGACCTAAAGGATCATATTTTATTCATAGGGTTGTTTATGGTCAAATTACACATATAAAATAGAATTATTACATGTGTTAGGATAATAATAATATCATTTTTACATATAATTATCCTATTTACTTTTAAATGTGGTAAATAAATGTCAAAAGTTATTATTCACTAAAAATTATTATCATCTCATTGAACCACATTTTACCTACTGATATCAATTGTGTCTCTCGGATTTCGGAAATTCAACTCATAAAAGTGTTAAAATTAAGTTTTATGTAAATTTGAAAATGCTCCTAGCAGGTGGGTAAAAGACGGTAAAAAGTTCATTAACCATTATATATCTAAAATTTTTATAAACTGACTCCAATTAATTACATTGAAATTATATACGAATAATGTATCTATTTTGACATAAAATAAATTTAAACAAAATAAATAATTATTTAAAAAATTGGTTTTAAACAATAACTCATGTTTTTCACTATTCATCACAAAATGAATGTTTTCAGAAAAATACAAAAAAAATTACCCTAATCTAATTTTGATATTATAAATCCAAAAAAGAAGTCCATTTTGAAAGATAAAATTTATAAAATTTAAAAAAGTGAGTATTACTATTCATAACAGCTAGTTTTATTGGTTGTGGTGTGTTTTAACTCGAAGTTGCATACAACACAATCTATTGTATTATTCAATGAAAAACATAATATGGAATTTGGGGTGTTACATTATCCCCTCCTTTGAATAATTTCTTCCTCTAAATATCTTAAATATTACTGCATAAAAATATTTGGGTGGTTCATCATCATAAGTTCCTCGGGTTCACAGGTTGCCTCTTCCATCTTATGGTTTCTCCATCGAACTTTTACCAGACGAGTCGTCTGGTTTATCAACACTTATTCTCTTATATCAAGAACCTTGACAGGCTCTTCACAATAAGACAGATCATGTTCAAATTCTAATTCCTCATAGGTAAGTACATGTGTTGGGTCATGCATGTATTTTCTCAACAGTGATACGTTAAACACATCATGAACATTAGAGAGACTTGGAAGCATTTCCAAATGGCAAGCTACATCCCCAATTTGTTCTCGAATTTCGAAAGGTTCGATGATCTTGGGACTCAATTTACCCTTATTACTGAAATTTATAACACCCTTCCATGGAGATACCTTCAAGAAAAATTGATCTCCTACTTAAAATTAAAAATTCTTCCTTCAGTTATCAACATATCTCTTCTGCCTACTTTGAGCTGATTTGATGTGGGTTTGGATTAACTACACCTTTTCTTTCATTTTCTCAACAAGTTCTAGGCCTATGAGTTTTCATTCACCAACATCATCCCAACATGTTGGTGTGTGACATCTCTTTCTATATAATGATTCATATGGTGCAATCTGAATACCTGATTTGAAGATACTGTTATAGGAAACATCTAACATAGGTAAATATTTATCCCACATACCTTGAATGTCATGTGCGAAATATCTCCACATGTCTTAAATGGTTTGAATAGTGTATTCTGATTTACCCTCAATTTGAAGGTGGTAGACAGTGCTCAAATGAAGGTCACTATCTAAGGTATTCTGAAGACTTTCCAGAATCATGTTGTAAAATGGGGATCCAGATCAGAAAAAATTGATATGAGTACTCAATGAAGTGTTAAAAAATCATTAATATACATTCATTTTAAATGTTCATGTGGTAAATCATCTCTTATAGCATGGAAATGTGCTGACTTAGTAAGATGATCAACAATGACCCATATTGCATCACTCTATCTTGGAGTCCTTGGTAGTCCCATGACAAAGTCCATCATAATATTATCCCATTTCCACTTTAGTATGGGAAGAGGATTCATGACTCCTCCAAGATGTGGCCTTCCAACTTCCACTTATTGACAAACCATACATCTTGAAACAAAATCAACAATCTCTCCCTTCATTTTGTCCCCCAAAAAATGTTCCATGAAATGTCAATATATTTTGCTGCTCCCATGGTTTATAGAGAAATTGGATCTATGAGCATCATCCAACAATTCTTTTTTTAGATAAGTTATATCGGGAACACAAAGTCTCTTCCCAATTATCAAAATTCCATCTTCATTTATGAAGTCACTCAATCTCCTATTACTCATATCTTTAATCTTTTTTTGAAACTCCCCATCAACAGTCTGAGAAATATTTATCCTTTCTTGTAAATATGGTTTGGAAACCATTTGAAAATCATTGATGTTTCACCTTATATGGTTATTCAAGTATCCATATTTCATCTTGTTCAAAAATACATGATCCATTCTACTTAAAGCATCAGCCACCTTATTTGTCTTCCCCAGGTGGTAGTGTATAGTGCTATCATAAAACAAGAGTAGTTCCAGACATCTACTTTGCCTCATGTTGAGTTCTTTCTGTGCGAAAATATACATAAAACTCTTTTAATTGGTATATAACTCACATTTTTCACCATAGATATAATTTATCCATATCTTAAGAGAAAAGATTATGACTATTTACACAAGATCATGTGTAGGATAGTTTTGATTGTGAATTTTTATCTATCGTGATGCATATGCAATAACTCTATCATTTTTCATAAGGATACAACTGAGTCCTATCATTGAATCATCACTATAAATAACAAACCCTTTATTCCACATTGGTAGTGTCAATATAGGATCATAGACTAATATTATCTTATTTTCATCAAAACATTCATCACATTCTTTTATCCAAACAAATTTAACCCCGTTACATGGGAGCTTGGTTAATGGGATTGCCAATCAGGACAAATTGTGGATGAAACATCAATAATAAACTGGTAAACGAATAAAACTGTGTACCTTAGTTATACTCATCCTTGATGTCCATTCTTGTATTCCCTTGTTATTTTGATGATCAACAGGTATTCAATCCTTAGTGACAATATAGCCAAGAAAAAGAATTATCTTGAATCCATAATTCAGACTTACTAAACTTCACATATAATTCATTTATTCTCAGAGTCCTCAGGATAATGCCCAAGTGATTCTCATGATCTTTGCATCTCTTAGAATATACATAGTTATCATCAATAAATACCACTACAATGTCATCAAGATATTCATTGAAAACTATATTCAATGGATCCAGGAAGTCAAAGGGTGAATTATTCTATCCAAAAGGTGTTACTGTAAACTCGTATTGCCCGTACCACATTCCTAATTCTGTCTTCATAATTTCTTCCTACATCACGTAGAACTGATGGTATCCAGATTGCAGGTCAATCATTGAAAGATATTGAGCTCCATGAAGTTGGTCAAATAAATCATCAATGTGATGTAATGGATTCATGTTTTTTATTGTTATAGCATTTTTCTCCTTGTAGTTAATTTATAATCTCATTGATCCATATTTGTTATTAAAAATGATTGGGTCTCTCTATGGAGAATCACTAGGGAGAATAAATCCCTTGTTACTCAATTCCTCTAGTTTTTTCTTTAGTTCCACCGATTCCCATGTGGCCATTCTATAAGGGGTCTTCGATATGGACCTTGAACCAGGAATTAGAAGAATGGAAAACTCAATTTCTCATTCTGTACGATGTCAAAGTAAATCTTATGGAAACAAATCAACATATTTTTTCATAGTAGGTACATCATCTATTTGAATATTATTTTCCTCACTCACAGTTATTTCATAATCTTCCTCCCCAATAATTGAATTTAGTTGAGCAACTGGGGGTGGATATAAATAAAAATCAGGTGGTGATGATACTGCTCTATAGATAAGGTGTTCTTTATCATCGTCGTCCAAAAGCGTAACCTCTTTCTTATTACAATAAATTTTAGCATCATGGTCTGAAATCCAATATACCGAGGATTATATCAAAGTAAATCATGGGTATGATGGAAAGATCACTAGATAAATAACATTTATCTGCCTTGATGGGAACTGATCCACAAAACATTGTTGCAATAATACATCCCTTAGTGATTTAGATTGAAAACTCCATTATTAAATAAAATTGGAAATATCTAATTTTTTTAGTAAACTAGGAATATAAGAAGTAAGGCGAGGGTCCATAATCAAATAATGTATTCAATAAACTTGAGGAAATGATTAAATTACCTGCCACCACGTATTTCAGAGCTTAAACATCTGCAGTAGTGATAACATAAGCATGGAATTGATACCTTGGCCTTTTTTAGGTAAGTTTCCTTGGCGCTTAGGACATTCATTTTCATAATTCCTCCTTTCTCTATAATTGTATCATTAAACATTGACAGCCTCTTTCTTCACCTTGAAATCACAAGCTTGGTGGCATTTTTCACCACACTTGTAACAGACTCCCATTCCCTTCAGACATGTACCGGGGTGTTTCTTCACACATTTACTATAGTATGGATACTAAACCATTCCCTTCTTCCACTTATATTTATTTGTAGAGTGTTAAACAGATCTCTTCTTCCTTTTCTTTTCTTTAAAGTCATAAGACTTAGTGAATTCCATTTTTTTCGTGATATCATATATGACAAGTTCTTCGTTCGACAAGAAGGATTGTGAGACTAATTCTCGACAGAGAAACGGTTACAACCAATAAAATAAGAAATAAATATTACTTCTTGGGTTACGTATATAATTTTATGCATTCCTTGATTACCTTGTAATGTTACCTTTATACTTTTCAACATTCTCATCAACTTTTAACGTCAAACTCGGAAATTGTCTTTCCATATATGCTTGAGGGTAATGGGGGAAGTATTTTTCTATGAAAATATTTTTAAACTCCCTACATTACATATTTGATACTTCATCATCTTCCATTGTGTTTTGAATCAATGACCACCATTGATCAGCATCTCCAGTTAGGTGGTAAACTAGCATGATAGCTTTTTCCATTTCACTACGCCCCCATGCAAGGAATATTTTCTCTATGGAATTTATCGATATTTCAGATACAAATGGATTTGTACTCCCATTGAATGATTTTGGTTCTTGCCTCATTAAGCGATCTAACATTTATCCTCTACGATGTGGATCAGGGTGCTCCATACGGGTGAGGTTATTATTCATGTCCTGAGTGAGTTGTCTCAGTATGGAGATAATCTAATCAGCACCAGTAGATTCACTAGCTCCACTATAATTATCTTGAGTAGGAGGGAAATACCTATATGGATTACGTGCATTGATACATTTTCCATTCCTTCCACTAGGCACCATTTCTAATCAACGACATAAACTAGATTAGTTTATGAATGAAAATACATAATTCTGAACATGTAAAACATTTACCATTAACTGAACTGTTTATGGATACAATCAATAACCATAAAAATGTTTTCTTTGAGGAAGTATATAATCATTAACCCTTAATATTGATTTCTAATGAAAATGAAAATTATCCTAAGCATATCCTCCGGGAGTGTCATAACCAAGAGTGCAGCAAGGCCTGTTGTCATGCACCAGTTCTCATTCGAGTCTAGCTCAAAGCGGTGTTTTGGGGTTTTAAACCTCGATACATCTATGGTAGAGACGCCTCTACTTGCTCATATTTAGACATGGATGTATTTCATGGAAAACTGAAAAAATCTATACAATAAAAAATTTCTAGAAAGTTCTTCTATAGTAATCCCCAATCTCTATCTTAGGGTAATGTTCTCTAATCAGTGTTTATCTAAATCTAAATTCCAAGGATTGTACTAAACATCATATGATACCAGCTATAACGCCTCATCCCCAATTTCTTAGAGTCAGTGCATTATGACATAACATTGGCATGATACTTGGAAATCATGTCTCGAATAACCAATCAGTTTAGTGGCCTTTGAAATACTAGATACATTTATAACTTTTAAATTACATTATAAAATGAGAAACTACAACAACATTGTTTCCAAGACCACACTCATATCCCCTCAGACTATCCCTATAGTTCAGTCATAAAATAATTCTTCGCATCCTTGTAAAAAATAAAACATTGAAAGGGTTGAGCTCAGATGATATGTAAGGATAAAAATACAGCAGAAAATTTCATAAATAAGCATAAGCATTTAAGGCAATGTATAATACTAAAACAAAATAATTTTAATGTTGAACTTCAGAATAATATGGAAAATATAAAATAAAATAATTTCTATTATTTTTTCACATGGATATTCTACTAGTCAAATAATCACATGCAATATAAATATCCACTTTCAGAATGATGGAATGCATAATTCCAGACATCATAACCTCATAGTCATGGCCTTGTGCCAACACTACAATTTAGATTTTTTCAAGGCCTTGTGGAAAGAAACTATTTTGTCTCATTATACTTATCAATGAATTGAGTAGATATACCGGGCTCCACCCATCACATATTTAGTCAGATGCATTCCTCATATGAAAAATTTTAATCATAACATAAACATTCGTATTAAAACAAGCATACAAAATGTCAATAATTTATTCATAAACCATGAATTGTATAAAATATCACATCCATTGTAGAAAATACCATAAAAACTTCAATACAAAATCGATGTTTTGTATCATAATAAATTAACATCAAACAATCTTAAAATCCATCAATGGATTTTGACATAGAAGAAATCAAAACTTTTTTAGATAAATAGATCTTTCTATTTTGAAATCATTTAATAGTCATGTAGTTATTAAAGAAAACATTTATTTATGAAAATATTATTATAATCCTATAAGGGAAGCTTCCAAAATGGTCTAATGGTGGAAAATATTCTCACTCGTCGTATTAGTTAAAAAACATCTTTACCTTAATTTTTATGAAAAAGACATAAAGTACCTTGTTTGAAAAACAACAGAAAGATTCCATTAAATAATATATAAGGTTAAATAAGGGTATAAATTACTTTACTCCATTGTTTTGTAAATAGTAAAAAAATTTTGAAATACATTTTCATGAAATGTGGATGTGGATGATAAAGAGGTCTTAGTAGATAATTACATATAAACAACCACATATAATGAAGAGATTGTGAAATTAACCGTTACCTTATACTTTTACTTGGTTGAGTATAGGATAACCTCATGTATAATGGTTTTATAATTGTTATAAAATTATACAAGAACCATATATATAAATATGATATCATATAAGATCTTCTAGTACTACTTTGTTAATAATATTTTAGAATTATCATTATTTCGGGTGTTAACTGATTCGTCTTCCTTTATATTATTTGTTATGTGAGTCATATATTTTATGGATGGGATATAACTTATTCATATCCCGAATGATATCAAGTCTTTAAACATTATTTTTAATCATCAAATATAAATTATTCTATAATGGATACGGTGGGGAATGAATCTCATCGCATTCGTTGAGACGGTAATCCGTACGCACGCACGAGTGATAATATCATTATTTTGATTTTAAAACCGTATATAATTGTATAGTATATCATATATAAAGAATCATTATCATGTAATATCAAGTATTTATATCAATTATACATCATTATTATTCCCATCCAAATAATAATGTATTAAATAACAACTACACCATAACATGGAGACGGTAAGTTGTATGTACTCACGTATGGTGACATGTCATTCATAGGATGGATAAAATAAAAAATATGGTTGTACCATTTTTATAATAACAAAATATTATATATAAGATACTGGAGTTATTATTTTATAATGGAAACATCAAAGAAATATGAAGTGGAAGATGAAAAGAACATGAATGAGGTGATGAAATATTTACCTCTTCTCCAGGTTCTCCCTTTTGATATGATCAAAAGAGCTCCTAAGGTTGCTTTCTGACAGAATGAATGCCTCTAGGATGAAGGGAGGATAATTAAAAGGATATTTGGGTAGGGTTTGGCTGGGCCTAATTGCTTTGAAGGTGTGAATTTGAGAGAATGTGAAGTTCCCTTTTATAAGAGGGGTGAGAGGCACCATAAGAAACGATTAAAATAATATTTTATAATAAAATAATTTTCGGTTTCTAATGACTCCAAAATGAGTTTTTTCGAAGATAAGGTTGGTATAAGTCGAAAACTACTCAACCAATAGGTTATAGACAAGTTTGGGTCACAATATTAATGCTATCTTTTTTATTTAACTCTAAGTTAATTAGTTTGACATTTACCATGTCACTTTGAATTTTTAAATAATATGGCTAATAAACATACTATAAACATCCAAGAGAATATAAAGTGTTTCATTAATGACATATATAATCTTATTTAAGATCTTTGGCCAGATATTAGATATTTAGGAATAGAATATCAATTAATAATATTATATATTTTTTAAAAAACACTTTTATTTATATTTTGACACTATTTTCTATTTTGTATTTTCTAAATTCATAAAAACATTTTTACTATAAAAAAAATTAATTTAATCATACATAACATGTAATATTAACCTAGAAAATTCTTCAAATCAATAAAAAGTCTCATATTACATTTATTTGGATATTTATAATATCACTTATTTTAATATTTCATTAATAAGGTAATTACAGCATCATCATTTTGTCATAAACAAATTAAATTATATAATATCTAAAAAATATAAATAATATAAAATTATTTGGGAAATATTTTAACTTTATAATGAAAATTTATAGTCGAATTTATCTTATTTTTATCCCTATATTAAATAAGGTTTATTTATTAAACATTGAATTTAACACTTTTAACTCTCCAATTAATTAAATAATAAATGTCGTAATCTAATCCAAGTGGACCTAAAGGATAATATTTTATTCCTAACGTTGTTTTTTTGTCGAATTACACATATCCAAAAGAATTAGGTCATGTGTTAGTGTAATAATTATATCATTTTCTCCTTTAATTACCCTATTTTCTTTGAACATTGTAAAATAAAAGTCAAAAGTTACTATTCACAAACAATTATTTTCATCTCATTGAACCATATATTACTTATTGATATCAACCATGTATCTTAGATTTTAGAAATTTAACTCAGAGAAACTATAAAGTTACGTTTTATGTAAATTTTCAAATGCTCCTCAGAGGTGGGTAAAATACGGTAAGAAGTTAAAAAAATTATATATCTAAAATTATTATAAACTTACTCCAATGAATAACATTGAACTTATATAGGTATTATGTATCTATTTTTACCTATAATAAATTTAAATAAAATAAATATTTATTTAAATATAAATTTGGATTTAAACAACAAATAAGTGTTTTCACTATTCATCAAAAATTGAATGTTTTAAGAAAAATATCAAAATTTCATACTATACTAATTTAGATATTTCTAATACAAAAATGAATTACATTTTGGAAGAAAAAATTTATAAAATTTCAAAAAGTGGGTTTCACTATTCATAATGTCTAGATTGATTTGTTGTGGTTTGTTTGAACTTGAAATTGCGTAAAATAAAAGATACTGTATTATTAAAAGGGAAACGTACCATGGAATCTTGGGGTGTTACAGATAAATTTATAAATTATAATATAAAAAATTAATTAGGGTTAATTATTGGAATGTTTCTCATATGATTCATTTTTTGGAGTAATTATGAAACAAACCTTATATTTAAATTAAAAAAAATCGTTTTTCATATAATTTATTTATATAGTTAAATTATATTTTTTTAATTTTTTAATTATAAAAAGACCTATTATAGATAAATTCATCCATTTATGTTTACTAGAACCAAATTATATATGAAATTATATATAAGAACATTTTAATCTTTTGGACTATCTTGCTTTGAAAACTCATCGTCTCGTCTCATATTTGGGTTAATATTAAATTAATTTCTACCACATCTATGATTATAATCTTTAAAAACATATTCATATTTTGAATTTTAATAAAATATATTTTCAAATATATTCAAATTAAATTTTACCAAAAAAATTAGTGAAATTAAAAAAAATTAATTACAATGAGTAAGGTAAAAATAAGTTTACTTAATGGTTAATCATTATTCTTAAGAGGAAAAAATACCTTGAAACATGTAAAAAATCCATTCTTCGACATATATAGACCAAGTAACCTGTTTTATAATTTTACTAAAATTATTGGATTCTTATGATGTATGTGGGACCTCTCAATATTATTTACCTTTTTTTTACAATAAAGCCACGTCTCCACCACAATAAATGGGAACTCACCCCCACCACCCGTCCCTGAGAAAGTGACTCCTATAAAGAAAGTTGGATAGAAAAAACCAAATTCTATCTCCTAAAAACTCCCATAAATTAATTCTAGAAACCCACCATTGATTATAAATCCATGAAATTAATCCCTTAACTTCAAACCAAGAATAGTTACTAAAAAAAGAGGTAACATACTTCTACAAGATCATTTTCATTATTTTCATTATGCATACCATAAAATAATATTTTTATAATATTATATAATATCATTGTTATTATATATTTACATAAGAGTTTTTATTATTATTTTTAATACCTACACTTGCAAAGACTTTCATCAAATGGGTAATGACGTTATGGTTTGTGTGAAATGTGAAATACTGCCTTGCAAAATGATGTGATTAATTTTGCCTTTACAACCAGACATGAAAAATATTTATGATGGAAAATCTATATATAATTGAAAGATTTTATTTTCATGATCAATTAATGATTATATAATTTTAAAATTTCACATGAGTTCATGTTTTCAACAATTTTTTCAGAGGAATTTTTTTTGGATGTGTGGACTACCGCCTCCTCAATGTGAGGTTATTCGTTCACATTTTAAATTGAATTTATTAGAGATTGTTTTAGTGAAAATATATTATATGTATTAAATAATAATTAATCTAGAATTATACTATATATATCCCATTCAATTTATTTCTTTCAATACGAAAATAAAATGGAAACAATATTCATGCATACGTACGACCTACAGTCACCATGAATAGTGTATTAAATTTCATAATTATATATTTTATAGTTTATTATATATATTTATATAATAAATATATATGATATTTATATCATGTGATACATTCAATAAATTTTTAAATCATAATCTAATTAATAATATCAAGTATATTATGTTACAAAATTTATGAAAAACAATGCATATATTTCCCAAAACATAACATTAAAATGGGATTGTTTGTAAATAGATAATATAAATACACAATTCAATTATATATTGTATTATATATAATTATATGTTTTTTTGATATATTTATATGAATAATATATTTGATATACATGATATTTTAATGATAATGAAAAAATTATAGACATATGGGAAGGGTTTTATTGTCTCTGTTTTATTTTTGTGAGATGTATTACATATTCACAACTAAATCGGTAACACCATTTTTTCTCAATTTTTCTTCTTTGAGATAAATTCATTTTTATACGCCTATATTTTTATCTGTGGTGTATATACATTAATTTTGATATGTTATATCATGAATATAATTTTTTAAGGATATTTTATGTATAATTTATTATTATTCCTTCATGGGGATTATTATCTATTTTTAACAATGTGGTAACAATTTATTACTACAATATAATCATATATGGTGATTATTTATCACACTACTTCCATTGAGGAAATATTATGATCGCTAAATCAATAATTCTCTTGAATTTTCATCTCCTACATTTATTCATGATATATATCATATTTTGGTACCATTTTTTCAAACCATGATACTGATGATAATTAAGAAAATGTTTTTATGAAGACATTACATTATTTCTCCTTTCAGTAAAAAATATGAGTTCTTTCAAAACATCGTTTTCTAAAAATTAACTTCCCAAATTCCAAAATATTATCACATTTTATTAAAATAAACTTTTTCCTCATGATTTAACTTTTAAAAATGGTTTTAAAATGAATATTTTTTTTATTTTCTTATAAAATCATTTTTGTGAACATTTTAATCTAAAAAATGAATGCACGACATGTACAGACATACCCCCCATCATTACCATCTTTTACTTAATGAATACATTGTAATTATACAAATATATTTTAAAATAAAAATGATTTTAATATGATTTTGGTTTTATAAGGATTATTTCATATCAGAAATGATTTTTTCTCATGAACTTTTTTAATTAAAATTTAAAATTCTCATTTATAAGAATATTATTTCCTAGAAGTCTTATGGACGGTACTATCAAGGAAATATTAATTTCCTTATGAAATTTACCATGTTTTATTTAAAAATAATTATCCATATATGACAGAATACATTCTAATAGATAATGATTTAGTAGGGATACAGTAAATGAATACTATTCATATAATTTATTTAATGGTTTCTGATTTGATAGAATAACTTATATGACACATATTTTTCTTCAATTGGTTACATTATTTTGAAGCACACATCATTTCATGAGTTATGGATAGATGAAATGATTATGATACCTACCTAAATTCGATATATAATGATATAATGAAATGTATATGATTCCCATTTTAATTTTATTGGATATTATATGATGCTTATGAAACTAATATACTCTTATGGTTCATGATAGTTGAATGTTTTATTATCTTGTGGCACATGAATGTATACTTTTAGTATGTGACTGGTGGGACCTAAAACTTCCTCCAATGTATTTGGTAAATATTAATATCTCATGAGATAATGGTGGTAATAAAGTATATGATATTGATTTAGTATATATGATAGAGAAACTTAATTCACTATGGTAAGATAGGGAAAGCCGATCCACTATGGGAAAATGGGGAAACACGGTCCACTATAGGAACATAGAGTAACATGATCCCCAGAGGGAAGATGTGGAAACCCAACTTCTTGTAGGGAAAGGAATGAAACTAGGGATGTTTGTGACTCCTACCAAGTAGGTATAGTCCCTATGATGTTCCTTGGTATGTTTCTGAAATGATCCATGCCTTATCGAGAATGATATTCCATGTATATATGTCTTCCACAATTCAATGTCTTATTCCTATTTTATTCATCGAGGTAATTTATTCTTAATTCCCATATGATTAATGTTTTATGAAATTAGAATATATATTCCCTGATTTATTTTTGTGATCATTGATATGTGGGATATCATCTTATAATGTTATACTAATGTTTAGACACCATTATATTAGTGATTATACTTAGTTGCCCCCTTGTATAACCATACTGATCATAAAATATGAACACATTCTTATGTTTTATTTTACCTAGTTTTTGAAGAAATTTTTTAGATAAGAGTACTAATGGGGAAGATATTTTTATGAAATATTGAATATATGTCACTGAATTACATGTTTCGATTCTTTATTTCTGAACACACTGATCTATTATGATTTTAGGGCATGTGGTTTTATATTCCAAAAATATAATGTGATATCAATGAATTTTACTTTTTTCTTGTTATAAATATTATTATTTATGATTATTACAAATATTGAATCTATTTCGAAAAATTTAGTTCATATAATTGAAAAAATTCTATTTAAAAATAAATTCATAATCGTAATGAAATCAAAAATTTCTAAATAAAAAATTTCCAAATTTTTAAAAAAATTTATATCAAAATTAAACCTAAAATATCATAAAATGACCATAATTTTGTAAATATTAATATTATAGAACTACTTTTAATATAATACAAAATTTTATTTTTTATTTTTTCATTGTAATTAATTTAAATGAAAAACCATTTTTCTATAGTTGTGACAATTTTTCAAAATTCACCAGAAAATAATTTTTCAAATAAAAATCAATATTTCACTATATGTAAAAGTTTATATAATTATTTAAAAACTATATTAATATTTTAAAATTAATTTAATTGGGTAATTAATAATTAATTTTGATTTAGGTTATCAAATAATAATAAAAACGCTCTTCTAAAAATACATATTAATCACAACCTATTTATTTTTGTTTTAAATGATTTTATTTTTATTTTTAATCAATATCTAACTATATGATTTATTTTATATATATGGAAGGATTACAATTATCGATATTTTTTATTCAAATTATTACCCTCCAACTTAATAGCTGGGTGATAATGGTCATGTTTATATAATAATATATTTATAGGGAATTATGCTTTGTGTAAACCTTTTGTTGCATGAATGACAAGATATCCGAGGGATTAAATTTATTTTAAAAAATATTTTATATTCAAATCATGTTACATTATCATCTAATATTGTTTTTTTGTTTCACATACACCATCAAACCAAATTATCATTTTCTAAAACATTTGGGGTTTCATTATTCCACCCCCAATAAAACAATTGTGTAGTTGCGACTCAATTTTGGTCATCAATAGTCTATGAATTTCTAAAAACACATATAATAAAAGGGCCTAGAAATACATCCTCTTTATGACATGGAATGAGGAATAAAAATATCATATAGAATAACCCATAACATGGATTTCTAGTAGGATTTTATTGTTGTGAATTAATGTTATGCACATAGAAATAAAATCATTAATAATTATTGAGACTAATAGAGATCTTTGACCATAATAAGGTTAATGATCAATGGAATGTTATGGAAAAAAATCCATAAACATATTATTATTAAAAATACAATTTTATTCACTATATCTCAAGGTTATATGATAGAAAAATTCAAGATCCATTCCTTAATATTGGGGAATTGTTTTATTGATTCTGATTATTAGGAAATATGTTTAATTGATATATTTATATTTTGAAATAAAAATTTCATCCTATATTTGTAAAACTATCAATTTAATCATTATCTCTTAATCAATAAGATTAATATCCAAAAAATAATTATTTTTTCCTAGAAGAACATAAATTTTCTATTAACTAGTTATATGATCCATAAAAGAGTGAAAGTTTATTCCACATGTTTCTACATATTTTCCAAAACGAATATGGTTAGAGAAATGTTTCATGTATAATAGATTAATCTTTAAACCTAAATTGTAACACCAATGGATTAAAATTATTATTCATAAAGAAAAAAAAACTGTAAAAGAAATGACACATTAAAAAGAACATCAAATAGACCAATGGTAGACACATCACCTTTATCACTATCTGGTTGTGGGTTTAAGCCCCACGCCTTGATGGATGTTATGTGTTGTAACCTAGTATGTGGGTTTTCCATTTTCCAAAACAATATTACTAATATTATTATAATGTTAGAAAATTGTAATAACACATAACAACCTTAACATAAAAAGTATGATAATCCTTAAGTATTTCCAATACCTTCTTAAAAACATCATTATCATTGTTTTCTCAACAACAGGCATATATTATGTGTTATATACCCCAAATATTGTGTTTCTGAGGAGGATTAATATTCCATTAAATCTTGTTTCCTTTTCATTGGTACCTTTCAAAATTTTATTACAGTACATTCCATTTAAATTCCATAATTCATATGACAAGACTATTAATTTTAGAATATTTTTATAACACATTTCGTGAATCTAATCATAAACACATTAATTGTTCCACATCATCAATAGTAATATTCAAAGTTTGTCCTTAACCCCATATATTTTTAGGTAAATTCTAATGTAACTTGAGGAATTCATTTGTATAGTACCCAATCTCCCAACATTTTAATAATTTCATGTTGGATGATTCTTTCTTTCCCTTAAAATCATGATCATGGTGGCCCTTTCTCGATATTCGTACCAAACTCTCATTCCCTTCATGAAAAAATAGATTTTTGAAGTCAAAAATTATCACATTAGGGAAATCATTATTTCTATTTTTCCATTTATCCATCTTTTTTACTTATCATCGACTTTTTCTCTTCCTTCCCTTCACTCCCATGATACATGGAAAATTATTTCTCTATATTTATAGAACATTATATTATTATTGCCTATGACTATAATGCTTTGGAGACTACATCCCTCTAAAATATTGGTTGAATCCCAATAAATAAAAGGTCGATTCCTCTATTTGGTTTATGTGCATAGTAATTAGAATCTCTTTCTAACCAAATAAAGATAACTTCGTACGTGAAAACATACTTTTCTTCCTTTTTTGTTATATTTTTTAATTTTACCTCCATATCAACTCATTTATTATGGGTAAGATACTTTTCATGAAGCATACCCTTAAATCTATTCATTTCATTTTTTCTATTTCTTATTCCTCATTTTATATTTGAATTAATTACCAAAATTGATTTTTATATCATTAACGATGATAAAATTCTATGAAAACACTATCCATTTCATATCTTCCCAAAAAGGAAAATATCAAATTCATTGAACTGAAAAATTTCTCAGCTAAAGATGAATTTTTAGTCCAATAAAATTATGGATATTAATAACACATAATGTATTCAATAATTATAATATTTCATTGTGGATTAGAAGGAAGATCCTTGTAGAACATGTTTTTGCTCAAAACCTGAGTTAGTTTCCATCATATGGTTATAATTTTCTCAAGTATATCGAAATCTCAAACACAAAATTTATTATCTTTCTCAGTAAGAAAATCCTTATATAAATAATGTTAATTAATAAAGTTTATATTCCATTCAAAAGGATCTATTTATAAATAATTTCATATACAATATTATATCATAAATTTATAATATATAATAGATAATAAAAAAAATAAGTAAAACACATAATATGAATTGAAAAAATTATTCATGAACAATCCCATAACCATAAATATAGATTCTTTGGGAATGATTTCAAATCATTAAATATTATCATATCCTATATCATGTTTTTAAATAAAATGTAAATTATCCCAAGGTTATCGACTAGGAGTGAGAAACCTTTTTTTATTTAAGGGAAATTATTATGTAATAGGTCATGCTCGAGTCAAGATGACAGATGTTTTGAAAATTTCTTACCCATAGGTATATTTGGTTGAGATTTCCGATCACCTATTGCTTCTAGATAGGATTGTATATTTTTGAAAACGTAGATGTTTTATACCTTACTAACATATTAGTATTTTATTCTACACAAAACATTATTTTCTATCATAGGGTTATGTTACCCAATCAATGTTTTCTTAAATCTAGATCATATAGTTTTAATAACATTTTCATTGCTACAAACTGTAAATTCCTGACCCATTACCCAAAGTCATTGGTTGCTTTTTTAAATTCGAATATGTTACTAGTATTCACATTTAAAATAACATAATAGTTTTGTTGTCCTTGACATATATATATATATATATGAAATTCAAATTTAAATTGATAATATAAAATACAAACTATTTTGTTTTAGAACACCATATATCCCCATAGCATATCCCTACATATCAACCATAAAACATTTCTAGGTATACTATGGAGAATAAATGATAATAAAGGGGTGAGATGATATGATCAGTAAGGGCATACATACATCATTAGATATCATGAATGAATAATAATAATCAATATAGAATGTTGAATAACTAAACACATTCCAATCAATCAATAACTTCTTCAAAATATAGTTGGAATAAATCATGATCAAATAATACAATAAAAATAATTGAGTAAACTTGAAGCATAACCATTGATATTATTACAAAATTGATAAATATAAAATGGTAAAAAGTTTCATTAATACAACATTTGTAAAAAATGGAAAATATGAAAAAATTAGGAAACATAGTTTTAGACAAAAAAAAATTTGACCGAATATTAAAATAAGGATGATTTTTATTAAAAATATTGATTTGGAATCACGAGTAAATAAAAAGATTAAATTAATGGAAAAAAATTCTCATAAAATAACTATAGTTTAATAAATTTAACAATTTTCCAATGATAATTATCTTATGATTTCATCATCAGACGCACGATGATAAAAAATCCCTATAAATGATGAGATTATACCATAAAACTGCTACCACTATTGTATCATAGAATCTTATGAACCATGATTTAATAACAATAAATGAAACTTCATATTTCCATAAAATAAATAATATCATGATATTATATGTCCTTGTAGAATTATATACACCTTCTAAGATAATATAGTTGTAAAACATTCAATATGTCTCAAAAAAGGATATTTGAGTAAAACAACTCCATACATTGGGTCCAACTTCATTAAAAAATTTTAGAATGTCATGAATAATAAATATATGTTTGTATTAAACTTATAAAATTTCTATACTCATATATATCATTCCAGGTATGATTTACTTATAATCATTGATCATTTTTAATTAACAGTTATTTGTTAAAATAACTTATTCAGTGATTATTGAATCATTTTTTGTGTATGTTTTTGTTCAGTACATCAAGTTATTTTAAATTGACCATGGTTATATAAACTATAAGATTTTATAATTATTAAAATGGCATATAAATTAATTATGTATTTATTTTTATTAATCTATAAATTCTTGATATAGAAAAATCATTACACTATTTCTATATTTAATTGACTGTACGTACGCATAAACAATGTTTCCATTTTTTCTCGACAGATTAATAGAAATGAAAAATAAATACCAATTCAACATTTATAATTAATTTTTATATAATATATAAACTTTATATTAATAAAATCTAACCTTATTCCATTACATGTAAAAAATAAATGAAAAACATTTCACATTGCTATGTGGAAGAGGTAGTCCCCACTTACGCAACAACGTCATTATTCTTTTCTTTCATATTGTATCATATGTAGTCAGATGTTATGCTATATTTCATGAATTTTTATTCACTAATTAAAATCACATATAATCACTGAAATTGTTTTTATAACCATCCATGAAAAGTGTACACAAAAAATGAATCACATGGCTTCGTGTGGTGAATGTCCATCATACACACAAGTGATGTGATCATATCCATTGAAAAATATATGCAAAGAAGGAATATGTGACAATATAATTTATTATTATATATATTATAAATCATATAAATAAATCATTATATCAATCTATGGATGTTTATTTTGAAAAATGAATTACATTGAATTATGAGGAAATAGTCTGTCGTATTCAAGATAGGAATGTTTATTGTCCATTTTAAGAAAGTGGATATGGATATGGATTATGAAATTAAAATAGTAAAATAATTTATATAGGGTATAATGGTGTTTTAATATTATCTTAGTGTATAGAACATTAAATCAGTGGATGAATAATTAAAACAAATACACACGTTTATGAATTCTTACATCATTTTCAATGAGCCACAATTGGTATATGCATGATACATTAAAAGGTTTGATTCCTAATTAAAAAAGGAATATATTATTTTTTATGGTAACTAAGGAATTTATTTCGGAGTAACAATATGAGCCAAATGTTTTAGGAGGAGTGAATAGGGAAGGAGTGGGTGTGCACTTTTATTAGTGGGGGAGGAGACAACCATATAATTTTTGGAAAGATAAAGTGGTAACTATTTTTATCCCAAAACAAATCCACTCAAATGTCTCCATAAAATTTATTATAGGTGGAAAAGTTGATTTATTTTCAAAAAATAGATTTTTTTATGGAAAATGCTTAAATCTTACCTACTCAAGTTAACACCCAGTTAAACGGATTTTCACATTAACTTCCCTAATTAATTTTTAATATTATTAATATTAATTATAGAAAAAAATGAACTTGAAATTATTAGATAGTATTAATTGTTTTTATTTAAATATTAAATATAATTTTCCTAATTCAGAACAAAAATGTGAAAAAATACAATTTCAAATTAAACCCTCGAACAAGTCGAAAAGGGTTTTTTCTTAAGAAACCCATTAAGATGATTCAAAGGGTTGTTCTACCAAATGTCAATATGATATTTATTATATTGAATTAAATTATATTAAATTAAATATATTTTAAATAATATAAATTTCATAAATTTTAAAATATTATTCAACCTTATGAATAATTTAAATGAAAATGAAGTTTTCAATAAAAATCCGAATTTTTTTAGTGTTCATCAAAAAACTATTATTTTCATAAAATTATAAAAATTAAATTGTTAGTTACTTTTGGTATTCTAATTTGAGAGAAATATTTTATTTTTTCAAATAAATTTTATATTTGGGGAAATTTAATTTCAAAATATGTTCTCAAAATGTTATTAACTACTCTTTAAAAATACAGTTTTTTAAATATTATAACATTTTATTTAAAATGATTTTTATTTACTTTTTGATTAATAAATAAACAAATATTTTATATTAGACATATAAAAACCATATAATTTTGATAATTTAGTTATTCTGATTAAAATCCACCAACTTTACAGAATAATTACATTAGTATTGTTTAAATAAAAAAATTTAAAAGATATTGTTCTTTAATTTAAAACTGACGTTGTGTCCATTAAATGTTATCAATGAGATTTAATTTAATTTATATGAAATATAATGTAAAATAGTGGGTTGTTACATTATCATATATGATTGGTATTTTTTATCATATAATAAATCAAACCCATTCTTATTCTTTTAAAATCCATGGGTTGTATAATATAAGTGAATAATACCCAATAAAGCATCGATCATAAAACATTTCCCATAGAAAATAGATTTTGGAATAATATTATACCTGAGTAATATGATAAAGGAAACATATATAAATTATAATTTGAAAAAATAAATATGAAATAGGAATAACAATATAGTACATACAAAATAATAGAAAATCCTTTCATATTTTATTGATTACTAACATGAATATCAATTATTATTAGAGGTAGTCCAATTGTGTATTTAGTTCACTCACAATTACCTTTATAATAGTGGACCAAGTCCCATTGTTAATTATGATTACATACTAGTAACATACATTACACCTCATGAGATATGAAGTCTAAATAATGCATTTAAGGGATACATACTTATGTTCCAATTAATTGTATATTGAAAATACCTATATATGGGATCTATATGATGATTATCAGATACTTGTTTTCAAATAAGATATTTTCGAAAGAATAGGGAAAAGAAATTACATTGCGATACCATGAAAACCTTGACATGAATCATTATAGTAAAAACTGTTAATGATTTTGGGAAAATGTAGTCATCATGATGTTCTTAAAAAATATTCCATCCACATCATTCAAATAAATGTAAAATATAATTACAAAGTACTAGAGTATAAAATGTTCAAAAATACTTTCATTATTTTATATTTGATGTTTATGAATAGAGATAATGACATAAATCAATCATTTCAATATAGATAAATCTATTTCTAATTCTAAATATCAAATATAATAACAGAGAAGTAAGATTCAAATCCACAAAAAATAGATAAGGATTCCCTATATATATGCAGAAATTCTCTGGATATAAAAACTAAAGTTGGTGAAATAGTAAAAAACTACACAAAAATGATATTAACAAATTACAAAATCAATTAATGGTATTTTAGATGGGGAATAGAAATTCCCGTAATTTAATAATAGGAAATATCAATTTTAATGTGATACGGGACAAGTAAACTAGACAACTTTGGTGCCACTTGAATCAAAAAACTATAAAGGCATGACAAAATGATATATTATTAAATCACATTATATACATGATATATATGAGTAACAGATATTAATTGGTAGTATATACAACCCAAAAAAGGAAAAAATTAGGTGAATATGTATAATATCTCTATAGGAGAAAATTGGGATAATAAATTCATTACAATTAATCATGACTTCCTTGAAATCCCATTTACCTAATATTTTCCAAAAATAACCATATTAATCACCTATTTTATAACTTTATTTATATCTATTTAATTTAATACTTATTATTTAAAATAATTTAATATGTTTAAATTCATGAGTTATTATTCATTTAAGTTATAAGATACTAGTAATTTTCAATGTTTCATGCTTGTTTTCTATTTAAGACATGGATATGCATTATGTGATAGAAAGTTAATCCTTACCAAATTAGTCATAGAAGTCGATATTTTTTATCTTTTTATGAAACCACATGTTAATTTATTGTATGGTATGACAATTTTTCATGTGAATGGAATTCAAATTAATATTCTTTGAGGAAAATATCCAAAATTTACAATTTAAATTATAATAAAGATTCATTGTTTGTCAGGAATCTAGAAATATATTGATGACATGTGCTACTAAATAAAATCAATTATTACTTGTATTAGTTTTTATATTTCGTCATTTTTGAAACATTTATTATACTATAGGATGTTTAATGTTTCTAGTCGAAGTAGTTGAAACAAGAATTTATTATACAAATTAATGAGAAAGAGTATAGAGTTATTTACTAGTATCAACATTATCGCTGAAGAGTAATTATTTAATTAAAAAACATTAGTTGAATAATTTTATATTAAATTAGTGGATATGATAAGTTAATTGAAGAAGATGTGGGTGAACTTAGATACATACTTTACAATTTATCTCCATCTTTAAAATGGTTTCATTAGAATAAAGTATCATGTTTTACATTTTGGGAAAATAAGATAAAAACTTTTTATAATGAATTTGGGGAGAAAATATTTAAAAGGATTCAAAAGATAACCTAATGGTGATAGTGGTATGGAACAAGCGATAGGGATGACTTTTTAAAGGATAGTTTGATTTTTATTTTTTGAATTTATCATTATTAATGGTAATAGAAATTCATTTTTCAACATACATATAAAAATAATATTTTAAT
Source organism: Viscum album (assembly GCA_963277665.1). Lineage (NCBI taxonomy): Eukaryota > Viridiplantae > Streptophyta > Magnoliopsida > Santalales > Viscaceae > Viscum > Viscum album. The sequence goes on from OY728129.1 coordinate 571,371,381, forward strand.
TGAATTATTTTTAGACCCTAGATTATTTAGAATCATTGGATAGAAATTCAGAAGACATAAAATCTGTTTCCAAAAATATTTATTTTATATATATAAATAAATTTTGTATTTTTAAAAATTACACAATTTTCATGGGAATAATATTAAGTTATTTTTTATACATAATAAATAAATTTCAATAAAAATTATACTTTATTAGTGGTCACATTAATTTATAAAATACCAAATTAAAATAAAATAAAATAACTGTTGATAAAATAAATAAAATTATCCTTAATTTATTTTCTATTGATTACTAACTAATTAATAATAATTTATTGGATTATTAACTTTCTATTAATATGAAATTAATATTTAATTAATTTTAAAAATACAAATTTAATTTTTAATATATTTATATATATATATGATAAAAACATTATCCTAGTGTAAAACATTTTTGTTTAACCATTAATTATTAATTTAGAATTCTTTTCAATTCCTTGATTATTTTTTATTATTCCTGGAATATTAAGTTATTGACATACTTCATCACCATTAAAACTTATAATAACAATATATTTTTTAGAAAAAATGTTCATAAAGAATCAATTATATTTTCAACATTGAATAATTGTCATCATTTTATATTCCAAAATAATTTATTTTATTTGATATTTTTTAATTAAAATTTACATATTTGTATCAAAGAAATAATATTAATGTGTATGAACTACTTATGAATTTTTATGAATAGGTTATATGATTAATGAAATATTATAAAATGACTATATATCCTAGTATAAAAGTCATGTAATAGTTATACTACCTAAATTACATCATATCGATTAATTCCATGTTGACATCAAAAATAACTCTTATGATTAAAATAGTATTCATTAAATAAATTAAAACATGATTTATCTGTTCATTATTTATTTTTTGATAATAAGGTTTCCTCTTCTTTTGGTGATTATCAAGGGTAATGTTGATACGTAATATTTCATAGTTCTAATAATAATATTATTTTTTAGTTATTGTCCAATTAATATTTATGCACTTTTTAGGGGTATAATAATCTTTGGAATATAATAAACCATGTTTTAAAGTACATAGTTTCAAGTAAATTTTTATAATGGTCTATTAAGAATTAATAATTTATTGATTATGTAATTCCCATATTATATGAAATATTTTATAATATAGGTAAATCATAGAAAATTATATTATTTAATTATAGAAAATTATTATAGGGAAATCATTTATCCTAATATGAGGTTCATTAATTTTATGACTAAAATAAATTGCAACCACTCAACATTAGTTATCTCTCACTAGTGGAAATAGTTGTGGGTAACCATAACATTAATAATATGTATGATGTAATATAAAATTTTATATCAAACTATATATGACATGTGTGACAAACAAACTCATATATTCCCCCATAATATACAAATATCTAATGCTATTTTTCTCTTGTACCATTTATTCAAAATACACCACTTGATATTTTATTAAATCTCGTAAATGTCTGTAATTTACAATGATTTGAAATTTATTATTTCATTTATGGATGATCAATAAGTTCTTTTTGATAGGAAATTTTTATGTCTCAATCCTGAAAATCGATAGGGGAATTTTGCGGACATAAAAGATCCATTACCAAAGTGATATAAAATCCAAACTAAAGAATGAATAATATGATTGTAGGAAGAAAATTCCCAGAAACTACAATATGTCATGATTTATATAAATTAAATAAAATCCTTTAATATGTAAGATTTTTCAATAATATAACATTATCTAATATGTATTTTGATAATTTTTTCAGATATAAATCATTTCAGATATAAAGGACTGCATAAAAATAACAATATTTTTAAATTAGTATTTCATGGGTAGATATAAGTCGAATAATAAAATACATAATTTTCATGAACCATATTAGTAGTATTTATTTCATAATAATTCCTTTTATTATTAGTTTCAAAAGGATTCTAACCACTATATTCATTATTATCCCGTAGATTGGTTCAATTTTTTAATAATACTTAAAAAATATAAAATTTAAGAGTCTCATTTCTGCAATATTTTTATATCTCATTCCATCCATTTTTCTATTTCTCTTCATCCTATACCTTAAACATTTATGATATTGATGGAATTCAATTTCACACAAAATTAATATCTACATTCATTTGAGATAATTGTCCCATGGTCCGTCCTATATACTATTTATATATGAAGAACACATATATTTACTTCATGGATTTTATCATTTGATAAAATTTGAAATATAATTCCTTATTTGTTTCCAAAAAACAAAAAGAAAAATTATTTCCACCATTCTCTATCTCTACCTTGAGATGACATAGAATAATTTTTTTTAGCATCCATATCCCCTTATAAGAATCACCATTCCAAGACATGGTTTTGGGTAACTAAATAAATGGACATTTTAAATTAAAGGTAAATGTTAAATCATAAGGTGATCATTTTATTTCTAGTGATGTGTAGACTATATGTACTATTTTATTCCTCCTCTCATTTTTTCAAAACTAGTTATTACCTCTCAATTATATTTTGAATATTTTTAGGATAGTGGTTCTTGGAAAAACATTTGTTAAACCCCACCCATTCTTTATAGTCAACTTCTTCCCCTGTCTCATATTATTTAGGAGAGTATTCAAATGATCTATATAATCATAAATATGATAAAAAGCAAAAATGAATTTATGATGATACATGTACTCTAGAGGTAAATATTTATTCGTGGCTGTATGGATCCATCACGTTATTATTCATTAATATAAATTAGAAACAAAGTGCGGTGAAGTTTTCTAAAAGAGTGTCATAATGCATAGATTTTTATTCTTTAGAATATTTGGATGTTTAATATGATTCATGTGATTTTTTAAATATTGATAGAGTTGGGTGACCATATCTATGTGATTTTTTACTCCATCTTATATCATATTTTATTGATAATTAGTAAAATAATTACACTATCCAGTAAACTATGTATTAAATATATTCCTATGTATTATATATACTAACTAAAACAAAATATGTTATTTTGTGTATAATGTAATACTATTTAGGTTAACAAATCACATAAAAATAAAAATCAACCCAAATATGTTCTTAATAATAGAACCTTCATTTAAAAATATGAATTAACAAGTTCATACTATATAAAATGTTTCACATGATATTTTGTCTCCATTTATATCAACATATTTTTTATATGCTGATCCCTAAGAAATCTAAACAACACTTTTATACAAACTTATACACACAAAACATAAACTCCATGTACTATATCACAATAGGTTATGAACCTTCGAAAGAATTTCATATTTTCATCTAGTAGGTGGCTCATTTTATGGTTTAAAAAATATAATGGGATTCCTAGAATTTCAAAATCCATAAATTTTTGTATTGATTTTTGTATATAGTTCTTATATTTTATTTATATTTCAAGTTATGATCATAAGAAATATGGATTTACAGGGCTATAGGAAATTAGAAAATTCTTTTCTTCAAAGAAAAAACATAGTGTACACTACATGTCATTTGAAGCGAAGACGGAGTGCCTCCATGCCTAGGTAGTTTATAAACTGTAAAATATGATCCCTCTATGAAATGGTTCTGTCCATTTTTATAAGTTAATATTTTCCCATCCACCATTTTTATCAAGTATTACTCTCTACAGGAGGGTTAGAACTTTCAGAGATATAATCCTCTTAGATCCTCCTAATTCGTGGTTCCTTTAGGTGAAATTTAATGGAGGTCACAGTTGAGTCTCTTTGCTTCCATCATTTTGGTTTGGTTTTCAAAGGATATTACTAATTTTGTAATATTATCATTGTTCTATTGGTTATTATTCAATCATATAACGGTGTAATTTAATGTTTTTATGGGGATTCTACTCGATCCAAATCAAGATGTGCCTGATATTTCATGTGTATATTATTTCATATTTTTAAATAAATGATTTTCGTCCTTTTATATTTTAAAGTTTTTTTCCCAAAAATTTTAAATTTTGTTATAAGAAAGGGTGTTTATGTTGTGTATTTTTGGACGTCTTTGGTCATTGTGAATATCAAGAATAGACCACAAATTATTTCTCACATTTTTTGTGACAACTAATGCCAAGTGAATTTTTTTATGAATTTATTCCTATTTAAATTACATTTAATTTAATTTATTATTTAATTATAAATTCTAATAATAATTTTTCAACTCAGTGCATGAGTGGGGTCATGAAATGGAAACATATTGATAGATTGACTTAGAAGTTCTTAGGTTAAGTTATCAAGTGGTTGTTAAAAAAGAAACCACATGAATTTGTGGTAGTCGGTCCCTTAGGCCTAAAACAAGTTATTCTTCTTCATTTTATGTTATATAATTTTTTTAATTTAAAATGATCACTATTGAAAATCTGTCTAAAAATAATATTATTAATTTATAATGAAATTAATTAAATGAACAATTTTCCATGTCCATGATAGAACATAGTACACTAGGTTGATTACCTTGGATTATAGTGGTCATATATAAGGTTATAGTTGGTTACGTTTTGAGATTTAGACAACTTGAATGTTTTAAGTGGTATTTTCTAAACTTTTTTTTGTAATGTATTGGTTCATTAAGGACATCCAAGTCGATAGTTGATTCTGGAATATAATTATTTTATCTAGTTGGTAGTGATATAATTGTGAGATAAATTAGATATCATTGGATAGTATAATGATAATGGTTTAAGTATTTATATCCACTGGATATTTAAGGATATGGAATGCGATTATTGAGTTACATTTGTTTAGGAGTGGAGTGAAGACTATTTTTAGATGAATTGACTATTGAGAAGGTAATAATCAATCCTTATAGAGAGTTTATAGGATGGAAATTACTTAAGTAACAGTGAGGATTGAATGAGTTTTTGATTAAGATGAGGGTCACATATCCCCCGAATAATGAGAGTTGAACCACGAAATGAGGTCGAAATAGGAGAACACGTGAAGATTTTTTCTGATGGGATGTGACCAGGGGGGCCCTGGTGAGTGCCCAGTGATATGTTTTCCCAGTATAGGGTCATCTAAAAATGTGTACTGATCATATTGTGTGTCACATATGAACCCCAATTGATGATGTCTATATTATCTATATTGAGATGAGGGTAGGTTGGGCACTATTGTTGAAAAAAAAATTTATACATGTTAAGGTAAATTTCTAACCCCATAAAATTGTGTTACATTACTCCATATATATTTGAATACATTCCCACAAAAATATAGTGTGATATATTGGCAGCATGTGATTTATTCATAAAATATAACATTGATCCTTATTCTAACACATGGTTTGAAAGGCCTTATATATGCATCATTATATTTTGATACGTTCTGTCTAGTGGGAGGTTCAATTCCCAACGATCCAAACATTGTGATGTGAATTAATGAGAGTCACACCCCAGAATTAAATGATTCTATTTTCCTAGATTGAAAATTCTTATATTTTTGATGTTGTTAGATTGATGAGGATATTATATTTTGAATGGGAAGTTGAACCGGATTTAGGATTCCTAGGAGACCCTAATGGGATTTAAGATTGATATATTACTTATAGGGATTGAAATAGGTCATCTTTAAGTTTTGGGATACCTGATACACAGTTCAAGGATCCATATGTGACACAATTTTAGATGATGTATTGATAATACCTATCACCTAATTATATATGATATAGTTTTCCATTGACACTCTCCATAGATCCAAATGATTTGATATTTTATAGGGAGATTCATAGCCATATACTCCAAAGATGGGATTCTCTGGAAGATAATTCCTTTGATCAATGAGATGTGTGGCCTATGACTGAAATTTGAAATAACTATGACAATACCACATTAATGGGGATTTTTCTTGTTATTGTTAGTTAGGTTTCTGAGACATTATCAAATACATTTTGACGATATCCAATGTTGGTTTTGGACAATCATGAGTGTTTCATTGGACTAAAGGATTTATATTGGAAATATATTTATAATACCATTAATTTTTGTATAATTTCAAGAATATAACATATAAATAGTTTCATTTAATTATCATATGTGGAAATGTGTTTGTGGGTCCCAATTGACTTATACTTTATCCCTTCATGGGAATCCATGTAATAAGGGTACACAATCCAAGCTCATTACTTCCATGTTTAGTTTGGATAATGTCCCATTTTATATGAACATTTGGGATAAATAAAATGTGATTAGATGTTTTTATGAGGTGAGAATCAATTATAAATTGGGGGATCTATTAAATTTATTTTATTATTTTACTAAAAATGTATATTTTTTTGGCATTCATAGGGACCACTAATTTTGTAAGGTTTTCTACCTTGTTTCTTTTATTTGTTGTTGATCTGGTTATTTTTTTCAATTACTCATATGAATATTGACCACAGATTCATTTCACAATGAAATATTCTTTTTTAATCAAAGGTTTAACATGATTAGTTTCTTGAAATTTTAATATCTTATTGTATTGGGATTATTTGTTGAATGATTGAGGAGACTTTATAAGGATAATGTGTTCTATTGAGGGAAGATTTTAATATCTCTTCTCTAAATGGTCTATGAAATTTTCAAGGAATTTGAATTTTTTATCATCGAATGGTTTATTTCAGATAAATGACATGGAATGGGATTTTAAGACATTTAATTCTCTTTGAAATCTATTATTGGTTGTTTTTTATGTTATAGTGGTAATACTATTAACTATATTTATCATTAGAGGATGTTTAGGAGAGCATAGATATTTAGAAAGTGATTTTTCATTTATTTATGATTTGAATAGGTCCTCACTTCAAAAATTTTCTAGGGAAGAAGGAGAAAACATTTACATTACATGTTTAGGGTTAAAACCATAGCTTCAGGTCAATATTTCTTTCAATATTTTTCTTAAATAAAAATTGAAAAAGATCCCATGATTCATTTACCATGATAGAGTACTAGATTGACTAGCCCAATATATTTCCTTCAAGACCTTATATCCCCTTGATATAGGGTGGATCTTAGTGTGATATGATGATAGTTTCAGTTGAATCATTCATCTCCCTCAATTGGTATTAGATTTTTTGGGTAACACTAATGTTTACCTTATTTCATGGTTTTTTTTGTTTCTATCCGAGAAGAGTGTAATGTGATGTTTTGGATCACAGAATTTCTATTCTCATGTATAGGCGGACCAAGGTGACTTATGTATGTTTCTGTATTCTATTTAAATGAAGGTACTCCAATAAAATTTTCTTTAATATGACTTTCATTTATTTGACCAAATTAATAAATAGAATGATATTTTATGTTGGGCCTTTTTCATATATTAGGTTCAGGTTTTTATCATTCGTGGACCACTGATCCTTACAGATTATTTTATTGTATAATGATTATCTATGACTTTTTTAAATCAATAATACTCTATGTAAATTAAATTACTAAAATTACTAATAAATTATTGATTTTTATATATACTTTTTTGTGTAACATTGTGTGAGTATGGCATCGCCCTTATGGGATATAACCAGTGTGCCCTGGAAGCTATTAGGTGAAGCTACTGGATTCTAGTTAAAAAGGATGTGGCTTTCAATTTAGGTATGGGATCCATTGTATATGACATATGTTATTGTGATTTTTTTAATGTGATTTATTTTATCATCAAAATTATGATTGACCATTTATTTTAAAATAAATTGTTTAATTTTAAATGAAATTCATGATTGGAAAATTATATCAAGATCCATGATCATCCCATTTTCCCATGCTTTATTTAATCATCCTCTTAATGTTAAGGACTTAGTTATAATTATTTTCCTTGAGACACTTGGATATAATAATGTTTGAAAATGATATTTTAAGCTATAGTGGCCTTTGTGATAAGAAATTTTCTAACCAAAATGTATTAGAATGACACCTGATGTGAATGAGTGTATTGGGTAAGTTATTATAGATTAATGAGATTTTTTTGAGGCCCAGATATTATATGTTAATCATGGTTGAATGTTTTATTCTATTTCAAATATAACCACTAGTTTTGGGTGATTTGTGTAAGAATTTATTATCATGGTACTGACAATTTACTTGAGATGACAGCCATATTTGGAATTGGATAAGCTTCTCTATAGATTTATTCTAGGATAGATTTTCATAGGATTCATGATAGTTGTAGTTGGGAATTTTATGATTCTTAGGGACATTATTACCTCTTTGTGATGGGTGATGAAAAGATAGATGTTTTTGAGATAGGGTTCCTGTGATGTTTATTTTCGATATGATGACATCTATTATACCATAGGGAGTTCCCTAGATAGTGTGGTCTAGATTTCCTTCACACCATCATGTAGTAATATATAGGGGTTACCAAAAAAATTCTCGGTGGATATATCTATCAAGCCTTATACTTATCTAACATTTCGAATTCCATGTATTTACTCATTTGATTATCATGGATTAATGGATAGTTTATTCAGATGTATTATTATTTATGTGGATAAGCACACCCAAAACTAGATGTTGTAATGTCATGTAGGGAAATTCAAGACCCATACTTTAATAAATCCAGATTCCTAACATGTAAATATAATGAGGTCCTAAATGTGATTTTATTTTTGAGGACATGATTGATGGAATCAGTAGTTGAACGTGGTTTGTGATACCATGTAGATACACCTCCAATAAGGGATGAATATATTTTGTTTGTAGTTATACATAAGACCACTAATGGGTTTTGGAATTAATTGGAATCGATCCTTGGATCTTGATGACATACAATTTAAGACGCCATAGTAATGGTCCTTGGTTCCAAATGTGAAATAGACTAGGATGTAGTTGGAATTCCCCTTATATTTAGATGAGGTGACATATGGTGGTTAGATTCACACCATTAGACTCATAGAATGTTTTTTTCTTGGTATATTATTCCCTTGATCTGTGTAGTGAGTGACCTAGGGTCATTATGTTTATATCCAAGAACATGAACCTAGTTATAAATCATATGGATTTTTTTAGAATGGTAATGAGGCATTCTCAATGAAACCATAAAACTATATAATTCTAGTTTGGGTTGATATTTGTGGTTACGAAGGACATGTGGATTGAAATTTATTATATATTTATTATTCTACACTATTTATTTATATTCATATATTATCAAATGGGTGAACATGTATTTATAGGTATGTATGGTACTATGTTGGTGGTTACCTTTATTGTTTTAATAACACCATACATAGGGGTTCATAAAATATTTTCACCCATACTGACATTATTGTTTTCTGTTTCATGTCTCGTAGATGCCAATTATTGAATAGTCAAGTGAGATAGCTAAATTGTTATTTTATATTTAGTTTATGGAATTCATGAGGATGTAGTTCATCATATTTTGAATTAAATTAATTTTTGTATAAATTATTCCTATTTTTATAAAATTTTCACGTGGATAATGAGTCTATATGAAATTATGAATGCTTAATTTTTTATTATTGATTTATTTTATTTGATTCCATATAATCTGTTGTTTATTATTCAGGATTTTTGTCTTTTTATTTTTATTTTTTATTTCAAAAGTTTATTTCGAGGTATAATCTCCCGAAGATAGTTCCTTATAATATCACTGCTAATAAATATGCTATAGAATATGAAGAAGTCTACCTCACTTATCAGTGGGTCTCCTTCAGTCCAAGAACAACTTAGTGTTTATGGGAAGGAAGGTGGCTTGTTACACTAGTCATAATGAAATTATTTTATAACAATTTAGATAAACATACTACGTCACACATAGATATTAAACTATTTTTTATTAATACTAATTTTTTTTAATAATGAATCAAACCATAGATCATATGGGATTAGTGTATATGGATACTAAAAAATAAAAATATTTTAATAAAATTGGAAATAATTCACATTAATACTTATCACATGAAACTATTTAAGGAATATCATATAAATTATAATCCTTATAATCCAAGAGAATGAATGCATGAGAAATGTTGACTTAAAATGTTTTTTCCGGGAAAATGTAAGAGGAAGAAATTGATTATAATAAGTTATTATAAGATACGCATGTGGGTGTAGGAATATAATTAAGGTGAGGGGAGATAAATTAATAGAACCACACCCTAAAAACCATAGGTCATAAATCAAAATAAATAGATTAAGGCTTCTAGTATGATATAATATAAGAATAATTGGAGTATGTAGACATGAATAAATAATCATGATCCATGAAAACATAATATATGAATAAGAATAAAGATTATAAACCAATATATGAAATTATTTCATATGTCACAAACCATAGTCAGTAGAATAATCACATAGTGAATAATGTACCATATTTTATTTGGTTTAATACCCTTTTATAAAAACATAGTTGATAGATTCCCCTAATAAATAGATTTTGCTCCCCAGTCAAACTCGTTATATATTTAATTTTATTAAGAAATACCACTTTCATAATGTAATTTAAAAAAATTACAAAGCCATAAAATAAGAAAAACTCTTATATATATGTGGTAAAATAAATATTACAACATTCATAATTATATAATATTGTAATTAGACCTTGAAAAAAGTATTTAGTTTTAATAATGTTTCTATATGGAGTAATAATATTCTATCATGAGAATTAAGTGGGATGTATCAATACTGAATGTCCCCATGGATCATATAAAACATTATGTATATTAAAATAACTGAAAAAACTTTATATGAGTATTTGATATTATTTTTGGGAAAACATTAACATTAATTTTTTTGTTAAAATTTATTTAAAAAGTATTTTTCACACTATGTAAATATAAATTAATTTGGGAAACCATGAAAATATCTATTGCCATATTCCTAAATAATATTGATAACTATATCCTCAAAATTCTTTTGTGTTGATGATTTTTAAAAAATATTTCTTCAACATCATTATAAAAAAATTCAAAGATTATTGAAAATGATAAGTAAGGAAAAGGAATAAAATATATTATTTTCACTATTTTATAGTGAGATTATGTGAATTTATAAAATGTTATTATACTCATAATATTATAATAAAAGTCATTGAAAAGTAAAATAATGAATTTTCACATTGGGAATAATGATTCTTGATTAACGGAGAAGTGGTATGGAAAACTCGATATATATAAATACTTTTTGGTAAAATAGTTAACCAAAGGGAGGTGTAATGATAGGAAAACAATTAAATCCCAAAACATACCTTTATTGGAGAAAATAAATGAGGTTATAGTGGTAATTAGAATATAATTTGAAAATATAGGAATTTAAATGTAGAAATTCATCATTTAAAATTTTGATTGGAAAAGAACCCCTTATGACACTCCAAAATTTTTTATTCAAAATCCATTAAAATAGAGTTCTTATTTATGATTTTTATGTCCATTTAGTTTAAATATTATTAACCTAAAAATACATCCATGGCTAGTATATACACCACTAAAAATAAAAATATCATTCGATAGGGTTGAAATATCAATGAATTAAAATTTAGATACAAAAACCTTATATTTACTCCAAATATATATGAAACCAAATCAACATCATATATAATCTGATCAAATATAATAAGATGTTACTAAAAAAATTAATACATCTTATCTTTTATACTGCTGAATTATAATTATTTCTTATAAATATCTTAGATAGTTACTGATAATTTTCATCTTCAAATGACAGTATTATTGATTGCATAATATATGTTTTGTAATTGAAATTTTGATATACCATAAATGATAACATGCCCATCATTAAAAAACAATTAATTGAAGTTGATTATTTTTTTCAAATATTAATGGAGTACCATATTCATTCGAGTGATCCTATGGGAATGATTTTTGAAAATGGTATCCACGATGAGCATGTTTCGGGAATGATTCCAATAATGAAACGTTATTTTATAAAAAACTACAATTTTATTATAATTTTAGGGATAACTTTCATAAAATATATTAATATGTAATATTATTTAATTCTAATAGTAATTTATTCATAGTCAGTATTATTTGGAATGTTTATATAGAACTCCATCATTCATGTATGTTATTAAACCAACCAATCCTTGAACAAGTTATATCAATTAGAGAATAGATTATATTTTTATATAATATAAATATTATTTTACTCGATGTATTAAAATGTTAATAAAATGCAATTTTAGTGGAGAAGAATTTTTTTATTATTGGAAATGATATTAAAGTTGAAAATTGTGGTGATAATCTTTTATAACCAGTTGATAAATACTCTCATTTATTGAAATGGGTTCCATTAGAATAAATGACATATGTTCTGTTTATGGGACTACACAAAAAAATAACATGTGTGAAGGATTTGAAAGAGAAAAAATTGGAATTTATTTTTGAGTGAACTGAATAGGTTGAGTGGGTTGTAATGGGTGTTGGATAGGTACTTTTTTCGGTGAGTTTGAGATATTTTTTTAAAAATTTGTTATTATATAATAGAACGGGAAGTTCATTTTTAAATTTAAAATGGACCCATAAGTGAAAAAAATGTTTTTAGATATTATATACAATATAAACTTAAATTTTTATTCTTTAATGGATTATACATAGTTTTTTTGTATGATGTATTTAATTGTTTTTACTGTTTATCGATAACATTCTCTATTTACCCAAAGAATTTCTTTTTTCCCTAAAAAGCTAACTCATATTTTTATGTAATTTTTATAATAAAATTATATATTTTTATTCCATGTAATCATATACAACTACTAAATCGGATAAATTTAAATACAAACTTAACAAATGATAATTTTTTTTCAAAATTTTTTTGTAGAAACATGACTTTTAAATCCGGATGTTTTCTTATTATTAGTCCATATCAATTAATAATAAATAAATGTTTCAAATATTTTTTATTATAAATATTATAAAAAAATTCTAATTTAATAATACATGGATAGTGACGTATGTATTTTTTAGGATAAAAATCATTATGAATAAAAATAATTTTAGGAAACATATATTACTAGGCATAAAAATTAATTTAATTTCATGGATACCAATTTAAAATCATTGAATAGATGATAAATAAATTAATTATTCATTTATTCTAAAAATCACATTATAAATCATTCCCTAATAGTGAAACATTTCATAAATAAAATATAATATAGATCTATTCATAAAAACAATTCTTCTAAGAATATGAATTTTTAAAATTAAAATATATTATCATTATTAGAGCTTAATTAATATTAAATGAATGTATTTATATAAATTAGATGATATGAAAAAATAATTATATTAAATTTCACTCTCTAAATGTGTAAAATATTACATATAATATATATAAAAAACTCAATGAAAATAACACACTTTTTAATATGAATAATTAAATTAGTATTCAAAATATTTCCCCATTTATTTATTACTTATTATTAATATATATTATATATATAATATTAATCTTTTTATTCATTTCATTATTTAAAACTTTTAACATTAAAAATACATAATTCATAAAACATTCATTATAAATAATGATACATTACCATGTTAATTAATATATTTTTTTTATTTCAAAATAATTTATTTTATTTATAATTATATAATAATAATGATTATTTAAATTTTATTTTAAATTTATTAATAGATATTTGTTATACCAAATATATACCATTTACTCCAGTATGGGATCCCTCCCCCAGATTATAACTCAGAGTTTTTGAGTATTCTCTTGGGTTGTATAACTTTAGACGTTAATAAAAATTTGATTTTCCTAATTTTTTTTCTATAAATAATTATGATCCAGTTAGTATACCTAATATATATTGATGATTTTGAACTACGAGGACGCTTAACTGATTTATACCCAACCACTTTGTACTATTTTATAATAGTCATTTTTTGAATCTATTAAATCAATTATATCATGCCGCTTCATTATATTCTAACTTAACAATTTGATCTTCTCAATACAATAGTTTTCATTTTGTATTTTACAATATTCTTTCATAATTCATGATGACTTATCTCATTATAGGGTTTTATGTTCTACCAATGAAAATTAGGGATAAATATATTTCATTTGATTTCCTTGTTTTAAAAATATATCTTTTTACTATTTTTTGTCAATTTTAATTTAATTTTGTTGAATGCAATCTTTTTTATATTATAATAATATATTCAATGTAATACTTTTTCACCCATAATTTTATTTTCATATTTAATTATAAAATAATAATGTGTTGTTTTATTATTGATATCTGATATGATTTATTTTCTACAGTAGATTAGTTATGGGAAAAAAATTATGATTGGTAGAAATAGTAACTAAGGAAATAAAATGCATCTTAAAACAGAAGTTATTGAAGAAATTCTCTATTAAAGTTTAGAATCCTTTCGTATAATAATAGATCTCTGGAACATTTCTATTTCTCACTACCTAATTTTTCAACCATATGGACTCATTATATTATTCCCTTTATTAATTGTCCCATTAAACTAATTTTGGTAAATATATAGAATAAATTTGATATTTCTGTTACGTTTAACACAGTTGATGTTAAGTAGTATATTTTCATAATAATTTATACAATTAATATATTTTATAATGGGATGTATGGAATTAGTTTTGTGTACCCACACATAATGGATAACATGGTGATCATTAAGAACCAAACGTAGATTTCTTGACATGTTGATTTTATTATCATTGATTACTAATTGATAACATCAAGAAGCTAATGTTTTTGAGGTACCCTTGTGTTTTGGTAATTAAACAATAGGAAAATATTTTCATTGATCATGAAATAACTTATTTTTCTACTACTATTTATAAATAAAATGATATTTCCTTTGAGAAATAGATTTATAAGATGAGTATGACTTTTAATATATATTTATATTTGGACAATGTTGAAAGTCAAGTGACCCTCTTCTATAATAAGAATACATGAATATTTCAACATTAAATTAAAATGAACTAGTGTGATTTTTAATAGATTTCTTCAAAGTAGATATAATAATCACATTAATTTGAAGATGGTTGGAGAACTATCATTATATCATTAGTTGTTATTAAAGATGATTAAAAATTATTCATTCAACAATGCACTATGGAATATCATTAAATACATTTCATGAAAATGTAAAAATATATGTTTATTATTTGAAGTGTGATGAAAATGATAAAATTGTTTAAAACAGTTATTTCAATAGTTGATATGAAGAGAGATTAGTTCATGAATTACTTTAGTTATATATATCTATTAAAATAACCTAGTATTTCACTTATAATATTCCTTTCTTATTGATATTTGGAAGTGTACTTGGAGTTTTATTCTATGATTTGCTTTATTTTTTATGTTGTGCATAAGGTCTAACTAGTGATTCTAAAAAAATCATTGATTATAAAAGATATATACTTAAATACATAATATAATGATCTAAAAAACATAACCCTTATATGGATAACATATCCATATGGATATGTATGTTATTTAAATTGAAGAAAAATATTTTCTATAAAAAAACATTGTTAGTTAATAATAAAAATTTTACATTTATTGGGGGTCAGAATAAAAAATTATAAATACAAGACTAAGTAGTAATACATAATATATTTTAGTATAAATATAAGACCCATTATATAGATTTGAAAGTCTCTTTGAGTAAGTCAAATTTTTAAAAGTACATGATCTCACTGTAATGGTAAAAATGAAAAGTATTTCATATTAAATTTATGTTTTTTGAAACAAATATTTTATATTTTTTAGATATAATTAAATAATCACATTCACTTGAAAAACATGTAATTTTTCATCGATGATATAGAATAAACTATAATGAAAATGAAATAAATTATTTATGCTTCTAAGAATATATCATGTTTTAAGATTTTTCAAATATGCGGGACACCCAGAATATGTAACATAAAAAAAGATTATTTTGGAATCCACCATGATTATCATTAAATCATAAATATCATGATACTCATGGTGATTCAATAGGGATTCAATCTAAAAATTAAGGAGTTTTCATCTAGAAAAATGTGACATTATATTTACATTATTTTTTGAAATTAATCTTTCAGTATTTTATGATCATTGTGATCATCATGTCCTATTGGATATCTAAACTACATTATTGACCAAAAAAATAACAATATAGAAAATTGTTAATGAATTATTGAGAAATTTTTTTTACATACCAACTATATGAGTTGAGAGTTTATTATAGATTAATTATAATGTGGAATACCCCCACATAATAATACTAATAATATTTTGAAAGAAATTATAATATATTAAATAACTAATGTGTTAATTTATTATTAAAGAACTATTTATGGGGTCTTGATGTTATATATATTAACATTGGAAGAATAAAGGGTGCGAAATCATGTAATACAATGAAAAAATATGATCCAATATTTAAAATATATTTGTTGATAGAAATGAGATATCGAAATTATAAATTTATGATAAAATCATTAAGTGTAAAAAAAATAATATAATATTCATATATTTTAAAATTTTTATTTTCATTTTTCAAAATCATTGGAAAATCATTAGTATAATAGATAATTACCTATGAATTTGTCTAATAATTAATAAGAATTAAGCTGACTAGCATTTGTCATTATATAGTTGTATCATCCTGGATGGTTACTATATTTTGGGAGGGATTACATATTATTTAATTTCAGTGGATACTCAGGAATTCTAGAAAATCATACCTTCGGGGAACAAATAAAAATATAGTTATTGTAGATGGATAACTGGTCGGTGTAAGAGTTTAAATTGGAATGTTTTTAGGATTCAATGTAACCTCCATGGTGTCATGGATATTGGTTCATAGTTTTATTCTATCCTATTATTATTATTGATAATATGATAGAATCACTTAATATGTGGGATAAAAATCATCATTCAACAATTATGTATACTTTCATCTTATATATGAATGTAATTAATGAAACCAGGTATTCGTTTTTTGTTTGAATTATTTTTTTAATTTCACGGGTAGGATTCTATTGAGAAGTGATAGAGATCCATTAATTGAGATTCGGTAAAGGTTAATTAAAATTGAATTAATTGAAATAAGTATAACTGAAACATATTCATCCTACTCTTACTATTGATCACATAACCTATTGGTGCTAATATTTTCAATCAAATTCCATTTTACACCCTCTATTAGATTCCCAATAACCTAAAGAATTGAACATTTTCATTTTTTGAGTTTCAATTTCACGTTAATTATGAATTTATGAGTTTTATATAATGCATATTCTTATGTTTACATATCAATAATGTACATGAATCCAAAAAAATATATGTAATAATGGGTTGATAATTATTAATAATGAATACCTCTAGTGAAAAGTGAATGAAAATTGTGTGTCAATATTTTCTAATCTCAAATGGGATATATTTAGCATTTAAGGAAATGTTATTATTACAAAATTCTCTTGTGAAAAGTTGTACAACACTAATTTATTTTTTGTCCATAATTATTCAATGTGAATATTGTAATTGATGACTTTTCATATAATAAGATATTTATTAATTGAGTAAATGTTTTTATAAAATTGTAAATTAGAGTTATTTATAGAGTCATATGTGTTTATTAAAAATAATACATTCACATTTAAAAAATATAACTATTGTAGTTTTTTTAGTGATATGTAGTCAGAGACCACTAAACATGATAAAGATATTGATATATTAAGGATTTTATGGATGAATTGGTGGTTCTAAGTTCACATATAATAATTAAAATATAGGAATGATTTTATATGTGACACCATGATATTTTACGAAAAATACTATGTCTCATATTGTGTACAATATGAAACTCCAAGCCTAAATGAACACTAAAATATTATTATTTATATATAAAAATTATAAACTAGTCAATTAATTGGTAGGTATGAGTGGGATAAAAATAATTATTAAATATATATATATATATATATATAAATTTCCTTCAAAAATTCAGTTTACATTCCAAATTACATTAAATAAACATTAAATTTTTAGTGAAGGTATATTAGGCTTAAAAAAATTATCCAAAAATCTTTTTTTCTATAAATATGAAAATAATTTATTTTCTTGTTTACACTATTAAAAATTTTATTTGAGAATAATAATTTTTAGTTTTAATTAAATAATTAAAAATTTAACATGGAGTGAGTTTTATTAATTTTTTGCAATAGATTTATTTTTAATGAATAAATATTATTTTTATTGAGAGAT
The DNA here is from genome assembly GCA_963277665.1 of Viscum album. NCBI lineage: Eukaryota > Viridiplantae > Streptophyta > Magnoliopsida > Santalales > Viscaceae > Viscum > Viscum album. The sequence goes on from OY728129.1 coordinate 571,389,647, forward strand.
ATATTTTTACATCAGTCATTTACAAATTAAAATTGTTTTTTTAATTCATTTGAAATTAAAATTATATATATTATATTATTAATAATATAATTATGTACATTGGTATTAATTATATGATTTAATTATTTATAAATTGATTTTTTTACATTAAATGGCAGTTTTTACACAAATATTTTTCAGTGCATTTTTAATTATTATCCTAATTTATGAGACCCCCATTATTAGAATATAATTTTATAAAATGGATTCTATAATTAGAATCATAAGGATTAAATAAATTAATATAGTGACATTTTTTATAGTCATTAGTAATTATAACCGTGATAAAATTCATTTTTTCTTTTAAATGAAAAATATTCAATTAATTTTCCTCTATTTAATTATTATGGCAACAAAAGCAATATTTTTTATGGAAAATTGACCTTGTTTTTATACTCTTCCATCTATGTTTTTCATCCATATCCATATATTCGTTCGTATTTACTAAATTTTATTTTTATTATTGTATAAGTTTATATTATTGGAATTTTTAAAAACAAATTATTTTACAAAATGGAAAAAAATGAATATTATTTTTATTTTATAAATGAGTTAATTATGGATGTTTAATAAATATATATGCAATTTTTTTATCTTTATTACATGAATCAATCTTTTCACCATCATAAAAAATCAAGGCCTTGAATAATCCTTCATAATATTTGATTTTGATTTTAAATGAAAATTTACTTCCAAGTATTATCCAAAATTTTACTTTTAAAATTTAATTTCATATTGAAATGTTTATTTTCCTGAATAATCTTTGTAATGATATTTTATAGTGTTTCTATTCTTCAAGGTTATTAAATAATTATTTTACATACACTCCGCTAGAGTTTTGTTGTAATGATACAATCCTTATCCATTATATAAATGTATTATGATTAGTTTAACTCATAAAATTACTGATATTTTTTATGCAAGTTAGTTTATTAGGTAATGTTAATGATTATAATGTAATGTTTATAAAGTTTCATTTTTTTATATGATAACTGTATTGAAATTATTAGATGATAGTTGGACAATGGAATTAAAAAATCACTTTTATACATTGGTATTTATTATAAGATAGAATATATTTGGTATTATCTCGAGTACTTGGCCATTTATAAATATATCTTTGGGTAATGACTTCATAGTGATTTTATATGTCTTTGAAAAAAGGAATGAATTGTACATTTCAGATCTATGGATTTATGAATTCCATTATTATAAATTACATTATTGATTTCCTTGTGATTTTTTTGATAGTTATGATATCTAGGGATATGTTTAAATCTCATGTGAATGTTATTATAGAATTATTTTATAATAATTCATTCCAGCCATATTATTATTAGTGCTTGATTTACTGATAAAATTTAATGATTTAATTTTTTTTACTATTTTATATATATTATTAACAATTTATTCAAACTAGATTCTATTGTACAAAATTCTTATTGGATATATTTTGTCACACATTATTTTCTATCATTAAAATGGGAAACCATAATATTTAATATCGCTAATATCCAAGAATATTCTAGAGGGAATAATGAAGTTAGAATAATAACATTTGTTTTTATGTTTTTAAATGTATGAGAGATTTATATATGAATCTAGTTTTACAGCAATACTAAACTATTTAGCCCATCAATATATTATTTCTTGTATCAACTACGTATTTAATAATTTCATCACTCACTCATGGATTCTTGTTTTGGTGTCTCAATACTTGGTATCAGTGGAACTCTAGTAGAAACCATGAAAATTGGATTTTTAAAACATTAATTAGGTAATAGTACCATATGACTACCTTGGATAGAAATCCTAAGTATAGTATATCATCCTAATGTTTTACAAGGTAGATATTATGTGCTTTTATGAGAAATAAAACATTTTCTATATAATACAAATATATATTGTTTTTTAATATATTCATCTTGGGGTAATTACTCCAAATATAGTTGTTCGAGTATATCTTACTCATCATTTTGGTGCATAGTTAGTTTCCCCATACTATAAAACTATTTTGACCCTCCAATGTGATATTATATGGTTAATTATTATTTTCATTTCAAAATGTTATTATAGAATTTAATAGATGATATCCATGAAGGGAGAAGATGAAACCTATGGTTCCTGTATATATACATCAAATAAATGATCCACAAATTATTTGGTTTCCCACTATAATTATATTTTATGATATAATTACTTTTGGTATCATTTAACGGATGTAACTAGAAGTGTCTAGGGTACTTTTTTATGTGATTGATAAAATTATGACTATGGGAAACTGAAATGGATGATTATAGGAGTGAATGTTATTTTTATTATGAATAACTAGTTATAATGATTTATTATTAAAAATGATAACCTTAACAAAATCTTAGTTTAACCAAAGAATTGATATATATATATATATATATATATTTTGTAGAGATATTTGTTAGAGGATACCATAAATTGAAGAAGGATCAATTTGTTTAATGTCAAAAATGTGGATAGAGACACCACGTGGAATTCCTAATGGAAGGGAATTATTTTTTTTCTATTTGGAAATTAAGGTCATGGAACAATAGATTGTTGACATGATGAATGTTTTATCTCTGATAAATATGGGAACAATTTGAATTATTACCTAAATATAAGGGTTATCTTCTAGATTAAGTAATAAGATGTTCCAAGTCAATTATTTATGTTGATTTATTAAATATTTTTTGTATTGTTATCTTGAATTATTTAGTAGATAAATTATATTAATCTATACTACGTTATAATTATTGGGAATCATAAAATTATTCTTCAATAATAGTTTTGATTTTATGATTATAAATCATACATTAAATATTTCTAATGTCCAAGAATGTTATTTAATGGAATGGAGATATTTTATGAAAAAAACACACGGTTGAGGGATACGCTACCCATAAAATCTACCCAATGTAGAGATTATAATGTTTAATGGAGAAAAAGAGTATATTGAAAAAATTATATAAACACAAAAACCTTTGAAATGATTAGTGTATTTATGGGATCTTTAATAATGTTCACAGTTTCTTTTATAATTTTTCAATATAATCAATAATCAATTATTTTATTTGTGGAATATGGACACATTTAATTTTTGGACCAATGAATATCATCATTATGGTTTTATGGTGATTCAAGTTATCCACATGTTTAAGGGAAATTATGATCAAGGTATTCACATATTTTTTATTTAATATTCTCATAAAATTTATATTATTTTTTAACTAAAGTTAATATGGTTTTAAAATTTACCAGTCTTCCTTATAATTTTAATTTTTTTTATTTTTCAATTGGTAATAATTGTTTATTAAGGATACCTAAAAATAGAATTGATTAATTTTAACTTTGGGCATTACTATTGATATTTTATATATTAATGTATTATATTATATATCTTATTCTATGCATTTCTATTTTGATAAATATTTATAGACTGATTTAATGAAATTTCATTATTTTTTAGATAATACAATATATTTATAGGTAATTTTAGTGCCTCAATCATGAAAAAATCATCCTGAATATTTATTTCATGGAGAAAGAGTTGTAGTGAAAATTGGTCAATGAATATCCTGGTGATAAATTAGTCCTCAAGAAATTTAAAGAAATCATGTGTTTTTTTAGTGTCCTATATCAATATTGCAATCTAATCCATCTACATTAGAAAGATAATCATGAAATAAAAATATTTTACTTTGAATGTCATTTCTAATAAATTAATTACATTTTCCCTCTCTATGGATTTATGAATTTCTCATTGTAAAATTTTTACTCAACATGTTATATTCCACTTTTTATTAGTGCTTATGAATCAATTTTCTCTTTCATGTTTGTATTTTTACATATCAGTAATATTTTCCAAATTGAAACCTAGTTTTGGGGTATCCCAGATGATTAATTTATATCCCCTCCCCTCCACTAAAGAGGATGTTTTATAACCCCTTTTAATAATGTTGGTTTTCCAAAAATGTATTTCTAAATTTTAATCCCCTGATTGTGGATAAAATTTTAAAATTGTGAGGGAATAATTTATTAATGGAATTATAATGTTACAACAAATTATTTTCAAACAACACTATTTTCGATAGAGTATATGACATAAAACAATAAGCCTTAATGAACTGTGAAATATTATTATTAAAATTTTACTATAATGGAATATATATTGAATTTAAATGTGTGATTATGATCCAATAAATTATGATATATATATATATATATAGTTTTACTCATTAATATTTTATTGGTTAATTCTTAGTAAATAATAATTCAATTTTTATTATTGTCATATTACACCTCAAAAAAAAATTTCTATGAATTTATTATTGATATATTCCACAAGAAATTATTGTATTCAATAATTTACACTTATATAAAATAAACATGTCAAAATAAAAATAATTTTTTTAATATTAGTTAAAAAAATAGATTGTATTATTTAAATATTTTTTAATCATTTGTTTTGTCATTGAAAATACAATTTTTAAATGTTTTCTATTATAATATTTAATAGTCTCATTTCTAAAATAATTTAAAAGAAAATTTAGTTCTATAATTTTATTTTCAATCTAATAATGTATATGTGAATACTTTTTTTGTTTTAATCTATTAATAAAACATATTTATACGTTAACAATAATTTTTTTGAAAATTTATTTTTACATCGATTTTTATAGTTTTAATCCTGCATCAATTTATTCCACTAATAGAAATTTAATTTGATAATGTTGAATCAATATTTGGATAAAGGAGGTCATAATTTGATGAAAAAAACCCATTTATTTTTATCCTTTTTGAATAGTAAATTTGGTAAGCCGTATTAGCTCGGTAAAGTGTAAAATGGGTTAAAATTGGTTAAAACTTACTATTAATATCACCATTTGTTATCTTAATTGTTATTGGATGAAATGAGTTTTAAACTTATCACCTTTGTCTTTAAATTTATCTTTTAAAGGATACATATCCATGAATATTGACTATGTAATATTTAATGTAATGAAAAATTAAAACTTTTACTCTCATACTTCTTAATAATTTATCTATCAAATATAGAAAAAAAATGTAAAAATGAATATTAATGTCTATTTTTGTACACTCAAATTACTTTCATGATGATAATTTATTTATAATTCTTAGTGACTATAAATTTAATATAAATTTTTGTGTAACTTTGAAAAAAAATTAATTAATATAAAAATCATAAAAATGATTTTAAATATATAGTAAATTAATCTAATTTTTTTATTTATATAATTCCATGAATTTTAGACAACAATTAATAATATTAGTTATGTTTTAAAAAATTATATTTTAATTAATTTTTTTTCTTTATGAAAATGACGTCTATTTAAAATAATTATTTTGAAAATGGAATTAAAGATATTTTATTTAATTATTTCAAATAAACCATGATTAAATATTACAGGGGAATATTTTATGGCCTAAAATTTTATTCATTTTCCATTTATAGTCTAATTTTTGAATTATATTTAAAATCTATCCCATTAATTATTAAAAAGGTCTTGTCACAGTTTTGGTTAAAATATGATAACAAAATTGTTAAACCAAATGATAAGGTCTAAAATGACAAATAGTCCCATTAGGATATTATTTTTTTGAAAATATATCATATATATCGTAACATATCTAGGAATATTTAGAAATTATGAAGCACTTTTCTTGAAATATGACTTTATGATGTTTTAATGTTTTATAGAATACGAAGAGTTACACCCACCTCACTTATAAAAGGACACCCCATCCCTCTATTTGTAACACCACATTTTTCTTCCTAGATCATCCAATAGCTATTCATATACATTATAAACATACATAAACATTTTAAAGATAATATGGTATCACCTATTGTCCAACCCTATGTTCCATATGAATGTAACTATAAGAGGACCCCCCGAATTAGAGGTAATGAACTAACCCAACCCCTTTTAATTTATTTCATATTCTACCTCTCTGTATCTTGGATATTAATTATAAAATTATCTATTTATTATATCATATATAATATAATGTTATAATTATAATTTTACTACAATTATTAAACCTCTTTTCCATCCAATATAATGTGAAATTATCACTCATGCCTACGTACGACATACAATATCCGATTAGTGATAAAAATCATTTTTATAACCATATTTCTAAGATGGGTATTATGATTGATATAATGTTTATTAAGGATATTAATGACCCAATTATTATTATGGAATAATAATCTTTTATATACCTTCATACTATATAATATATTGGAAAACAATAATGTTGCTCGTGAGTGCATCTGTCCAACCACTTATATAAAGAAATTTTATTTTTTTAACTTAACCATTACAAAGGAACGTCTAATGATTATATATTTAATTTATAAAATTATAATTATATTTTTATGGGGATTTAATATGTAACTTTCCTTCACTCTACCCATCACAATGTGAAAACTACATTCATGTGAAGGTATCACCAACCATCTCCATGAACAATGCAATACATTTTTTTGTTTATACATTTTAAATATAAATATAAAGATAAAAATAATGAAAATATATTATATTTATATCATTATTAACATTTTTTATTTTATGGAAACATGATAAAAGTATATGTACTAAAGGTTCCAACTAATAAATTCATGAAAAACGGATAAGTTATCAATTAGAAGTGTGATTTTGAAATAGAATTAAAAATAAACATATGATAATGTGTTATAGGGGATATGATATATATTATTATCGGATGTTAATATATTTATAATAAATATATTTTTATTATTTAGAATGTTTGAACACATATGAAGGAAGTCAAACCTGAGTAAATGTTATATTCCACTATCACATCATTATTCCGTATTACTTATATTTATGTATTTTATTGGGGAATTTAATGAAAAAATATATTCAACCCAATTTTTTTGTCCTATAAGTATATTATAAAATTAAATGTTTATTCCATTCCCCACTATTTATATACCGAATGTAGTAAGTCAAATGTTTGAATGAAAACTAACTTTTTTATACTTGGTTAGGATTATTTCTCATTCATATCTATATCATCATCAAAAATATTTCAAGAATATTTTAATAATTTTATAATAATTTTGTATTTAAATTTTTAACCCTTTTTTAATTTTAAGAAAAGTGTTTAAAATGATTCTTATAATCACTTCTCAAATAATGTATTTTTTACTTTTCATACAAATTTATGATTGGAATGTTTTTCTGTTTATATAACTTGAACAAAACATCAATCCATCATGACCACTCGATGGTTTGATGATTAATTTCACTTTTTCCATGGTTATTTTCAATGAAAATGATTTCATAAAAACCTAGTATTATTTCTTTTTTAAAATATATTTATTATTTGAATAGGGTATTTTACATAAAAAAGGTTGTATTAATGTTTTTATTATTTTTATATTAATAATTTAATTAATACAATAATTTTATAAGATTTACACTAGGGATTCATTATAATGATATGATAAATATAATTTATTAAGATGGTAATGAAAATATTGATAGGGGAATGTACTTACATTATACATTCTGATTCATTAATTACAAATACTTATTATTTTTTTTAGAATATTAATTATGCAATAATATTTCATCATGTGATGAATTCATTCGAATTAATAATTTACTGGTGGGGATCAAAATTATATATCCCATTGATTCAAATATATGTCCATGATATGTTGAAAAATGGGTATTTTATTGAGGCCTAACCCATTTATGTATATTTCTTGTCTTGACACCCTATTTTTATTTTTTTATACCTTGCAACAAGGCCCTGATAGAATGTTTTATTTTTCCAATATTATGAATTCTGTCTTTATGAAATCATTTTTGGATTTCCAGGTAATTATTTAAATACTAATTATATCAATGAATAACATTCAAGATCATGGGATGCTTTATATGAATTATTTGATCACCATTTAATCATTCCACATGATTCTTAGTTCTCATGTCAATAATTAAATAGAATGTTATTTGGTAATTAAAATTTCCATATCAATTATTCCTTATTTATTTAAAAAATATCCAATAATGTCTAACCCTTAATAATAATATGATCTCATCCTTTTTTATATTTTTTATGTTACAAGGATGTATACTATGTTTTATATTCAAGGATATTCAATATAGAACAACGATTTTCTATAAGAAAATACTTTGTTGTTTTAATGTTTTCAAATATATATGAAATTTTTTTATATATCTATATTACCTATACATGTAAACTATTAAGTCCTTTGGGAGGTTATTCCTTGAAACTAGTTCAAACATAATAATTCAACCAGGAACTTTTTTGATACAATGGTTGGTGACATTACAGGATACATTTGTAGTTCTAGAAAGATATTGTTTTAAAAAAATATAAGGAATTGAAAATGAAATCCAATAGAATAAAGAATACTTCAAAGGATGTAAGAATAAATTATATTAATTAAATGAAATATATACCCAAAAAGATATTAAGAATGCTAAATTTTATTTCAATAGTATTAAGAGTGAAATGTCTAACATATTTTTGGAATATAAGAACATAATAAATGATGTTTAATTTGAGAAATTTAATACGGGGTTAGAGTAAAGATCAATTCTAGTATAGGATAAAAAAATAAAATCAACATAATGTTTATTTTATTGGAGGTAAAATAGAATAATTGAATGGGAAACAATTATATTCTTCACCAAAATACATAGAAAACATCCATTTCGATACATTTTTATATAGTTTATATTTATGTGAACAAATATCCATATCTTTTAATGTGAGATTGGGATCTATATATTTTAAATAACATTCAATATAAAATAAAATGGTTCAATTTTTATAAAAAATATAATATTTAAAAATATATTTTCATTTATATTTTAGGATTTGATTCATATTCAAGAAAATTAGTTGTTGGGAAAAAACATTTAATAAACCCCGACAACATCAAATGTTTATATTCTCATGAAGAATATATGTGGTCCCCCAAATTAAACTCAATTGAAAGATAATACCCTAAAATAAAAACATATACTAAAATATATATTTTTTTTATTCAATATGGAACCTAAGGTTCAATTGTTATTATTTTTTGATGAGAATCTTTGGGAATAATGAAATTTAATATAGGTAGATTATTTCAAACAATGAAAGATATTGAAATAGTATACCAATAGAATAAATTATGAGTTTGTGTAGTAAATTACACAAAATAAGTTTTATAATAAATTTATATAATATAGATATGGATGAATTTATAATCATGGATATATTTTCAATCAACGTGTTTATAGTGAAAAAGAAACCAGATTCATATATTCCATAAATGATTCAAAATAAATTAAGTTGATAAAGAAAAAAAGTAAAAAACAAGAAGATAATAATGATTGGATACCTTTATGTTATAATATAACGAAAAATATTCATTCAATGATAATTAAGTAGGCCATGAAAAATTTCTAAACAATTAGGAGATGGATTTTCAATAATGGGGGAAAATGAAATTCTATAGATTATTTAAAAGAATATATGAGATTCAGTGTTGATGGAGAAAAGAAAAGGGATATGGGTAAGTCAATACAAGGGATGGTGAATTGTATTGGATTAGTGGAATTAATTTTTAGAAAATATTTTCATATTATAATAAATAAAAGTGCATTCCTAAAGAATATATGCTCAGTTTTTTAGAACAATTTTTATAGAATTAAATTAGATGAAAATTTATAATTCTTCTTCTATAGTGTATTAAGAAGTCTGATGTAAAGAAGAAATATAAATTAACAAGACTTATTTATGATGTGATGACCTAAGAGTTCTTTAAAATATACGAGGAATGAGGAAACATGCTCGGAAAAATTGAAATGATTATTTTTATAATTTTGATACAAAAATGGTGATGTTAATGATGATAAAATAAAAACTAAAATATGAATGTGATTTCATTTTTGATGCACATTAGGGAATTTCATACAAGGAGATAGTTGAGAATGTATAAATGATCATGCTTCATATGAGGATTCATGTTAGATAATTTAATATTCATATAAGAAATAGTTATATCAAATATGTAGTTGAAATGGATAGAGTCTTTTGGATGATAAGAAACTGTCATATTTTTTTCATCAAACTAATATGAAAAGGTTTCTCATGTTATTCTCATATATTTTTGTTTTTTCAATAATTTCATGGAAATGATGGTTATTCTGATTATCCAGGTAATACCTATGAAAATTAATTTTCTATCAAATAATTATGACAAGTTAGATTCTACCATCATTAATTTATTGAAAAAATTTATCATTGAAACATATTTAATGAAATGATTATCCTCGATAGATAATAGTTTGTAAGATACCAATTAAAGGGGAGATGTGATAGTAAATTTATAGAATATAATAATTCATGAAAATTGTGAATTCTAAAAATATCATGGATGTTTCCACTGATGTGGTTTTTGAGAATATTATTTCATCCATTATTTTCAAGTATAAATTTTATTTCTTCATGGAAATATTGATTTGATCATTAACATTAATTGGAAAATGGATTTCAATAAATCGTTGATCTGAATTTCAAGCCTTTAGAATTTTATTTTCTAATTGATTTTGTACAACCAAAATGAATCACGAATAATTAGAGATGAAAAAATAATGACGTAAAATTTTTTAATCAAACCTTGTACAAATTAAATATTTGTATGTTATATGAAAGATTAACACAACCTACTATCATGTAATTTCTATATATTATTTAGAAATGAATTTAGTATTGTATATTTTTGAACCCACGGGGTATTGAGTCCTTTTGGTTGTGAATATTAACACGTGTTAATATGTATTAACAAGAGTATTTTTTTAATTTGTATGGAGTTCCAAAGAGAATGTGATATTAATTAGATAAGTAAGAACCCTTTAATGGTTATAGTATGTTATGACAATTTCCTATTATATTATAATTTGATAACATCTTGACTCTGGGAATTTTTATCTGTCCATAAGTTTTTATATTCTTATAAAAGAACATTATAAATTAAGTGGTAATAATATGAGATACTTCCCCTTACTATATAGTACATTATATTTTTTCATTTTCGAGATGATTTCTAGTGAGATACTTCCATTGAAGATAACATTGGATTTCCATTAAAATGATAAAATGTTTTATGGTCCTGTATTTTTTCCTTTTTTTAATGGAGAAACATTATTTCAATATGATATGAAAATATCATTGGTTGCTTCTGAATAATTTGAGTTGGTTTTTAAATAGGTGCTACATTAATTTAAATATTTTATGTTGACAATTTTTACTAATTTTTGTAAGTTTGATGTAAATTGGAATTAATTCATGCTATAAAGGGCCTTTTAATAATGGTAAAAAGTTTTTGTGTGGTCTATATAATAAATTGGAATTATTTGAGATATTTTAAATCTATTATAGTGATTGAGAATGATTGATTTAATACTGACTATATTAGAGACTAATTGTTTTATATTTTGATTTGTATAGATCAATAAAAAAGAATAATTATTTATTTTTAATGATCGTGATTTTATGAAGAATTGTAAAATTATTTCATGTTTTTCATAGTTATTTGTAACATTTATTAATAGAATATAAGGATATATTCATGAATATTAATTTGAAAATATATGGTATAATTCATGGATTATAAATAAATGCAATAATGGAAAGTCTAAAATAGGATACATATAATATTCTGTGTGATTTATAAGTTATTCCATGTTTTTTTGGATTTTACGATGTTTATATTCTATAAATCAATACAATAGAATGATATAGAAAGATAAATAGAAAAAAATAAGGAAAATACATTACAAAATTATAATACATAATATATTAAAGTTGTACATTAAATCAATCTTTTTTTGTGCCATCCCATTACCGATCTATCAGGTACATTCAGGAACTCATCATGATTATCATTTTTGTTGTTGTCTATAGAGAACCAAAAATAAATTTGGAGGATACCTATAATGTTAAAGACGTTGATTTGTTGGACTTTCAAATTTAAATCGTAGTTTCTACCGAAAGAAAGATGATTTCACACTATGTAAATGGGTTCTATAGAGTGTAATGGTTTTTATGTGAAGGTTTTGAAAGGGGTAACTCTATGAAAGGTTACACATTTTGAATGTTAGTTTCACGAAGTGTTTCATTTAAATGAATGATTTTTATTCTGAGGTGATGGATTTTTTCTAGTACATAAATATCATCGTATTCATGATGGAAATGTAAATTTCATGTCATCAAATTCTCATAGTAGGGACATTTTGTGGAGCAACTCAGGTTCTTGGTTCCCATTCGACTACATGTTTTCCTTTTCTCTCAAACTGAGGATCCTTTCCAGTTATTTTTTGAGACAAATTTCCTTTCATATTGGTCCACTCGAAGATCCATATTCATTGTGGTTGTGGTTCATCTCTCCAATTAGGTTATCTTTTCTCTTCTTCATTGTTAGGTATTATCGTATCACCATTGCGATGTATTATCAAATCTATTGATCTATGTTGTAATTATCTCCTTTCCTAATCCAAGGACTGTTGTGTGATCCCATTCTGAAGGTTGTTCCCTTTTTAGTCATGGTGTATAAGGTTTTCAATATTGATTTTTGTGGTTTCCTGATCTTTTTTGACGTTTTTATTTTCTTATTGAATCAATATTGTGACCAGGATTGGATTATAGGGTCTCCTCTGGTGTTTTTGGGTTTTTTTGTTGGTATATTAAATTGAGGGCATGTATGACCTCTGCTTTTTGGTGGGTGGATCCATCACTAGCCTCTTATAATTAGATTGGGTTCTCTTTCTTTGTAAGTTGATTTATTAAATTCTCATTAATGTTTGTGTGTGTTGAAAAAGTGTTATTATATAGCAACGTTTTTTCAAAGGTTTAAATTAATGAAAAGGATGTGAATAATTGTGAAACATAAAATTTAATTTGTTAAAATGAGTACATGGGTTACCTTGGGTACTTAGGTGATAGGTTTAGCTTCAAGCCCTCGTCCAAGTTTTTTTATTATATGGAGGTTTTCTAATGGGTATTTCCTCTTTTTTCTAGGTTGATTGTTCTATGGTAAAAATATTGACATTGATTGGTGATTTACTCATGCATTATTCCTCTATAACCAAGGCGTATGTTCTAAGAAATGGATTTGGAACATGATTGATTATGGTATGAGTAGTCCCCTAGTTTGACCTATATTGTTCCTTGTTACAAATACCTATGATACTAATTCGATTTTCATTTCCAATATTTTGGATTCATCCATGATATGCATGTTTTACCTAATTTTTCTTAGAATTGTGAAAAAACTGAATTTTTTTTCTTGATTTCTATTAAACATCACTATTTCTAATCATACATTTCTTTTCTTAAATAATCATACATGAAATGTTATAAAAGATAATTTATATAGAACACTTAAGAGAGACCCTACAAATACTATTAGCCCACACGATGCACACCTCCACAGTGGTGCATAGACCTTTATATTTTATCCAATCAAGGGAAGGGAATGGATCTACAGTAAGACAGTGAGGTCTGTGTCTGCTGGTTTTGTGTAGCTAGTGGTAAAACAGGGGTAATTCTCCAACTCCATCACATGGATTTGTTTTTTGGTTTCATTCCATGATGTTGTACTTGTTTATAGATAATACACTACTTTTATAGTTGATCATTTTTAAAATCTTTTCACTATTGTGGCATTTATATTACATTGTTCTCCCATTATCTCTTTAATTCTATATACAGATATATGTCATGTGTTTGATCAGGTTGGGAGGAATTTTCCCTTTGTTGTGTTATTCGATTGTCATGTTCTTTTCTCTAGCCTATGAGGATTTGTAATGTGCTTAGGGTATATAAAACAATGGATGAGGTTCCATGAATGATGTTAGTTCATGTCTATTTGTTATAATTTCTTATCAGAGGTGTTATGTCCCCATAATTCCATTCCTAGGACATCTGTTAGACATGAGATATAATTTTTAGGACATGTGAGGTATGTTGTAATGAGGGTCTACCATGCTCATAACATAAACAGACTTAAGATTCTATGGGATGTTGGAATGTGTGTCTCTAGTGTTGGGTATGGTTTTAATTATCAGTTTTCTAGTATAAATTGATATTTTTTCTATTTTCTGGTCATTATTATGTTTCGATGTGCAGTATTATGCCTTTGATAGGCCTTATCGGAGTTCTCTAATAGGGTGAAGCTGATTATCTTTTAGGGAATCCACCTATATATCAGAATCTCGTCGAGACTATAGTATAATTACTTTATGCAATTGATCATGATGTACCTTGAGTTCTGAATGATCTTATTGAGGTAAAACAAGGAGTGGGAGGAGTTATTGATTGATTGAGGGAGTTCTTGCATGGGAAGCATCTACCCATTAAGGTAATGAATGAAACATAAGAGGTGTAGGACTGGATGGATATGATCAATCAATTCTTGGACTTTTTAGAAACCCCTAAGAAAATAAAGGCAATGTTTCCAGCAATCGGGATCGATGTTTTTGGTATGAAATAGTGGGATTCAATAATCCTTGAAGACAGGAATGTGGACTAGGATTATAAGTGTTTCCAAAACCTTTTCTTTATACAGTTTTATTCTAGATTCATGGATGCTGGAAAAGTCTTTGGAGTTACTATCATTATAAATAGAGAATTTTCAGGGTCGGAACAGATCAACTAATTTGTATATCTTGTCCATTTGACTCCAGATGTGGTGAGAAAAGACCAATTAAAGTCCCAGAAGTACCTTCATGTTTTGAGACCGGAATTCAAATTGTAGTCGTTCCTGTTAATGATTTTTACCTACATGAAAATAGTTGATATAAATTTAATGGAAGAGATTGATTTGGCAAGCTAGTATGGTTTTTCAAACCCTTCTCATCCATCTAGTGATATTTTCAGTTGTGTGCAATGGAAGAAATATAAGTTGAAGGATCTTCAAAGATGTTATGGAGGTGGGTCATAGTATTTATCCTCCTATACATCGTCTATTGTAGATGGAAATGTTCAAATGAGTTGATATCAGTGAGCAAGGGAGGACACACATGATGTTCTTGTCCTATGCCCATGAATATGGGCAATAGATGTTGATGAATTGGTCAATTACATTGATTCTATTGGGTTACGACTACAACTCATTATGATCAGGGTTCATCGACACAAAAAACAACTATGGTGTTGTTTGAAAATAAAAATTATATATGGATCTGGCCACAGGATTCAGTATTGAAGCATTTTTATGCATCAAATGAGTCTCCAGCATATGTTGTTGCATGTATAGCAAGAGGATCTATCATTAATGAATCTTCAGTAAAAAAATTGTATTTGATACTAGTTCCTCCCTCTCTTTTATATCTTTTTGTTTTTGTTGATATTCTTAAACATTTAGGGTAACTTATGTCTTTCACAATGGATTTAGTGACACCACATGGTAAGATGAAATTATAGGTGTTTTGGTGTCCTTCTAGTTTATTAATTATTTTTGGTATTGAGTTGGGCAGGGAGGGATTCATTTGGTTGGGGATCCCCAGATACTTCTCCTAGATATGGTCCGCCAGTGGCGTCTTTTATGGAAGTCCTCTGCGGGAGCTCATTTGGCATATCGGAACAATGTTTCCCAGCGATTACTTTGTTCCCGCACTCGATTGTGAAAGATAGTGGCCTCCATACCCTGTCTGCTCCTGCATCGACATTCAATAAGGGGGTGACAGGCCTCAGGTGGACTATCATGGCATGGTTCGGGTAGGCAAAACCTTTGCTTCCAGTGTTCAAGAGATTCGTGGCTTCGTGGGGGTTTCAAGGGGAGGTTTGGGTGTCGACTATGCAGAAGCTCTCATTTTGTCTGGTCTTCTCCTCGAAAGATGATTTTATCCAGGCGTAGTTCCATGCCTCTCGGTCTATGGGGAATTGGCGTTTCATCCTTTATATATGGTCTATGCAGGCTCATCGAGGGAAGGAAACTCCTTTGGCCACAGTGTGGGTTAGTCTTCCCGGTTTGGTGCTTCCATTCCAAAATGGTTCTTTCCTCAAAGCTATAGGAGATGCTATGGATGGTTTTCTGTGCGCGGAACATCAGTCTCAATGCGGTGAGGAGGTGATGGCCCCCTCAGATCTGTGTATAATTGGACCTTTCCTTACTGATCCTGGAAATGATTTCCTTAATAGTTCAATATTTCTCTCTATAGACCCAGGTCTTCATTTTCCCTTTTCTTCCTCGATACTGCGCCTTTTTCCTTTTGCAGGGACACTCAGTTTAGAGTTGCAGGAAAAGTGGTCATGTTCTCCGACCATAAGATGAGAGAGGCATAAGGCCTTGAGAGGTTATGTCTTCTTTGTGTGTAGGGGGTGGAGTCTAATAAGGTTTCTTCATGGTCCATTGAGCCCCCTCGACCTTCAGTTGGGATGGAGGATCCTCGGTCGCTGGCACTTTGCAAGGGGTATGTGGCCTCCACAAAACATTCTCTCACGCAATGCAAGGCTCTGGTCCCGATCCAGCGAGGAGTCGATCAGATGATGATGACCTCCTTCCACTTAGAATTTGACGCCTCCTAGATGGTATCAGTTGGGGAGTTATTGGAAAATTTCATGCAGTCCCCTTTGAGAGGTTTGGTGTCGAGGGTTTGGGCCCGACCATTTGAATCCTGTAATGACAGGGTTGGGGTGAAGCAAGCTATCATTATTTTTGTAGGGGTTGAGGATTGGATCCCTATTTCGGGTACCTCTAATAACCATAGAAGGCTGGACATGTGTTCTACTCACGAGGTTCCTGCTTCGATAGAGGTGTGGTCTTTTATAGAGCAAGGTGGGCTGATCAGCGAGGGGTCTTTGGCTGGTTTGGGTCCCCCTAGAGACTTGGTGGTTGTGAAGCCTTATTCTAAGGCTTGGTTGATCTCATTGGTGGAGGATGGATCAGCTATTAAGAGGATATTGAATCCTTATGCCTTTTCATCAGGCCTTTCAGTGGGTGGTTCAGGTGTGAGTACAAGGTCGACAGTGAAAAAGATGCAGGATAAGGAGCGACTTGCTTCCAATGTGTTTGTGACTGAGGTTCCTGGGGTAAAACATGGGTGTGTGTTGTTCCAATGATACCAACGTTATTCTGAAATTCCCGAGGTCTTGGGGAAAGGGTGAAAACTAATTTCATTGTGTCGGAGGTGAAAAATCATAAGATCAAGGTGGCAGTGGTCCCAGAACACAGGCAGAATCCTGCTAAAATCAAGGAGTTCTTGTGAAAGGTGAAGTTGCACAAATCATTGCCCACAGACCCCATTAACATGTTTATATGGCTTTTCTGGAATAAATATGTCTTAGTAGAGCTGATCTAGGCTGGGTATCAGCACTTACCAACGAGATTGACATATGTTGGGGATACTATAATCATGTACATAATTTATGTTAGTTGTGACAGGCAGAGGAGGGAGGTGTTATGGAGTGACCTCAGTGCTTTTGACCCAACGGACCATCCTTGGGGGTTAGGGGCAATTGCAATATCATTATAGACCATGAGGAGAGGAAAGGGAGGGGTAAATTTCAGCGTCAGGATAGTATATCCTTTATTCAGTTCCTAGAAGGAAATGGGCTGTTGGATTCGGTCTACTCAGGTGACCCATTCACATGTAGTAAAATAGGATGGGTGGTAGTCATTCCTGGAGTAGGCTTGACCGGTTTGTAGACAATGGGAAAGATATCTCGACGTTCCCAAATTTAAAGGTTGTTCATTTTACCCATGGAATCTCTGAAAACTCTCCATGTATGCTAAAAATGAAGAGGAGGGTCTCGGTGCAAGAGAGTTCTAGGGTCATGAGTTATTGGCCGAGTATTCCAGGATATCATCAAATGGTGAAGTTGAACTGGGAGGGTCCAATCCAGGGTCACTCATGGACGGCCTTGCATTTGAAATAGAGACGCCTTAAGACATAACTTCTTTCGTGGGCTGAAAGTATTCCCCCCATGGACCAGGAGCCGGGGTCGCTTAACCGAGACATTGATCTCTTTGAGGCTATCATTGATGAGGCCTGGGATGAGAATGCCTTTGGGGAGCTTTCTGAGAAGAAAAGTGCTTTAGCTATCATGATCCTTTCCCAGGATTGTTTGGTGAGAGATAGCTCATGAATTTAATGGATTAAGGAGGGTGACATAAATACTAATTTTTTCCATGCATGCATAATGGAGAGGCGGCGATTTGCAACACTGAACCTAGAGCTTGGTGAGGGAACCTTCAGGGATGACCGGGATGTGGTTGGAGGGCTAGTGGTTGCTTTCATTAAGGATATCCTTGCTAGTCTGAATCCTACCATGAGCCAGTGGTATCCTTAGTGGGGTGAGGAGTTCTGGGAGGTTATTATGTCCTAGGTTTCTAACCGGGACAATGAAATGCTTGTCGGCATCCTAGAGGATGAGGAGATACATGCGGCTATGGTGAACCTCAGTCATGAAAGTGGAGCTAGTCCTGATGGTTTCCCTAGAGCCTTCTATAGAAGCTCGTGGGTGGCGATCAAGGGGGATGTATCCATTTCGATTAAAGATTTTTTCAAAGTTGGTAGCTTTCCTCGGATTGTGGCTGCCACAAAATTGGTGCTCTTACCAAATGTCAAGGACCCCTCTTCTCGGCTTCATTACCGACCGATGAGTATGTGTAACTTCCCTTACAAAATTCTGGCAAGCATCATCAACAGGTGGCTATCAGGACTTCTTCTGAGGTGGATATCTCTGAGCCGCATGGGTTTGTGAAGGGTCGCTTGATTCAGGGTGCTATTTCTTTGTCTCAAGAGATGTGGAAAGACATTAACATGATTTTTCGCGGGAACAATATGGTAATTAAGTTGGATATGAATATGGCATGTGATAGATTTGAATGGGGTTTTATTAACAGGGTTCTGAAAAAGTTGGGTTCTTACGATTGGGCTTCTGATATTATTTTCAGATGTTTGAGCTTTGCTTGTCTGGCCATTTTCTTTATGGGGCGTAACTATTGTTTCTTCAAGTCGGTTTGTGGCCTCCATCAGGGAAACTCCCTCTCCCTGATCATTTTCATTCTTATACAGAATACGCTAAGAAGGATGATCATAAGGGGTCTTTCTAATATGGATATTCATCCCTTCAAGAAGAAGTCAAGATTACCATCCATATCAGACCTGATGTTTGCAGATGACACCATTATTTTCAGCAACTGGGGGAGGAAATAGGTGCATGGAATTATCAAGATTCTAGAGAAGTATTGTCACTGGAGTGGGAAAATCATCAACAGGGAGAAGAGTGTGTTCTATGTGTCCAAGGATTGCATCGGGAGCAGCATGATGACTTTGGGTATATGGTTCGGTATGAGGCATGGTTCCTTTCCTTTTGAGTATCTTGGGACTCCAGTGTCTCTAGGTTGGATGCAGATTAGAGATTTTGACTGGGTGGTAAGTCGGATCTTGGGGCGTATCTTGAACTCAAAAAACTGGTTTTTATCTTTTGGAGGTCACATATCACTTGTGAATAGTGTCCTTTCAGCCATTCCAGTCCATGTGTTATCAGAAACCAATGTACCGATGGGGGTGGTAAGATCCATTGATAAGATTTTGGCTCGGTTTATCTAGGATGGTGCTCTAGAGGGGAAGAGGCATTGGGTCTCCTGGAGGAAGATGGCCCAGCCCATTCATGAGGGTGGGATTAATTTGAAGATCTTAGATGTCACAATTCATTATATTCATGTGATGTTGGCATGGGAGGTCGATGAAGAACAGACTTTTTGTGGGAGCCTCATGGCGTGCAGGTACTGGGATAGTGCTGGTTTTTCTTCGGTGAGGGGGTCACTATTGTGGTCGGTGGTCAGCATCATTATTCCAAACATCTTTCAGCTCTCTCAGTGGATTGTTGGGGAGGGGAACATCTTTTTTTGGCATCACAACTGGTCGGGTAGCCTCCTCGGGTACCCGGGATGTCCAGTACCCATGATCACATTCAAAGAGTCTGCACAGTATCCATCCTTTTTCAGAGCCATCCTGGATGTTGACCAACGTGCGGTTTTTTATTCTATCCTCATCAATGTGGAACAGGATCATTGTGTCTTCACTCAAGCCCCCATGGGGATGTTTTCCTCGAATGGTTTATATAGGAGCAGTGCTCCCCAGGGATAATAGGAAGTGTACAGTGGCTGGCTTTGGTGTAATTCCCTTACAACTAATTCTTACTTTTCCACATAGAGGATACAGAATTTTGCAATTCCATATGATGATAAAATCAAGCACCTAGGGATTATAATGGACTCTGATTATTGTTGTTTGTTAAAATTTCTATGAGGATATGTTATCACACATATTCGTAGCAGGGGATTAGGCACGATCAGTGTGGGATTAACTTGGTGGTGTCTTCAGGTTGTCCTTCCAGGCGGAGAGGGTGGAGGGCTTCCTGTCTAGCTGGTTCTAGGGAGTAGACACAACTGGTAAGGAGAAGGGCGCGTGAGATGTCATTTTGAGCACCGACTGCTGGGGGTTGTGGCAAGACAGAAACCAGGCGAGGTTCGAGGAGACGCCATCAATGAGGAGGGCGATCATCGCCAAGATATGCTACACTCTGTTGGAATGGCATTTCATTGCAGGTAGCTGGAAGGATGTACCAGCAGTGAAGGCACTGTTCAGGGCTCGTGGGATGACCCAAGCATTGGGTATCGGGGGACAGAGGTTGTGGGTGCAGTGGCATCTGCCGGAGGAGGGCATGAAGTTGAATGTCGATGGATCATGTCGGTAGGGGGTGATGTGGGGGGGAGGGTCTGTCTAGGACACGTCAGGGAGCATGATCATGGAATTTTCTATGATCTTTGGACCTGGGATCTCCCTTTAGGCAGATGCGAGATCAGTACTTATAGGCCTCAAATTGTGATGATAGAGAGGCATCGGCCTATCACAGGTGGAGACGGACTCCCGAGCTGCCCATGATAGACTTCAAAGTAAAGTTAATTTCCCCAGTCCAATAATCTGTATGATTTGGGAATGCAAATCCCTAATGACGAGGAACTCTAGTGTTACACATACTTTGTGAAAGGGCAATGAAGTGGTGGATCATCTGGGGTCTCTTTAGAGCGATGAAGTCTTGGTCAATTATTTTTCTAATGTTTCTCAACTGAAACCTGAGGGGTTGAATTTGATCCGCGGTGATACCCTTGGCCTACACTATTTTCATCCCTCTTAATGCTACTTTTTTTTGAAAACATTTCATAAAATTAAATTGAAATGATGATGGTATTTTCTAGTTTTATATTAATAGTTGTTCGACATCTTAATCAGTATGTATTTTCTTGTCACTCATTGAGTTTAGGTTGATTTTTACATTTTAAATAGTGACATGTACACAACCAATATCGATACCTTCATATCATATGACACTGTCTGAGCGGGAAAAACTCATGAATTAGATATATGAATAGTTGCGAAATTGTTTCATTATCCCTAGTGATTCTCCTTGCGCATCTACTTGCTCTTTTATAAGAAAGAATGTTGTTATTTTTAGTTATGTGTTTACTATCATAATGTGAACTAAGTTATTTCATAAAAACAATTATTTTCAAAGATTAATATTTGGTTGGGTAATCATCATATCATATTTTGGGAGTCTAGTATACCGAAGAAAGAATTTAGGAGTAGGTACGTCCATTATGAATATATTGTCATTTATTTTTGTCTAACTAACACTCCAATAGTTTTTATGACTTTGATGAATAAGTTATTAATAAATATCATGACACATTTCTGATAGTGTTCATGGATGATATAATGGTTAATTCAAAATATGAGTGTGATCATGAGCACCATCAGAGTTTGGTTCTTGAAATTCTAATAAATCTCTATTTGTAGGGAAGTCATTCAAAGTGTATCTTCTGGATTATAGAAGTGATGTTATTAAAGAACATGATTTCCAAACACAACTTATTAGTTGATCCTAAGAAGCTAAAGGTTCTATAGTCATGGATGGAATCATATAATGTTTTTATGATATGAAGTATCCATGGTCTTTTTGGGTACTAAAAAAGTTTTTTTAAGGGTTTCTCTATGTTTTCATGGCCATTGACTACTCATACCAGGAATGTGGTGAAATTCATGTGGGATGTGAAGTGTTAGTCATATTTCGATTCAATAAAATAAAATTCGGCATTTGTAACTATTATAATCATATCTAATCTAAGTAAGGGATCTGTGGTGTTCTTTAATTATTCCACTACTTATATTGGATGTGTGATTATGAAGGATGAACATGTGGTAGCTTAAGGCTCTCATCATCTTGGACCGCAATTAAATAATTTCCCCACCCATGATTTAGATATTGTCTTAGTCATGCATGCACTCAAATTTTGGAAGCACTTTCATTTTGGGAAGATGTTCACAATCATTTCTAATCAATAAAGTATGATATTTTTCTTTTCTCATAATTACATGATGCTCAGATAGAGATGATGGATAGAATACCATCAGATGCTTAACATTGATATCGCATACACCCTAGGAAAGGTAAATATTTTTTAGAGATTGTATTTGCAAGAAAGAACCATCATTGGCATCTCTAGGATTGACGGAGGAGTGGAAATTTATTATTCTTTCCACATATATTCTCTTGGATTATTAGTATGATGTTTCTGGAATGGTTATGACTAGTCTACAACTATAATCATCTCTCAAAGAGCCTATTTTCATGATTCAGCATTAGGAAAATGAGTCTTATAAGACTTAAGATATCGTTTATGCTAGGGAGAATATTTCTAGTTAGTCGCTTTCATTAAATGGTATAATCCTTTTCCAGAATCATGTTGTCATCATGGTATATGTATGAAGTTTATCCTTTTATGATTATCACATCTCTCTATTAGTCGTTCATCCATGAACTATGATGACGTATTATGGAATGAGGCAGAAAATCTGGAGGTCGGGTATAATGTGTGACATCTAAGAGATTTTGCCTCACTCTTCCCCAACCCATTAGATTAAGGTAGGGCACTTTAAATAATCTGGTTTACACCAGCCTCTTCTTGTGCTAATTTGAAAATGGGTTCAGGTATCCATGGATTTTGTCGTTGTATTACCGAGGACTCCCCAATAGAAGGATTGTATATGGTCGTTTTTGATCGGTTGACAAATTACACCCATTTAATTCAAATCAGACACACCACTAATATTTAATAACTTGTAAAGATATATGTAAAATATGTTGTGAGGTTACATGGGTTTCCTTCTCTCATTGTTTCAAATTGGGATCATGGGTTTACCTAGAGGTTATGGAGGATTCATCAAGAGGAATGGGAAATCATGTCCTATTGAGCACATATTACGAAATATCAATATGATTTGATAGATTGTGTGATTCATGAGGGTTAGAAACTGTGTGAAGAGATAGTATGAAGATATGAGAAAGAGATGGGTGAATGGGTGACTAGTGAGAATGTTACATACACGCCACTGGAGGATTCATGTTTTTTTATTATTACCCCCCTCCCGCTCGCTCTCTGCCCAATCCTATGCACATATCCTTCACGCCGGACAGCATTTTTGCCCCTCCAAACTCACTATTCATGATGCTTTCTTCGTGTATTCTTTCATGGTCCAGCACTACCCCCAACCCTCCCACCTACTCCTGCCACTTGTCTTGGGAACTTCCCCCCTAGTTCCCATGCCTACCTCTTTATAGACGCTCTTTGTGGACCCCATCATGGTACTCACTGTCCCTACTTACCAGATGTCACGGTGGCACCCCCTAAGGCCATGTAGGAATGAAAATAACTATATCGGGAGTTTTCGGCCTCTTCTTTCACGGAGGCATAGAAATGATTATAGTGTACTAGAGTGGCTCAGTTTGGGGATACCAATCCCCCAACATGTGTTGCAACATTTTGTCCTATATCGGGGTCTCCAAAAACTAGATCAGATCTCAATGGTTCAAAGATATTATTTATGTCTTGTCATGGCCTCTGAAGAAGATATCTTTCATGCATGGCTTAGAGATCCATGTCCCTTCAGCCGATGGAGGTTCAGTTAATCGTGGTTGTTGATGGAAAATCATAGGGGGAAGGTGAGAGCCATCAATGTTGAATGGGTCGATCTCCCATATAACTCACTTCATTTTCAAAATGGAGTCATCCTAATGGAGATAGGGGACACCCTTGGTTGATTCCTCTGTTCAGAAAAGATTACTATGAGTTGTGAAAACATTTTGGTGGTGTAGTTATGTGTGGAGCTTGATCTCTCCCTCCCCATTTTGAAGAGGATTTCCCTTTGGGTGCAGGACTCCTTCAGTAGGATCCATGAAATTTCTTATCTGGTCATCCCCTAGTTTTTCCACATTTTGGCCTCATGTTCTATTCCATCCAGTTATGTCGAGGTCACCCCCTGGGGTAATGTCTTCTCAAGATCCCAAATCCCAAGATTTGGATGAGACATGCTCTCAGAGTTTTGCCTCCTACTGTCCCCTCAAGGGGTCCATCACCATAATAGGTGTCAAGAACTTTCCCCTTTTCCCTCTAGTCCAGGTCCTCGTGAGGGATCCTCCATTCCGTGATGTAGTTAATCTAGTCAAGTGATTCTCATCCATTCACATGTACTTTCTCATCTTTCTTCCTGGCTTTATTGTTCCCCACCTACTTAGATCCACGTGGTTGCGAGCCTCCATCGTAGAAGAGTTAAAGCTTATATCTCAACCCCCTCCAAGAGGTGTTGTACCCCTTCCCCCTTCCCTGATTTCATCTAATTATGTACCCATCATAGGTACATTTCCAACCAATGAGGACACCTTATTCCATTTTGTTCATCCTATGGTGGGCTCCCCAATAAGCCTAAGATCTCTAGATCATTCCCGGCCCCTGGGAGTCGATGTTGCCCCGAAGCCTCATTGATCTAGGTCCATGACTAGTGCCATCATCTTATGAATGGAACCATCCCAACTGCACATTTGAATTTCCAGATACTCCCTCCCATAGGATTCTATCCAAAATATAGGGAGTTCACACCCGTTCATGATCACTGAAATAGTAAGAGCATCTGTTCTCCCACATCAAGAAGGCCCACTACTCTAGAGCCAGTGACAGATCCCTTACTTTTCAATGATAAAAATCTTCATATAGAATTCCCTTGGCCTCGGGTCTAGGGTTAAGAGTTACTTCCTTGTTACAGAGGTTTATAAATATAATGTGATATTTTTTCAATCCTAGAGCACAAGAAAATCAATTTCATGATCTGTGATAAAACATGGAAGGTCAGAATGCAGGGCCCCTTGCACATTGTCCCCTCCAACTGCCACATCGGAATATTCTAGATCCTTTCTGTTGTATTAGTGTAGGTTTGTAACTAATACATCATAATCAAGATGGACATGGGGATATAACATTCTTCATATCATTAGACAATGGGAGTTGTGACAATCACAAAAGTGTGGATCTATAGAGTGGTCACAATGCCTTTGATCCTGGAATTTTGACATCGGATTTTGGTGATGAAATCAACATTATTGTCACCGTAGAGGAAAAAGAGAAGGCAGTGGTACCTTCCCGTTGAATGTAAGTATGGATTTCTCTCAATTCTTGGTGGGTAAAGGTCTCATCAATCTGGGATTTTCAGGGGACCATTATTCCTAGTGAAATATCTAAAGGGGTACCCACCATTCATGGAGCTTCATGGATAGGTTTCTGGACAACATATAAGCCACCACCCTATTCTCCAACATGACAGTTCTTCACCAGGTCCGGATCTTATCATATCACTCTCCCCTTCTGGTGGTCCTATTCACTAGCCAAGGTACAACGAAGAGGTTTAGGTTCCTCCAATAGTATAACACAACTCCATTATACGAGTACTTGGTTAGAGATGCCTATAAAAATATATCTCAGGGGAATATGTGGGTCACTATCCACAAAAAAATAATTTGGCTCAAGGAACTCTTGCTATCATAGTAGAAGGACTAACCCCTTGATGACAATGATGTTGAGTGTGCCGGGCTGAAATTTTATTGACTGAAGGGAAAGCTAGAGGAGTGATTCATTCATTTTAGAAACATTTCAAAAATAAAATACTCTAGGTGGAATTGATTCTGAACCAGGAACAACTGTCTAGTGATTCAACAAGTGTCAAGTGTCTTAACGAGAGAGATAGGAACACCATGTTATTCCATACGTGCATAAAATAGGGAAAGAATCCAATAAAAACCAATTTTCTCTTAGATGATGTCTCTTACACATTAAAAAATATGTGGTGGGTGAAAAAGACATTTCCTTCTTCCAAAAGGTGCTCCCCGGTTCCAATATAATGAGTTCTAATGGGTACCCAGGAAACGACATATGGTTCATTGAGGTTATCCCACCTATGTTCTTGGCCCACGAAAATATGAGGATGAGGGCGTTGCTAGATGAAACGCATGTCTATGATGCCATGATGGGCCTTAAACAAGAAAGCACCATGGGACCTGACAGTTTCCTAAGATTTTCTACAGGTCCAAGTGGGAGGTTTTGAAGGAGGATGTTGTAAAGGTCATACATGATTTCTTCTAAGGTGGATTCCTTAAATGGATTGCATCATCCAAAACCCATTTCCACTTTCTGATGTCTAGGAACCCTACCTCTATTCATTACTATCACTCGGTGAGCCTGTGAAACTTCTCATATAAAATTCTACCCAACGTCATCAACACAACAGTTTCAAATAACCTCCATCTTTGGGTCTCAAAAGAGAAGCACCAGTTTTTGAAGGGCTACACAATCCAATGCCCCATTTCCCTTTCTTATAATATGATCAAAAACATCAACCTCAAGACCCACGGTTCCAATGTGTCCATCAAGATGGACATGAACAATGTGTATGACCGGGTGGAGTGCGATTTCATAAAAAGGCCTTGTATGGTATGGGTATTAACCCTTGGAACATTGATATATTATTTAGAAGTTATACCTCCTCTTGGTTGGCATTTTCCTTTGTGGGGAAGACATAAGGGATTCTTCAAGGCTACTCAAGGGATCCGGCAAGGTGATCTTCTTTCCCTTAACATATTTATCCTTTACTAGGACGTACACATCCATACCATCAACAAGGGGTTCAATATAGGTGAGTTGATCTACTTCAGACAAAGCATGGGAGCCTAACCCATCACCCACCTGATGTTTTTCGATGACAACCTCATCTTTATGAAAGCTGACATCAAATCGATCAAAGGCCTCTTGATGGTTATTAAGGACTACCTTTACTATAGTGGTCAATTGATTACCAAGGACAAGAGATCTTTTCACATTTCCAACATATTCATTTCAAGGTTAGTTGTTGCTACCCACCAGAGAATCAATATGAACAATGGATATTTCCCCATCATTTACCTAGAGGCACCCATCTCCCCACAAAGACTTTTCATCGGGTATTGGGATTTTCTATAACATAATAAAATCGAACACAACCTTAACCGGAAGAACAAATATCTCTCTTTTGGAGGATGCATTTCTCCCATTAACAGCATGCTCCTCATTACCCTGGTTCATGACCTCTCCCATATCAAAATCCTGAAGTGGGTGATTCAAAACATTGAAAAGAGTTTGGTTGACTAGATCTAGTACCCTACCTTGGAAGGCAAAAATCACTGAGCTTCATGGAGCAAGGTGGTGAGGCCGTATAGGGAAGGCAGCAGTCAATGCCTATGGCCTTGAAGACACCATCAGCTGCATGCATGAAAAAAATGAATGGGAAGACCGAGAAAAGTGAACTCTCTAGGGTAGAACCATGCACTCCTACTACTTTGATGATGCTACATCAGGGATGATATTGGACTCTATGATCTAGTCAAGTATTTTTTTCACTCATCCTCGATTTGAAACCCCAATCATGATTGCTAGTTCAAAATGGATACATCTTTCTATTGAAGAAGAACTAGGCTAGGGAGGCTATTGGGTTTCTGGGATGCCTGGATACTTCCATCTCTTTCAGGGAAGCCAGTTGCTACATCGATTTTACCCATGAGGTTATGGATGAAGATCCGCAGGACACCTTAAACCTTATTGAATTAACCTCATAGCCCGACCAATTTTTTTTCACCCCCTCATCTATAGGGTCCTTAAACTCTTGAGATTTTATTTGGATATTGAGAACTCATGAAAACTCTGACAGATGGAACAAGACCCTATGAGAATGTTCCTTGTCCTCAATGTTTAATTTGTTATCATGGCGTATCCGAAATAGGAAAATTCCTACAGAAAAATAATATTAAATGATGTGGTATCTCCCTGGTTTTATGATGTCAAGGCTGCAAGAATGGAAAGGAATAGACCATTGATCACCTTTTATTTTAGAGAATATTGGGTGAGTGTGATGTGGAGCATTCTCAGTGAGTTTATGGCCCAGTCATGTAGTTTCATGGTAAGAAACCCTTTCATGTTGAGGTTTTTCTATGGCTAAGGATACAGGGGACCAGAGAAGGAGGCTCCCACCATGATTCTTCACGTAGGCTTCTAGAGAATATGGAATGCTAGAAACAAGGTGAATAATGTCAGAGTCCTTTCCTAGAACTCACCCATCATCATTAGGACCAAAAACCTTTTTGGACCTCACCCATCTCCTCTAAAAATGGAGGGAGGATCCCTCCATTGGCCTCATTCGAAGAGCCCCTAAAGCCACTCAGAATGATACATGCATCACTAGGGTCCACTGGGTCCATTGGAACACCCCTTCTAGGGGTCTTAAAATCAACAATGATGGTCCCAACTGTATAGGGGTCATGCATGGTGGAGGCATTGTTAGAGATTCCAAGGGGTCGGTGATTTTAGAATTTTCATCCTAATTGGGTTGTGGCTCATCCCTTCATGATTAGGCATGGTCTTTTCTTCAGGGAATTAGCATGTTAAATGATGAAGACATTGAAATTTTAGAGGTGGAAATTGAATCCAAGATTCTCCATATCATCCTCAACAGACTATGTCCTTCCCCTTGGTGAATCACCTATACCATTAGAAAGAGTATGGGAATACATAGTTATACCACCAAAGTGGTGTAATCGTCATGAAAAGGTAATCATGTTATCAACCATACTTCTTCCCTTGAGGTTTCTGGTCTTGATGCTATTTTCCTTCACAATGTAACATCTCTTAAACCCGAGGGGGTAAACATGATTGTAGTCCCTTTTGTGGTTTCTTAATAAAAATTAACTCGATGATGATGATGAGTGTGTTACTCAAAACTTATAGGATATTCCTCATGCCTATGTCGTAGATTTTGAAGGATCATAGGATAAACATCTGGGAATAGTTGAGTTTTTTAATAACAATTGTCATAATTCATCAATCAGAATGGATCCCTTTGAGGAATTTTATGGTCTCCCATGTATATCACCTATTTATGTGGATGAGGTGGGTTAACTATAAAAAATTAGTCCATGAATGGTTTATAAAATGTTCATGAAGATTCAATATGTACATCGACATCTGACTAAATCCTAGTGTTCGTAGAAATTGTATATGGAACAGAGGCATTGACCTTTGGGGTCTTCCATTGGTGGATGGTTTTTTTAAGTTTATCATTAAATGGGTCACCCTTAACTTTGGAAATAAGGAATTTGGGATTCATGATATGTTGGACCATTTGAGGACACTGAGAATCTTGGATAGGTTTCTTATCATATAGAATTTCTAGTTCATTTGATAGGTATTAATGATTTTCTCCACACATCTCAACACTGGAAATACCATCTTGATCCCACTCACCTTTTATGTTGGAAATAAATTGAGTTAAAGATAGATGTTTCAATTTTTGGGAAACTAGATCATATCATTGACCCTCAAGTGAATGTCTTGTGTAATAATTTGATTATGTTGGTCAGAGCTATCTGGAAAAAAGGACCAAATTCTCATGAGCCATGGGAATTTCATTTATTGATAAGGGATTAGTGGAATCATATTTCTCGGGGATTACATCATCCACATGAATTCCTGCGGGTGGAAAGTAATTATGGTGTGGATCATGTAACATCCAGTTACAAATCTATCTCATTTAATCTTGACCTCGTCAGGGTGATCCTTTTTCTAGTTGTCTATAGATGACTTAAAAATAATTGTGAAGGTACCGATAATGGTGAAGTCATGGATTTAATGTAATTTTATTATTAACAATATTTCATTGTAGGATAAAGGGAGATTTCACTCCATGTAATTGGGTTACATGACATGTAATGGTTTTTGGGTGAATGTCTTTATAGGGGTCATGTAGTAAAATGTTAGACATCATGAATGTCGGTCTCATGCTATGTACATTTTAAATAATGTATTTTTAGTCCAAGGTGGTTTGTCTTTTATTTTATAGAAAAAATGTGGAATTCACATAGTGAATAAGAGTTTTGCATCATGTAATTACCAGACCAAAAATGTTTTATGGCACCGCTCGAGTTTTTGGGGCCCATTTGACAACCTAATTTCCTTTTTTCTCAAACCGATTCTCCTCTCCACTGATTTTATGATACACCATTCCTTTTGGATTGATTCGATCAATGTTTCATCTTCGGTGTGGTTGTGGTGCGTCTCTCTGGGTAAGTTATCTTTTTTTCTTCTTCATTATTATGGATCATGATAGCACCTTTAGGTAGCATTGTCAAATCTATCGATCTGTTTTGATTTTCTCCCTTGTCATCTTCTAAGATTCATTGTGTGATCCCATTCTAGAGGTTATTTATTTATTTATTAGTCCTGGTGTGGTGGGATTTCTTTCCATAGGTATGTGGTTTCTTTTTCTCCAATGACCCCTTTTCATTTCATTTGGATAAATATTTTGATGATAATTGAATTATACAGTCTCCACTAGTGTTGTTAGGATTAATTATTCGTTGATTCTATTGTGGGAATGTAGGACCTCATCTTTGTGTTTTGTGGTTCCATATCTAGTCTATGAAAATTTTTCTAATTTCTCTTTCTTTATAAATTGATCTATGAAATTGGTTTGATTGTTTGGGTATGTTAAAAACACTTTAAAAGAGGAATGTTTTTTCTACTGTTTGTTGTTAAATTAAAAAGATATTATTACTCCTAAAACATTGAAATTTATTTGTTTAATTGAGAACATTAGATACCTTTGGTACATAGGTGAAAGGTTTATCTTGAGCCCATTATCCATGTTTTGAGATTATCTAGTGGTTTTATCATAGGTCTTTCCTCTATTTCCTAGGCTCGTCGTTTTAGGGGACAGAAATTGACCTTGTTGCCTGATTTAGTCATGGGGTAATCCTCACCTTCCTTGGATTATGTTCTAGGAACATGATTGTGCACTTGAAGAGTTGTGGTATGATTATACTACAACTATGAGCAATATTGAGTATTCAAACTAATGCATATGTTTTGGAATCTATTTTTTATTGCATTGATTTATTAATTATCCTTTATATGCTTGTTGTAATAGATTTTGTTTAGAAATACGAAAAAGAAAAAAGATTACCATGTTTTATATAAAAAGTCAATACCACTTATCATGCCATGTTTCAAATAAAATAAGAATACAAGAATTTTTATATAGATTCATTATATAGAACACCAGGGTGGGAGCCTACTGAACCTGTTAGCTCACACCTTGTGCACCTCCTCAGTGATGCATAGACCATTTTATGTGTTCCAATGTAGTGAACGGAGACATGATGTAGTGAGGTAGCGTGGTTCTTTTTAGCTTGTTTTAGGTATCTGGTGGTGAGATTGTGGGTGTTAAACTACACCATCACCTAGAGTAGTTGTATGGATTTTTTTCCTTTCAGTTGGAATTGTTTTTTGAGTTGGGAAAACTTTTTATTTTGTTCAATTATTCTATCTATTTACTATTATAAAAAATATATTTTTTTTTTATTTGGTTGTATCTATCATTATCTGTATGCATATATTCCATCTGTTTGACCTCATTGGGAGAATTCATTCCCTCTGATGTGTTATTCGATGTCCTGGTTCTTGTCACCAACACGTGGGGATTAGGAATTCCATTTAGGCATGTAACAGAACATGTCGCATTCTATGTTTTTGGGTAACTTGGGTCAGTTCATTATATGGTGATATGCATTATTCCACCAATGAGTATGATTTAGGGAGGTAAATGATGTTTCTATTGTGATATATACGATGATTATTTCTTACATATGATTAGGTTTTTTGAAAAAATGTGAGATTTATGGCATAAAGAAAAAGTAACATATTCTCTATGATTATAAGTATAATCTCATCAAATATATAGAATATTACATAGAAAATATAAAATATACATTTAATTATATTTACAATATATAATATTTTTTTGATTTGAATTTTTTTACATTTTTATCAGATATAATCAGAATGAAGATTATTCTAGATGATGTTGAGAAATTCACCATATATTAAAATATTGATATTGATGGATATTCAACACTGATTAAAACTAATAATTAATATGAATTTATTGGGAGAAATATTAATATCTTGGTATTATATTTTTTTGATATTGATGTTTTAGTATGTGGATACCATTTATGAGTTTCAAAACGGGTATTATTTCATAGAATTATTCTTGAAAATGAATATGGGAAGATTGTGGGTAATAATTTATAGCTAACCCCATATATTATGATGTGTACCATTACATCCACGTATAAATTATTATGGGATAAGGATCATAGAGAGTAGGACCACATGATTTGGTTGAGATTATCATAACCTGATTAAGAGATAATTTGAAGTTGATTCAATTTTTTTTGTATTTTGGTATTATTCATAAATTTTTTATGCTTGATAAATAAATATATGATATAAAATAATGAAATATATGGTTTATGAGTGAAACAAGTTTTACATTGATCAAAAAATTTAATACATTAAAGTAACTAATATGTTCAAATTTTGATGTGTAAATTCCATCCATGGGAAATAAATAAGATGGGAAGATAGAGAGAGGATAGTGATGTTTCTCATTATCATCATATGTGTTAAAATACAATGACAAGATCATCTTGAAATTTATTCATGTTGAAAGGAAAGAATAAAAATTGATTCAATGGCCATTGATTAATATAATAATAATATTGACTTAATGATTCATATATTAAAATAAGAATATACTATTTATTTAGAATAGTAGGGAACATGGTTGAATTTTTTACCACACAAAAGGTGATTGAGACTAATCTGTTTATTGATATTGATGACATAATTAGTTCCCTAATTTGAATTATTATGGGTTAGTGGTTTCATGTATCTCAGTTTTTGTCTAGAATACATGACCATGGATATAACTTGACATGCACTACTACTAATAGTATGAAAATTAACAACTGAGTGGGATAACAACAATAATCGCAAAGGGTAATAATCATTCATCATATAGATGACCCATGTTTTTTCACTTTTTATTTTAATTCTTTGGTATCCTATAATCCATACACACCAATTTAGTAGATGATTTATTGATCCATTCAAAGAATAATTGAATAAATAAATTGAAAAATCATTATTTGAAAGAAAAATCATTGAACTAATATGACCCCCACCCATTCAGAATTTTTATAACATCATAGTGAGAAACAAATACCCTCCAAGTATAAAAATAATACTTTCCACTAAAAATAATAGGGATTTTTCTAATTATTTATAATATCCATTGATACAAAACCATGTAATTTTCTACCAGATGAATGCACTAACACGTTCACCTTCATAGAAAGATACTAAATTAAATAATCATAAGCAATTAGTATGTCTATCAATATCTGGTGAATCTCTTCCATCACATTCTTGTAAATATGTTTGATTATATCTTTTTGGACTAATGAATATATCATATTTCCATCAATAAATATTGTTTCTCTTTATCTTTAGTGAAAATAGTATCATTTCCAATTGGATATCATAAAATTTTAAGATTATATCATGGGGTATTAAATCTTCAGATACATAAATATTGGTAAATTATTCTCCATTAAAAAAATATAATAAAAAATTATGCTAAATATAAATAATAATACCTTTTTCCAAAAATAAAGGTCAATACAAGTAAATTTATTAATCCCCACCTCCAACACTCAACTCTATCTTTATTTTCAATTTTCCATGTGATTATCACTCTCTTATAGGTCATCATAGTTAATAGTTTAGCAAATCAACAATTTTTTAATAAAAAATACATTAATATATACCTGATGTAATGAAATTTTAAATTTAATCTACATTGTATAATATTCCACATTCCTCAAAACATTAATTTCTTAAGAATTAACTGATACACTATTGTTAGATAAAATATGTCCCCTAAAATATGGTTCTTTATTATTTAATTTTAATTTAATGAACATCAAACATATATATCTTTTCTGATTGAATGAATATTTGATTATAGGTTATTTTCATTCCACTAATATCTATTAGATAATCTATTAATATCATTGAAAAATATATGAATGTTTTTAAGATATTCCATGAAAAAAATCATAAAATTCATTATCATTATGGATATATTGTTTTACCCAAATTTACTTACTATGAAATCATAATGATCATACTTCATATAGAATGTTTACCATATCATTTAATTTGTCTTAGGATTTAACTTTTAAGTAACATGATATCAATCAATTTTTTTATAATTATAAATCCCATTGAATTTATTAGAAAATCATTAATATTTTGTAATAGATATATATTTTTATAGAATTTTAAAATATATTATTTCATTAAACATATAATCACATTAAAAATATTAATTTTTTTTAAAATGGATTATAATTAGGGTGAAATAATATTTTTAATGAATCTCTTATGACATAAATATTATATCTACTAATTCAAGTATAAAAATTCCATTTGAGTCATTCATTAGGGTGGAATAATCGTTTATTTCATTAGATGAGAGATTAATAGATAATTAAAATTATTAACCCTCTCAAAAAATCTATACATTACAAAATAAAGGTAATATATTTAATAAAAATAGTATTCTTATAAATTACATATTGTATTTAATGTACGTATTACTAAACATTTCTCTTTGATGGGAAACTAGTGGTGGCTCATTATTTGATATATGGAATGAAATTACTCTTAAAAATCAAGAATTCTTATACTTTCCACACAAATACAATATTTTTTCTTCCTAAAATGAATTATTTTTTTATATTTTTAATTCCAATAAATCAGTAATATTATATTAAAATATACATTAATTATAATGAATAACTATTTTACTATACAACCCTATTATATTCTAATTTTAAAACCAAACTATCTATTTCTTTCATTTAATGTAAAAAATTGTATTATAAAAAAATTATTTAATTAATATTTCATAGTTTTGTTAAATTTTATTCCCAAAAAATCATAATATAATTCACTATGTAGATCTGGAATTAATTACAGTATTTCTTAACATTTCTTTTTATAATATCAGAACAAAATCATTTGGTGTGTCAACATATATTCTTGTAATAGGAATGTATTTTACATTACCCCTATATATCATTTGGGTATTATTTCTGTAGTATCCCCAGTTTCTAGTGTGTAACCCTTACATAATGCTTTTAATGGTTATAAAGTTAAGGGCATTGAATGAGAGAGTCATGAGAACATGTAATGAATTTTTGAGGAAAAAGAGGAAGCCGCACGGGTGGTGCATGTTTTGTCTAACCGTGCGGCCAAACTGTATGTAGAGGGTCTACTGAGGTAGTGGAAAACACACAATTAGCACACGGGTTTTCAACCCGTTTGAACTAACCGTGTGGGCTCTTAAATGAGATCCTAAAAAAGAGGATCTCACACATTTTCCCCTTTAAATGGCTCGTTCTTCCTCCAATGCTTCCCAAAATCGGGATCACTCTCCCTTGAAGGTAGGGGAATCTCTCCCAAGCATTATCCAGGTGATCTGAAGTCTTTCCTTGGAAAATAAAAGATGGTTTCTGTGTTATTTGACCATTCGTCATCATTCGTGAACGGTTTCTTATATCTACTGCTCATTTTCTCTTGGATTATTGGATCTACACCCATTATGGGTAGATCTATGTGTTTGGATGCCAAATACAATGATATTTGGAATTTTTCTTTCTAGTAAAAGTGATCTATGAAAGGTTCTTGAAGAATCAACCCGATTATCTTATGCGTTCTTTGTTTGTTGTGGTTTTCATCAAAACGTTTGAGGTAGAAAGCTTATTTCTATACACCTCTTAGTAGAACTGATTGGAATAATTTAAAATTGAATGTGTGGTGTTGAATTGATTGTGATTTGGTTGTTGAACACTTTTTTGAAACCTTTTTGAGTGATGGTTTTGAAATATGAAAAAATAGCGATTTTTAATGAGTGCTTTGGTTCTTAATTTTAAAATACAGATTTTAAAATAGTGTTTTTTTTTTGAATTGAGAATCATGGTTTGGATTAGAGGTTTTCAATAAAATAGAATTTTTTATTGAAATGAAATAACTATTTTGTAATTGGTTTATTTTTTTTATTTTGAATTAAAGTACATTTTTACTGAAATATTTTGACATTGAGATGGTTTGGCATTGAAACGAGATTGATGGAAATCATTTTCAATAAAGATGTGTTTTTAATGAAATGGTTGTTTTGGCATGATCGTTGGTAATATGTGGTGTGTGTTCATGTTGCGTATACGGGTCTTGGTTGAAATATGACATTGTGCATGGTGCCAAAGTTTTAATGGCACGTGGGAATTTAATACATGGGGCATTTTTGAAATATGACCTTGTTCTCAGTTCAAAAGGTTTAATGGAACATGTGAAATAATTACCTTTTGTCGACTTGGAAGATCAACGAGAAACCACTCATGAGTATGGAACTATCATAACATAGCATACATGGTTGGTTGTATGGGTTTGTGGAAGGGTTGGGTATGCCAAAAAGGGATGTTGTGAAATGGTTTAAAAGATTTTTTAGCTATTTTTCTTTAAAAAATATCTTGTTGAAAAAATAGGTTTCAATTGCACTTTTATTCATTTGGATATAAATGATTTTGGAAACATGTTTATATTTGGTTATAAACTGTTTTCGTAAATTGTTTTATATAAACTATTTTATATAAATGAGACTAACTTTTCTATCCAAGTGGTGTGATTAGGGAAATTATTGGGGAAAACTTACTGAGTTTTATACTCACCCCTACTTTGGAAGTTTAGGGATTTTGCGGATGTCGTATTCCGAGATACAGGTATTGTTAAAGCATCTCGTTGCTACTGGTTCATGGTGATGCTTAGGAGATTTGGTGGTTCTTATAGCATGGAGCTTGGGTTGGAGTTGTGGAGGGTGTCTTGGATTATTTTGGTTCTCTTGTTTAGTCTTCCTCATAGTACTCTAATATCATGTTGGATTTTTTTGGTTTTGGGTTTTATTGTGGAACAACTAGGCTGCCTTTTGGGAATACATGTTTGAATGATTTATTGACATGCATTATATTGTGTTTGATATTAGATGGTTTGGATGGGTTTTACTTAAGGTCAAATCATTCCCCAATTTTTTCATGAAGTCCTCTTCATTTATTTCTTGCCTTTGGCACCTTGGGAACGTCGCTTAAGGCCTAGTAACCGTCATCACCTCCTCAAGAAAATGAATTATGGATGGGTTGTTACAAGTGGTATCAGCTTGTTCGGTCCTTTGGAGTTGATTCATTGATTTGGATTTTAGATTTTTCGGGGTATATTCTTGATTTGGAATGGTAGAAAAGAGTATGATTGTTGGAACTTGAAATATATAGCATAAAAGGACGTAAATATCCATTTTATGCTGAAATTCAAGTTATTAGGGACTTGGGTAAATAAGTGTTTGGAGACAATTCTAGGATTTTGAAATCTCATAGTCATGGGTTTAGCCAATGAGACGAGCATGAACTACATTATAGAGGAATGACTTCCCACTAGGAGTGCATATATAATTTTTAGAAATGATTCATGTTGTAAAAAAAAGTGTTCAATTTTTGAAAAGTATGGAATTGGTTTTCAAATGATTGATTTTGATAAAGTGAATGATTATCATATTTTGAAAATGGTTTAATTTTCAAAAGCATGTGAATTGGTTTCAAAATTCAGAGAACATGGGAAAAATGATGTTTTGGTAAACAATGTTGTGATAGTTGATGTGATAGAATTTGAAATGCTAAGCCATCAGTTGCAAGAGAGTGATATTGACTGAGTTTGTGGTTGGTTTAGAAAATGGAACTCAGTTGGCGTCATCGAAACCAACCCAAAGAAGATGTGGAGAATGTGGTTGCACCTAAACCACGAGTGAACAAAGAGCTGTTTCAAGGTATTGTCCAAGACATTCATAATGTGGATACGAGGATCCGGAGGAATAAATCATGACATGTGGATCATACCATCAAGTTCATGAAGCCGAATCCACCGAACATTTTGTGTGATTCTGAACCCGATAAAGAAGAGGTGTGGCTAAGTAGGATGAATCTTATCATCAATTTCATCAGCATGCCATCAGAGCTCGTGGTCAATCTGGCGACGTATATTCTCAGGGATCTTACACGTCAGTGCTATGATTTAGCGGTATAGGATAAATTCGATGAAGGAGTAACATGGGGGGATTTTGAATAATTTTTTAACAAACAATTCAATCCTCAGACGTTCAAATACTCGAAAACGATGAACTTCTTTAGCCTGAAACCTGAGAGCCTCTCTGTCACAGAGTATGTGGACAATATCATGAATTTAGTTTGTTTTGTAACAGATGTTGTTGCAAGTGTCTCTATGAAGTAATGTATCTTGAAATAGGAGGATGAATGATGATACCTACAAGAAACTGGGGGAAATCAACTGGTAGGAACAAGACGAAAAGGGACACCTATTTCAACGGCGCAAGTGGAAATCAGAACCCAACGGATAAATCAATAAGTCGTCCTCCATGACCCTAGAGCAAAGCATGTTATTTTCAATGTGGTTCGCTTGACTACATAAAGCGAGATAGTATGGAACAACCTAGAGCATGTCACAATTTTTAAAAATCTGGGACATCTTTAGTTCTATTGTCGCAGTGATCCTTGGGTAGGTGCTCGAGACACATCCCAGCTGTCGCAAGCATCGTATTCTTTGACTAGACGAGGACAGCCGAATCAGTCTCATCAACAGAGCCGAACTGGCCATGGTGATTCTAGAAATACAATGACTCCCCAACTAGGGCAACCTCAACAAGGAAACAAGGAGAACAATATAGTGAAGAAGAAATTTTATGGAGCTGAGCAGATGATTGTAGATGATCAGGTCGGACCATATACAGTGAGAGGTATGATTCTTTTGAATTCTACCTTTGTGAAAGTGTCGTTTGATACTGGTGCATCAAATTCCTTTATTTATTCTCACTTTGTTGACAAGATATGTTTAAAACTAGAAATGATTCCATCTGTTTTGAAAATAAAAACTTCTCTTGGTGAAAGAGAATGTCAAAC
This sequence comes from Viscum album, assembly GCA_963277665.1. NCBI lineage: Eukaryota > Viridiplantae > Streptophyta > Magnoliopsida > Santalales > Viscaceae > Viscum > Viscum album. The sequence continues at coordinate 571,429,124 of OY728129.1, forward strand.
CTTTGTGTGTGGAGCATGTGCTATAATTGTTCATGGAGTTGAGTAAAAATGGGAGTTCTCCATGTTGGATATGGATTTCTATGATGTAATCCTAGGTATGGATTGGCTAACAATTTTCAAGGCTCAAATTGACTATTATAGGAGAACAGTTAGTATCATGACAGGGTACGGTATCGAGCATCTCCTTAGAGGAGGGAGGATTATAAAGAAGGTTGCAAAGAGCGTATTGGCACAAATAGTGGGAACGATATCTTACTAATTGTCAGCGTTAACTTCCTAATCAATGGAAGAGATCTAGGAAAACAATTTTCCAGCTGTTGTGGATCAATTTCTAGATGACATTCCCAAGAACCTCTCAGGGTTTCAACCTGTAAGGGAAGTGGAGTTTATGATTGATCTCCTTCTGAGGATGGGCCCTATTTCCCTTCAATATTATTGGATGCCACGAAAAGAGTTACGGGAATTGAAAGTGCAGTTAGACGAGCTGGAAATAAATGGTTTCATTAGACCAAGTACGTCTCCATGGGAAACACCAGTGTTTTTCATGAAGAAGGAAGATGGAAATATTTAGTTGTGTGTTGATTATCAAATGCTTAACCAAGTCATGATAAATAATAGATATCGAATTTCATGCATTGATTGTCTATTAGATCAATTAAGGGGATCTTAGTGGTTCTCCAAGATTGAAATGCGATCAGGATATCACCAATTGAGAGTTCTGAAAGAGGATATTTCAAATAAAGAATTCAAAAGTAAATATGGCCACTATGAATATGTAGTCATTCCTTTCGGTCTAAAAAATTCACCCACAGACTACATGGAATTGATGAATTGGTAATTTCAACAATATATTTATTCTTTTTTTGTAGTGTTTGTGGATGAAATTTTGGTCTATTCAAAGATAAGGGATGACCATGAGGTGCATTTAGAAATAGTGTTACAAATCTTCAGAGATCATATTTTTTATGCCAAATTATCAATGTATGATTTTTGGATACAATATGTTTGTTTCCTTGGCCATGTCATTTCTGAGAAAGGAATTTTTTATCCTAAAAATATAGAAGCCATCATCTCTTGGAAACCATCGAAAAATCTGTTTGAGATATGATTTTTTCTTGGTCTAGATGGTTATTACCGATGATTTTTGTGTGATTTTTCATGACTAGATTCACCAATGACAGCTCTGACAAAGAAGAATAATGTATTTCAATGGTCAGAATAATGTCACAAGTCCTTCCAAGAACTGAATTTTTGGATTAAATCGGCATCTATCTTGACACTTCTAGAATCATGATATGGGTATGTGGTGTATTGTGATGGTTCTTGATCCGGGTTGGGTTTTGTTCTCATGAAAAGATATAACATGATTTCTTATGGTTCAAGGTTGCTAAGGGTGAATGAGAAGAATTACCCAAAACATGATTTGGAGTTAGCTACAGTCGTCCATGCTTTGAAAACATGGAAACATTATCTATTCGGTGAGAAATTTACTGTGTTTACGGATCACAAAATCTTGAAACACATTTTCTCAAAGAGATATTTGAATCTGAAGAAAAGGAGGTGGATGGAGTATCTCCAAATGTTTGAATTTTACGTGATGTACACACTGGGGAAAAGAAATTCGGTGGTGGATGCATTGAATATAATGTAATATGATCAGTTGGGTAAAGAAACTCTAGATGAATGGCAGTTGATGTCGGTCTTAGCATACATTCATGTAGAATGTGATGATCGAAGTGATATTGTAGTTTTATTTTCAGCCAAGCCGGTTCCTAATTTAGTAAAAATTATCAAATAAGCACAAAAATCTGATGAAAAATTTCTAGTTGTATGTTTTAAACTCAATGGTGGGGATACCATTGATGACTACAACCTAGATGGGGGTTTAGTTTTGTATTTTAGAGATTGGATGGTTCTACCAGTGGTTTGTCAGGAACAAATTCTTCATGTTTACCACTATTCAAGATGGGTTGTACGTCCAAGTACACAAAATCCATATAAGGTGTTGAAGGCGTGGTTTTGGTGGAGATACATGAAAATGAAGGTGGCCATGATTGTCTCATGGTGCTTAACATGTCCTTAGTTTAAAGCAGATCATCAGAGACCAGAAAGTTTGTTACAATCTCTGCTCATCCTAGTGTGGAAATGTGATCAAATAGTAGTTGATTTTGGTATGGGACTTCCAAGAATAGTCTGGAAACACGATGCCATTTGGGTGATAGAAGATCATCTAACCAAGTTGGACCATTTCATTGCTATCCATGAAACTCATATGGTGGATGGTATTTCGAAAATCAATATCTGAGAAGTGGTAAAGAGGAATGGTGTACCAGTGTCTATAGTCTATGATAGAGATCTGAGGTTCACCTCTCATTTCTATAAATCATTACAGAAATCCCTTGGAACTCAGTTGACTATGAGTAGCACATATCATCCTCAATAGGATGTGCAATCCAAACAGATGATACAAACATTGGAAGACAACTTGTGGGCCTATGTAATGTATTTTAGTGGCTCATGGGAGGATCATATACCCTTAATGGAGTTCTCATACTTTAACATCTATCAAACCATGATATGCATGGCTTCATTTGAAGCATTGTATGGGCGTCCATGTCGTTCCCCACTATGCTGGGTGGAAATATGTGAAACATCACTAGTCGGGCCAATCCTTTTCTAAGAAACAACAAAGAAGATCCAATTAATTAGAAAGAGGATGGAGACCGCTTAGAGTTATCAGAAATCTTATGCAGAGCACCGTCGAATACCGTTGTCATTCGTTTTGGGTGATCATGTCTTCTTTAGGATCTCTCCGAGGATTGGAAATAATCATTTTAAGAAGTATGGCAAGTTATCACCTAGGCACATTGGCACTTTTGAGATACTATAATGGGTTGGAGAGGTGGCATATCAGTTCGCATTACCACCAATGTTTGCTTTGGTGCATTAGGAGTTCCATGTATCCCAGATGAAAAATTATCACCCCGATCTTGACCATGTGATTAGATGGGATAACATTGAGCTAGAACCAGATGCATCACTGGTACATATTCTAGTGTGGATCATCGATATAGAATATAATGTTTTGTGTGGGAAAAGAATCAGCCTAGTTCATGTTTTATGGCAACATTGTCAGATTCATGAAGTGACATGGGAACATGAGAAGGAAATGAAAGAGTAGTGGCTGGAATAATTATTTTTCCGCAAGGGTTGTCTACTTTCCAAGGACTGAAAGACCAATGGTGGGGAGAATTTAGTACCCCACGATTTCTGGTATGTAACCCTTACTTAATGCTTTTAATGTTTATAAATTTGAGGGTGATGAATGAGAGAGTCATGAGAACATGGAATGAAGTTTTGAGGAAAAGGTGAAGTCAAACAAGCGGTATAAGGTTTGTCTAACTGTGTGGCCAAACAATGTGTAGAGGGTCTTCCGAGGCAGTGGGTAACGCACGGTTAACCTACAGTTTGTCAAACCATGCGATGTAACCTTGGGGGAACTTAGATGAGATCCTAAAAGAGTGGATCTCACACATTTTTTTCTCTAAATGGCTCGTTTTTTCTCCTATGTGGCCATAACTCGGGATCACTCTCCCTTGATGGTAGGAGAACCTCTCCCAAGCCTTTTGGAGGCGATATGAATACTTTCCATTGAAAATCAAATCCAAAATCTTGAGGTATGTAATCATTCGTTATCATTCTTGATTGGCTTCATAGATCGAATTCTCATTTTCTCTTGATTTATAAGATCTATGCCCATTATGTGTATATATAAGTTTGTGGATGCCAAATATGAGGATATTTGGTCTCTGTCTTGCTATAAAAAGAGATCTAAGGTGGATTATTGAAGAATAAACTCGTTTTTCTTGTCCGTTCTTCATTCGTTGTGGTTTTTTTCAAAACCATTGAGGTAGGAGGCTTCTTTTTCGACTCCACATAGTAGAACTGATTGGAACGCTTTAAAATTGAATGTGTGATGTTGAATTGATTTTGATTTGGTTGTTGAACACTTTTTGGAAACCTTCTTGATTGACGGTTGTGAATTTTGGAAAATTGGGGATTTTGAATGAGTTTTTTGATTCTTAATTTTAAAATAAAGATTTTCAAATTGTGTTTTTCTAGAATTTTGAAACATGGTTAGGATTGTATTTTTTCAAAAAAATGGAATTCTTTATTCATCTAAAATAACTATTTTAAATATGGTTCATTCTTTTGTTTTCAATAAAAGTACAGTTTTATTTTTATGGTTTGACATTGAGATGGCTTGGCATTGAAATGGTTTTGATGGAAATAGTTTTCGATAAAAATTTGTTTTTATGGAAAGGTTTATTTTGGCATGATCATTGGGAATATATGGCTATGTTCATGTTCCATACATGGGGATTTGTTGAAATATAACCTTGTGCCCAGTGCCAAAGGTTTAATGGAACATTGGAATTTTATACACTGAGTGTGGTTGAAATATGACCTTGTGCTCGGTGAAAAATGGTTCATGGAACATGGCAAATAATTACCTTGTGACGACTTAGTAGATTTTAAAGAAACTCGACAGTATGGAACTATCATAATGTAGCCTACATGTTTGGTTGTATGGGTTTGTGGAAGGGTTCAGTATGCCAAAAAAAGATGTTGTGAAATGGGTTAAAATCTTGTTAATTTATTTTTCTGAAAAAAATTATGTGTTGGAAAAATTGGATTCAATTCCAAATGTATGCTTTTGGTTATAAATGGTTTTGGAAACTTGTTTATATTTTTTCATAAACTGCTTTGGTAAATTGTTTTATATAAACAATTTTATATAAATGTGACTAACTATTCTATTCAAGTGGCGTGATTAGGGAAGTAATTGGAGAAAACATACTTAGTTTTAAACTCACCCAAGCATTGGCACCTTGGTTCTTTTGCAGATGACATATTCTGGGATACAAGTAAAGGTTAGGCATCTCATTTCCTGTGGTTAGTGATGATTCTTGGGAGATGTGGTGGTTCTTGGAGCATAGATCTTGGGGTGGAGTCATGGAATGTGTCTTGGTTTATTGGGGGTCCCTTTTTTATTCCTCCACATAGTACTCTAATATCGTGTTGGATTATTTTGGTTTTGGGTTGTATTGTGGATCAACATGGCTATCTTTTGGGAATACATGCGTGAATGTTTTATTGACATGGAGCATATAGTGGATCTTAGTGGATGGTTTGGTTGGGTTTTTCTTAAGGTAAAATTGTTCCCCATTTTGTTCTTGAAGCCCTATACATTTATTTCCAGTCTTTAGCGCCTTGGGAACATTGCTTAAAGCCTAGAATCCCTCACAGCGTCCTCAGTCCAATGTGGTAGGGGCGGGGTGATACAATTTCTATTAATATTTGAAAATTTATTTCAGTAATTTCCAAACACAATATAGTTAAAACATTTTACAATATTCATTTATCTCATTCCTTTTAAATTATTGGATTTCTATCAGTTAAACATTATTAAAGAAGGAAACTAGTCCATATAAGTTATAAACTAAATATTCTATCTAATACCTATATAATATATATAACACCACTATCCACTTATTTTATATTTTGGTGAAATGTTACACATTTTTCTCAAAATTTTACTTTTCCTATATTTTCCATAATAAATTTCGGGTTTTTAATAAATTTGTCTCCATATAATATCACTCATAAATTTATATCATATGATAAAATTTATTTTTATACTATTGATAATTGAAATCATTTTTTCAAATAATCATATATTTTATTAATCATTATTTCATTCCAACACCAATAATCTAGCAAATTAATTTCAAACTGTGTGATGTGAGACTCATACACTTCCTCCCTTTAATTTCCCTTCATTTATAAGTTTAACTACAATATATACATCCCAATATATTTCTTATGAGGAAACTCTGGTTTCTATAAATTCACACTAAGATAACCCAATCCATGTTTTATATTTTAACCTTCTCATTTGAGTTGTTAATCAGTGACCACCATCAATCAAAATACACATAGAGATAATATAAAACATTAATAAATATTTCATTCATAGTAAATTATAATGATCTAAAGATACTCTCTTGAGACATAATTTTATTCACTACCAAAAACTTTTTGATGGTTTTACGAATTAATATATGTTTATACATCATTATAATGCCTAAATAAAATTTTTCACTTCAATGGGAAAATTGTGGCTCAATCATATAAATTTGAATTTTTATAACATGAATTAAGATATATTTAATAGTAATAATATCCTTTTATACCAAATTGGATCCATTAACATTATAAAAAACGTATTATATTAACTTTTAATTCAATTAAATAATAATATATCAAATCATATTTTCATACCATTTAACATAAAATATTCAATTATTATTTATATTGGATTCCTATGAAACTCACAGTCAAATATTATCTTCAAGAATAAATTGTTAAAATAAAAATCTTCTATATATATGATTATAAATATATTTCCTATGGTTTTTAATAAAATTTATTCTCAAAATAATAATTCCCCTATCATTAATCATTTAAATAAATTGGAAATTTATTTTGTTGAATCAAATTAGAAGGGGTTGCATACAAATTGTATAGGTTATAGTACATATTATGTGTCTAAAAATACATATATAAGCATTAAATAATATCTTAAATATTAATTACATGTTAACTGTTAAATTGTTTCAAAATTTATAAGATACCTATAGTATGAAATACATATTCAATTTATTGATAGCCTAAGAAACTTGGGAATCCTTCAAAATATGTTATCTTAAATTTTTGTTATGGAATGAAATATAAAATACACTATATAACTAAGGAATTTAAAATATAGGGGAACACATAATAAAAAAATATGTCTATCTAAATAGAAAAGTACGTTATCAAAGGGGTTACAAAATGATAATAATGAGTGGGTAATATAACGATGTGAGTTTTCCAGTTAATACAACATGAAAATATTATAGAGTACATATATGGGGAAAATATAATAAGGGTAGGGATTCTCCAATAAACCTATCTTAATTTCGTTATAACACAAATCTATGAACTAATGGTTTGAATAATTATTCAGCCAACCAATAAAAAATATCATTCAATAAATTATATCATAGAATAAAATGGAATAATAAATACATAAAATAGAGTTCAATAATTAATAACATAAAATCATAAAATAATAATCAATAAGGATTAATATATGTAGTTTTTTCATAAAAAATAATTTTAATATATAAATACATGTTATTCATTATTCCAATTCGATTGAATGATATAGCTATATTTGTGAATTTTATGTCATGAATGTAATTTATTATAGGTTATTCATTATTTTTATAATTGATCATGATTAATTATTATAAGAGTGTCAAAAAAATTTAGTAACACGTAATAGGAATCAAGGAAATATAAATCAAAAGTGGATATAATATATAATTCATAGTAAATGTGATTTTTTTCTCAAAAAATAAATTGGCTAAAAATTACAAAATTAAATAGTTTTAAATTTTTCAATCTATATGCAAAATAAACTCTATTGGGAGGCAAAATAATTTAGGTGAATAAATGTATTTCTTATGAACAATATATATCAAATTATATTCATGGAAATTTGTTTTTATAAATGGCTAATAATTTTAATGGGTCATAACATATAATCATAATGGAAAGAACTGATTAAAATCCCCCAAAACATTATTATTGATGTAGTTGATATTAATTTTGAAAATGTTATATGGTTGGTTTTCATGAGATTATTTCAATATAATTATGATATTTGAAAATGGTACTGTGAGAGAGAAATTTTAATGTAAAATGAATACTAAAATAATGGGATCATGCTACAAATTACCATAAAGTATAATTGAAAATTTTATATATATTTAAAACAGATCATCAAAATTATGATTTCATAGAATATGGTTGCATTGAAATTTTTGTGTACTCAACATCCATTAATGTGGATAATTTTAAAAAGAATTTATATAATATCATGAACCATTGAGACTCATATGATTATTTCATATATACTAAACCCCAGAAACGCTAAAACTCTTAGAAATTAATGAGGGGTATTTGGGTAACTATATGACAAAAAAATCATTATGGACAAATAGTTTAGATTTTTGAAAAATTAGACGGGTTTAGGTGGATTTATTGTTGTTGTGATTGATAATTTTGAAACATTTTATGGTGTTTTTAATTTTATATTTATCTATTGTACTCATGTTAAACTAAAACGTCTCCACAACACCCCTTAGTTATCCCCAAATATTTTGAATTTTAAAATTTTGACATTAAAACTAGTTAATGAAAATATTCTTCTAAAACAATTTTATTCAATTTTAAACAACCACATTAGTAATTTAGGGTATCCTTGTGTGGATACATTGTAATAAAATCCAACAAAAAAAATTCATGTCACCAAAAAATAAAACCATTGATACCTTTTGATGTATTTACCATTATTAATTATCAAGGATATAAAAAAGAACTGAAAATTAGATACTAGGGGTAGAATTATTAAAAATCACCTCAATGAGAATTGTAGAGAATTAAAATACAAAAAAATACCATAAAAATTTGGCATACTATTAAGAATGTACTAGAAAACTATTACACACCCCTCAACAAGAAGATATTGACGCAGTTAAACAGAGATATAGAAATCCCAGAGCTAGGGTCACATTAATTATATTTCCAAAAGATATAAGGTATTAAATCACAAATTAATTGATAATTTAGTTGTATTTTTAATCTAGATAAATAGATTATTCACGTGTTATATTTGAATATATATATATATATATATATTAAAGTTTTTGTGAATAATTATATTCCCTCTAGAATTTTCATGAATATCAATCATAATGATCTTCTTTGATTCCATGGAATTGAAACAAAATAAGGGTAATGTGAAATTCTATGTCGTGGTTATGTATAGTAAAATCTATCATGGATTGATAACCATCATCTTCAAGGGAAAGTAAATAACTAACAAAAAAATAAATTTAATTTACTTTATTATCAAAATGATATTTGTCAAAATGAATATGAAAAATTAAATAACTAAATACACATTCCATTTAGTTAATAAATTATGAAGGAAATTCTTCCATGGATATTATCATTATGAAAATATCTTGTATAATAAGAAAAAGAAAAATCAATATGGAATGGTAAATAATGGAAAACACATTAAATTTAATAAGTGAACTATGAATGAAATTCACATAGGTATAATATCATTGTGAAAATTCATGGATAATAATAAATAAATTATTAATAAAGATAATTCATAATTACTAGACATCATTATCTCAATATTCATTATACCTCTACAATCATGATATTTCACAGGATGGTTTACTACTACAGGTAGATACCCATTTAATGATAAATTACTAAATTGACTCATTAGATTACAAATACATCAAGGAGTTATATAATTCTGGGAAACACCCACAACATAATTTCAAATTCATTCATTATATGTTGAATATTTTTTTTAATTAATAAAAAAATTTATGTATCATCAAATTTCCCTATTGAATAAAAATTTAATATTTATCGATATTTCCCATATAAAAAAAGGAAATTCAATATAGAACACTATATGTTGAAATGATATATGGATTAATAAAGAAACATATTCTTGATAAGAAATTTTGATATTTTTGGATATTTATTCTCTAATGATAATGAGACTGTGAAAAATTCATGTGAAAATTCATGTATTAAAAATATATAAATAAAGTAAACTTCAATGCTTTGCATGGTCAAATTTATCAAAAAACAACCATTGTATGAATATTAATGATATCAATACAATATATTCTAGGTATAGTATATTTATAATAAAATGTATATTTTATTAAGGAATAGATATTCTATAAAAATTTATTTCAAATAACTTTTGAGGAAAATATGCATTTCACAGTGATTACAGATTTTTTAAAACAAAAAGATTGAAAAATATTTTTAAATAATTTTATTTGAATATAAAATATCATGATATTAAAATAATAATTAAAATGGTTATTTCTTATAATTAACATAAACTTAATTCATGTATTTTAAATGACCATACTTTAAGAATTACTAAGAGTAGTGTTTTTGAACTTGAAGACATGTTCTAAATATTCTGAGGGTTTTTTAACCTATTTTTAATTAAGGAAAACCATTAAAATTTAATCTCATAAAATAAAAGGGTACACTGATACTTGGTATCCATTTTCTCCACATATAATGTTTTTCAAACTAAAATAGGTTGTCTTTCCAAGATAAATCATTATAATCATCATTTTGACCTCATATTATCCCCTATATTTCAAAAAATGCAACAACAAAAATTAAGATGTTGGATGAACAAAAATAAACTGAGAAGTTACATTAATGGATGAAAATAAATAATCCCCATAACCCCCATAAAAAATCATATAAACATTCCTTTTTATAAAGAAAAGTGAATCCCCACTTCAAAAAGATTATTATCTTACCATCTAAAAATCAATAAATTTTAATGAATACCCATTTAAAACAAAAATAAAGTCCATCACATTATTTTTAAAATAATCCAAAATAGAAACCTTACATGAAACATACAAAAATACTTAAATATTGGAATAAGCATTTAACCCACTTCCAATATAATTATCTGGTGAACCAAATTATTGTTCAATGCTTCGGATAGAAATTTATGCATACCCATCATATAAAATATATCATGATCACCTAGATGTATCTAGTTTTTCCCATATTAAATAATATAAATGGTTAATATAATTAAAAAACCACTTACAACCCTTTTAAATTAATGTAAAAAACACATTTATATATAAAATTACATTTTATCCTGAAAATTGATTTTTAAATCTGAAAAACACACACATAATAAAAAAAACTAATTTAATTTATTATAAACATAGAAACATACAATAGGGGCTTAAAATAGTTAAATATTAATTGCGGTAGTAGAATATTTTCAAAACTTATAATATGTAAACATTCCTTTTGAACTATGTAAAAATACATAAAAGATGAACATTAAAATTGGGTTTTAAAATGATTGTCCCTTAAAAAATCATATCATAGATATGGGTTTTAATAAAATACATATAATTCATGAATAATAAAAAATAAAAAAGAATAAAGTAAAAAATAAAATATTGTACAATTAAAATTCATATCACACATTCTATTATCAAAACAATATCAATGGATTGCATGTTTAACCTAAAAAATGGAAATTGAGTTCATAATTCCATTACATTGAGCCTGAATCATCATGTACATTATTTATAATCCAAAATATTTAACATAAGTAATTTATTTACATTATTGGGAAGATTTTACATTCTTATTATTCCATTTAATTCACTTATTACTATTCATACAAATTACATAAATATTTATGTTTTATTGGATGCTTTGACACTATTCGGCTAAAAAGTATTTAACAACTTTGGTATGTTGATTATGGTTAGGGAAGACAACATTAAACAATCTCCATAATAATATAGATAAATATTTTTCATTATTATTTATCAAATATTAAATTAAATTCAACCATTATAATTTTCTTATGAAAAATGAACTATATTACAATCATAGAGATGGTAGGACTTGCATACCCAAGAGTAACATTTTCATTATTCAATCTAAATTATAGAATTATGGTAATTATTATTTTATACCTACATAATTATAATAATATCATTTATATAATATTAAATATTTTTATATACATATATATTTCATCTGTGTAAGTGGTTATGAAAAAAAATAAGATCGCTTCATAGAGATGATAATTCACACGTATGCCCAAATGAGATTATCATTTTTATGTGCAATGAAATGTAATAATTTTAATGATATATTATATTTTAATAATGATAAATATTTCATTAATATCATATATATAAACCCTAATTACATTATTATATACAATAATATGATGCTATGATGGAATGTTAATTACATCGGTTCGCAAGGATGGTAGTCTGATGAACACGTGAAGGATGAATTATTTCCCAATTTAATTTAAATATATATAGATATAGGTAATGAAAATAAATAAAAACATGTAATTATATGTCTGATATTTAATTTATTATATTACCTTTATTTAAAACGTTTTCTAGAAAGTGGAAGAATAAAAAAATAGAAACACTTGATTAAAAATGATAGCTCTTCTTTAGAAATCAAACTTTTATTAAAACCTTAACACCATTAAGGTTGTTTTTGTTCAAAAACAAGGTCCCATAAAATACGGGGAGATATTATAATAAATTGTTTGGATAGCTATGGGATGAACCAAATATGTTTGGAAGTTAATGGAAATTTTAATAAGGGGATCCCTTTTTTTATGATATGTAAGGGAATCATTTGAAATTTCTAAAAAGATTAAAATATAAGAAGACTATTCTATATCTGAAAAGACTCATAATGGATTATAAATGAATAGGGTATCAAATTTGTTGCTATATATTATCTCCATTGTTCTTATTTATTATTTTTATTACTTCTAAAAAGATTAATAAAATATTAATCCTATAAAAAATCATTATTGTCAATTCTGATAGTATTCATTACATTAACATCAACAATATCAAAAAAAAGTAAAAATATAAAAAAAATTATTATTTATCAAACCTCTTATGTTTTTTTATAATCCATTTAAAAAAATTAATTTCATAATATTATATTTCATTTGATGTTTTTAACAACATTTATTTGATTTTTCCATTAATTTAACAATTACATCATCAAAAATATTCTACCATTTAAGATAACATTTATTCTATAAAAATAAAAAATAAGTCACCAAGATAAAGATACATTTTTATATTTTAAAAAATAATTTATAGTCAAATGTATCATTTGGATAACACGATATTAAAAACAGTTTACTTTTGAAACCCAAGAGTGTGGCATGTTTGAACATTCCCTACATAAAATACTATAAAGGACATTGTCTCATCCGTTTGGTCCCAAACTATCATAAATTTGAAACATGATGGAATATAGAAATTTTATACTAATGAAATATGATTTTATTTTGTCTTTGGTTCATCTAAAAATTCTTATCATTTTATTTTTAACATAAATTACCTAATATAACCTTTACAATTTTAATAAATATAACTAATATTACTATTCATATTGATAGAAAATAAAGGGGGCCTATTTAATAAATTTTGAATTTATGATTCCAAATATGTTATTAATTTTTGAAAACAAATAACACAGGATTTCTAGAATGTAATTTAATATTTAATTATAAAAATGCAATGAAAAATTGTTTTTCCAAAAATGAATTTTAAAATATAAATTTTTTTTTTCATCTAAATTCAATTATAACATCATTTAAAAATCTGTAAATTGGATTAATTTAAATAAAATATTACTAATTAAAATTCAAAAATATTTCAAAACATAATTATTCCTTATAAATAATTGAAAACCATATTTTTAAATAAAACTATTTCATTTTTACAATTACAAGAAAAGTGAAACTTTTCAATGAATTTTTAAAATAGCTACAATGAAAAAATTTAATATTATGATTTAAAAAATTACTTTCAATTTATCAAATAAATTTTCAAAATATTCCTTTAATTAAATTTATTATTTTTATAGAAAAAATTGAATTTTTTTTGAAGAAACATCTTTTCTTTAAAATGAGTTTACTAAAAATATTTTACTTATTTAAAAAGAAAAAACTATTACATTTGTAATTTTTCAGAAAATTATATATTTAATAATTTATATAATATTATTCAATTATTAAAATTTAACAGCTATATTATATTGGTCACATTTAAAGTATAATACTTTGTAATTTTTTACGCTCGGTGTAGCATATTTTATACACTATAGAACTATTTTCTACTCGTAAAATATTAGGACGTTACATTATCCCCCCTCTCCACCCATTAAAAATTAACAAAACTAAATTTTTTACTTGTTCTTGGAAGCCTATGTTAAACTTTTCGAAATCGTATTGTTGAAATCCAACATCATAAAAAGTTCCAATATATATTCCACTTGAAAAGAGAGAAACTGAAGTACGAAGAAAATATAGAATGAAACATAAATATATTTCTAGGTTGGAAACATTTTATAGAGGTGAAATCATTCATATGGAAGAAAACAATATCTCCTATGTATAGATATATAGTGATAGAGAACATGGTCCTGTGAATGATAACCATCACCAAACCGTAAATCTGTGATGGGATAAAAGGCCATTTATTTCTCAATAAGTAAAATAAATTGATAACATTTTTAAATAATTTTCCTTGACTTGAGGAATTCTATTTCCATATATAATAAGAACATATAGAATCATACTTACTTGAAATGATCAATTAAATTTATTAATTAAATTTTACAATAATCACATCTTTTTCTCTAAATGATAAGAACAGAAGATGACTTGTTTCATTCCTAATACTTTAGAATAAACTTCTATATATCAAAAAAATATCAAAAGGGAATACATTTATTCCTCTAGTATTGAGACAAAATCCCAAACTAAAACGGTTAGAACAAGATAAGATAATTCTAAAACATCTTTTTGTGATCAAAAAATTAACTAATCTGCAATAGTAAATAGTAATTCTGAAATTTCAACATATATAATTCACCAAATAACTATCCATAAAATTAATAAAAAACTATTTTAGACTAAGATTGAAACCCAAACACCTGAATAATTTTATAATATATTATTTCCTAGATTAATTTTTTAATTACAAAATATGAGCAATGACAAAAAAATATAATCTCCATGATATGGTAAACATATCCATGATGAACTTAAAAAATCATAATTATACATTAAAATAATATTTTCATCTAAATGAAAATGAATCATCTATTACATAAAAAATTTTAAACTATTCTTTATACCATAATATTATAGTGTTCCTATAATAGTGAACATATTTCGAAATATCATTATTGACATAACTACAAAATCATTTTCTATTTGATATGTTCCAAAAATATAAATAATCTTTATCCATAAAATTTTTATGTTAATGGAATTAAGTTTTATTCTCATAATAAAGTCATGTATTAAGTTGTAATGCAATAAACCCTTGTTACCAATTGGTTGTGGGTTCAATCCCTATATCCATGTTAGACATGACAATTTATCAATCATCCTATGGGTTGTCCTTTTTCTAACACTATATTAATATAATGGTTATAAATTTCTGAAAACATGAAAAACATACTAAAAAATAACCATTACATGATAATTATTATGTTTATTTTTTCACCATAATGGGTTTCTAAAACTATTCATTTTATATCCCAAAATGTTGTAATCCCTATTTACCAAAAAATAATTATCTCAAAAAATATAATTACTTACATTAAAATTTCATATAATAAATCATAAAAAGGGGTTTATAAATAATTTATCTCAAGAAAATGCTTAAAATTATAATCCTATGACGGTGTCTATAACTCTTAAGAAAACCTATCATGAAAATCTAAATCTACAATGTTTCCTAAACAGTCCATTGATACCGACTATAAGGACCTAGCCATAAGCATAACATGTTCTAGTGTTTTTAAACTTGAATCAACTTTTTTAAAATTATAACAATATTTTACCTTTATTTATTAATATAATGAATAAAATAAATTAAAATTAAATAGATACATTATATGTGGACACTTATACAAAATATACATTTCTACCACCATAAAATTATTTTTTTAAAGTAAACCATTGCTTATTTTCAATATAAGTTTTCACAATTTTCATCTTGACCTCATTCTAAACCATATTATTCCTTAAAATCTATGGAAAATAAATATAAACATGTGATAAGAAGAAAATATAAATTAGTTAGATAAAGAAATGAAATCTATGAGTCTATTGAAAACCTATAAAAACATCTTCTTATTAACAAGCATTATTATCTAGAATATTGAATCATGATTTTAAAAATACCATTATCGTATCAGTTTAAAATGTAAATATTTCCTGGAAAACATGTTAACACTCATATAAAATACATTTCTGTTCCATGGAACATCATCATATAATCATTATAGAACCCTAACAAATGACCCTTATAAATTAGAATAATCATATGGATGACTTCAAATATATTTCATTTGAGAACAAAATCATTACACAATTTATCATAGCACTATCTAAGAGAACCCCTTATATAAGTTATAATGGGATCACCCAATTATATCGTGTCATAACTATCATGAAAAATTTCCAAGAGGCATATCATGAAATGAACCATTTAAAACTATTTTAAAACCATGTGCCTAACACTATTCTGATATCAAAATACCATTTATCATTAATAACTCTTTTAAAATTCAAAACCTAAACACATAATAAAGAAACCATTTTATTTGACAATAACCCTAAAAATATATAAATTAAAAATAAAAGTATTAAAGTTTCAAGAAGGCAAGAAAGTATACTCATGTATTATAATATAAAAAACATTATGTTATAATTTTGTAAAAAATCTCAATGAGTAAAATTAAAATTTGGCTTTTAAAATATAGTAACTTCCAGATACAATATCATTAATGTGAGTATCAATAAAATGAATAGATTATGTTTATAATCTACAAATCCAAATAATTAAATTGTATGTATAACATAAAATAATAATATTTTGTATCACAGATAATATTAGAATACTATAATTTATGATGTATATGTTTAACCCATTGAATGGAAATTGTGTTTAGAATTTACTTACATGAGTTTGAAACATCACATATGTTATTTATCATATAGAATAATTATATTTGGTTATTTATTTACATAATTTATAAACATTTTTATTTTTATTATTCCTTTTATTTCACTTAATAAAATTTTATAGCAATTACACAAATATTTATGTTCACGTTGAATGCTTTGAAGATATTCGTTTAATAATTCAAGAATGAATTAAATATGGTGATAATTTTTAAATTGTACAGAATTACATAATATCCAAATTAATATTCATGAAATTATTATTATTATTATTATTAACCAAATATACTTTTATTTTAATCCATTACATGTGGTTATGAAAAATGGACTTCATTAAAATCCTTCAAACGGTAGGTCGTACGTACGCGTGAGTAATATTTCTATTTTCAACAACCACTATGGATTGAAGTTAAATATTATGTTTTCATAAAATAATTAAAATTATATCATAAATATATTATTGAATATTTAAATAATCACATATTTTTCATCTATTTTATGTTGTGATGAAAAATGAATCGCCCGACTTCATAGAGGTGATAATTCACACGTAGGCACGAAGAACATTATCATTTCTCTTTACCTAAAAAGGTAAAAAAATATAAATGATCTATTATCCTTTAAGAATGATAATATATTTCATTAATATCATATATTATCTTTAGTTACGTCATTATAACCATTCTAGAGAAACCTTTACCGAAAATGAATTACATCCATTCGCGAGGTGATAGTCTGTCATACACACGAACAATAAATTCATTTCCAAATTGATGGATGTGGAGATTGCTATATGAAATTTCACCAAATAAATAATATCTATATATAAGTATTAAACTGGATTCATTATTTTAAAAGGTCTCAATAAGGATAGAGGTGTGTATAAGGATAAATAAATTAGAACACTTGAATACAAATGACACCTCATTTTTAAGAAACCATGTTTTATTAACACCTAAGACAAATTTGGTTGGTGTTATACCTAAAAAACTTTTTTAATGTGGGAATGGATTCTAGGAATTTATTTTGTTTTCTTTTCCCAAACCAAATTTTAATTTATGTGTGAATAAATGATAAGAATATGTTCACTTTTATAAGAGATGGGAGGGGAAAATTTAGAATTTTTCTAAAGATTATAATACATTAAGATTCTTTAAGATCCAAAAAAATTAAAATGTATTATAAAATATTATTCTACAGAATTTGGGACCATATATTATCCTCTTTGTTATTATTTAAAAAAAATTGTTTTTTAAAATAATTTTAAGTAATATTAATCCCATAAAATACAATTAAAATCAATTGGTGATATTCATTATACTACAAGAGAGTGTGCGAGAATGTCCTCCTAAAGAACCCAAGCTCTAACCTGTGATGACACAAACCTCTATATTGGTCCCTCCCTCAATGATGGGGGAGGTACCATCAATGTCCTTCAATGGAGTGGCATCATGCTTCACTCCTTTTTCAAATCCACATTTTCTCCCTCTTTTCCCTCAAATCGTGATCGGACCTAAAGTCCCAAATTTTCTTGATGGTTTCCCTAACCTACAGATTTCATCTGTGGAGTTGTCAGAATCATCTATCATTTTGAAGCATACCTTAGTTTCAAGATTTTATCAGCGACATCCCTTAGTCTATTTGTTCTATAGATTCCTCTTCGGTGCTTGGGACTTGCGGGACATGGAAACTGTGGTTCTCCTAGACAATCATCAAATTATGATACTTTTTTCTTCGAATGACGACCTCATCAAGGTCTGGGAAAGAGAACCTCAATGTTTTATTCATCTTAGTTACATTCTTCAATGGTGTTCCTTCGATCTACATATGAAGTAGGATTCTTCATCTATGGTGATATGGGTTAGCTTCCCTATCCCCCCCCACCCATTCCGTTTTAAAATACCGCTATTATACGCATGCTAGGAAATATATTAGGTAGGAATATGTGTTCAGATAGTAGAACTGATGCGCTTTGACACCCTATTAACCTCTACGCATGTATTGAAATGAATGGGCTAAGGGTCCTGTTTGAATATGTGTGGATTACATTGGGCGAGGATTATTGATACAAGCAATGGGTCATCTATGAAACATGGATGAACTTTTGATCAGAATGCAAGAAATTTGGTCATTTGTTGGAATGCATTCGTAAAGGCTCTTAGTCTATTGTAACGAATAACAAGGACATAGGAAAGGAGTAAGTAGTGCATGATGAAGCAGATAATCTGAACCTGAGACCTCCCTCTTGTTCAGGATCTCATGAAGTTGTTATTGTGGACGAGTCTGGGTGGAAACCACGATCACACTCACCTATACAGAAGCTATCGATGGCCCATGAGCTACCAATGGTGGAATCAATTTCTAGTAATCCAAAATCGGACATTGCAAGCCCCTCTCTTCACTATATCAAATTGATAGTGAGAGAGTGTAATGCCCTAACCCCAGTTACCCAGAGTCGATGCATTTTTACATAACATTGGCATGATCACAATAAAGATCAAGTCTCGAAAGGCCGATTAGTTTAGTATCCTTGGAATAACTAGATACATTCATAATGTTTACAATACATCCTAAAATTAAAACTACAACAATATAGTCTCCATATTACACACTCTTATCCCCTCATACTATCCCTGCATGTCATTCATAAAATACTTCATCACATCCTGGGAAAAATAAAACATAGAAAGGGGTGAGCTCAAATTCCCAGTAAGGATAACAATGTAGCGAAAACTTTCATAAATAAGCATAAAAATTTAAGGCAATCTATAACTAAAACAAAATCCTTTTAAACATGTACTTCAGCATAATATGGAAAAAATAAAATGAAATAATGACATATACTTATTCACATAGATATTCTACTAGATGAATAATCAAAATCAATATCAATAACCACTTTCATAATGATGGAATGCATAATTCCAGACTATCATAACCACATATGCAATGCCTCGTGCCAAGACTAAAAATAAGATTTTGTCAACACCGTGTGCCAAGACACTAGTTTGTCTCATGAGACCTACCGATGCATCAAGGAGCTATAGCGGGATCCACCCGTAGCTTATTAAGTCCAATGCATTCCTCATATGAATAGGTTTAAACATAATATAAACATTCCTATTAAAACTAGCATATGAAATGTCAATAAATTCTCCATAAACCATGAATGGTATAAAAAACACATCAACAGTCAAACATATCACAAAACCTTCAATAAAATATCGATGTTTTTTATCATAATAATTAATCTTCAAATAAGCTTAAAATCCATCAAAGGATGTTGACCTAGATGAAATCAAAAATATTTGAGAGAAATATATCTTTTTTAATGAAATCATTTAAGAGTCAAATAATTATAAAAGAAAACATTTAATTTGATAATATTCTTATAATCTTGTAAGGTAAGCTTTGACTATTTTATAATTGTGGAAAATAGTCGCACCCGCCGTATAAGTTTAAAAAAAAGACATTATTACCATAATTCTATCGAAAAGGTTAAAAATGACGTTGTTTGGAAAACGACAGAAATATTCCTTTATGAACTTCTGATAATAAGTAAAAAAGGTTATAAATGACTTTATCCCATAATATTTAAAATATTAATAAGGATTTGAATTAAATTTTTATGAAACATGGATGTGGATGATAAAGAGGTCCCAGTAGATAATTACGTATAAACAACCTCGGATAATGAAGAGATTGTAAAATAAACCCTTACCTTGTAATTTTACTTGGTTGGGGGTAGGTTAACCTCCTGTATAATGGTGAAATATTTGTTATTAAATTATAAAATAATCATTTAAATTAATATGATATCATATATGATCTTTTAGCATTTCTTTGTTAATAATATCTTAGTATTATCGTTGTTTTGGGTGTTAACTTACTCATTTTCTTTTATATGTTTTGTTACATAAGTCGTCTTTATTGTGGATAGGTTGTATCTTATTCATATCCAGAATGATATCAAGTTCATAAAGACTATTTTTAATCAACAAATGATAATTATACTAGAATGGGTATTATGGGGAATGAATCTCATCGCATTGGTGGAGACGGTAGTCCGTACGTACACACGAGTGATAATATCATTTTTTTTATAATAAAATAATATATAATTGGATGGTATATCAAATATAAATATTAAATATCATGTAATATTTATTATTTACATGAATTACACATCATTATTATACCCATCCAAATAATAATGTTTTGAATAACAATTACACCACGAAGTGGAGACGGTAAGCCATACGTACGCACGTATGGTGACATGTCATTAAAAGTATGGATAGAATACCGGATATGGTTGTACCATGTTTATAATAAAATAAAATTATATATAATATCCTGGAGTTATTATTTTATAATTGTAATAACAAATAATGAATAAGTGGAAGAAGAAAGGAACATGAAAGAGGGTGGTGAAAACATTACCTCTTCTTCGGGTTCTTCCTTTTGATTTGATCAAAAGGGATCCATAGGTTGGATTTCTGATCAAACTAAGGACTCTAAGTTGCAGTGGGGGAATTTTAGAGAGTATTCGGGCAGGTTTTGGCTGAGGAAAATGGCTTTTAATGTGTGAATTAGTGAGAAGGGGGAGTGCCCTTTTATAAGAGGGGTGAGGGGCACCTTTGGAAAAGCTAGAAATATAATTTTATAATAAATTCATATTCGGTTTATAATGGCTCCAAAATGTATTATTTAAATATTAAGGTGGGGATAGGTAGAAAAACACTCAACCAATAGGTTTTAGATAGGTTCGGGTTATTATATTAACCTTATCTTATAGTTTTAACTCTTAGTTGATTAGTTTAACATTGACCATGTCACTTTGTATTTTTATATTATATAGTTAATAAACTTACTATATACATCGAAGAGAACCCCAAGTGGTCCATTAATGATACATCTATCATGATATAAGTAACTTGGCCGAACCATAGATTTTTAAGAATTTAATATCAATTAATAATATAATATTTGATTTAAAAAGTATTTTATGTCAATTTTGATACTATTCAATAAATGGTTTTGTTAAAGTCATAATGACTTTATTAATTCGAAAAAAATTCATTTAAGCAATACTATAATGTCATAATAACCAATAAATTTAATTTATGACATCAAAAATTTCAAATTATATTTATTTTAACGTTTATAATACCAATAATTTGACTCTTTCGTTAATAAGGAAAATACTCCATCATTATTGTGTCACAAATAATATTAATTATTATATGTCTAAAAATTTTAAATAAAATACCATTATGTAGTAAATCATATTATATTTCTAATGAATATTTATAGTTGAAAATCCAACATAAATAACCCTATGTAAAAATTGGTTTTCTAAAAGATATATGCTTATGTCATTTTTGTATTTATTTTAACATAATTAATATAAAGTGTCATTATGACATTCAAGTGGCTCAATGGGGTCCCAAAATCGACCCAAATATGCCAATGGTCGGACATGTATCAACCAATAAGGTTAGGATGAATTTTAGGGTAATATATTATTATTATAATATTATTTGTTTACACATATTTACCGGATTTACCCTTTACCCATGGTAAAAAAATATTTACCGAAGTAATTATTCAAATTGTATAAAAATAAAAGAAACCTATTTACACAATTTGGAAATCCTGATTACAAATATGGAATCCATTTTACCAAATTTAAAACACACTAGTGTCATAAATTAATTTAAAATTAATTCTCATTGTTAAAACAAAAAACGTGTTTTTAAGAGATAATAACTATCAAAATATTGACACTTGTTTATGTCCGGTTTAATTGTGAAATTGTGTCCAATGACCAAAATTGTATTAAATGGTAAAAATATATTCTAAATATACTTTAAAACCATTAAAATTCATAATTTATCACTATTAATTATTTCAATTAAAAAAGTTGTTTTAAATTAAAATTTAAAAATTTTCACTATTCATCAAAATATAAATGTTATCCGAAAAGTACCAAAATTTAACCCTAGGGTAAATTCAATATTCCGAATTCAAAAATGAAGTTCATTTTGAGAGATAAAATTTATAAAATTTCAAAAAGTGGTTATTTCTATTCATAACGGCTAGTTTGATTGGTTGTGGTGTATGTTAAAACTCGAAGTTGCGTGCAACACACACAACTATATTATTCAAAGAGAAGCGTACCGTGGAAGCTTGGTGTGTTACATTCTCCCCTCCTTAAAATAATTTCATACTTAGAACTTCTTGAATATTATTTCAGAAAAAGACAAGAGTGGTTCTTTATCATAAGTTCCTCGGGTTCCCACGTTGCCTCTTCCATCTTAAGGTTTCTCCATAGAACTTTTACCAGACGAGTCGTCCGGTTTCTCAGAAATTATTCTATGGTATCAATAATCCTGATGGGATCTTCGCAATTAGAAAAATCGAGATCTAGTTCTATTTACTCATATGTGAGTATATGCATTGGGTCAGGCATGTATTTCCTCAACAATGATACATGAAACACATCATGAACTTTGGAGTGATTTAGCATCATTTCAAAATGGTATGCTACAGCCCCAATTCATTCTAGAATTTGGAAAGGTCCAATATACCTGGGACTCAATTTACCCTTCTTACCGAAACGTATAACTCCCTCCCATGGAGATACCTTCATGAAAACATGATGTCCTACCTGAAATTCCAAATCCTTCATGCGGTTATCGGCATAGATATTATGCCTACTTTGAGCTGCTTTAATGTGGTATTTGATTACCTTCACCTATTTTATCGTGTCCTCCACCAATTCTGGGCCTACAAGTTTTCTTTCACCAATGTCATCCCAACAGGTTGGTGTGCGACATCTCTTTCTGTATAACTCTTCATATGGTGTCATCTAAATACTCGAATGGAAGCTATTGTTATAGGAAAATTCTACCAGAGGTAAATATAGATCCCACATACCCTGAAAGCCAAGTGAGAATGACCTGTACATGTCGTATAAGGTTTGAATAGTTTGATCTGGTTGTCCATCTATTTGAGGGTGGTAGGAAGTGCTCAAAAGAAGTTCAGTATCCAAGGCCTTCTGAAGACTCTTCCAGAATCATGAAGTAAAATGGGGATCAAGATTAGAAACAATCGATAGGGGTACTCCATGAAGTCTCACAACTTCATTAATATATATTCATTCTACAAGTTCCAGTGGTAGATCTTCTCTTATAGCAAGAAAATGTGCTCACTTGGTAAGACGATCAATAATAACCAATATTGCATCATTCCTTATAAGAGTCTCTGGTAGTCCTAGGACAAAGTCCATCGTGATATTATCGCATTTCCACTTAGGTATGAGAAGAGGTTGCATGACTCCTCTAGGCTATTCCCTACCAGATTTAACTTATTGAAAAACCATACATCATGACACAAAATCAGCAATCTCTCTCTTCATGTTGTCCCACAAAAAATGTTCCTTCAAGTCTCTATACATTTTGGTACTCCCAACGTGTATCGTAAAATTGGAACTATGTGCATCATCCAAAAATTCCCTTTTTTGATCAGGTATATTGGGAATACAAAGTCTCTTCCCAAATTTCCAAATTCCATCATTATACACAAAGTCTTTCAATCCTCCATCATTCATAGATTTAATCTTATTTTTAAACTCTTCATCACTGATTTGAGAACTCTTTATCATCTTTAGTAAAGAGGGTTTGGAAACCATTTGAAAAAATATTGATGATTCACCTTCCATGGTGATTCCCATATCCAACATTACTAGATCCAAAAAAATTGGATCCCATTCAATTCTCATCATGTTCAAAACTCCATGGTCTTTTCTGCTCAAAGCACCTGCCACCTTATTTTCCTTCCCCCGGTGGTAGTGTATCGTGCAATCATAATCATTGATTAGTTCAAGCTGTCACCTTTTCCGCATGTTGAGTTTTTATAGTGAGAAAATATACTTCAAACTCTTGTGATCAGTATAAATCTCACATTTTTTACCATAGAGATAACGTCTCCATATCTTCAAAGCAAAGATCATAGCTGCTAACTTGAGATCATGAGTAGGATAGTTTTGTTGATGAATTATCAACTGTACTGATGCATAGGCAATAACCCTATCATTCTGCATAAGGAAACAACCATGTCCTTTCTTTGATGCATCACTATAAATAACGAACCCATCATTCCCCAATGTTAGAGTCAATATAGGAGCATTGACTAATATTATCTTCAGTTATTAAAAACATTCTTCACACTCTTTTGTCAAAACAAATTTAACCCCTTTACGTGTGAGCTGTGTTAATGTGTTAGCCAACTGGGAAAAATTCTGGACGAAACGACGATAATAATCTGCTAAACCAATAAAAGTACATTCCTCAGTTATACTCATTAATTTCGGCCATTATTGGATTGCATTGGTCTTAGAAGTATCAATATATATTCCATATTTAGAGAAAATATGGCCAAGAAATGAAATCTCCTAAATCCAGAATTCACACTTGCTAAAATTCCTATATAATTCATGTCTTCTCAGAGTCTTCAGGATAATGTGCAAGTGATTTTCATGATCTTTGTATATTTTTGAGTATACCAAGATATGATCAATAAATACCACCACAAAATCATCGAGATGTTCTTTGAATACTCTATTAAATATATCCATGAATAATGAGGGTGCATTAGTCAATCCAAAAGGAATTACTGTTAACTCGTAATGCCCATACCTAGTTTGAAATGCCGTCTTATGAATGACTTCCTTCTTCACAAACAACTGATGGTATCCAGATCGAAGTTCAATCTTTGAAAAGTATTGAGCTCCATGTAGTTGGTCAAATAAATCATCAATGTGAGATAAGGGATACTTGTTCTTTATTGTTATAGAATTGATCTCCCTGTAGTCGATACATAGCCTCATAGATCCATATTTCATTTAAATAAAAAGAACAGGGGCTCCCCATGGAGAAACACTTGGGTGATTAAGTCCCTTTTACTCAATTACTCTAGTTGTTTCTTTAGTTCAACTAATTCCACAGTGGCCATTCTATATAGGGTCTTCGATATAGGCCTTTGTCCAGGAATTAAATCATTGGAAAACTCAACTTCTCGTTCTGGAGGATGTCTAGGTAAATCTTCCAGAAACACATCTACATATTCTTTCACAATAGGTACATCCTCTATTTGAAAATTCCTTTCCTCACCCACATTCATTTCATTATCTTCCTACCTAATTATTGAATTTATTTGAGCTATTATGGGTGTATCTATATAAGAATTAGTTGGTGATGATTATTCTCTAAAGATAATGTGTTCCTTATCATCATCATCAAAAATCATAAACATCTTATTCTTACAAAAAATCTTTGCATCAGGGTCTGAAAGAAAATCCATACTAAGGATTATATCAACCATAATCATAGGTATGACAAGGAGATCAGCGGATAACGAACATTTATGTGCTCTAATGGGGATAGATTCACAATACTTTGTTGCAATGATACTTCCCTTAGGAGTTTTCACTGATAACTCCCTTGTTAAATCAAATTAGAAATATTTAATTTTCTTATAAAACTGGAAAGATATGAAATAATGAGATGATCGAGAATCAAATAATGCATTTTATAAACATGATGAATCCATTAAATTAACTGTCACCACGTCTTTCGGAGCTTCTACCTCAGTAGTAGTGATAACATAATCATGGTATTGATCCCTTGTACTTTTTTGAGGTAAGTTACCCTGATGCTTAGGACCTTCATTTGCATAATGTCTCATCTCCCTACAATTGTAGCACTGGACATCGGTAGCTTCCTTCTCCCCCTTGCAATCACTAGCGTGGTGGCCTTTTTCACAACATTTGTAACAGACTCCCATTCCTTTTAAGAAAGTACCGGGATGTTTCTTCCCACATTTACTGCAGAATTAATAATCAACTTTTCCCTTCTTCCCCTTATTTCCATTCCTAGATTGATCAACAGATCTCTTCTTCTCTTGCTTTGCTTTAAATTCATAAGACTTAGAGAATTAATTTTCTGTCTTGATAGAACATGATACAATATCTTCGTACAATGAGAAAGATTTTGAGACCAATACTCGATGGAGAAATGGTTTTAACCCATAAAATAAATGATCAATCTTACTTCTTGGGTTACGTATATAATCCCCATCATACCTTGCTAACCTTGTAATGTTTGCCTTATACTATGTGACATTCTCATCCTCCTTTTTCCTCAGACTCAGAAATTTCCTTTCCATATCTGCTCGATGGGGACGGGGAATATATTTTTCTAAAAACAAATCTTTGAACTCCCTCCATTCCATATTTCATACTTCATCATCTTCCTTCGTGTTTTGAATCAATGACCACCATTGATCAGCATCTTCACTAAGGCGGTAAAATGCCATGATAACCTTTTCCCTTTCACTACTCCCCAAAGCCTGAAATATTTTCTCTTGAGAATTTATCCATTTCTCAGATACTAAGAGATTTTTACTCCCATTGAATGTTGGTGGTTTTTTCCTCATGAAGTGATCTAACATTGATCCTCCATGCGGTGGATCAGGGTGCTCTATACTGGTAAGGTTATTATTCATAACCTGAGTGAGTTGTCCTGGTATGGTGTTTAGTTGATCAGCACCAGTTGTATCACCAGCTCCACTATAATTATCTTGAGCAGGAGGTAAATTCCTACATGGAGTGCGTGCATTGATACAGTTTCCATTTCTTCCACTAGGCACTATTTCTAAAGAACGGCATAAACTAGATCAGTTTATGAATCAAAATACATAATTACATACTTTTAAAACACTTAACATAAATTCAACTCTTTATGGATATAATCTATAATCATAAAAAAAAATCTTTGAGTAATTATAAACTCATAAACCCTTCATAATGGTTTTTATAGAAATTGAGAATTATCCTAAGAATAACCTATGAGAGTGTTGTAACCAAGAGTGCAGCAAGGCCCATTTTCGTGGACAAGTTCCCATTCGAGTCTATCTCAAAGAGATGTTTTTGATTATTACCACTAGGTACATCTATGCCAAAGCCACCTCTACCTGCTTGTATCCAGACAGGGATGTATTGCTTGGAAAACTAATAAAATTTCTAAAATACCAAAGTTCTAGGAAGTTCTTCTATACTAATCCTCAATGTCCATCATAGGTCTATGTGCTCTAATTAGAGTTTATCTAAATATACCTTCCATGGTTTGTACTAAACATCCATTGATACCAACTGTAATGCCCCGACCCTAGTTACCATGAGTCGGTGCATTATTACATAACATTGGCATGATCACAAGAAAGATCAAGTCTTGAAAGACAGATTAGTTTAGTAGCCTTGTAATAACTAGATACATTCATAAAGTTTACATTACATAATAAAATGAAAACTACAACAATATAGTCTCCATATTCCACACTCTTATCCCCTCATAATATCCATGCAGGTCATTCATAAAATACTTCTTCACATCCTGGGAAAAATAAAACATAGAAAGGGGTGAGCTCAAATTCCCAGTAAGGATAACAATATAGCGGAAACTTTCATAAATAAGCATAATAATTTAAGGCAATGTATAACTAAAACAAAAGCCTTTTAAACATAGACTTCAGCATAATATGGCCGAAATAAAATGAAATAATTCCATATACTTATTCACATGGATATTCTAATAGTCTAATAATCATATGAAATATCAATAACCACTTTCATATTGATGGAATGCATAATGCCAGACTATCATAACCACATAGTCAAGGCCTCATGCGAAGATTAAAAATATGATTTTGTCATGGCCTTGTTCCAAGACACTAGTTTGTCTCATGAGACCTACTGATGCATCAAGGAGCTATATAGAGCTCCACTCATCACTTATTATATCCAATGCATTCCTCATATGAATAGGTTTAAACAAAATATAAACATCTGTATTAAAACTAGCATACGAAATTCCAATACATTCTCCATAAACCATGAATGGTATAAAAATAACACATCCACAATAAAACATATCAGAAAAAATTCAATACATTATGGAAGTTTGGTATCATAATAATTAAACCTCAAATAAGCATAAAATCTAACAAAGGATGTTGACATAGATGAAATCAAAACTATTTGAGATAAATATCTCTTTTTTAAAAATAATTTAAGAGTAACAAAATTATAAAAGAAAACATTTACTTTGAAAATATTCTTATAAGATTTGAAGGGAATCTTCGATGATTTTATAATGGTGGAAAATAGCCACACCTGCTGTATAAGTTTAAAAAGAATACATTCTTACCTTAATTCTGTCGGAAAAGGTAAAAAGGACCTTATTAGGAAAACGATAGAAAGATTCCTTTATAAACTTTTTATAAAAAGTCAACAAGGGGATAAATGACTTTATCCCATAGTCTTTAAAATAGTAAGAATTATTTGAAATACATTTTTAGGAAACATTCATGTGGATGATAAAGAGGCCCTAGTAGGTAATTATGTATAAAAAAACCTTGGATAATGAAGAGATTGTAAAATAAACACTTAACTTATACTTTTCCATGGTTGGTGATAGGTTAACCTCTTGTATAATTGTGAAATAATTTTTATTGAATTATAAAAGAATCCTTTAAATTAATATGACATCATATATGATCTTTTAACATTATTTTGTTAATAATATCTTAGTATTATCGTTGTTTCGGGTGTTAACTTACTCATTATCTTTTATATGTTTTGTTACATAAGCCATGTTTTTTGTGGATAGGTTGTATCTTATTCACATCCCGAATGATATAATGTCCTTAAACACTATTTTTAATCATCAAATGAGAATTATACTTGAATGGGTATGATGGAGAATGAATCTCATCGCGTTCGTGGAGACGGTAGTCCGTATGTACGCACGAGCGACAATATCATTTTTTGATATTAAAATAATATATAATTGGATGGTATATCATATATACAGAATAACTATCATGTTATATTTATTATTTACATGAATTACACATCATTATTTTATCCATCCAAATAATAATGTTTTGAATAATAATTACACCACGACGTGGAGACGGTAAGTCGTACGTACGCACGTATTGTGACATGTCATTCAAAGGATGGATAGAATACTAAATATGGTTGTACCATGTTTAGAATAACATCGAAGTATATATAATATACTGGAGTTATTATTTTATAATGCTAATAACAAAGAATGAAAAAGTGAATGAAGAAAGGAACATGAAAGAGGGTGGTGAAAACATTACCTCTTCTTTGGGTTCTTCCTTTTGATTTGATCAAAAGGGCCCCTTATGTTGGCTTTCTGATCAAACTAAGGACCTTGGAATGAAGTGAGGGAAGTTGAGAGAGTTTTTGGGAAGCGTTTGGCCGATCCAAAAGGCCTTTAATGGGTGAAATATTGAGAGGGGGTGCCCTTTTATAAGAGGGGTGAGGGGCACCTTTGGAAAAGCTAGAAATATTATTTTATAATAAATTCATATTATATTTATAATGGCTCCAAAGAAGATAATATAAATTTTAAGGTGGTTATAGGTCTAAAACCACTCAACAAATAGGTTTTTGATATGTTTGGGTCATTATATTAACCTTATCTTTTAGTTTCAACTCTTAGTTAATTAGTTTAACATTTACCATGTCACTTTGTATTTTTATATTATATAGTTAATAAACATACTATATACATCCAAGAGACCCCCAAGTGGTCCATTAATGATACACCTATCATGATATAAGTCTCTTGTCCGAACCTTAGATTTTTTTTAATTTTAATATCAAATAATAATATAATATTTGTTTTAAATACTATTTTATGTCAATTTTGACACTATTCAATAATTGATTTTGGTAAAGTCTTAAAAAATTTATTAATTCAACCCAAATTAATTTAAGAAATAATATAATGTCATATTGAACAATAAAATTCATGTATTTCATCAAAACTATCAAATTATATTTATTTTAACATTTATAATACCAATTATTTGATTCTTTCATTAATAAGGAAAATACTGCATCATTATTGGGTCATAAATAATATTAATTATTAAATGTATAAAAATTATAAATAAAAAACAATTATGTAGAGAATCATTTTATCATTCTAATTAATATATATAGTCGAAAACCAAACATATATAACCCTATGTAAAAATTGTTTTTCTAAAAGATATATGCTTATGTCATTTTTGTATTTATTTTAACTTAATTAATATAAAGTGTTATTATCACTTACAAGTGGCTCTATGGGGTCCCAAAATAGATCCAAAGATTCTAATGGTCTAAAATGTATCAACCAATAAGGTTAGGACACGTTTTAGGATAATTTATTATTATTATAATATTATTTTTTACCCTTATTTACCAGATTTACCCTTTAACTATGGTAAACAAAATATTTACCGAAGTAATTATTTAAAATATCTAAAAATAAAAGTTACCTATTTAAACAATTTGGAAATCCTGATTCCAAATATGTAATCCATTTTTACAAATTTAAAACATTGAAGTTTTAGAAATTAATTTAAAATTAATTCCCATTGTTAAAAAAAATCGTGTTTTTAAGATATAATAACTATCAAAAAATTGACACTTGTTTATGTCTGGTTTAATTGTGAAATTATGTCCAATGACCAACATTTTATTAAATGGTAAAAATATATTCTAAATATACTTTAAAACCATTCAAATTCATAATTTATCACTGTTAATAATTTCGATTAAAAACATTGTTTTTAATTAAAATTTAATAATTTTCACTATTCATCAAAATATAAATGTTATCCGAAAAGTAACAAAATGTCACCCTAGGATAAATTTGATATTCTGAATCCAAAAATGAAGTCCATTTTGAGAGATAAAATTTATAAAATTTAAAAAATTGGGCATTAGTATTCATAACGGCTAGTTTGATTGGTTGTGGTGTGTGTTAGAACTCAATGTTGCATACAACACATACTACTTTATTATTCAAAGTTTAGCATACCATGGAATATTGGGGTGTTATAGACGGTGGGATATTTTCTTGTCTAGGAGAAGATGAAAGGGGTACCAAAGGAACTAGGAAGTAACAGTGTCATAGTTCATATGGTGGATGACAAGAAGAATGCCCCAGCCACCGTGCATGAACTGGGAAGTGATCATCTTTAGAAACAGTTGAAGGGGACTATTATGGAGGTGCCAGGCTAAGACAAAACTTGAGAAGAAGGGTGATCTAGTTCAAGGAACTGGTTTAAAATTTAGTTGACAAATAGATTCTATGGGATTTTGGAGTTCAGTTTGAGTTCTGAACTGCTTATCCCTCCAATGATAGACTAGGGACGTGTGAACACATTCAATGAAACTAAACATAGTCATTAGGTAAGATAAGCATCAAGTCTAAAGGTGAATAGGTGTTATAAGAGGATTAAGGGTAGGAGGGATTAATCCTCTTTACCACCACCTTTGGAGACTCATTCGGCTAAGAAGAGTAACATCATAAATATTGACCCGGTGGATTTGAGTCACTAGAGAACAAGGGCCCAGGATGAACAACCCTTGGAATTACTGTTATACTCTAAGGAAGATGCGGTTCAGCAGGTCTTGCTACTCAATTATTTTAAGGAGCATGATTCTAAAATGATGGGGAGGACAATAAGGGAAATTACTAATGAAGATAAATATTATTGGATTTACAAATATGACCTTATTCTTATTGGGGTTTCAAAAATGGATGATTAGTATTGAGGTGTACATACAGTTTTGGTACAAGATTGCTTTTGATTTTGAATGTCTAATGAGGCACGCACCTAAATTCCTAGTTTAATCTATCGGATGGAAATTTTTTAGAGACATAGATTCTGGTAAGATAAAATTGCCTTTCAATGACCATGGTTAATTGATGGAGGTTATTAATTGTCATGGATGGGTTGCTGGTGGTTTTCCTTTGTGAATTTTAGAGTGGAGTGTGATGTTTTTAACTTTTTTTTTGGATTTTCTTCCAATAGGGATCGAAGAAAGAAGACTTCACCTGTTCACCCCATTTGGATTCTAAGTCTAAGAGGGTATGACTTCTCCAACGATTTTGTGCCCTTCCATCTTTGCATGGTACAGCTAGCTGAATGGTCATGAATTGGTGAAGGTTTGTTGACACTATTTATTTTCTGGGGTGAGGCAAATATTGTTTGTATGTTTTCTTGTAATTCTGAACATTATGGTTTCTCACTTTCTCCTTAAAAGTGTTTTGATAATAAAAATTATTTTACTATCAGTCAGTCATTACATTAACCTCAAAAGACTTCTAGATAATAAGTAAAATCCGAAGAAACATATTATTATATATTAAATGATTCATGTAATTATATAATATTAATGAAGTATATTGAAATTCTCTCAAATTTAAATAATTTTAATATCTTATAAATCATTTATTTTATTTTCTTATTAAATAAATAATTACTACATCGACATTATGAAAGGATTTATGGTCAATCATTATTCCCAAATTATTTTAAAAAGTGTCATTATTTAGATAAATATTATATCTTTAAAAAAATAAAATTTTTATTAGAACATATCCAATAGATTACATAATATTAGAAAAATTACACTAATTAAAATTGAGAGTTTCATATGTTTGACATTTCATTAAATAGAAAATGGTTGAGGTTATAATCTCGTACATATGGCCCATATGGTCCTAAAATATACTCTTTTATGATAACGACCAAAATAAACACATAATATATGATTTAGGGATGTTTTTTGGGAGATTTCTTAGTTATTATAATTTTATTTTTAATCTTAATTGCCTAAATTACCCTTAAACCTTGGAAATAAAAATTATTCATATTGAAAAATAATACAAGGTAAATGTTTAAATGGCACATTTAACTAATAATTTTATTCATAAATGATATTTTGTTTATATTATATGTTTTCTAACATCATTTTCTTTTTTAAATATAAGGATATTACACAATACCTGTTAAAATAATTATTTTTTCATTTTTTTATAATACCATAACAATCCTAAATATAAAAACAACAAGTTTATTCCTATCAAAAAATATTTGTAAAATGTAAATATGGGTAAAAATTCCTTTAATAATTCATTTGGAAATGGGATAATTTCTTTTAAATATGGATTTTTATTAAAAGGGATTCATGACCGATGATAGAAATAAATTCAGATTTTATTGAACCATTCTATAAACCATTTTAAGTACCAAAGAGTGAGAAAATGGTAATATTACTTGAAAAATTTCATGAATAACCTGAAGAGAATAAAATTAATGGTTTTATGAAATAATGGTCAAATAATATCATTTTAGGTAAATTTTAGTATAAAAAATATCTATTAAAATTTTATTTCTAAATAGCCCTTTGCAAATAAGATAAGATTGAAATTAGAATTATCTATTAACCGATTATGTGTATATATTGTAAATCCACATAAATAAATTTAATAAAAACATAATTTATTAATAATTTAATATTCATGTAATTATGTATTATTAATGTCAATGAAGATGTAATTTAACTAAATGAAAATAAAATGAGTCATAAAATTCGTTACAACATGTTAATTTTCAATGAAAATACCCTTTCATTAAATAAATAAAATTGAAACATAAAATAACATTTATAATTACATATTCATGATATTACATGTAAAATTGGATTTATTTTCCAAATAAAAATAAATTAGCTTCACAACATTATAATATGCATCATTTAAGGGAAATTTGGATATAGTCGCATTCATCACACATTATTTTGGTTGAACATGTTTTAACAACCCTTAAAGAGGTTATAAACATTAATTTTGCTTATATTAAAACCATATTAATATTAATAAAATCATATATGGTCCTTTTATGACTTCATAGACTCATTTTATAGTTATATTTTATTATTTTCATTATTTCGAGTATTATTTTCCTTTTTTTTCTCATTTGTGGATTATCTTGAAATTTCTTATTCTTATCGATATTATATAAGTACATCACCTAAAAAACTATTATTAAATTTTCAGTATATTTGTACAAAAAATATACAATTAGTTCCAATAATTAATGTTTGTTTTGAAAAATTATGTACATTATGATCACAGACATGGTATGAGGTATATATGCATCAATAATGTCTCCATTATTCATTGATCATTATAGAAAGGGGGTAAGTAATATAAATAAATTCTAGAATTATAAAAATATTTTAAATAACATATTATTTATTTAAATATAATAATAATAATAATAATCCATGTGGTGTGGTTATGAGAATACATACACATCGCTTCATGAAGATGATAGTTCACGTGTACATGAATGACGTTTTGTTCACTATGTGAGTGAAAATGTTAGAAAAAATTTTAAATTATATTTTAAGAAAGATAAATAACTTATAAATATCATAATTTTGTAATTTATATCACATATATTCATTAAATATATCCTTATTTACATCTATGTAAATAGTTAGTGAAAACAAATCACATAACTTCACAAGGCGACAGTCTATAGCACACACGAGCGACGTCGTCATATTTCAGGTGGAATGAAACGAAAAAATGTTTTTATATAAGATAATTACTCCAAATATATAATTATTTTTTGATAATCATATATAACATTTATATCCATCATCGAACACCACTGTGATAGGGGTTTATAGAAAACATTTGAAAATATTTCATATGGATGTAATCCGTCTTACACACGAGTGACATTATCGTTTAACATTTGAGGGAAGCAGGGATAAATATAAAATATAACCTTAACATAATAAATTATAAATGAATGGGTAATGTTGTTTTTTAATATAATCACAAATTAATACTATTTAATTGAGTTGAAATAAGGAATAAAAAAACACGCATGGTTTTGAATTTTACATGTTCTCATACCACCTCTTTAATATTATATCTAAAGAATTAGTAAAATTAATTTTTGACCACACCAAAGATTCTAGGATGAGGTTATAGAAGTCATAAATTTATATTTCTAGGAATTTACTGAAATAATGGGGTTTAAAGGAGTGAATATTAAATCACAAGTTGTGTCCAAATATATGTGAAGTGAGGGGAACACATTGTATTATGGAATAGAAAATAGGGAACCCACATTTTTCATGTGAACAAATTGTCCAAAATGGTTTATTAGAAAGACTTTGATATTTAATGGTCCAAATATTTCCAATAAAAAAATTTTATATTTAAAATGATATTATTTAATCCCTTATCATTTTAGTTTGACCCCTAGTAAACCCATTTTCACCTTAAACATAACAATTACTTTTTCCTATTTTCAATATACATTTTGGACAAAAAATAAGTCGAAATTTTTAGATAATATAAATAATTATGATTCAAAATATAAAATCCATTTTTTATTATTTTATTCATTTAACTCGAAAAATCCATTATCGACTTATGCCTACCGATGTGTGAAATAGAATTTTTTAGAAAAATTCTTATAGTGTGGAATGTTTTAATATCAAAAATAAATAAAACATTTATTAATATCCCATAAATTATATTAAATTTTGTATAATTTAACTAACCATAGAAAAAAAATAAAATATACATTTTGATTTTAAATAATTTTAATGAAATGTTAGTTTTCATATAAAAATAGTATTTTTCACTATTATTCGAAAAATGAATCTTTTCGGAAACTTAAAAGAAAATCACTATATGATAAAATTTATATGATTATTTAAAAACATAAGTTATGTTAATCAATTATGGTTTTATAAAATGTTTAAAAATAAATTTCAATGTGTGTATATTATATTCCACAAAATTTCTTTTGAGAGAATACACACAGTTTTTCAGAAAACAATTATTTTTAATTAAAATGATTCTTATTTTATTTACAATAAATACATAACCATAATTTTAATAATTTATTTTTTATTTTGAATACCCAAAAAATTTAATTCTTATTCTATAATAGAATAAAATATTATGATTGATTTAGACTCAGGGCTGCATGTTCTACATGCTACCGATGAGATTTAAAGAAGAAAATGTTGGTTGATTAATATCGGTGTAGTATACTGCATATGATATGGAATAAAATGTTATTATTGTATATAATTATCACCCACATAAATAAATTTCATCACAAAATTTTATATTTCTCTATTAAATTTAGTGTTTTATGTATAAAAACTACTTTGTTGAAAACCCATTTTATAAAAAGTGATAATAAAATATTATGTTAACAAGATAGAAAGGTATGTAAAAAAGGCCATGTGGAATAACACATAACTAGGTTTCTTTATGTGGGAACATTTATATAAAGTGAGATATGGACTTGTAATAAATTTGTGTATAATTATAGAGAGTGATGATAGTAACTGATAACAAGAAATTGAGAGATAAATATAAATTCAAGAACCTCAAACCATTGATAAAAGAGGATTTAAAAAAACATTTGACTAATTAGACATGAAGGTAAAATAAATTATTTTTTTCAATATCATTTCAATAATGATGAGATATTATTTTACTATCTAATAATGTTATGAAATAGTTACTCGATAGTTTTTCATTTTAAAGATCAATTTCCTCTACTGGTTGTTCATTGATCAATTTCCAATTCATCACTTTCATTATGAAATGAATGTCAAAAAATTATTTTCTAAGCACGAAGACCTATATTGAAATATTAATGGATCAAAATAACTATAAAATAGTGACAAGTATTTATTTCTCTCTTTCAATATTTTCCAATACTAATATTATAAGTATATGTTATCCAATATATTACATTAATCACTAAACATCAATATTAACCCCACTAGTTCAACACTCATATTTCCCATAAAAACATTTAACTAAATAATAACATATTAACCATGACATAATTTGGGCCAGTGGTGAATGATAAACCCTTATAATCCTTTTTTATGTTTTCAAGCCCTGTGGCCTTCACCGAATGTAACGTGATTTCCTTTTTCTAAAACTACAATAATTTAATTCCGATAATGTTTTAATTTTTTTATATTCCATAATTAATTAAATATAAAAATAATTTAAACCCAAAATATTACCAAAACATTAAAAATTATTCCACTAAAATTTAACTACATTCTTCTTTAAATATCATTTTAACTAAAAAAATTCTTAAACTAAAGGTTTGTATTGCCTAAAATTCTCCCTAAAATATCCTTAATCATTTTATATTTCTACGAGAAAAAATATAAAAGTTGGTCTTTAATAATCTGAACTTATGATCAATCTTAAAAGCCTAATCCCTTGGTGTTATCCCAAACACTTTTGTTAATGAAAACTCATTATCTTCTAAAATTTAACATAATTATTTTATATTTTAGGAATCTTATAACCAATATACGAATAGGAAAATACTTCTATAATTTAATAGTTGAATCATAATACAAAAAGAGCTCATATATTTTATTTGAACATAGGTCCTTAAATTTTATATGGGTTAACCTTTAGAAGATTAAATTCAGTTAGATAATTCCCACGATCCCTATATTATAGAGAACGAACTAAAAATAGATCCCTAAAATCATATATATTTACATAAACCAGACTCATCATTTTTCATTAAATATTTAATTCCTTATTCCCTTCTTCTCTACTCATAAGTGATTGTCCCTTTCCTTTAAGACACATTCCTAGGGATCTCCTTCCACATTTCTCACATGATAGAAATCGAGTTGTATTTCCGTCAAGGTCTCCACCACTCGATCTTAGGGAAAAATCTATCATTATCTTTCTTATTGACTCCAACAGTTGGTTAAGTAAGAGATTTTTTGTTATATTTTTTGGATAAATGATTAGTTATAATCACAATAAAAATAAATCCTTTCATCATCTCATTTTGTTTCTCATAGTCATCACATTTTTATTCATGCTTGATGATAATACGATTTTTTCATGTTCTCGCCATTGACTAAAACGAAAAAAAATATTATGAGTAACAATAATAATAGTTGGATAACCGTATAGTTATTTTTATGATTTTCAAATAGTGAAACCCTTATTTATATAATACATATTTAGTTTAACCTATCAATCATTATCACCAACAATTCAAATCATATGTAATTGGTTTAATGAAAATGTGAATTATCTTAAACATATCCTTCTTGAGTGTCAAAACAAAATCAAATTAAGGCTCATTATCAAGCACCAGATGAAGATTGGTTCAAAACCAATTCAACATTTTCAGTGTTACAACCCCTAGTTGAAAAATATTTAGAACCATTTTCACTTATAGTATCCAGATATAGATGTATTTAATGAAATAATCATGTAATATCTTCTTTAATAAAAAATCATGATGTTATTCTTTACTTATATTCAAAGTATATCATAGGATAATAATTTTTAATCTATGTTTTCATAAATATATTTTCCAATTTTTTTATTAAACATACATTAATACCAAATTTCGAAACTCTAACCATAGAATCATAGATCCATTTCAGGATTTATTACATTGGAATAAGATATAAAGAATCACATCCGGAAGGACCTTGGTTTTTAATAGTATTTTCAAACATCATGCATACATGAATATATTATTACCATTCAAACCACAAATTACAAGATATTTTTAGATAATAACAATATTCCCATTAACATATCAATGAATACCAATTATAGTGCTCTCCATAGAAACATGGAAATGGAACAAAATATAGGTGACCTCAATTGATAATTAAGGGTAATGTACAATAGAATCTATCACGAATCAATAAGCCTAATCAAAATATAAATTTAAATAAATGAACACACCGACGATTTAAATACCATACCTATCCTAAAAATAATGAATAATTATTTTAAAATTGTACATAAAAAAATATTCCATTTAAAAAATAAAATAAGCATGAAATGCATCTAGATATGATATCATTGTGAAAATATCAAGGATAATAAGTTAAGTAATAATAAATATAGAAAGATAAATTAATGAAAACATGGTCAATTTAATTTATAAACTGAGAATTAAGTGAATCTATAGATAATATAAGGGTGAAAATATCCTGAATAATAATAAGTAAATATTTAAGTAAGGTAATTCTCAATTATTGGACATTATGATCTCATGTAGTATGATACCTCCACCATCAAGACCTCTCATAATAGATATAAAATCTACATGTAGTAAACATTTAATTCTAGAATACTTATTCATATCATGAGACTATAGATGCATTGAGGGGAAATATAATTTTGGTCCCCATCAATCATTGTTAGCTAAATAATTCCCCTTATATAAAATAATAATTTTAATTAATGACCAATATGCCTTATGATAAAATATACATATTGTGTAAAAAATATGTTTTTATCAATATTTTCATAGGACAAAAAATAACCTAAAATATTTGACCCTATATGTTGAAATGAAGTATGGTACAACAAAATACATCTACATGACAATTATTGTGGACATTAAATATTTAAATGGAAAGTAAATGACTACAAAAAAGGTTCAAGAAATTTAATATCAATACATTATTTGGTAAAAATTATCATAAACCATACATTATAATAATAATGATGGTATCGATAAGGAATATTTCTAGTGGATTTTTAGTAAAATAAAGAATCATTATTGTTGATGAAAATTAATTTCATAAAATGTTCATTTAAAACATTATAGTATAAAATATCATCTTCACTTTTATAATAAATATTTTTTCAATAATGTTTCACAACATATATTGAAAATACATTTCATTAAAAAAGGAATTTTATACTAATAAAATAATCATTAAAACATTGAGTGGTCATGAAATTATTAAATTTGTTAGATGTTGTACACATTAATCTAAATATTCCTTTTACTCTTTCTATAAAATCCAAACATGCTATACTTTGCAATAATCATAAAGAAAGAATTCAAAATATTTTATAAAAAAATAAAATGGTAAAAATTTTAATTAATAAAATATTTCTAATATGGATAAAATAATTTTTTAGTTTATTTATAAACATGGATTTCAATGAGCAAGGATTTTTGACAAAAGAGAGAAATGAATTTATGTTTTCATAAACATGATTACTCAATAATTTAATGTAAAAAAATGTTAGATAAAATTATCTATTACCTGTAGATGATCATAAATAGTCATAGGATATGTAAATGAAATGTTTTCTTAAATAATAGTAAAATAATATCCTACAAATTAAATTCAAGTATAAAAATCATGATAGAAATGAGATTGTGAACTTAACCCTTTCATAGATTGTAACGTTTAAGTGATAATTGACCAAAGAATATATTATGTGTATCAAATTTAAATAGACCAAAACTAACTATATATAAAAATAATTTATGAAAATTTCAACATATATATAATCGGAGAATATCGAACACAATGATAAAGTAATATAACCAAATAAAAAGAAATTGAGTTAATAAATTCATTAATAATTTTTAATATTTATGTAAATTTTCCTAAGATTAAATAATTCATATTGAAACACAAAATACCCTGAAGAATAAATCATTCTAAATATTTATTTTTAAAGGATATGTATATAGAACATATAAAATAAATTAGGCTCATAACATTACAATATATCTCAAAGAAGAAAATTGAGACAAAGTCCCTTTCCTCATTCTTCCTTTTGGTTGAACATGATTTAACCACAAGTTTGTTGATTTTAAACATGTTATTTAATTATACCAGAATAATAATAATTTTTATAAAATTATATTAGATACTTTATAACATCATAGCACCTAATCGTTAATAAGCATGCATTATTATCATTGATTCAGATGTTAGTTGGATTATTTTCTCATTCATGAATCGTCATGAATGTTCCCATTCTTGTAAATATTTTATAGTTCAATCATATCCAGAATAATAATAATTATATCTTATCATATATATACATGAAATTAAATTTTAATAAGAATCATTATATATTTTTTTCATAAATGAAGTATGTTAGGATCCTGAATATTCTAGGTCATATGTATGTCTGAGTATGATGTTAATTTTCTAGAAATAATTATAGAAAGGAGGAGAGTAATATTTTTTATTTATAGAATGATAAAAATATAAATAATATCATATTATTTCCTTAAATATTATTCTATATCTCATCCATGTGATTTGGTGATGAAAATAGGGTCATATCGCTTCTTGAAATAGCTAGTCAACATGCACACAAACGACATTATCATCTTTCAGTGAGTGAAAGGATAATAATGAAAATAATATAATATCAAATAATAATGATAAATATGTAAATCATATATTTATTTTTTCATTTATATAACAGGAATTCATTAATTGTATCCATATTACATTTTATGTAAGGCATTAGTGGAAAAAAATCACATCGCTTCGCGAGGTAGTAGTCCGCCGTACAGAATACTAAGTAGTAGTATCCTATGCAGAATCTAAAGTTAAAAAATTGATATAATTTATAATATATAAATAGTTATAATGATTATTAAAATATCATAAAAATTCATTATATCCATCATCATACCAAACTATTAAAGGTGTTGATGGAAAATGTGTCACATAAATTCTTAAGGTGATAGTCTGTTCTACACATGGGTGATGTTATAGTTTCCCATTTGAGTAAAGAGGAGGCTGATATTGGAAATTACAAATACATAATGACATATCAATCAATCATTAATAATGGTTTCATAATATATTCCGAAATTAATAATATTTTAAGGAGGTGGAAGATGAAATAAAAAAAAACACGTACAGTTAGTAATTTTACTTCTTAGATAGATTATACCTAATTTAATCCAGGAAAAGACTTCATACCATGATAATGATTCTAGGATGAGGGGATGTAATTTTATAAGTTAGTTGAGAATGTAATGTATGTACCAATAGTGGATTAAGGAGTTAATAATATGGATGAGTATGTGGCCTTTTATACTTGAGTTGAGTGACACATTTGTAATTATTAAAAAAATTGTCCTAGTTATTTCTTCATGAAAAAAATGTTTGAAATGGAGTAGTATTGTCACGACCCATCCCCCGGGGCCCGTATCTTGAGTACCCCAAATCCTCTTTCCATTGTCCAGGGGCTGGCAACTTGCACCATAGGCATAAATCCCTAAACAGAGAAGAAATTGCCTTTATAAAAGTAAACAAACACATCAGAGTACACAATTGGAAGCAAAACACTTAGTAAAACTGTATACAAAAGAAGTGGTAGAATGTAAAAGAGGCCGGAAATACAAGCCCAATAGGAAAGTACATGTATAACTGAAAACAAGTACAACTGAAGAAAAGTAAAGTAGCTAATTTATCATCCTCCGGGGTTCCAACCTGAATGGTAGGTACAGATGGCCTACTCAGCACTCTCATCCGTCCATCTACTTTATGTACTATCAAACCATGTGGTCCACCTCTGGGTAATATCTAGTCTTTCTACTCTCATCCCCAGTAAGCGTTATCCGTCATCTGCAACCAAGACAACGAGATGCGGGCATATCCCATGTAGGGGTGAGTATAAGGATATTCAGTAGGGACCCCGAGACCCTCAAGGTCTCACAAAATCCAAAAAGGATAAACCACAATGTTTGAAAACAAAGGATAACCATTACTTATGTATATTCCCATACATATACCTATGTTATCTAGTAACTAATCTCAATCATGTGGGAAACACAAAAGTCATTGACTCAGCTCAACCGAGATTTTTTTCTATGGATATTATCAAACTGAACACTCATATACTATAGATCTCCTCCTCTATTGAGTACAGTGGGTGTGCCGAATCACATAGAGGCACTTCCCACTAACTTGGACTGCTGATGTACTCCTCCTATTGAGTATTGTGGATCTGCGACACTCACATAGAGGCGCACCCCACCGTGGGTCTGCTGCGCTCACACAGAGGCCCTCCCCCTCATAGCCTACTGATGTACTCCACGTATCGTGTACCGTGGGTCTTCCACGCTCACAAAGAGGAACTCCACACTGTGGGTCTTCCGCGACACCAAGGCGCTCCCCACTGGTCTAGTCGAATCACTCGGAGTTGAATCGATCAGTAGTCATCATGTCTCACCCAGCTACTAGGTTCGCACACAAATGCCCACTCGTCTTAGGAAGATCTGCACCACAAGCTACTGGTCGATACTCCAACTATCAGAAATCCCCACATATAAGT
This sequence comes from Viscum album, assembly GCA_963277665.1. Taxonomy (NCBI): domain Eukaryota; kingdom Viridiplantae; phylum Streptophyta; class Magnoliopsida; order Santalales; family Viscaceae; genus Viscum; species Viscum album. Next base: position 571,472,990 of record OY728129.1, read on the forward strand.
ATCTCAATTGTCCGCCTCCTCATAGTGGTCTCAATGCAACAAACAGTGCGTCAATCAGGCACCTAGTCTATGAGTAATTTTAATTTTAGTCCTGGGGCACGGTTGGATTCGTGCACAATCCAACCAGACCGTATCTCAACTTTACCCTAAACTCCAAAAGGGTATACTCAAAGGGACTGTCACACTCCAAGGTTCTTAGTTCCACTGACGGTTCATCAAAAAAATGCCTGGTGCCAATGTTATGAAGGTTTGCGCAAGGGTGCATGGTTGGCGCACGGTCTACACATACCATGCGTCCAAGCCGTGTGAAGTACCTATGTGGGACAGTGGCTACCGCACGGTTGGTGCATGATTTCCCCAACCATGCGGACAAGATGGGTGGGGTCCCCAGGTGGGATAGTGGCTGCCACACAGTAGGTGCACAGTTTCCAAAACCATGCGGCCAAGCCATGCGATGTTCCCAAGTTGGATAGTGGCTACCACATGGTTGGTGCACGGTTTACTAAACTAGGCATCCAAGCCATGCGACCACTTAAAAATTCAGTTTTTAAGACCTAGGCCACTCGAGATTTCCCATCATTCCCCCATTCTTCCTCCCACCCGAGGCTCACATGGGATTTCTGATTTTTTAGAGGTTGGGGGAGCTCCTTAGCTTGTTTTAAAGGAAAAACGAAGGGGATTCTTGTTGTATCCGAGATGGTTCTCCATTCATCCCTATGGAAAAAAACTACCTTATTCCTTCACATAGAACACATCATTCAAGAAAATCGAAGAGGGGTCATGCCATGTTTTTCCAGCCCGCACCCTCCGCATTGGTGTGGTAGCAAGTGGATCAACCAAAAAAGATATGAAAGATAATTAGAAAACATAATTTACCACAACCCTCGTTAACAATATATTCCCAACCCACAAGTAAAAACATATGCAGATAAACTTGATAATAAGTTGGTTCGTGTTCTTTGTTTTATAAGGTATGAATCAAGGGAATAATATCATACAAATATAAAATCCCTACTTTTGTGTCATCATTTTTCATTCATCGACGGAGTCACGGAAGGAAGACCGAGGAGACCGTCCTTCTTTGCATCCACCGCACAATTCCAATCCAATCTCATGTGTCGGTTCATTGACGATGATGTGGAGGGAAGATTTCCTACATCGGTAGGTGTCCGGGGAAAACGTCAAAGAAGAATCGTCACTAGCATTCTTCGCGTTCTTTGTTGGCAGGGGCGTTCTTCATTAGAGAGGATAAGTTTCTCCATGTTCTCTTCTCTCCCAACATTCAACCAAAATGAAAGTTCCCAAAATAATAATTTGTTAATTATTTTAATCGCTGGCACAAAATTCAAAAAGGTGAATTAATTGAAAAGGCTCCTCCAATTTAATTCATTAGGATAGAACATTAATTGGGGAGTTGGCACAAAACCAAAAAACTAGGGAAGGTGGAGAGGCTCTCCCTCATTAATGAGGGAGAGTTGAGACGTTATACTCTCACCCCATTAATATAGGTTGGTTTTTCCCCACCCCTAGCATTTAAATGAGAGTTTATGGTCTCCGGTGGTCCCCACGTCGTATCCTCTCAAGGGAGGTTAAATTTGAGTGGGCCCCACCACCATAACCTTTCATGAGAGGATAGGGTGTGGCAGTCCCACCTCCAACTCCCAAGAATAGGTTTTAATCAACAATCACACACATAGCACCTTAAAATAAAATAAATTGGTGTACAGTTTATTTTATTATTTTTTTTATAAATTTCCAAAAACTAACTTTTATTCTCGACCATCTGCCGTCGAGGTGGAAGTATTCTTAAGAAAATTCTGGCACTGTGAGTTAAATGGTGCCCTCAGATTTCAGTTCCGATTAATGGTTCATAAATTATAAAATCCCAATTGTATGTTTACTGAAGGTAACCAAACAAAACTTCACGAATTGATTCTGGGCACACAGGGCATTGGAATCAAGCACTGTCAATTTTCGTTGACTTGTAAAAATCCCATGTATTTAAGAAAAAAATTCCGAGAAATTTATGGGTCTTTACATTCTCCCCAACTCAGGGATTTCTGCCCCCATAAGCTACAACTCGAACTATGGGAACAAATGGTGGTATTGAGCATGCATCTGAGCCTCCTCCTCCTATGTGCTCTCCTGAAGGTTCCCATGATGCCAGCGTACGCACACCATAGGTATCGACCGTCCACGTATGACCCTCTCCGGTCGATCCTCAACCTCCACTGGAACATCTGTAAAAGTCACCCCATCATCGAGGTCCATCTCTCCTTGGTTGATGATGTGGGAAGGGTCGTGCACGTATCTCCTCAACTGAGATACGTGGAAGTTTTCATGCACCTGGTGCAACTAATTTGGATAAGCTAAGTGGTAACCAACCTCACCTATAATGCTGAGGACCTAGAAATTCTTGATAAATCTCAGAGATAACTAGCCGCCTCGTCCAACTCTCTTTATACCTCGTGCTGGTGAGACCCATAGAAAGATGTGTTCACCATCCTCGAACTCTAGAGGTCTCAGTCTCCTGTCAGCATATGACTTATGCCTACTATGGGCAGTCTTCATCCGCTTCTGGATGATCTACACCTTCTCCATATTAGCTCATACTATCTATGGTCCCCCTAGTGCTAACTCCCAAGGGTCAGTCCAGCACAAGGGTGATTTGCAAGGTCACCCGTACAAGGCCTCAAAAGGTGTCATCACTATGGTGGAGTGATAGATATTGTTGTATGAAAACTCAACCAAAAGAATGTGATCCTATCAGATATGACCAAATTTTAGGACACATGCATGTAGCATTTTCTCGAGGGTTTGAATGGTTTGCTAAGGATGACCATCTATCTGAGGATGGAAAGCAATGCTCAAGTGAAGCTGTGTCCTGAAAGCCTCTTCCAACCCCTTCCATAGCCGAGAAGTAAACCACGAATCATGGTCAGAGAAAATAGGGGATGGTACTCCATGTAGTTGCACAATCACCTACACATAGAGGCATCCTAAGCTCTCTACTGAACCCTTATCATTTATCAGTAGGAAGTGGGCTGACTTGGTGAGTCAGTCGACGATCACCAAAATCGATTCGTGACCCCTGGATGTACATGGAAGACCCATCTCGAAGTCCATGGATATCTCATCCCACTCCCAATCTGGGACATCTAATCGATGAACCAAGCCTGATGGTCCCTGGTGCTCTGCCTTCACTTGCTGAAAAGTGAGGCACCATGAGAAAAACTCTTCTACTTCCATCTTCATACCTAGCCACCAGTGTTGTCGACGAAGGTCCTGGTACATATTTTCCACTCATGGATGTACCGATAGAGGGGATGTGTGGAACTCCCTCAACACTTCCTCTTGAAGTTCCACTGGTACGAATGTACATCCTATAAAGAGGATGACATGCTCCCCACCTTCAGAGAAATCATGAGGTGCCTTCCCTATGGATATATGAGCACGTCGTGTCTCAAAGTCAGTGTCCCCATACTGTGCCACCCTGACTCGCTAAAAAAGTGTGGCAGTGACCGTAAGAGACTATAAGATTGTTTCTCCATCTCTATCCACAAATTATAACTCTAAAGCATCCAATTACTTTTTCGCTTCTCCTATCAGTTGTATACCACATCTCTTGTTGCTTTCATCTGCAAAAAGATTCCCCTTCCCAGGAGTATAGACTATCTCGAAGTCCTAGTCCTTGAGAAACTGAATCCATTGTCATTGTATCAGTTTCAGGTCCTTCTGAGAGAAGATATACCATAGAATCATGTGATCAGAGTACACGAAAAAACGCTCTCCCATTAGATAGTGTCACTACATCTTCAAGGAAAAACTACTGATACTAACTCCAGGTAATGGGTACCATAGTTCTAATCATGCTGTCTCAACTGTAGAGAACCATAGTTGATCACCACTCACTCCTACATCAGGACACACCCAAGTCTGATCCCTGATGTGTCACAGTAAACTACATACCCTACACCCTCCTCTTCAAGCCTGAAGATTGGGGGCACTAGTCAGCCCCTATCTCAGCTCCCGAATGCTCTACTGGCATCTCTATGACCACACAGAGGGTTTTCCCTAATTTTTAAAGGCTGATAGTGGTGCTGAAACTCTTGAGAAGTCTGGAACGAACCTCCAATAATATCTAGCCAACCCCAGGAAACTCCATACCTTCATCACACAACAGGGTGGCTAAAAAGAAAGTACCGCTTCAAAATTTGTTGGATCCACTAAAAATATATTATCCGAGATGATATGTCTGAGAAAGTGAACTTCTTGGATCCATAATTGGCACTTCGTGTTCTTACCAAAATGTTGGCTCTCTCGGAGTGTTTCCAGTACCACCTGCAAATGGTTTGCTTGATCCACCCTAGTAGTTGAGTAGATCAGATTGTTTTCGATGAAGACTACGACAAAGCGATCAAGGTATGGTTGGAAGATCATGTTCATGAGTCCCATGAACACTTCTGGACATTGTTTACGCCGAAAGGAATAACCAAGAACTTGTAGTGGCAGTAACGACAACTGACGGCCGTCTTCTGCACATCCTCATCTCGAAATCTAAGCTGTTGATATCCTGATCTGAGGTCTATCTTCGAAAACCACTGTGCTCCTTTCAACTGATCAAAGAGGTCCTCAATCCAAGAGAATGGAGACTTGTTCATCACGGTCACCAGGTTCAGGTGATGGTAGTCAACATAAAGCCTCAATCTCCCATCTGCCTTCATAGTGAATAGAATTGGGTCTGCCCAAGGAGAAACACTGGGTCAGATGAATCAATCCCCCTTCAAGTCCTCCAGTAGTACCCACAGCTCACGAAGCTCAGCAGGAGCCATCCAATATCCTGGAGTTGATATCGATGCCATCTCGGGGTACATGTCAATGTAGAAGTCCACCTATCTGCGTGGAGGTAGTCCTGGAACGTCGTTAGGGAAAACATCAGCGTAATGGTCCACCACTATAGGATAGCTCAGACTCTCCACATGAATTTCACCGAGGGTATGGCAGGACAACTGATGAGTGATCGGTTTCATCCTCCTCTAAGTAAGTCTTTCCTATGCTACAAAGGCTCTCGTCTTGCTGGTGAAGGTGAACCTAGTCCCATCTATGCGGAAACACCACACTTTGAACCTAAGACAGTCAATCTGAGCATGGACTGTAGATAACCAGTCCATACCCAAGATGATGTCATTAGGCCTCGACGCCGCTACATGGAGATCCTAGCTGAATCTCTCACCTCCAAGAGTAATCTCACATTGCAGGCACCAGTGCATAATTTTCGTGTCTGCTCCCATAGGAGTCTCTAGCTATATGTATCGAACTAACGACTCCTTGAAATCTCCGAGATCCGAATGAGGGATGTGGAAATTAAAGAATGACTGGTACATGTGTCTATAAGAACTTCATTTAAGGTGGAATAGACATAGATTGTACCTCGTATCATCTCTGGAGCTCCGTGATCATAGGCCTCAGCTGCCTAGAGTTGTGCTCTTTCTTGTCCACCTACTCCCTGCTATCAGGGTGGAACTCCTGTGGTGGTGGTGCTAACACCTCTAATCATCGCCCATCGCCAGATGCACGACCATCTCCTTTGCCACATCCACATGTGCCCTGAGGACCGCCTCGATCAAATCTCTACTTCTACCCGGGAGGACCCTCAACTGTCTGGTAATCATCAGAACGGAAGGTCAGATGGTCACAATCCATTTGAACCTGCCCTCCACATGAGTAACACTTCCTGCTCCTGGCGTGTAATTCACTGCCAAGGGTTTCCCTCACAACATATCCCGAGTCCTGTAGTTATCCACCTGTGGGTTAGGACCGCTTGTAAATCTATGATATTTTTCATCTTCCTGCTGCAGAAGACTCCTCTACGTGATGCCCGGTGGTGGGTCATGCTACTGGTGACTTCTCAGCAAGAAAAATCTCCACTAAGAGGGCTCACTCCAACACCCACGCTTACGTCGGGATGCTGAGAGAGATCATCGAAGCTCTGATCTCTCTCCTGGGACCCTGGTCGAAGGTCTGGGCCATGGAGAATGGGTCTCGTACCATATTTGTGGAGTAGCACCAGAGGTCGGTGAACATCGCTGAGTACTGAACTACCATCATACTTCCCTATTGTATTTTCATTATCTCTTGGATATACACCGCATGTAGGGTGGATGGGAAAAACTCTGCTTGAAACAGGATCCTGAAATCTTCATAGAGAAGTGTCGCCTCGTCATGCACATGAAACATCAGGCTCAACTATCTGCCTACTACTGCCTAAAGGAGACTCATGGAAATCATCACCATAAGGTCTGATAGTGTCCCTACCAGTCTGAAAACGCTCAACAAAGCCTCTATCAAATCCTATGCTACCTACGTGTCTGTCTCGCCCCTGTACCCGGGCGGTCTCTACTGCTGGAACTCATGCAATGTGCTCAGGTGGAGTTCACTCTCTATTAGTGGGGCTGGAGGCATCGGTGGCTCAATGGGTACTGGTACTGTTGGAGCCTCCGTTGTAATATGGCCTGGGATCGAGGCCTCATCACATGGTGGGCAGCCATCTCGTACAACTCTCGAAACCCTGGTTGGCTGTCTACATGGAGGCATCCTGTAAAAAATTAGGTGTTTCACGGTCAATATGTTATACCTGTTGAGCTAACCTGGTTGAGTTAACATAAAGAAATTTTTTTGAAAACACACACGCAATCATTTTTTTCATGCAATGAGTCGGAAATCCATAGTCACGGTACTGGTGTATGGATACGTCATCCGTTGCACCAACACCGGACTCCTTGAACATAAAACCGCACTTAGTACCCTTAACACAATTGATTCACAAAAAAGAGTGATCAGAGTCCTATGTTTCATGGTATAATTGAATCCTTTAATACCAATTTGTCATGACCCGTCCCCTAGGCACCATATCCTGACTACCCCAAGCCCACCTACCATAGGCCATGGGCTGACAACTATCACCAAAGGCATAAATCCCTAAACTGGGAAGGCAATTCTTTTATAATTATTACCAAACACATCAGAGTATACAACTGGAAGCAAGAAACTAATTAAAATTGTATACAAAAGAAGTGTTGGAAATTAAAAGGGGCCAGAAATACAAGACCAATAGGAAAGTACAAGTATAACTTAAAAAAATACAACTGAAGAAAATTAAAGTATCTACTGGATCGTCCTATGGGGTTCCTACTTGGAGGGTTGGTATAGATGGCCTACTCAGTACTCTCGTCCATCTGTCTCCTCCATGTACCGTCACACCGAGTGGTCCACCTATGGGTACTGTTCAGTCCTGCTACTCACTACCTCAGTCGGCATTATTCATCATCTTCAACCAACTCAATGAGGCTCGGGAATAGCACGTGCAGGGGTGAGTATAACGATACTCAATAGGGTCCCTGAGACCCTCAAGGTCTCACAAAATCCAACAGGGATAAATAGTAAAGTATGAAATCGATTAATAACAATAACTTAGGTATATCCCCATACATATACCTAAGATATCTAGAAACAAATCTCAATCATGAGGAAAACATAAAAGTCATTGACTCATATCAACCAGGATTTTATTCTAGGGATAGTATCAACCTAAACGCTCGTATGGTGGAGAACTCCTCCTCTATCGAGTATAGTGGGCCTTTCGCGTCACACATAGGCACATCCCACACACCTGGACTGCTGAGGTACTCCTCCTGTCAAGTATCATGGATCTGATGTGCTCACACACAGAAACTCCCCATTGTGGGTCTATTGTGCTCACACAGAGGTTCTCCCACACGTTTCCTGCTGAGGTACACTATATGTCGAGTACCATGGGTCTTCCACGCTCACATAGAGGTGCCCCCCACCATAGGTCTGCCATGACACTAAGCCAATCCCCACTGGGCTAGTTGAATAACTCTGAGTCGAATCAGTGAGTAGTCGTCAAGTCTCAGTAAGCTACTATGTTCCCGGACAAATGCATGCTCATCTCTGGAATACCTGCTCCACAAGCTGCTGGTCAATACAAGAACAACCAAGAAGTCCATTGTAGAAGTATCTCAATGTTCGGCCTCATAATAATGGTCTCAACGCAACAGACATCCTGTCAATTGTATCCCTGGTCTGCGAGTTATTAGACTTTTAGTCTTGGGGGCCTAGTTGGATTCATGCATGATCCATCCTGACCGTATCTCAACTTTACCATGAACTCTAGTGGGGTATACTCAAAGGGACCATCACGCTCTAAGGTTCCCAGTGCAGCTGATGGTTCATCAAACAGACTCCTGGTGCCAAAGTTAAGGAGGTTTTGTGTAGGGATACATGGTTGGCATACAGTCTGGACACACTGTGGGGCCAAGCCATGCCCAGTCCCCGGGTGGGAAAGTGGCTACCGCACTGTTGGCACACGGTTTCCCAAATCGTGCGTCTAAGCCGTGTGAGGTCCCCAAGTGGGACAGTGGCTACTGCACGGTTGGCAAACAGTTTCCCAAACTGTGCATCCAAGCCGTGCGAGCTCCCTCGGTGGAACAGTGGATACCACCTGGTTGGCACACAGTTTCCCAAACTGTGCATCCAAGCTGTGAAACCACGGTAAAATTAGGGTTTTATGTCCCAGGGCACTCACGATTTCCAATCATTCCCCCATTCTTCATCCCACTTGAGGCTCACACAATATTTATGGTTTTTTAGATGTTGTGGGAACTTCTTAGCGCGTTTTGGTGGAAAAACGAAGGGGGTTCTTGTTGGATTAGAGATGGTTCTCCATTCATCACTACAGAAAAAATCCACCTTCTTCCTTCGTGTAGAACACATTATTCAAGAAGAACGAAGAGGGGTATGTCCATGTTTTATTGTCACGCACCCTCCATGTAAGTGCTGTAGAAAGTGGATCAATAAAACAATATATGGAAGATAATTAAAAAACATCATTTACCACAACCCTCGTTAACAATATATTCCCAACCCACAAGGAAAAACATCCTCAAATCAACTTGATAATAATTTGGTCCACGTTCTTTGTTTTAGAACGTAAGAGTCAAGGGAATAATATAATACTTAAATAAAATACCTAATTTTTTTAGTCATTATTCATTTGTAGACGAAGTCGCAGAAGGAAGATGGAGGAGACCATCATTCATCGCATCTGCCGCATAACTCAAATCCAAGCTCGTGCTTTGATTCGTTGATGACGATGAGGAGGGAAGATGCCCTACATCGGTAGGTTTACGGGGAAGAAAGTCGAAGAAGAATCATCGCTGGCATTTTTTGTGTTCTTCATTGGGAGGGGCGTTCTTCGTTAGAGAGGATAGGTTTCTCCAAATTATCTTCCTCTCCTAATTTTCCACCAAATTGAAAGTGCCCAAAATAATAGTATGTGTATTATTTTAATCGTTGGAAAAAAATTCAAAAAGTTGAATTGATTGAAAAGGCTCCTCTAATTTAAATCATTAGGATGGCACATTAACTGGGGAGTTGGAAAAAATTCAAAAAACTAGGGGAGGTGGAGAGGCTCTCCCTCATAAATGATGGAGAGTTGAGAGGTTATACTCTCCTCCCATTAATAGGTTTTGGTTGGTCCTCACCCCTATTATTTAAATGAGAGGTTATGGTCTCAGGTGGTCTCTACATCGTAACCTCTCACGGGAGGTTAAATTCAGCTGGGCCCCACCACCCTAACCTCTCATGGGAGGTTAGGGTGTGGTGGTCCCACCTCCAACTCCCAAGTGGAGGTTTTAACAAGCAATCACACACATGGAAGCTTAAAATAAAATAAACTATTTTACACTTTATTTTATTATTATTTTTTATAAAAATCCAAAAACTAACTTTTATTCTTGACCATCTGTCGTCGAGGTGAAAGTCTTCTTAAGCGAATACCAGCAATACGAGTTCAACAGTGCCCTTAGATTTCAGTTCCATGTACTAGTTCAAATGTTATAAAATCATGCTCATACGTATAATGAAAGTACCCAAACAGAAATTCAAAAATTGATTTTGGGCACACCGGGCCTCGGAATCAAGCGTCGTAAATTTTCAAAGACTCGTAAAAATCCCATGTATTTAATAAAAAAATTTCCATGAAATTTTAAGGTCCTTAAAATTATACGTTATTATATATTATATGGTTTAAATAGATATAATTTATAATTTATTAGTATTTTTTGTCATTTTATCCCATATCTATTTAATTTGAACCCCGATAAGATCATTTTTACCTTAACAATAGTAATTAACTCATACCATTTTAACTATTAATTTGGGTAAAAAATTAAGATGATAATATTAGAGTATATAAATTTTTATTATTCAAAATTTGGAATGAGTATTTGTTAATTAAGTTTAAATAAATGGTATATTCCAATTAAAAATTATACCATCACAGCTATTGAGAAAGTGGGTTTTTAAAAAAGAAATTCTCATAAGAATGAAAGGTTTTAGTATAAGAACGAAAAAATGTATTTATTATAAAATATTTTAAATAATTTCAATATTATATTAATTTAAAATTAATTTTATATGAATATAATTTAATTAAAAGTACATTTTCAAATAAAAATATGTAATTTCTATTATTAATCAAAAATTATTTTTTTATGAAAATACAAAGAAAAATCAACCATAGATAATTATGATATGATTATTTCAAAAAAATATTAATTATACCAAAATATTCTTCTAAATGTAGTGGAAAATAATTTTCAGTTATATTTTCAAAGTGTGACTAAACCTCCATGTTGAAAAAAATACAATTTTTCTGAAAAATATTCATTTTATTTCAAATGATTATTATTTTATATCTAATCAATAGAGAACTATAATTTTCAAAATGTAATTATATATAAAAATACCCATAAATTTAATTGATAGGATATAGTGATATTCTATATAATGGTTCATTTAAACTCAGGGGTTCTTGCTCCGTAAGCTATCAAATTGATTAAATGAAATATATATCATGGGTTGTCTAATATCGATGTTGTGAATTTCATATAATATTAAATAAAATGTTCTTATTTTATAATTTTTTTTATTATAAATGGACCACTTCCCATTCCACTCTATTTTATCTCATTATATATCCATCATTACATAACACATTGGTGGGAGATATATGACCCACCTATCACAAAATGAAAATCATACATATGTGTGCCAAAAATATCACAAAAATGTTATCACATAAAAACCCATAAAATGAAATGGATTTCATAAAATACTAACCATAATAGAACCTATGGAAAAGGTCCCGGTTTCATAATCACTTCTTCATTATATCAAATCTTAATCCATGGAAAAGTAAGTGGGTTTCATAAGCATTTGATAATGGTATAACCCATTGAATAGAAATGAGTATCATGAACATATTTCACCATTAAAATAAAATATTCATAGAAATATTAATAGCGATATCCTTGAATAATATCCTAGGTAAATCATAAGTAGAATAAAATAGTTTTTACTTATATGGAATATGACTTAGAGAGAAGAAGAACAGCGAACTTTTCTTGAGGTGGAAATTCATTCTTTGAAAATAAACTTTTTTAAAAAGTAAAAATACCTATAATACTATAGAAATAATTTTTTTAAAAAAACCTTGAAAAAATATAATTTATAAATCATATAAAATATAGTTCATGATTCAGAGAAATTTCTATTCAATTTGTACAATTTAAAAAAATATATTAAATTATAATTTTCTTTAAATGAAAAATGAATTTATTCGAAAAAAATGAATCCTATAAATAATTTTGAAAACAATACAACATTGGAAAAATGGTCTTCAATATATAATTGGGTTATTTTAGTAAAAATTTTATTAATTTTTTTAGAAAACATTGTTTTGGAAGAGTAAACATTTTGAGGCGCAGAGATAAATAAGAGCGATTTTTCTAAAAAACATCATTTCAACACATTAGTAAAAATAATGATGCAAATTATGGGAAAATTTATTTTTAGAAAATAACCAAATTATAATAAAATTATTTAGTTTCTTTTGATATAAATTTAATGGTTTTAGTATTGGAAGAATTATCATGGGGAATCCAAATAAATGATGGTATTTTAACATAAAACCCCTATAACTTTGGTGACATTGAATTTAAATAAACGTGAAAGAATAATGATTCATTAAACATATAATATAATGATAATAAATATATTCAATATATAAAAATTAAAATTGGATAAATATATACCACATATAAAAATATTGTGTGATAATATAACATATGGATCAAAGAAGTGAAATTGGCACCAAAATCTATATCCTTAAATCTCAATTTCATACAAACACATTCAAAACTCATTTATAATAAATATAATTTTATTATAAATATATTATATAACCATATATATCAATATATCATGACATATTTGTTTTCATATTACATTTTATTACGTGTTTATATGCAATTTCATGTTAAATTTTCATTCTAGGCAATAACTACTTTTTTCATTTATTTTTTGAATTATTTAATTTTTTTGGTTGTATTAATTTTACTATGGTTTGAAAAAATACAATATTTTTCCATAATATAGATATTAAATATACTTATTATATATTTATATATATTAATCTACAAATATGAGAGGTAGAAAATGATATGCACTATTCATAGAGATAACATGTTGTATGTACGAAAGAATGTTGTTTCCATTTTCCAAATGGATTCAAAGAAATAATTTTAAATGATAAAATAAAAATAAAAAAAAACTTTTATGTAATTTAAATTATATTTTTTCCTCAAAAAAATATTTATTACCTTCTTTTTAAATAATGAACCAATCACATCAGGTCATGGGGTGGTAATCTACTTTACACATGAGCGACATTATTGTATTACCACAGAATGGAAAATAAGGATGAATATGTGATATAATAATTAATAATGTGTAATAATAACATAAATAACATATATAAATATTTAATACATCATTATATCTCATAGTAACAAATGATTATCAGAAATAAGTAACATGTATTAATGACGCGGTAGTCTTATGTGCACACGAATGATGAATTTGTATCCCATTTAGTGGAAGTGGAGATGGTTGTAGGTCATTCTTTTAACATTGCAGCATAAAATTTTATTTATGAAAATTAATTTATTATATCATATAGTTTTAATAATATATTAGGGAGGTGGATTATGAAATAAAATAAAAAAACCCATTCTATAATCATACCTCTTCTTGAGGTAACCTCTTTAGGTTCTCAAAAAAAGTCTTCTTAGGATTGATTTATTATAAACATAAGTATTACAATATTGGATGAGTGAATTTAGAAGGACATTTGGGTTGGTAGTTTCCAAAAAAATGTATTTGGATTATTGAATAGTAGAGGATAATTGGTGGCCTTTTATGAGTGAGGTGAGTGACACACTTTGAATTTTGGTAAATAAAAATGTGAACCTATATTTTTTGCAAGACATAAAGTACCAAGATATACTATTATTGAGAAATAAAAATGATATGTTCTAAATATTTAATAAATATTTATGTCCTTATTAAATATATGTGATACATTTTTCTATTTTCCATTCAGAGTAGTGGAAAATTTTAATTTAAAATTACACCGACATTTATGAAAATAAAGTGGTTTTCAAAAATAATAAATGGAAAAATTGTTTAACTATATTTAATTCAAATATCAATAAGAAAATGATACTAATTACCTAGATCAACTAAATGGATATATAATGGAATTAATTCCAACATTATAATATATTTTTAAATATTAAATTTCATAAATTCCTTAAATGAAAATGTTGTTTTCTATATAAAATTGTTTGTTTCATATTCATTAAAAAATAAACCCCTTCAGGAAAACCCTATTAATTTACTCGAAGATAATTTTCACATGGTGATTTTAGAAAAAATTTCAACAAATTTTATCAATGCGTGGAAAACTAATTTTATTGTTGTTCAAAAAAATTAACAAATACCATTTTATAAGAAAATGCTTTTTTTCAAAACATATAAAACATTACTAAAAATTATGTTTTTTAAAAATATATTTTATTTATATTGAAAAATTATACATAACAATTAAAATTATATTTTTCTATTAATTCCATCATCTTTAATGGCTTGGTTAAAATTTTATTGGATAAATATTATTATTAATATTTTTCATTGTTTGATAAAGCTCAGTGTTGCATGTAACACAGGCTATAAATAATATTAAATTTATTTGGAAAATATATTTCAAAAAATCATGGGTTGTTACATTCCACCCCCTATAAAATTAATTTTACCCGCAAATTCTATTAATCCAATAAAAATAGAAGATGAAACATCTACCTCTTCATATCCTTATGTTCTCATATAGAATCCTCAAATTGGAGGTTTTGCTACAAACCATTGCTCGGGTGAGTGGTCTTGTTTCATAACACATCTTCTATATGATCCAAAATCACTAAATTGTTTCCTCATATAAGGGATATTTTTCATGTGGTACAGACCCTAAATTTAGTATCATTATTTCCTAAACAAGTGACACTCAAAGGTTCTTCAAGTCATGGGGACACATGACCTCAAGAACACCTCTCCATACACTAGAGGATGCTAAATAATAGTGAGGAACTAGAATGTGTCCTTGGAGAGACTATGAAATCATGTTAGACATGAAGAAAATGGTATATTACCTGGATAAATATGTGGATGCAGAATAATAATGGACATCTAATGTGGCGGAAAATAAGTATATAAGTACAAGCCTTGAGTAATAATCAACAATTTCAAAAAAATCATATATAAAATATGATAATGTATTTCACTTCAATATAAAGTAGAAAAATATAGATAAAAATTACCTAGTGGTACATGTTCTAAAAAATATTCAAAAATAATCGATAAAATATCCACCATCCTAAGAATAAACCCATCCAAGTACTACCAAGCTCTTCTCTATGAATGCAAGAAATCAGGTATTCAATGTAGGATGGTTCCCCTTATCCTAAATTAAATACTTATTATTTGATCATGTATAATATGTGTTTTGGATATTGTGATATATAAATCCTACTAGGCCTCCACTGATGTCATCTTAATAATCAAGTATGTTAATATAAACTAAAACAATTTTCTAGTTTGTATGAACATAAAAATAGTAAAATAATATAGGGAAACCCTTCCAACTTCATCCTCAACTACTATCAAAACATGTAATCATTTAGTTAATTATGTTCCAATTTTTAATAAGTCTCATCTATATTTTATAATATATCGATAAATTAAGAGGATATAGGGTTTCACCTATGAATCCTATAAGGGTGATATTAATTAAATATGATCCAAGGTAAAACCAAGTCATACTAATCCTTAGGGGTCATCCATATCATAGTAATAAAATAAAATATTAAAAAAGGTGTATGGGTGAAATCCAATGGTTTTGATCAAGGAATTTTGCAGTAAATATATATAACTTGTTCCATATATCTTTTCTATAGTAATACCAAGGCAAGAATTATTGGGCCTAATGAGGTGAATCGATGGAACCGCGTGTCCAAAGACATAAATTTGAATCCTAGTAGTATATCAAAGGCATCTTAGTCAATATATAAGGATAAGGGGTCCAATTGAATCATGTTGGGTATCTATTGATCGAAAATGACCATGTCCTAAGGTGGGTATCTTCATTGATAACTGTCTTGTTGAATCAGAATGTCATCCTTTTTTTCCTCAAGTAAATTCATAAGATATCCAAGGTTAGCTAAATCTTGACCATTACTATGATAAAAAATGATCCATATTTAATAGGAACCTCATACATAAATCATTATTTATTTATGGAAATGTGGTACTCTTTTTCAAATTTTTAATTACATAGGTTTATTCCAATTTATTTCGTATTTAGTGACACAGCTAAAGAGGACATGCTGCCAATATTAACATAATTGATAATCATTTATTAGATTCATTCAATTTCCTTTCATTAAACATGAAAAGTAGAATTATAGACTTGCAACCAACACCATTTGACTTTATATGTCAAGGCTATGTAATATCTATATACATATAGTTTCCATTTTATAATTAAAGATTCATTTATTAATTTGTACACATATCGTGAAAGGTCAAGTGATAATATTACATTATATACTCTTTCTAGACAGTTTTCTCTCATAATTAATATTATTTAACTAGGAAATTTCATTGTCAATTTCAATCCATCATACATGAATGTTCTCTCAAGTATCCATAACAAAGGACAATGAAGACATATGGGGAACACTCCTTACATTGGGTGAATGGTGTTGGGGTTTTGTCCTCGAATAACATAATTCCCATATAATATATGTTTTTTAATAAGAATTCAATGATAATAATCATGAAATATGAACTTGAAGGGAAAACACCCAGTTAAACTAGTGTACAGGTATTGAAAAAAATTTATAACTTATGAGACATAGTGCGATGATTCATAAACCACCTACAATAATTATATATCACTCTCCTCATCTAGGTGTTTCCTTTATTTTGGAACAATTCAAGAGAAAATGAAATAAAGGTCAAGAAACATGAAGATAGGTCATAAGAGATTGAGCCAAAATGAATCAACAAATAGAAAGAAGATTTGGGAAATGAGTATAAGGATTAGAGAGTGTTCCATGAGAAATCCAATGAGATGAATGCCTCTTGACTTACAGTACATATGGAAAAGTAATCAAGAGTGCAAGGTTATGCCTTCAAAGGAGACACAACATGAATAAGAGTATTTGTTGCAGATGGAACTAAAGATTTAGAAAAAGGGGTGTCTTCAGGTAATTATAAGGGTGAAATGGTGAATTCACCCAAAAATTCAGGGTTGTATGTCTTTGCCACACTGTGGGACAAACTATGCACTACCCACTATTCATGGAGGAGAGCTTTAGGGTTCTTCTACATAGTTATAATAACTATGTACAAACTATGCTAAACTAACTATCTTAGGACAGTTCTCTCATGGTTTTGGCCACATAACATGAGAAACCATATGAAAAATATGACATTTCTCTGGGGTAATAATTGTAGCAATTTTTAATCAGTGTGAATCCATGGGAATACTATTCAGGAAAACAATGTTCCATTGGTTTGGGTTCTAAGCTCTAAATATGCCCTTAAGTACCCTTGAATCATCTATAACCGCATTAGGAATAAATATTAGGTAAATGAATATCAATTAAATTTATATTTTATGGATTCATTCCATATAGATAAGATAATTTATTATTGTCCTCACCCTTAAAATAACTAATCCCCTAGTTATTTTCCATGTGTGATAAAAGATGATCTCATAATAACATCAGCCAATGAGAACATGTGTCAGACTCCAACTCCCATGTCTCATCCTATACCCAGCCATGAAAACATATGAACCATACTAAAGGGACAGAAAATCCTTGGGGATCCGTCATGATCTTATAAAATTTTGTATAGAATACTCCTAAAACTAATTGTTTTCAACGCTTTTGTCGGGGCGCGCGCATCCATCTGCCCGAGTGCGGTAGTCGCGGCTCTATTACCCTGCATTTCTGCTTTTCAATGGAGAGTTGCATCTATTCCCTATTCAAGGACGTTAGCTCCTTGATCTAAACGGGATGATGGGATGTCGGTTCTTCCGTTCATGGTTTCCTCCTCAGAACTGGTCACCTAGTCCAGGTCTCCCTGGTAGACTTAATATTTTGTTCGTGACAATCTTCCTGATTTCATATCTTCATGGACACTAGTTAATTACGTTGCTTCTGTTAGGACATTCCTAGTGGTCTGGTCCAAGCAGCAACATTCCGTTAGGAGAGTAGTCATGTTGGGGCATCACTGGCATGTCTGGATGATGGGTATTTGTGTGTCTCTCTTTTGTCCCTTATTATAGGGCTTCTCGAGGGCGCGGAAGCCCGAGCCATCCCACATCGAACACGGGGGATCATATTCCATGGGAAAGTATATATGATTTTCCTCAACATCCTATGTTTACCATAGGGTATGTCGCATGTTTAACGTCTAATGGAGATGGACCGGACAAATCAGAACACTGAATAGAGAGGATCAGATGAATAACCCCCTGGGGGGATCACCGATGTTGGGGCCAGCACGTGGGTGGCTTCCCGAATATTGTGGAGGTGAATATGGAATTATGTGTCATGATCCCACCGGGATGTAGCAGCCCAGGTAAGAATCAAGATGGACGATGGGTTTTGGCTTGAGCCTCGAAGAGACCTCTTACATATCCTCGTGGATGGGAATCAAAGTCCGCGTAGTTCAAATGGTGAATACAGTTTAACGTCATGAGGTACGGAGGTGAAACGATGTGAAGAGGGGTCGGAGTGACCAATGGGTGGTGGGCTTGAACCTCATAAGGCTTCCTACGTACCGTACCTTGACATTGATCAAAGTTCTCATAGTTTAGGATGGGGCGTGTCGGCGAGCCAACTTCTGGATGGACCAGGGGACCGACGGGTGATGGGATTGAACCATGTGAGGCTTCCTACGCACCATGCCTTAACATGGATCAAAATCCTCATAGTTCAGGATTGTAAGGGTCTTGGCACACCGACACGGAGACGGTCAAGGACAATGGTTGTTGGGCTTGAACCTCGTGGAGGCTTCCTACGTACCATGCATGGGCATGGATCAAAGTCCTCGTTGTTCAGGATGGTGTGTCGGAGAACCAACGGGAATAAGGACCTTGGTCTAGGTGGATAGTGGACTTGAACCCCAAGGAGGATTTCTATCTTCCATTCCTTGACCTGGATCAATGTCTATATAGCTCGGGTGGTGTGTGTATTACACTCTAAACTTCTCAAGGTGTTGGTGAATTGACATTAATTGGGTCAAAATGACCAATGGGTGGTGGGCTTGAACCTCATGAGGCTTCCTATGTACCATTCCTTGACACGGATCAAAGTCCCCGAAGTTTGAGATGGTGTGTAGGAGAACCAACATGAATATGAACCTTAGTCTAGGTGAATGGTGGGCTTGAACCTTAGGGATGCTTCCTATGTACCATGCCTTGGCATGGATCAATGTCCTCATATTTCAGGTGGTGGAATACATTTAAACGTCATGCGGGGCGTGGTGTTGTCATGGTTGATAGTTACTCTAATCCCATGTGAGTCGTACTCGTTGTGGGAAACAAGTGGTAGTAGAAACCTGACGATCACGTCGCGAAAGGTGCGTCTGTGGGATGTGGAGTGGGGATTACATGTGGAGAAACCTAGGGGGAGAGAGATTGGAAAATACTCAGAGATGGATGCCCGATGGAAACAAAGCGCAGCAGGAGAGGGTTTTTGGACTAAAGAATGGAGGAGCCCCATTCCCTATCACACCCTCTGTTGGCCTTGGAACTGAGGAATTGAGGTGGAATAAGGGTGATGCCTCCTGCAGGAAAATCTAGGGGCTTACACCAAGGTGGATTCCCTTCCCTGCGAACAAACGCCACTCCAAGTAGAAGGATATCATCCCCTATGCAGACCAGGGGGTGTGGAGAACTCCCAAGGTGGGGGGGCCATGCGTGCGAGGCACGAGATCTGGTCACTGTTTAACATCATGTGTTGTGGACGAAGGTTCTTGGAATTTTAACGTCCTATGTCTCGGACGAGGTGGGTTTTCTCCACACCCCTAAAACATACATAACGGGTACCCTCTAATCCTTGTGGGAGGGACAGAAGTGGAAACATCGTACTGAGGGGGCGTCATTGAGAAAACCATCTAGGGGTCCATGTTAGCATGGAAATGTGAAGAAGAAATAGCCATTAGAGTGCCTATGTGAAGAAGAATTAGGTGATGCAACGCAACGGGCAGTATCATCTTGGGGACTTTGAATTCACATCGTACAAACTTGGAGGGTCGAACAGGAAAAGGATTTTCCATGAAGAGGGATTCATAGGTAGGGGCCTTGTGGATCTCTGTTGCTCAACGTGACGGAGGGAACTTGCGAAGGGGTGTGCTTCGCGAAGTGGGGTGCCATAGCCTTATCCTGGGTCGGAGGTTCAAATGGGAGGTGATTCGCGAATTAAAAGGGCATTCGCGGAGCACAACATCATGAAGCAAAGGTGCCTCACAAAGAAAGGTGTCAAAAAGCAATGTGCTTCAGGATGTACAGTGACCCTTCCATAGCAGGTGGATCATGTGTACATGAAGGGAGTTTCGCGAAGCATAAACGCTCCGTGATGACTTGGGTCCTCTTGGGTACCCCATTCCTTTGCGAAATCCTTTAGGCTTCGTGAAGGGAATCCCTCCCAAAAGAGGGGATCAAAACAAGTCAATGGGGATGCACTTCGAAATGCAGAAGTACCTCACACAACTCATGGTTCACTGAGCGGAAGATTGCTTCCTGATTAGAGAGCTGGGAAGCCGAAAGTTCAGATTGTCCATCCGCAAATATAAGGGGGAGCCCAGTATTTATAGGCAAGTGGTGCCGCAGAGAATAGCTCATTGGCGAAAAGAGGGGCTTTGTGGCTTCGCGACGTGTCGCATATGTCAAATCGGGTCACAGAGCATCCCTTTTCATTGCTTCGCAGCGACGTCACGAACGTCAAATTAGTTCATGGAGTTTCCCGCCTCCTTTTCTTTACGGCGTCTCATGAACATCAAATGAATTCATAGAGCCCACCTTCTTTGCTTTGCAGTGGTTGTGGTGTTGGGGGGACTCTGTGAAGTGGTTTCGCGACACAATCCATGGGGCTGTCTTGGGGCCTTCTTTTTTTTATCAAATTTGGCACCAACAAATGCCCCCCCCCCCTCATACTTGGAGCCACAGATAGATCAAGGGTTGATGTTTGAGAGAAATCACCAAAAATCCTCGATCATTTGTGGTTTTGACTCAGGAAGAGGGGTTGTGGGTCGAACATGGGATGCGCGGGGCGGGAACGCCGTGAAGCTCTATGTGGACTAGATGTGCCGCGAATCTTTGAAGGTCGTCGCCTATAAATAGAGGGCCTACCATCTCTTTTTTCCTTTCCCTTCTCTGTGATATGGTCTTCCTATACTCTCGATTCCCGAATCTCATTATACTCCATGATTGATCTCTACAAATCGGGTCTTCATGGTGCCCAGCGAGTCCTACACTCCACCTTTGCGCTTCGCGATCTGTCTTTGAATAGTGAGGAAGTACCCTCGTGAATAGTCTTCACTAGCGGCCTTCATGAATGATCTTTACGAATGATCTTTGTGATACATCAAAAGAAACATCACAACTCTAGAACGAATGACCCACCAAGAAGCTGGTCAGGTGGTCATTGCAGATGCCACCTAGAGGAATGAAATGGATAACATTCTGTGGCTAGAATAACATTTTCAGAGCCACTCAGACCATGGTTATTTAGTGGGGATACTGTTAGAGAGACATAAGAACCACCCATTGTGTAGGAGGGTTCCCTTGTATGACTTCAGGCTGAGGGATGACGTCTTCATCGCTGAAGTAGTTAGGGATGAGCCAGTTTACTGGTTCCGGAGCACGTTGTGTCAGCACCGATGGTTCATGGAATCTAATGGTCATGCCCGGGAGGATTTCACACCTGTCATTGCCAACTGCTTGTACAATAATCGGAAAAATGTCAATGGGAAGGCATTAAAGCCAGAGACATCCCCTCCCCTATACCGAACCATCCTTAAGGAGGCACTTGGAACCCGAAGAATGGGTGGTCCGAGATATGAGACCTCAACCAGCGTGGTAGTTTTATAGACCATTGGGATTGGGCCTACTGGGTAGGTACCTTGTGAAAGGAGTTTGGAGTAGAGCAGAGACGAGTGGGCCTGTATGAGGCAACTTGGGCTTCCCAGTTTCATATCTACCAGCTGAAGCAGTTAATGTCGGACATATTGAGCATGTGGTCACTGCGAACCAATACCATTCACCTGCATCATGAGGAGATGAGAATCAGCCTATCAGACATGCATCAGATCTTAGGGGTCCCGATACTAGGGGAAATGTACGACGAATTCCCCACGACTATGGGTGTGTGTGGGGATCCGGAGCAGATGTGGCGTTTGGCGACGGAATTGATGGAGTTCGTGCCCAGGGAGGAGAAAGAGGATGTGAGGAATGTGCACTTCTAGAACTATTTAATGATGTTTTTGAACTTCCGAGAAAATAGGTAGTTCCCAGTGAGGCCTCAAACTTTCTCGATGGGTGCCTGGAGTAGAGAAAACACTGACTGGCGGCAGCTGGAGAATAGCCAGTGGAAGACCTGGGGGTTCTGTGTCAGGACTGAACAATGGCCAGTAGTCAGGCTGGCGGCATTCATCACATCTCTCATATGTGGTTAGATCATGCCGGTGAGGGATAAAAATATGGGGGTATATCCAAGCACTTTCTTCATGGCATCCACTTTGGTGACAGGAGGGCGGGTCAACCTGGGGATCTCGATGCTCGCCAAGTTATACAAAATGATTTGGCACATCAGCGAGGGGAAAATGCCACAGAGGGTATGCGGGCCATTCCACCTCATGTATGGGTGTATGGTGGCACACATCATAGGGATCTATGAGTATCTGAACCCCATCTCACCTCCAGGATTGAACTTACATCCCTCGATCTTGAATGTCGTGGGGAGCTTTCCGACCAAGCTAACCATGCCATCGGTTCTAAACTGGGTGTGGAGTGTGGAGGAATTCAATTTCCACCCATTCCCATTGTCTATGGGGGCCTTCACTAATGACAACCAGGTACTAGATGAGAATCGGTCCTACCTCCTGGCCTTCTGAGGTGGAGTCTTGGTGGACCGGGTGGACCACGAGCATCTCTGCGATCCATATACCCCACACCGGTTTGGAAGGAAATTCTAGTGCCTACAATGGCTGACCCTGCAGGTCTATATAGGGGTTTTCTATGAGGAGCACCAATCTGTGATGAGGCAGATGTGGCTCAGGTTCACACTGGAAGACGGGAAGATGTAGAATGTAATACCTACACCGATTTTCATCCTTGGGCTGGTAAAAGAATACGCCCAGAGCCGAGAGGCAGCCGATCCATGGGAAATGCTGAAGCAGCCAGCCGTCCTGATCAGTGAGGGTGAGCTTCCTTGATCATGGGGTCAAGGTCGGAAGGTGGCAGGGGCGTCCCATGGTGGCAGGGATGCTATAGTGGCTACACCAGCACCAGTTGAGGAGGGAGCCGCGGTAGCGGATCTTGCCGCGGCAGCGGAGCCGGTGGTCCCCAGAGAAAAGAGTCATCCAGAGGGGTGGCCCCCGAGGGGATTCTGCAAAATTTTTACTTAGTCCCCAAGGAAATGGCTGTGCCATATTGACATGCTAGAGAATGTTGTCTTCACAATGGCCTGGGACATCTGGGATGTCAACCGACACTTCCTCGGCCCATCTGAGTTATGGTAGCAACTTTGGCACTTCAAGATGGACATTCTGGGAATTGGCCCTATTAGGGACGGTTTTATGGTATCCCAGGCAGAGGCAGAGAAATTCAAAGATTAGTTGGAAGACTTCATCCACTCTCAGGGAGCCCTGCACCTGATGAAAGACCAAGTCAGGGTGCTGGTGGGTCGCACTGTCCCTCCGCAACTGTCAGCTGCTGACCTGAGAGATCGGTTCCCTCTGCTGGATGAATCAGATGAGTCCTCCTGGGGAGACGAGGCTGGTAGAGAATGTCCCTGGGAGGAGGGTGAAGTCGGTGACCATTCCTTAGATCTTGACGATTTCACGGATGCTCTCGAGGTAAAATCCCATGTTCCTTTTTCTGAGTCTTATATAAGGTTACATTGGATTCCTTATCAGTGTTTGTACTGTGCAAGAGGACCTTGTGCATAGACCTCATTCTCACCCCTCATCAGGTGCCGACGTGGGACCTTCAGGATCCACGCCCGTGGCTGCATTGACTTCCATGTCCGGTGGTGCTGAGATAGTCGAGGCAGCTCCCACAGAGTCTCCAGACCTGCCAACTATATAAGGGGGCCACATCTCAGGGTTCTGATGACATCAACCCAAGAGAGAAACTAGGGATTTGACCTATGTAAGTATTCTCTACCGAATTTACAATGGAAATCCCCAGACCATGTTAACTGACATTCACATCCCTTTCTTGGTGTGTATAGTCCTTCAATTTTCCTAGAATGCTGTAGAGAATTTGGTCGGGTCTTCTGATAGCACCCTTCCCAAGGTCATGCCGATGGTCGTGGATGTCAATATCCATCCTGACCGAGCTGCAACGCTCATGATCACTAGAGGGGGCGCCAGTGGGATTGTGCCTAAGATTATCGATGTGGGATTCAATGATGAGGATCAACTAGAAGATTCAAGCCCCATCACGTCTGACCAAGCACTAGATGTGGACCAGGTTGATGAGTTTCTACAGGAATTCCCTCCATATGAGCCTACCAATTGTGCCGACTGGGACGAGAAAGCCTCTGACAAAGAGGATAGAAAAATAGTCTCTCGCCAATCATGGAAGCTGATCACGCGCATAATCAGTGACACCCCAAAAGCACTATGGTTGGATGAGATGGAGAGACTTCTCTCATGACTGTGCGAACTGTGTGTTGGGGGAGTAGATGCTCGACATCCTCACATGCGCATCTGAGATCTTATGGCGGAAAATCATCAGGAGTATGACTGTGTCCTCAGCATGGGTTGGTAGTGGAAGAAGGAAATAAACATCAAGAGGCTCCTAACGGCTGAATACTAGGTCTAGCGGCTGTATAATTTGGCGGATGAACACTTGACCTCCCTCAATGTGCTAACTGAGCTAATATCACGATTGAAGGCCCACTGGCAGAAGCTGAAGAGGGCTTGAGGCGCGCTTCTGAGAAGATGATCGCCATCCGGGCTGACGTGGAGTGGGCCTAGATTGCGGCCAACGAATTGTGCCCTATCACCATCGAGGAGGAGAGGGAGGTGAACAAGGGGCAAAAACTCTTGGACACAACCAACTATAGGGTGGTACAGCTGCAACGTTCCTTCGATGATGTCAATCCATCCATGGGGGGAGTCAACCCCTAGGTACTGTAATGATTACAAACCCCTAAACTTACATTCATTCTTTGATTGTATGAATGTTGTAGAATGCATGAGTTTCGTTGTTTACATTGGTTTAAGGCATCCCTGTGATGTTCGTAGAGTGTCCAACGATCATTCCAAAAGATCACGTGGGTCAGGCCCGATGTGAGAAACAAGGGATAACCACCTTGTCAACACATCCAAACGTAGTAGTGAAAACCATGATTCGGGCATCCAGGGCTTGAACATTCTGTTTGGATTTTCTGGAGGAAATGGGAGAGACATCACTGGATAATGAAGCTCTCAAAATAGTCGAATTATTGTTTTCCTAGTGTGCTCTTGTGCACAAACGGGGTAATTCTAGGGGCACAAAAATCAATCCAAACTGATGGGAAATAGAGGTGTGAATCACGATACGCAGGATTCAGAATATTGTGGGGTGATGTGACAATAATGAATGGTTTTTGACCACATTCGAAACACATCATTCTTATTTCATTATCTTAGAGTGGGGATAGCAAATGAGGGTCGATCGTTGACCATCTTTGAAACATGGGACCTATCAAAAATTCCATTTGTTAGTCTTCCGGAATGTTGGCCCAAGTTATTAGGTGGGCCATAGGCCAAGATACAATACATCAAGGGAGTTCCACTAGACGTGGAAGAGGATGAGGGTCCGAATAAAGGGGAACACAATTAATGAAATGTGGAGTAAGGGTTTGTTCGAACAGAATCCAACACTCTTGAAATTACTCCACCGTGGTGGAAGCAAACTAGATGGACACATCAGTTTTATCATGGATCATTCCTTCTTTCAGACAGGGCCTCTCTCGCAAGGGGGGTTGCCTCTTCCCAATTTCATCGTGGGGAATCCCAAATGTTTTTGGGGAAAAATTCTAGTTACACAGTTCCCCACCATGGATCAGGCCTTGGGGCTGGAAATAGGGAGGAACATGACTTTATGATTCTTGGGGATGGACCCTGGAGAAAATACTGGGGTGTCTCTACATATCCCATGATTTTGGGAATGAAGCCATACATAGTTTTGGAAGCATAGTTTAACGTCATGCAGGATGATGAGAAGACTGGTTGCACTAGTGTACATCCTACAAAAACTACTAAGCCCATGTGATTCAGGCTCGATGTGGGAAAGAAGAAGTAGTGGTGGGGATTTCCTGACATAGGAAGGCACATGTTTGGGCAATGGGACGCTCGGTGAATATAGTCCCAATGATGCTAACCCGTCCATGTAGCGCACCTAGAGGGGAGAAGAGATAAAGTCGAGTATGTCGGAATTCAACTTGAACATGAAGAAGTGGAAATGTGTGAATCCTGCTGCTCAAAATCTCGATCAAAATGATTTTGGTATGATGATGGAGGATTACTTTTGACCATGGCAGAAACACAGCATCTACGTTGCATTAACCTGGAATGGGGACAGACAAATGAGGGTCGACTGTTGACCATGTTTGAAACATGAGACCTGTCATAAATTTCATCCATGATCCTAAGGGATGTTGGCCTGAAATTGAAGGATATCCATTAGGCCTAGAATCTATTCCATCTGGGAGTACTTTTGGATTTGGAAGAGGGTGAGGATCCAAATAGCGAGCTCATGACGCTTGGACATGGAATGTGGGGAATTTACCCATGAAAATTCCACACATCGTGCTCTTTTTCAGACACATCTAAATACGACAACGAGACTTATTAGATAGAGGGGGTTCAAGACACTTCCTGTAGGGAGATCTTATTTTATGTTCATAGAAATATGACCATGGATGGGAGGAAATACGGGAGGCTCATGGCGAATAATTACAAAAACTCGATGTGAATGGGAACCTAGGGTTCTAACCACCATGTGTTCCCTAGAGAGGTTTTGGGTCGAGGGACCAAAAATGAGAGTTGAGCTAGGCCGGAGGAAAAGTGGACATATGATCCTACATACCCCATAATGATGGGGATCATGCAACGCGTAGTTCTTGAGGTGTCATGGTATGGTACCAGTGCAAGTGAAAAAGGGGCGAGCGGGCTTGCCCCTCGTACCAAGAGAAGCGGTATTTGATTAATCTTATTTTTCCTTTAAGGTTAACGGGTTTCTTTTTTGTGAAGAGACAAGCCTAGGATAGCAGGCCCTGACATTTCCACCAGAATCAATCCATAGAAGGCATTGACAAATGGCATGGCGTGTGACCAATACCAAACATGGTGTCCCCTTGGGTGAGGACATCACGATGCGGTGCTGTTTTTCGTCGTGCGACTAGGATGATAATGTCATAGTTTAGGGTCATGTGATATGACCCCTCACACATTTTAACATCATACATCACAGAATTAGATTCACACGCCATTGAGAACATGGAGATTAAGGCAATTGATACAATCTAATCTGGCCATCGGCCCAAGGGGCCACACTTGATGATATCAAAGAAAAAGTGGCTCGTCAGCTTGAGCCAGTTAATTCTTGTATGTATTAAAAGACCCTTATGATGTAATTCCATTTCCATGGGGTGGACGTCCCGATACCATATGGGGGTAGGAGGTTTTGGGATCACTTGATCCTAGTTTATGTAGGAGTACAAGGTGATTTTCCAACGTCGCTTGGACTTTGGAATATGACATCTTCTTGTACCTGAGACAAAATGGCATTGCCCCATGTCGGGGTTCGTGGCCTCCAACTGATGGATTGTTAAGACGTTAGCGTCATCCATACCTTCCCAGGGGTCACTTGTGACTGGTGCGGGCTCAACTTCACTTGCCTGAATTTTCTTATCCTTGATCTTGTAATAGTAAACATCCAAATAACGGTATTCACAAGAGGAGAAATGAGATGCATCACCTTGGATTACACCTACTCGGCCATTAAAGGAGTACTTAAGGCACTAGTGATATGATGAGGGGACCTCCTCGTGCAGGTGGAACCATGGCCTACCCATCAATGCATTGTACGCGGTGTCCTAGGAGACAATCACGAACTCGGTGTTGGAAACTAGGCCACCAAACTATGTTTTTAGATGGATGTTTCCGACCAGGGACTTCTCTATCTCGTGATACACCTAGATCATTAAATCGTAGGAAGTCAGGTCATCGTTGGATATCCCCAGCTTCTGCAGGGTTTATGTTAGTATAAGGTTGATCTAAGAGACAGTGCCAATGAGACAGCGACGAACCTCCACGCTGTTAAATTGGTCGGTGATATATAGCGGGTGGATGTTCCCCTGTATTGGAGAACCATCATCATCTCTGGAGAATGAATTGATGTCCTAGAATTCGGCATTCTCAACTGATTCAGCCGAAAAGGCTTCTGTAGCTTCAAACTCCGTCTCAAACTAGAGGGGGATCCATAAAGCCTCGACAAGGTCCACACGCATATCTGAAAACAAGTGAAGGGATTCATGGCTATAAATCCTCTCTGGGATTCCTTATATATGCTTTAGAACATCATACTTCCATGCCAAGTGTGAAATTATACTTACAAGAGGTCGCTCTGTGATTGGAGGCACGACGGGCCCGTGTTGGCTAGGCTGACGGCTGACTGGTGCTGGGCACATTCTTCTGTTTACTAGTCAAAGCCTGAAGTGTAGATGACGAATGAGGCTCAGATGACTGAGGTAGACCCGTAGTGGAGATAATCTAGTTGTGGTACGGGCGAAGTGGCTCTACCTGATCTAGTAGCACAAATGATGGCAGAGGTGGTCCTAACGACACCGAATGAAAAGGTTGCGTGTGCTGAGCTCTACGTTGGGCCTACTGTTTGGTCTCAGTGGCATGCATGGCATCGCCAGAAGTTCCAAATGATACACCCTATTGACCCACATAGCCGTAGCTTCGCTAACGTTGGCATCACCCAGGGACGTTGGGGAGGTTCTCCTAGTGTTCCGCCTTGTCAGAAGTCATATAGGGATTTACCAACTCGATGGTGTCAACCAAAGCATACCCTTGACTGTCACTTGACGAATCACCCCCACTGGGTGTTTTCTTGGAGGGATCCCCATATTAGGGGTAATTAAGTCGCCAAGAGTGTGGGACGACGACGACATTGGCGGGGTGCATTGCTTTTTCTTACGCAATCGATTCTTGATCTTCTGGGAGGAGGCCGGCTGAGATGATGATGCAGATGTGGTGGTCACAGCTTCTGATGGATCTGACTAATTCAAGACTGCCCAAATTATTCCATGGGGTTGAGCAATCATTTTACTAGCCATCCAATCGTCGTAATTATTGGATTTTTGGCTGGGAACCTTCTACCACTAACCTTCGTCGTCGCTAATGATTAATGACATCACAAAGACACCCACCACTTGTGCCGGGGCTGGGCCCAGCCTAAATATGTTGTTATTGACCTGGTCATGCAGCCACTGCTTAAGCACAAAGCACTTCTTGAGGGTGTGCCCCAAAATTCGATAATAAGGGCAGTAATTGGGGTGATCAGTGAGATTCGCCTCTACGAGCCTTCTGCACTCAGGAAAGCATACGATTCCATGCTTTAGGGTGCTATGGAAGTAACCGGGGACCTGATTCTCCCTGAATGAGTATGTCTGGTGTCTTCTTTCCAGATAGGGATCCCTTGGACCATTTCCTTGATGAGGAGCCAGAGGGGCCTTTCGAGGAGGTGGACCCTGATTGTCCCACCTAGGCGGTGGTGGTGCATTACGCGAGAGCTCTAGCTGATTCTGAAGACGTTGTGGAGCCAGAGGATATGCTTGAGGTGGAGTCCCTCTATGAGGATGTAGGGCCTGTGCTAGTGTTTGAAATTATAGATGTTTGGGGGGCTTCTATATGGTCCACTGCGGTGAGCTCACCTCTGGAAGCCCTCCTTACGGGGATCACATGGGTCAGTGGATGTGCCTGACTAGCCTGTTGCAGAGATTCTTCGAGGCACTGGGCCTTATCTGAGAAGTCTTTGAACCCTCCGAGATATATCTGAGTGATCAGGGAGGGATCCATTTCTATCATAACATTCCCTATGCACATCTTCAGTAATTTCTCCCGAGTCAGTGGCATGTCGAGGGAGTATGTGAGCCCCTTACACTAGGAAATAATGTCCACGACTCTATAATAAGGCCTTTGTTTTCACTTTATGTGTTCTATGATGCTGGTTTTCTGGGTGGTAGAGCTGAACTGGTAGAGGAACTGCCTGTGAAGGTCCTCCCAGCTGGTCACGGATCCGATTGGGAGATAGTTGTACCATACAAACGCCAGTCCCTCCAGTGTCTGAACAAAATAGCAGAGGTTAGCGGCCTAATGTTGTGTTGGAGTCTCTAACATGGGCCCACACCTTGAGTTGAAATGGGAAAAATGCTTCAGCAGGTCTCGTGTCCCGTTAAGGGGGGAGAAGGTTGGATTCCCGAAACACGAAGGCACCAACATATCTTCCACCCAGGCCGGTTATGGCTTTCCATCTAGTGGGATTGCCACCTTCCACATTTCCAATGCCTCAAGGCGGGCTATGAGGGCCGCCATAGGATCATACGGTTGGGGTCCCTATCTTGACAGGGATCCCTAACCACAAGTGCGTTGTTCGGCTCTTCGACACGGTAGATGGGTTAAGCGGCTTGTGGAGCGACTGGTGGAGTGGGCTACGGGGCTGCTGGGAGAACCCAGGAAGGATTCCATGGATTGTTGCACCGCTTCAGAGGGTTTGGTGAGACGTACTGAGCCCTCTTTCTATGAGTACCGGCTTCAGCCCTTTCTGTGGGTGCGGTATGATCAGGGTTTCCTGAAGGCATCTCGTTGGGGGGAAGTTGTTCCTGCCCTTACTCCCCTGACCTATGATCTCCATAGTCGGCTTGGCGCTCTACATTGCATTCTTCGAGGAGTTCGTCAACGAACCTCTTCTTCTCAACAAGTTGCTCGCGCAACGCAACCTTCTCAGGGTCCTCCTCTGTCTTCTGCACTAAGGAAAATGGGTCGGAGTGCTTGACAGCTCTGACATGCTCTTGACCCATACCAGCATTCTAGATAAGTACCAATGTCTCGGTGGGCGCATGGGGACTAAGGAGGTTCCTCTGATGATGAGTAATCCTCCCCAATTGGTTTAACAGTGGTGGAACACCCTCAAGGGGAAAGTCTCCATTGAGAAACTCCAGCTCGTCCTCCTTGTCCACAATGTCAACCATGTGTACTATGACCCTTCCCGGGGGCATATCCTCAATATCGCATTGCGATTCAGGCTGCCATCGGATAGGGATGAAGATGAGGGCAGCATACTGCCCCGAGCCTTGGACTTTCACGTGGGGGTGGCCTCCATGATAATATTACAGAGTACCTTAATACTTTCAATGAATTTCTGCTGGATAGCCCCACGGTGACCTAGGAAGTCAGGGAGCTAGGCCACCAGGAGTGAGGCTAGATAAACTAGATGAAATTTCACATGGATGTCTTCAAAATGCACTTGTCTCCTTCGATAAACCACGCGCTGATGATAGAGTCTACAATTTGTCGCCCCAAGGGTGTAGTGGAAACACTCAACTTCCTCTGGGGTGAGGGACGAGGCTATGTAGAAATCTCATGCTGTTGCGGGCCAGAAGCTCCTTGGATCAAATTTAGGGTCTGGACTTTGATTTCCCCGCATGCAAACTGGGGTGGTTGGGGAACCTACAGCGGTACTGAGGCAGACCATTGGGGCGGCTGGTTGGCCAGTGGAGAATACGGTGAATGAGCTGACTGGCCACCGATCCTATGGTTGTCCTCCGAAGAGTACATTGGCCTGGCCACTACGTCGCGGTAGGACGAGCTGACAGCTGCCATTTCTGGAATATCGGCCAGGGCTGCTGGTGGTGGGTCATGCTGCTTCTCGCCCGCCATTGGTCCGCATAATAGCTCTATGTAATCTCTTGTTTAGGTAGATATCACTTTCGGTGATGATGTGGGTGACAGCACGACTGTAACCTATGGGGTCACCAGATTTTTATCCGCTAGGATAAACCAATGGAGGGAGGCAAGAATCCTATGGACCTCTCATTTTAGGATTACAAGGCTGATGCACCTCATACATGCCCCCTCTCTTGACTCGGATGAACGAGGGGAGGGTTACTGAGCTGATTTGCACTCTGATTTAGAGATTGAGAAGCAGCCTGGTTTGATCTTTGTTTGGGCCTTCCTAGGATTCTTCTTGTGGTGGTAGTTACCCGCCTTGCTTCCCTTGGGTGGTTCCTC
Organism: Viscum album; assembly: GCA_963277665.1. NCBI lineage: Eukaryota > Viridiplantae > Streptophyta > Magnoliopsida > Santalales > Viscaceae > Viscum > Viscum album. The sequence continues at coordinate 571,505,054 of OY728129.1, forward strand.
GGGATAGGGAAGATTTTTGACATGTAGTCCTTCGGGCGCACTGGTGCCAGGGCAGTGAGGATTTCCACCGGAGACAGTCACGGTGCCAGGAGCACCAGGAAAAATGTCGAAGGTTACATGGGGAAGACCTCCATGAACAGCACCTGAGCGGGAAAAACATCCACCGGAACCGATGGGAGCATGGGGAGGACCTCCATGCTTGGTGCGGGTGGAGCGAGGCTGGCCTCCACCCCTCCTGTTGTTGGGGTGAGAAGGACCTTCTCCAGCTGCGGAAAGAACGTAGGGAGGATCCCCACATTGGGGAGATACCGGATGGGTAATGTCTCCATGTTGACGGTCCAGGGATGGAGGAAGGGCTCCATACCCATTGTGATGGGCACATGGGAGGCTTCCATACCGAACATCGATGTCGCGAGGTAGACCTTCATTCTGATTGGTGTAGAAGGGGGTAGACCTCCATGCAGAGCCTCAGAGATGGGTATACCCAAGATCTCTATTGTTGTGGTATGGTGTGGACCTACGTATGGGGGGCATCGTCGTGGGTTGGTTCACAATGACCACCACTCGTGCCTATGACCAGGAGAGTCGACCCAGCCTGACTGTGGAACGGTTGGGGCCTCGATCCCAGTTGGGCGTATGATCACCCCAGCTCAGTGTGTCCAGGGACATGATGATTTCTGTCAGCGGTTTCTCGAGCCACAGTAGTTGTCGATGTTGACACCCCTTGTTGGGCATCCTTAGATCGTGCCCGAAGCTGGCATCGAGTCATGTGAGACGGTGCTGGTGGGGCAGGTGCATAGCTTTCCTGCTATTCTGGAAAAGGTTGGGTGGTAGCGCTGACGTGGCTGGGTGGGGGGCGTTGCTGGGAGCCCCTCAATTGAGACTCTGACTGGATGGGGCTGGACATCACCCATCTCATCAACGTAAGTTAGGGAGTCATCAAAGAGCTCCGGGGACAGGCTCCCGAAACATTTGAATGTTGGAGTGGGGTGCAGTGTCTCCCTACGCGGCCCTCAGGGGCGGCGTTAATGGTGAGGTGCGGTGGCCTCTAGATCCAAGAGGGTCATATCCCAGGTTGGTATTATTCCCTCCTTCTCATAACGATATAACAGGTCGTTAATATCCCTTCATTGGATGACTTCTGATGGAGAGATGGGGCGTGGGTTCCCCACGGTTGTGGGAGCGGATGCCGTTGCGGAAGCGGTGAAGCCACGCAGAGCAGCTGTGCTAGCATTTCCCCTGCCCCTGCATAGGTGGGTGGGTGGTGATCTTGTTCCCGTGGTTGTAACCTCATTCCTGGAAGTAGTGAGATGAACTCATTAACACTGCTGGGAAAGGAAATTGATAACCGGTGCCCCAGCGTCATTCGGTATTTCGTGACCAGTAAGAGAGATCCACACGGACAACGTCGCAGAATGGGATGTCCAGCCGTCTACTACCCCAACTTTTAGTGAGTTTCACGCCAGACCCACTACATTCTTGGCAGGACCCGGCAACAGATAGCTGGATCCCGTGACACATCATTCCATGGATGCCTCGAGTGCTAATAATCTCCATATTGAAGAGAAGAGATTCATGTCGGGTTCACCATTTCCATTTATGATTCTTTCACTAGGTAACGCACATCCGTCTTCTTGAGTGCGGCATTTGTAGCTTTGTTACCCCGTATTCCCACATTCCAAAGGTGGGTGGCATCCGTTCCTTGTTCAGGAGTGTTTTCTCCTTGATCTAAATGGGATGATGGGATGTCGGTTCTTATTTCCATTGATTCCACCCTGTAACTCGTCACCTAGTCCGGGTCTCCCTCAAACATTTAATACGCTGTTAATGAAACTCATCCCAGTGCCATATCTTCATGGACACCAGTTAATTACGCTACTTCTGTCAGGGCATTCTAAGGGGTCTGGTCAGGGAAACATCCTTCAGTTAGGGGAGTAGTCACGCTGGGGCATCACTGGCGTATCTGGATGCTAGGGATTGGTGTGTCTCTCTTCTGTCCCTTATTATAGGTCTTCTCGAGGGCACAAAATCCTGAGGAATAACACATCGAACGTGGGGGATCATATGCCATAGCCATGTATCTGAGGTCTTCCTCAGCTTCCTATGTTTAACACAGGGTATGCTGCAAGTTTAACGTTCAACAGAGACGGACCGGACTAATCAGAACACTAATTAGAGTGGATCATATGGATGAACCCCCGGGAGGGAACACTAATGTTGGGGCCAGGATATGGGTGGCTTCCCGAATATTATAGACCGGAATGGATAATGATGTGGAATGATCCCATCGGGAGGTGGCGGTCTGGGTAATAATTAGGACGGATGATGGGTTTGGGCTTGAGCCTCAAAGAGACCTCATATGTATCCCTGTGGCAGAGAATCCTAGACCATGTAGTTCAAATGGCGAATACAGTTTAACATCATGAGGAATGGGGTAGAATAGATATGAAGAGGGGTTAGAGGAATCAATGGGTGGTGGTACTGAACCTCGTAAGGCTTCCTATGTACCATCCCTTGACATGGATCAAAGTCCCTGTAGTTCGAGATGGGGAGTGTCGGCGAACCGACCTGAAGATGGACCGAGGGTCTGACTGGTGTTGGGCTTGAACCTCATGAGGCTTCCTACGTACCATGCCTTGACATGGGTCAATGTTATCACAGTTCAGGATGGAAAGGATCTTGGCACACCAACACAGAGATAGTCAGGGCTGATGGTTATTGGGCTTGAACCTCATGGAGGATTCCTATATACCATGCCAGGACATGGATCAAAGTCCTTGTAGTTCAGGATGGTGTGTCGGAGAACCGACATGAATAAGGACCTCATTTCAGGTTGATGGTGGGCATGAACCTCAGGGAATCTTCCTACGTACCATGACTTGACATAGATCAAAGTCCTCATAGTTCGGGTGTTGTTGGGATTACACTCTAGGCTCCTGAAGGTGTTAGTGAATCGAAGTGAATGGGGTCCGAACGACCGATGGTTGGTGGGAATGAACCTTGTGCGGCTTCCTACATACCATGCCTTGACATAGATCAATGTCCTCGTAGTTTTGGATGGGTTGACGGAGATCCGACAAGAATAAGGACCTTGGTTATGGTAGATGGTGGTCTTGAACCTCAAAGAGGCTTCATACTTGCCATGCCTTGACATTGATTAAAGTCCTTGTGGTTCAGGTGGTAGAATACAGTTTAACGTCATACAGGGCAGGTTGTTGTCATGGTCGATTCTTACTCTAGGCCCTCGTGAGTCATGATCATTGTGACAAACAAGAGGTAGTAGAGACCTGATGATCACGTCGTGAAAGGTGCGTTCGTGGGATGTGGAGTGGGGCTTACATATAGAGTGGCTTAGGGAGAGAGAGATTGGGACTTACTCCGAGACGGAGGCCAAATGGAGACAAAGTACAATGGGAGAGGGATTTTGTACTAAATAAAGGAGGAGCCCCATTCCCTATCACACCCGTCGCTAGCCTTTCCACCGAGGATGTGAGGAGGAGCAGGGATGTTGCCTCCTGCAAGAAAATATAGGGGCTTACACCAAGGTGGCTTCCCTTCCCCGTGAACAAACACCACTCCAAGAAGGAGGATATCATCCCCTGTAGAGACTAGGGGCATGGAGAATTCCCAAGGCGGGGGTACCCTGCGTGCGAGGCACGTGATTAGGTCACAGTTTACGTCATGTGTTGAGGATGAAGGTTCTTGGCAGTTTAACATCCTACGGTATGGACGAGTTTGGGTTTTCTCCGCACCTCTAGGACTTACATAACCGGTACCCTCTTCTCATTGAGGGAGGGAAGGCACAGACAATGTCGTACTGAGGGGGTGACTTGGATTGAACCTTCAAGGGGTCCACTTTAGTGTGGCTTTGTGAAGAACAAATAGCCATTAGCATGACTATTTGAAGAAGTATTAGGCTAAGAAATGAAATGGGCGGTATCGTCTAGGGGACTTTGAAGTCACATAGTGCATACCTGGAGGGTCGCACGGGAAAACGATTTTCCAAGAGGAGGGGTCGATAGGTAGGGGCCTTGTGGAGCTCTATTTCTCCGCGTAGTGGAGGGAACTTACGAAGGTGTGTGCTTCGGGAAGTGGGGTGTCATAACCTTAGTATGGGGCGGAGGTGCAATTGGGAGGTTCTTCGTGAAGTTGAAGGGAATTCGCGGAGCACAACATCATGTAGCAACGGTGCATCGTGAAGTAAGGTGTCAGGAAGAAATCAGCTTAGCCAAGTACATGAACCCTACCTTAGCATGTGGATCATGTGTACATAAAGGGTGTTTCATGAAGGAAAAACACTCCATGATGACCCGGGTCCCCTTGGGGATTCCCACCCTTCGCAAAATCTCTTAGGCTCCGTAAAGGGAATCCCTCCCGAAATAGGCGATCAAAACAAAAATATTGGGAGGCACTTCATGAAGTAGAAGTACCTCACACAGCTCATGGTTCACTGAGTGGAATACTTCTTCGTGATTCGGGATCTGGGAAGCTGAAAGGTTGGATTTTCCATTCCCATAGCTCAGGAGGGAGCCCAGTATTTGTAGGAAAGAGGCGTCATGGAGCAGATCTCACGCAGCGTGAAGAGGGGATTGGTGGCTTCATGGAGGGTCATGACCGTCAACATGGGTCTCTAGCCATCCCGCCTCATTGGTTCATAGCGGCATCATGAACGTAAAATTCGTTCGCGGATCGTCCCACCTCCTTTTCTTTTCGGAAAGGCTCATGAATGCCAAATGAGTTTGCAGAGCCTCCCACTTTCATTGTTTAACGACGGCCATGGTGCTGGGGGGACTCTGCAATGTGGCTTCATAAGCCAGTCTTTGGGGTCGTCTTGGGGCCTTCTCTTTATCCTGAGTTTTGGCACCAACACTAATCATCAAAATGTATCTCAAAATCCTCAGGATCAAATATATTAAATGAAATATCATGATAACCTCGTCGCTATGAAATATGGAAGACATTGTGCATGATATGGTACCTATGAGGTAATAGAAATATATATTCTATTGACCCTTCTCTATCTAAGATCTCAAATGGCTCTGTAATGAAAGGTGAGGGATTCCCTTCACTTAGTATAAATAAATCCCTATAATTGTGTGATACCCATAGAAAAATATGATCTGTGACCTCGAACTCTGTATTTCATTTATAAGAATCAACATTAATATTATATCTTCACTAAGTAGTATACATAAATGTTCTAATCATCAGAACCTACTCTTAAGTCTCCAACAAATTAAATGACCTAGTATCACTATATCTTCAGCCTCTCTCTAACATAGGGGTGAAGGGAATTTCCTACCATTCAAGTCCCCATAACGAGCCATCTAGATAATCACATAATTTATATTATTATACAAAAAATCAATGAGGTGGATATTATTATCCCAAGAATCACTAAAATCTAGGAAACATGGTCATATATAGACCTCTAAGACCATTATAGTCCCTTATTACTGAAAAATAGTCTAAGGGTAAAAATTTGCGCTCATATGTACATGAGTGTACATGGATTTATGTGACCCCTTCTAGATTCTAGATGTAAAATGATAGTACCTATCTAAAATAAAATAATGAGGGACCCCATGTAAGTTTATGATATCATAAAAATATATTCTCCACAAATAATCAGCTAAGAAATTCTTCTACATAAGAAAGAAGTGAGCTACCTTCATAATTTGATCAATGATTTCTGAAATGTTGTTGCTACTTAGATGATACCTTAGTAAGATGATGAAAAATCTATTCCAACATCACTGAACATACATTTCCTGACAAGTAATTGATGTAATGAGGTAGTAGGCCATTGGTTCTATTCTTTCACATACTGGTAGGTGGAATACCTAGTGATAAAACTAATTATCAAACATTTCTTCCCCAACAACCAATACCAATGATGCATATCATGAAACATTATACAGACACTATGGTACACTTCCCACTAAGAAGAACGAGAATCCTGCATCAACTCCTATATCATGGAATTAGGTACCCATACATGACCATGTAAATGCATTAGGCTGTATCTGTCAAATAGAAAATCTATAGTTAGGTCCCTACTAAATATACACTTTCAAAGACCCAATCCATTGTTGTCTAAAAATTGTCTTCTCCTAATCCTATAAAGGAGTAGAGTGGTAATAGGTAAATATGTAAGAAAAGGATAACTGAATCTCTTTGGATCATCCACATGCATCGTCTTACTGTATGTCATGTGCCTGTGTTTCTAAATTAACACATCTGCTACAGCATTATCCTATCATGGCATATATGAAAGATAAAAATCAATGTAATGAATGTATTGGACTACTAATAACTATATGATATTCAATAAACATTGTATAAGGACATATTTGAGTCTCATGTGTTTTTAAACACTACAAAGTGATCACACATCACATAATGCGTCTAGCAATGTATGGAAATAAAAAATAATCAAGATCAATATCATGCATCAGGTATTTTATCTCATGAGTAATAAACTTCGGGGATCTTCATGAGACAACCAATTCCTCCTATGTTAACACATCATCCAACCTGAGGCCTGATTTATTACAAAACAATGTATGGGCCCAACTACACTAAGGAAAAATATGAATCCAGAACAAAGTAATCCTTCCTTTCAGGTCATGAAAACTTTTCTGAAAGACGTTAGACCGAATGAACATAAAACCAATGTAATTAAAACTATTAAGAGGTGTAATTTTTTTGATAAGTACAATATAAAACATCTAAAATATCATTTCATCCCCAAAAAACTTTTTATATAAAAAACATTCATGGGATGCTCCTAGAAACCATATAAATCAATATATATTACTCAAAAGATACTCCAAGATCCAATATAATATTAATTAATATGTAATCCATGTTGATATTGAAGTGTCACATTGATATCTTATCATATAAATAATGTTATCTCAATATACTCAAGTTTATGTAAAGGTGTTTGTCATTATCTTATTGTGGCCATGAGTACACAAAGATTTCATTCAACCACAACAAAAGAATCCAAATATGGACGTAAAACCCTATTAATCAATGCCATGAAAATGGTGGGCATTTTTGAATGATCTATTATTATAATTAAATACTCATAAAAACAATATCAACTATGAATATTTATACAAGGTTTGTCTGATGGGCAAACTTGCACTTGGTAATGGCCCAATCTCAGGTTGATCACTCAAAAGACTCCAGATCCTCAGTGATGGATAATGATATAATCTATATGATGTAGTGGATAATTGTTCTTAACCATATATTGGTTCAATATTTTTTTAATACTTTAAATTCATGAGGGTTCCGTCATACCTATTTGCGAAAATCGTGGGTTAACAATGAGATAGTGTGTTAGGTTGGATAAAACAATTCGACTCTAGATTCTCTAATAGTCTATTGATCAGGTGAGGCGTAGTAGTCTTCATCCTATAATGAGGAATGGATAGTGTATCTACTCCTGGAAATAAATTAATAATAAAATATACCTCTCTTGAAGGAGTCAGGCCAAAAAAATCATTAGTAAATTCATCCAAAAAATGATCTAAAGTAGGAGGGAACATAGCCTAATATATTCTCTTATTCTCCAAAACAAGGATGGAAATCTATTTGATAATTTCACATAGAATATGATGTTCTAGTACATCATTAGAGGCCTACATAAACCTCTAACCCTTGTGAAGATAACTAATTCCCTCCCACAATGTAAAAAATACCCTACGGTGATAGAAATACACATAGGAATGATACCAGATCAACTATTCCATACCTAAAATGACTTTTAAGCATGTCATCACTTTGTTCAAGAGGTCCCATATGAAGTTATAGTTTCCTATTTTAAGTGGTAGTCTATAAATTGGCATATACCCTCAGACCATACTCCCAACAACATGTCTCGGAAAATCACAACACGAAATTATTAAACATCAATCTCGAACATTTTAATGATCAATTAATATATAATGAATTTTGATGTTCCTATATCAAATAAAGTGGATATCACAGAAGAGAATACTAGAAGAGTACCTCATACTGTAGATTGTCTCAGACTCTCCTCCTCAGGTATCTGTTGTAATGTGCATGACATACCTCATACATGGAACTATACTATAGAAATACTACCTTGATTTAGTCCACTCTAAAGATGAAGATAACTAAAATTATTTCTACCACATTTAGAACCTCCTCCTTTGATTTCATGGATGACACCACTCCATCACAATGTTATATGGGGCATAAAAAAATTCACTAAGAATGAGTTGTTAAATATATTCTTCTACAACAAAAAAGAGTAAAGTCCCATTATATTCACTAAAGATGGCCCATATGCACACAAACACAACACTTAATTGGGTCTCCATCACATTGAGTCTTCAGATTCCCCAACCATCCACTATAATGGAATATAATGGATCAGGTAGTGAAGTTACTCTTTTAACCACATTTCTAATGAGAAACATAAGGTCAATACATTCTTAATCTAGAATAACTACTTCCTTGTCTCAGTACTGATCCTGTGTGCCCTATACTATCGCCTTTCCTCAAATAACACTCAATGATCAATACCTGGTCCATGATCTCTAAAATGGAATTCATGAGAAATACATTCACCAATGTTTGTATGCTCTATCTGAGCCTATTTTCAACGAGTACATAACAAAATATCTTATCCTAATCTAGAAGTGTTGTAGTGTTTTGTATCTTATAAAAATGAATAGAATAGACAATGATTCAAATTTCAACTTATTCTACGTCCATAAATTATCTAGATCTGTTAGCTTTTAGATTTTGAGTGGAAAAGTAATCATATAAGAAATCCTAGAAATCTCCACAGACCATTACCTGATGAAGATCTTCTTGGGTAATCAGATCTTACCAGCACTTGGCCCAATCACATAGTATGTAGCTGGCGAGCATAGCCCACCACTCAGGAGGAATATCCAATTGATCTAAAATAGAATGAGTGGATTACATCCATGAATTAGTATCAGGAGTACCACCATACATAAAAAGGTTGGAGGATGATCCTTCTGGAAATCAAGAGTAAACACTTCCATAGAGAAGGTAGGTTATGATCTTACTACATAGTCTAGATAAGAAGAAAGAATCACTCTCAAAACTGGGCATCACCATCTGCATCAGGAACAAAAGGGTCTTTCGTTGATGGACCAACTGGGGATATTATTGGTGGATTAGGTTACACCACCTCTATAGAATGATCATCACGACCCTCTTAGAATATGTCTCGAAAATATAATGGTGTCATATCTCTACAGATTAAAAACACACACACCTCATAACAAGATTAAGATAATTTAAAAATATTAACTTAAATAGAACTGGATAGAAAGGGATAAATACACATGATACTACCCTAACAACATACATATAAGTTCAGAGTACTGGCCAGTGTTTAATTTTAATTTATAATGACCCAATATATGAAGTGTAAACTAAAACATAAGTAGGAAAACATTCATTAAATGGAACTTGGCTTCTTCATTTATTGGAAACTATTTCACATATAAGTAAACAATTATATTTAATGTTTGTATGTGAAAAAATAAATAATATAAGGTTCAATTCAATATAATGTCATTCCAATTCAATAAATACCCAAAAAAATTATAATTGATATTGACACACACTTAATTGAAACAAATCCACATACATTGGCTCTAATAAATTATCATAAGAAATATGTTGCCTCAATTTGAAATGAATTATTAACTCCAACCTATTAGGGCGCATAATCAGTATAACAATGAATATTTAGTCATATGATGAGATCTTACTTTATAATCATGTAACCAAGGGTGCATATCTTATAGGGGTTAAAAATTGAAATTTAGGATTCCATTATCAACCTATATAGGAATTTACTATTTAGTTTGACATTGAAACTTTAAATTTCCAATTTCATTTCACTGAAGAATATATCAAAGGAATGAGCTTATATCACAACCAAATAAGATGATACATTTTCATGAAATATTAGAATATGTATGAACATTAAACAATTCATGTAATGAAATTCACCTATATGCGATGGAATCTTCCTGGAATGTGAATTTTATGTTCATATAATGATTCATGTAACAATTCTCTTTGCCTTACCAGGATATGTGTTAAATGATGTTATGAATTATAATAATATTTACATCACATATCATGTGTTTCACCAAACAATGGAATTAAATAATCTATTATAAAAAAGTACATATTTATAATTCCTTATTCCAAAAAACATGGTGCGTACACGACAAGAGGGGAGGCTACTCATGACCACTACATTTAACCAAGTCTAAAGTCCTCTAAATCACTAATGTATTTTCCAAACATTGTAAGAAAATAAAATAATGCTCTAAATTTATTTTGTGACATCCAGACCCGGGTACCACTCAATGGATTCCGGAACAGGTAGGACATATAGAATCAAGTGTTCCTTTCATTATGCGAGGCTATGATTTGTAGTCGTGATATCCTAGGTTATGTTCATAGAAAGGATACACCCTCATGTCAAAGTGGATAAAAATACTATATAACATGGATAAATTTGTCGAGGTAAAAAATTAATTGATATTTATGGTGGTGGAAAATATGGATAAACATCCTAGCATTGAGTAATCATATACAGTTGTGAATTGTATCATATACTAAATATGATAATGTATTTCCTGTCTCTATAAAATAGGGAAACATGGATACAATGTAGATAGAAATATATTATATAAAATATAATTATAATGAATATAAAAACCATCCAGTAACCCAATCGTGGGATGAGAAATCATCTATCGAGCTCCATCATATGCATGGAAGAAATTAAGTATCCCAAGCAGAATATTTCACCTTATCAACACATGTATACATATGACGTTCACAGGTAATGTCATTGTCCCTGATTAGGTGTAAGATAATTCTTAGTGGTCCACTACCAAAGGCCTCTATAAAATCATGTCTGTAAAGATAAATAGAAATTGTGTGTAGGTATATATAAAAATAATGATAGTAAAGTAATGTAAATAGACCATACCAACTTTAGCCTCTCCTGGTGTCTAAATATGTAATAAGTTTGTCAATTATGTTCCATTTTATGATATGGTCCATCCATTTTATATATGATATCATACAATTAAGGGGATTGAGGTTGTATCCAAGTAATCCTATAATTATTATAATAATAAAAGTGGATCAAAGGTGAAATGAAGGAATTCTTGACCACAAGGGTCAGCCAACTCATAGTAATAACATGAATTCTACAAAAAGTTGAATGTGTGTAATCCAAGTTAAATGTCTTTGTAATACCAATATAAAAATGTCTATCTGATCATATGGATCTCTTTCTTAGTAATCTAGGAATGATCCTGATTGAGCCTAATTGGGCGAATTCTTGGTGACATGTGTCTAAATACATCTATATGAGTACAAGAAGTGTATTTGTGGAATACTAGTCTCCCTAAAAGGATATGGGATCCAACACCATCATCCCAGTCATCCATTGATAGACAAAAAATATCTTATAATGTGGTTATATCCCTTGGAAACATGATCCTTGAATTAGAATGGTGTCCTTTTAGTGGTCAGGTCATTCCATCAAAAATCCTAGGTTGTCTCATGTCTGACCATTCCTATAAGTAATATGGTCAAAATGAAATAGGCACCAGCTACATAAATCATTATCCATCTTGTTTTATGTGATACTAATTCCATTTGATTATTAAATAGGTTCATTTCATTTCCATTCATACCTAGTGACTAGGATAAAGAGTACAAGTTACCAATTACAATTCAATTAAAAATAAATTATTAATTTGATTCTATTACATTACATTAAATATGTTTAGGGGTGTTACAGATATGATAAAAACACCATTTAATTAGAAATTTTAAGAAAAATTGTTTTCAAAAACATATACATTTTTTAATCATTAAATATTCATTTTTTTATTTTAACACATACCTAGAAAAGAAAAGTGATAAGTGTTTACTATGTACATGTGGTAGAAATTAAAAATTCATATTTATTTTTAGCTAATAACGAATTACCATTATTAGAGAAACACAAAACACCTTATGATTATATCAAATAGTCATAATAAATTTCACTAAAGGAATATGAGGAACACAACCTAGTTTGGGTGAATAATGTTAGGGATCCAGTATCAAATGTCATAATTAAGATATAATAAGGTATCTATAATATGAATTTAATTATTACAAAAATTGAATATGGATTTTAAGGGAAATACCAATTAACATGGTGCACACACATCATTGGAAATTTTTAAATGATGATACATTTAGGGATTAGTCAAATAGAACCTAAATTAAGCCTTTAGAAAACTCCTCATCTAGTATCATCCTTTTTTCCCTATTTGAAATAAAATTGATGAAAAGTTGAGAAAAATAAAAATATAGTATAAGATACCACTCTAAAATATCATAGTTGATATAAAGGATAATGGAAAAAAGAGACATATGATTAGATAATGTAATAAGAGAAATTCAGTGAGACAAACAACTTTTGATTCCGAGTATGAATAGAAAAAGAAATTAGAATACCAAGATTATGAAATCAAGGGAGATCCAACATTAATAAGAGGATCATCCATAGGTGGAAATAAGGATATTTGAATAAGGGATTTGTTTGAAAGAATTTTATGTATATAATGTTAAATTTATCTCAACATTATTGGTTGAAAAGTTTCGAGGAACAGTTTTTCAAACAATGTTATAACTATTTTCCACCCACTATCCAATGAGGTTCCCATATTGCTCGGGCATGTGGTTAAAAAAATATTCTACAAACTATGCACATCTCAATATCTAAGGAGAAACATCAAACAGTTTGGTCTAAGTGTCTATGAAATCATCATCCAACTATGTCATATGTCCCTACTAGAAATAACAGACAATTTTCATGGGCATTCAACACATGGTACATGGTTTAGGAAAACAATTCTCCTTAATTTTACCTTTGTGAATACCCAAATGGTATGTAGAAACTAGTTATATTTTCTTTTATAGTTTTTACTAACCATTCTTCCATGTCATTTATTCCGTTGGTGAGGGTTGTAATATTGAAATTAGCCCTAAAATCACACTAAATCATTTATAAATTCATTAGGTTTCCATATTAGTTATATATAAAAACATTCCTCCAAAATATAAGGATCCATACCACATAGAAAATATGGGCTCTTATAAGTACATGTGAAGGTTGTAGTATGTACTTCTCTAGTAGATATACCTAGAAAACATGATGAATATGAGATAACATTGCTGGAAGATCCAACTGATAGGCTAACATCATAATATTATCACTAATTTCAAAGGGACCAATATAATCAGGGATTATTTTTCCATTCTTACCTAATCTCATTACATTATTCATATTGAAATTCTGAGAATATCTTTATCACAAACAGAAAAATTTATATCACATCAACAATTGCCATCATACCTTTTCAATAAACATTATACTTCCCTTAGGTTGCGTTGAATATATATTGGATTCTCTTTTATTTCTTCATATTTTTTTGTTCCCTGTAGATTTATTTCTGCATCTTCATTTCATCATGTTGGTGATCTACAAAAACCTATGTATCAGGTTTCATAATAACACACATAATT